>OY720107.1:24901904-25589127 GCA_963082835.1 Leptogaster cylindrica
CAAAAAACTGTCAACCTTCTCAAGTAAGTAAAGAAATTTTTCATTAATGATTTTATCCTTCTTTTTCAGATTAGAAAAGAAGTAAAATAGGTTAAATACGTGTAAAAACGTTTTTTAATTAATTATTTTAGTGTAAATTTTGTATGAGACAAATGTGTTAAAAATTAAAATGTTGTAAAACGGGTTGAATTAGGATCGACGAGTAAGAAAATTTTCCTTTAAAATAATTGTTGTATTATAATATAATTGCATTTAGGTCAAATATGTCAACAATGATGGCAGAATATTAGGTACACGTATTTTAAAGCCAAGAAAGAAAACAAGCTGGTGGTAGTGGCTGAAAAAGGAAGTCATACTCAAGCGATCTTTCGTTTTTAAATAAATATGCCATAGAATCAAAGTAAGTATATATATTATGTGTATTCAATTATTGTATAATTTATATTTTGTAATTATTGTATAGACCGACTTGCAGCAACTTTATAGCAGAAGTAGGTGCTGATTTCAGAGATTCTGTTGTGTGGGATATTGATCCCATTGAATTTTCCCCAGAAAATGTCGAAACATCGATGTCGAATTCATCAGTATTATCCAATACTCCTCTTGATCAAGCACCAAAACGTAAAAAAAAACAACACCAACAACGAAATAATAATGGAAATCAACACTGTCTTAAATTCTCTAAATTCCTGCAAAGATGATGCTGAGGAAGCATATGGAAAAACCGTAGCAGATGCCTTAAGGAATGAACCGAAAAGAAAAGGAACGAGTAAAATTTGAAATTGCGAAAATATTGAAAGATGCCAATTACGAAAACCAATGAAATGTTAAAAATTTGTATCACTAGACACGAAATCAATAAATAAAAATAATTGACATTTGATGTGATCTAATTTAATTTCCATAATTTTGTGATGGTATTTTACATCATTTGTTAAAAATACTTATTGAACATTGTAAATGAAATTTGTTTGCTATAGAACACTCCCTTCATTCACAAAAAAATCCTTCCGCGTATTTCTCACATTCACACCATTGCTAGTTGGATAATTACTATTATTTCTTGCTATATTAGTCATGCCAAAATCATTTGCTGAAATTTCTCTCCAAGTACCTCTGGTTAGTTTACCTTCGGAATTATAAGTATCTACAAAACCATTAGATAAATATTTTGATTTTGCCTTTTTAATTAGCCAATTATGTAGGCAGCAACATGCTTTAGTTATATTTGTAGCCGTCTCTTGCGAAGCTAAAATAGGCCTACGAAATATTCTAAATCTGGCCGACATGACCCCGAAGGTATTTTCGATTAAGCGAAGTCCCCATGCTACACGATAATTAAATATCGCTTTATCAATATCCATTTTTTTATTGCAATTTCTTCCTGGGAAAGGTCGCATAAGATTTGGCAATTGAATAAAGGGAACGCTTCATCTGCTAAAAGTATATAAGGTGACGTCTTCTCCGAATTTGGAAGTTTACTTTAGTTATCGGACATAAATTTTTTTCCAAAAATGCTATTTCTAAAAATTCCACCATCAGAATGACGTCCAACCGCACCAATATCAACCATCGTAAATTCGTAATCAGCATTGCATATTGTTATAAGTAAAATGCTATGTGTACCTTTGTAATTAAAATTTTCAGATCCAGATTTTGGAAATGCCTGTATGAAGCAATGTTTTTATATTACATGTGTTAATAAATTTTTTGTTTGCTGCTTTATTACCTGTATAATTACATGCTTTCCATCAAGTGAATGCAATTCCATCCTATGCAATTACTAAAGTTTGTGATGCTATCAAACTTTTCAGCAGTTTTTCGAAAACAATTCCAGATATAGCCCATATAGCTGCTCTTTTATTATGTTACTAATAGCTGTTTTGATTATAAGGTAACTATATGACAATGATACCATCATATCACCAGAAACTAAGCATGCTAAGCTGCTCTTTTATTATGTTACTAATAGCTGTTTTGCTTATAAGGTAACTATATGACAATGATACCATCATATCACCAGAAGCTAAGCATCTATAAATAAAAGAACAAATAACACAAACGTTTTACCTCTTAAAGCCTTATGTTATGGTCTTCCCTAGCTTTGGATACGACGGATTAGTTTGTGTGCAGGAGAGAATCGGTAATCTGTCAGACAGCGGAGAGTTACACTAGGTTCTTGTACCTAGTGCGTTCGTTGAGCGCAAATCTGGTTCTTCTACCAGGATGCGAAAACAAAGGGTGTGATGTGGAGGACACCTCTGGGTGAAAGCCCCGATTGTAATTATTCGTTGGGCCGCTGGGATAGCGGGCTTGAGGGATGAAACCCTGCCGCGTTGTTCGCTGGCTTGGGTGTAGGTAATGCTGGCCGCGGCAGAGCTGCGAGCCGTGGATAATTTTGGTTGGGCGGAGCAGCGTCTAGCGCCTTAACTCCTGAGGAGGATTTGGAGCAGCGAGGATTCGCTTTAACTCCGGGGATCGCTTGGAGCAGCACGAATGCAGAACTCCAGGGTAAAGGGTTGAAATTACCTCACTTCAATTCACAACTGCCGTATTACTCTTCACAATAGTTCGCTATTTATTTCACTAGTTAAGCCGATACAAAACTTGTTCTTGACTACTACTTGACTTTTAACAAACTTCGAGACCCCAATCGGGCAGAGTTTCCACTAGCTCTTTTTAACAATACTGAACAATTCGATACCCAATCGGGCAGAGTTTCCTCTAGCTCTTTCAACAATAAACTGAACATTTATTCTAGGGTGACAATTACTTTTATACATTTTAATTTGTACAAAGCTCTCCCTACTCTTTTTCAATAATTGATTAATTGCTATTATTGGTAAGGTACAATGTACTTTTTACCTAACCCCTGAAATAGCAATACATTCCCTAAGGAATGCTTACGCTTGCGCAATTCCGCTGACTTGCTTAATTGCAACGCAAAAGGCAATCACCTTCCAATAGTGCACGTTCCATCAATAGGTTGTTTAATTTTATTTTACTTATTAATTGCAATTTGCTAAATTGCTTTTATTGTTTACCGCGATGGGGTCAATCCATACCCGATATATTGATATGGTTATTTATGCTGACTCCCATCATTTTGCGTTTATGACAATTTTCTTGACGGCCCAGTTACTTGCGCTTCTCGCATTCTTTTTTTTACTTCGAGCAACGTGACTCGCTACCGTGTTGTTTTCTTCTTTTTATGCGAGCGCTTATCGTAACTGGCCCAAGCATATATTTAATTGTCATGGCTCGACCTTGTATTGCTATGTACAATTTTGTTTACATTTCTTGCCCTAGGTCGTTAGCCATTGCTTACGCTTTTTGCGGTGGTATGTATTATGCGCTTGCACTTTTGGAGTTAATTGCTCTTTGTTTACAATTAACTTTTAATTTGGTCGAATTGATCATAACACTTACCTCAAAGTTAATGCCAATTTTTCACCAGGTGAAATACTTCGAATTGAATGTTTTTCTTTTAGAAATGGACTAACTACCGATAAAAATTCATCAAAAGCATTTGGTGCCATTCTAAAGTAATTAAAGAACTTTTCATTCGTTTCTTCATTAGGATTCCTTAAGCTTAGTATTGGAAGGATTGTAAATATTTCTTAACCAAAATTTTTTTTTATTATATTTTTTTGGCAACATGTTTAGCAATAATTTCAGTTGCAATAATAGGTCTGTTCGCGTACTTTTTTGCCTGCAAGTTCCTGAAAGTTCCTTTTTCTGGTGGTGGGGATAAGATTACTGAAAAGTGAAAGTACGCGAACAGCTTCCTGGAATATTCTGAAAAAGCAGAAGAAGATTATTTACTGAGAGATGGTGTAAATGTAATTCTTGACACAAAAATGCGGAGCAAAAAGTTTTAAAATAATGAGTGACTTCAGTGAAGTTATGAACAGGAAAAAATGTATTTAAAAACTGTATTGGCGACAGAATTAGAATCATCAAGTGATGAAGAAAGTAATATTCTCCCTGTATAGTAATATTATAAACTTTGTTGTGGTCGGCTCAGCTGTGAGGAAATATTCGAATTTCAGAAGGGAAAAATCACCTCACAGCTGACCAAATATCCGACCTTACGATGACTTCGTTGTGATCACGGCGGGGAGTTGGGCTGAAAATAAAAAGGTACTAGAGGCGGAACTTAACCTTTGCACAACGTGCATCCGCCTTCTGGAACATTTCCAAGCGTGTATGGCCACCGCGGTGCGCTCGACCCGAGGGGGGTCGATCCCGGTCCGACGGGGATCACCTCTCAACTCCGATTGGAGGGATATCGCGTGATCTGCGACGAACCGGGACCGACATTCCGCTTCGAGAATGTTATATACGATGCGCATGCGGAAGAAAACAAGACAGGTCGATGGCATGCGTGGGGAAATCGGCACCGGCGAGTCTGTGCAACGGCAGTCAGCGCTGAACTCGGAAACTAGAGAGACGTCAATTTTTGTTTATGTGATCAAGCCAGAGATTGTGCAGAAGAAACAAGTAGGAAAACGCGAGTGGAAAATTTGTACCAAACGATAGACCTGTGGCCTTTCGTTAATGAAGGAAAAAAGAAAAAGTTCTCGCTAATTAGTGGGCCTCATTTCAAAAAACAGTTTTCCGCTGAGTGATCACAATTATCCGCAAACTGTGAAGGAGTGATCTGTGTTTGTAGACCGCTGATAGGCGCTCCGGCGAATTCCATTCCTCGCCATTTGTGGGTTGCTGCGCAACAGGTTTGAAGGCGTATAATTGGTGCCAATTGGTATCAAAAGAAAGACGAGGGCATCGGCGTGCACTCCAAACCCTCCCATCAGGCACCAAAGCCACTGGAGGAGACGTCCAAACCCCCCCATCACCACCACAGGATGAAAACAGGAGACGGCAAGTCCGCATGATTTTTTTTTTCTTCTCATCGTTTTTATTGCAACCTGATTAGCTTTGTTTATATTATTCTTTTCTTTCGTTTTCCCCTTGCATGGCTTAATTTCCAGCTTAAATTAGTTTTTGCTGTTGTTTTTTTTTTGAAATTCACATATAGTCTAGTTTCTTTCATTCAGTGCAGAAAATTTAAAGTGTATGTTGTGAATGAAAACCAAAAAAAGGATGCATCTTTTCTTTGTGGTACCATAAATAAAAATCCAATCTGAACTACCGCGTGTGGAAAAACTAAACAAGAAAACGAAACGATTACTAGGGGGAATTTGATTTTTTTTTGATTGTTGTGAAACGAATAGTAAATTGTGGAAAAATTCTTTTTCTGATTTAAATTGTAGTGCCTTTTTTGACAGTAGTTTTTTTTTGGAAAATCGTGTACATTGAGAAGCATCGCCATGCAAAAGTTTATTTGTTGAGCCAAGAATTAAGGTATGATGGATTGTTAAATTGTCGGAAGTGCGGGAGTTTCCCCCCCCCCCCCCCCCCATACCACGCATGCCTAAATAAATTTTGAGTTTCAGCATTAGCCTTAACTATAATGGTCTTAAGACAGCTCAATATTCTTCGTTAAATTTAGCTTAAGATTGATGAAGTAACTGTCAAATCTTTGCCAATCTTGAGTCAAACTATAATGATCTTAAGACAACTCAAGTAAAGTGAGTAGTGACAGCTATAAAAGTAAACAAAGTGTCACTGTTTGATGCGTGCTTTTTTCAAAAGGTAAAATTTAATTACATTTAGCATGCTGTACATTATTATTAATGTTATTATATATGCTAAATATACACTATATGCAAAATATAACTAAATTTTACATTTAGAAAAAAGCAAGTTTCAACCGGCAACTATGCACTTTGTTTACTTTTGTTTTAACCTGTCACTTTGCTTAAGTTGCTTAAGATTTGTTCGGTCGCGAGCGTACACTTAATTCTTGACGAACATTTTTAAAACTTAACGAACTTTGCCTTAAGACCATTGTAGTTGTCAATATGGCATCTCATATAACCGTACAGAATCTTATGACGCACTCAAGTTGTCTTAAGTCCATTATAGTTAAGGCTATTGGGTTGACCCCAACAGGATTCCCTTTCCGCACTTGGACATGGAAGGGAATAGAGGGTGGATATAGGGGCAGTCCAAGGGGACTTCAACATCTTCGTCCCCCCTCAGTGCAGGTAAGTCCGACGATGTCCCCCCCCCTCCGCTCTTGTCGTTTGTTCCCTGACCTGATAGCGGTTTTCGCTATCCCTTCGCGCGAGATCTTCGTTATGCGGGACGAAACCCTGGGCTGCTAGGACGTTTTGGCTACCCCCCCCCCCCCCCCCCCCCCCCCCAACACCTACTGCAATGCTAGCCGTCAAGCTCGCGCCGTCCACTGCGGTCCCAGGGGGAGGCAACTTAGCCGGGTGCCTCCTGGCAACAGCTGTTTCGTCGGGGCTGACATCTGGCGGCTGTATGGAACATCCTCCAGGTGCCAGTCCCTGCTAGCATATTTGCTAGCACCAACCTAATTTATACATAACAACTTTTCTATCTATAAATTTTTCTTTGAGTCCATTTAATGTTATTTTTCATTCAAAAATCAAACTGTCACTTCAAAACGAAGTGTCAAAGTGTCTTCTTCAACACGATAAGGAAAACGAAGGCAGAAATACTCCCTGCAAGTTCCTGAAAGTTCCTTAAAGAGGGGAAGCTGTGACGTAAGCAAAATTTTCAGGAAAAAGTGAGTACGCGAACGACTTCCTGCAAATGCATTACAATGCATTATAATTCCTGAAGTACGCGAACAGACCTAATAATAACTTCTTTTTGAATTGAGACACTATATCATTTTTAAACATCAGAATTGAAAACGAAGCCGCACGGTATGAAAATCGACTAAATTTCTTTCGGCTTGGAAATGAACGTCAAACGTTAAAATAAATCAGGTGTTTCATTTATCGCCACAGGCCACGGCTTAGTTTTAATTTGTGAAAATCCATCTTTAATTCTTTGTCTGATGCCATTTCGGGAAAAATAGTTGCACATAACCCACGTTTGACGTTTGTTATTCTGTGTTATTATGAAAATTTGGTTATTATGAAAAGAGTTTATATATGTGGCAGAGCAAAGAGACAGGAAAAAAGGTGGAAAGATCATGAAGCAAAGAATGGTTCTTTATGTATGGCTTCGTGGCTAATTCGCCAATCCACCGAATATACTGAAACAGAAAAAATTACAGAAGACATAACAGGCGCAGGTGAGGAACTTTAATTAGGGTCATAGTAGGATACTTGTTAAAAAACGCGTGAAATATTACAGTCACTGCAATCGATGACAAAACTAATGAGGAGATCGTTGAAAATAACGACAAAAATTCACAGCTCAATTCAAACACCTTATATTCCACCGACAAAGTGCGTAAGAATTACTACTATTCAAGTATATTTTATTGGGATTTGCTTTTCATAATCCATTGAATTACAATTAAAGGTATTTCATGCTGCAACAACTGAATGCCATTCTTCCATAGTAGCAGATGAGGAAGTAGAATTTGAACTCCCCATGGTTATCACGAACTCCGACATGAACGAAAACTTATTCCGGCTGGACCTCATCAACCTAATAGCCTGTTTACATCGACTCAAAAACATTTGTTTTTGATAAGATTCCTGTTTTCCACAGAAAAACACATGTTTTCCCATACATTTTTAACAGGTACGTAAAACAGGTTAAAAACCTGGTTGAACTTAGTTTTAATAATTCAGCAGGGTTTGACACTTAGTTTTGACAATTAAGCAATTCAAAACTCTTCACCTCATTTGACCATTTGTCTTGATTAGTTTGCGGTGCACAATTTTTAGAATTTAGTAAAATAAACAATATTGAGATAATTGGAAAATATGAATAGAAAAAATAAACAACACAAAAGGAAAGTTCAGTGGCCGGCGCAGGAAGAAGATATTTTAGTTTCTCTTTGGGGAGAGAAAATTGACGAATTAAGAGGAGTGTGCAAAAATAATCCTGTGCTTAAAGAAATGGAGCAACAACTGAAGGAAAGGAATATTGTGCGTTCGGTGGAGGAAATACGCACAATAATCCACAATTTAACTACTCGTTATCGGTAAGTTTTATTTACAAATTATGCTAAATAATATATACATTTACACATATAATCCAACTCACTTGTTAATTTTCAGCAAGGAAAACATTTTGATTGGACCTTCAGGCGGCTCCCCAGTCCCCTTCTGAATGGAATTTGTTGAATAAAATCCATTTGTGGAAGGTCTAAGCTAAATAACCCAGAAATCCTAGTTGAGGATAGCATTATGGAAGGTAATTTAAACAACATTTTAAGGATTTAATAAATTATTTAGTTGTTTGTCAAACATATATAATATAAGCTACAATTTATTACTTTTGATTACAGAAATTGATATAATTGAATTTGATGATATTATTCCGGTGAGGAACCTCGACCGTCAACATCGATGTCAACATACACATTCCCACCTACTACCTCATCATCGCCGATACCAACGATGTCATCAACGCCAGAACCTTCATCTTCAAAAAGTAGTAAACAAGTAAAGAATTATCAGGCGCAAATATTAAACGAAATTAGACACATAAATCAAAAAATTGACGAAGAAAGAGAAAATAATAAAGAAAACGACAATAAAATTATAGAAATAAAAACAAGTAGATTAAAGTTGGAGGCGGAAAGAACTGAAATCTTGAAATCATTAGTTAATACGACTCAAGAATTTCACAATAGTATGATTAACTTGTTCACTAAAAATAATTATGTAGTGCACCCGTAGTGCAACCTTAAAGATGCGCTTCGCAACAGAGCAGCCACAAGGCTTTTACTCACACTGGAGCTTGGGGAACAGGAATGGAGCAGCCACACGGCTTTAACTCCTTTATTGGGAGATTGGATTTGGAGCAGCCACAAGGCTTTGACTCCAGTGGAGCAGCTTTTCAGCTTTATCTCCGGTTAGGCAAAAAAGGGGTTGAGTGGAGCGCTAGCTCCTAAATGATTCTTTAAAGAATGACAAACTCTAAATCCCGCTTTATTCATAATTGCTAAGCCTATTTATACAAAATTATACTTACATCTACATAAGGGTGTCAGTGGTTCAATCAATACCTCTGCTTAATACATTCCTGAACATATTTCCTTAATCGGCACTTTTCGCTTGGTCGATGCACTTGCGCAAGGGGCTCAAGTGCAGGGTAATTCGTGTAATGGGTTGCTTTTGAGTGTGATTGACTTCAGGGCTCGCTGCGAAAGCGAGTTAATTTGGGGAATTTCTCGCTGCGAAAAGCGAGTTTGGCTCTAGGGATCTCGCTGCGAAAGCTAGTTAGGAGAGATTCAGGGAGCAGAAGTGAAACGCTCAAGTCCTGGTTATTATCTCTGATTTATTGAAAATATGTTTTCCTATTTATACTATCGATTTCTATCCCTACTCTTTCTTATCGGCCTAATTTCTCCTCCAAATTCTTACTCTAGCTAAATTGCCTAATTATATCGAACGCATTGACCCAGTGCTTATGTTTTCCGCATTTGGTTGGCGTCATATTGCATGGCTTGCACTTGTGCCGTATTCTCACATGACGCAACCTTGCCCTGTACTCCAGGCGTGCGGTCAAGTGCATGCTTGCACTTTTCGGGGAAGTGTGACCTAATGAGTGGTCTTGTTTTATTTACGATCGGTGGCTCAGCATGTGCCAGCGATCGTAAATTTGTTTTGGGTCACTTTGCCCATTCAATGAATTTATCATCTATTTTGTGATTTGTTAACCCACTTGAACTTTGTAATTAATTTGAGTTTGGGTTGACATATTTTGGGTTTGCATTATCACTTATGGTCACAACATGTGCTCTTTATTTAGATTCTATCACATTCGACTCGCTTATGCGCGAAGTTCCGTTGAGTAAAAGTTTACCCTGGAACTGCATGCTTGCATTTTTATGTAATTTCTAAAAGTGTCACTGCACCCGATCAAGCTAAATGAAATGTGCTTTGTTAAGCAGAGGTGTTCTTGATCTAATTTTGTTTGTTTACATTTGCTCTAATTTGTTTATCATAATTAGTTATTTTTGTATTTTTTAAATAAAATAAATAATTTTGATACATACATATGTAATTCGCGATAGCTTTTCTTATTGTTTCTGCTGCGGCATTATGATCACTATAGGAATCTTCAAATTCTGGCAGCTGAGTCCTATTCCTTGCCTTTTCCATGGCTTTTAAGTTTTCACACCATGTCCTATTAATTTTATCATTATGCTCATTAAGAAAGTTGTGTAGCACACAAGAACTCTTAATGATCAGGGAACTATTTTCAATCCGATTATCAATTCCCTTTCTTAGCCGCCTAAAACGAGCTTTTCTACATGAAATGGATAGGGCTTCATCAAGGTTCTGCTGAAGCGAAAAGCAGAGTCACCTATCATCAGAAGTGGTACATTTACTCCACATATCTCAGTTGAAAATTCATTCATGATGTTCTTCTGGTGAGTCTGCTCTGAGCCTCTGTGGCGTGCGGACGTGTTTACTATTCAGGCTTATTGTAAGTTTTGGACAAGGAATTGTACTCTGATTAGTGCTTGGCGCTGATACTATTACCAGAGATTATAAAATATTATATTTTATAATCTCTGTTATTACTGAGTGAAACTTTAAAAAAAAAAAAAAAACACTTTCAAAATTCGTTAAGTTAAAAGCGGAAGGGTGAAGCATGCGGTAAAAAAAAGGCTGCATTGCTCTTTGCTGCAAACGACAAGTACAGCTTAACATCAAGGTCACCAAATGATATATCAGGGACTAGTTGTGTGGATTCCTCAGCTGAAGTGACGATGAATTCTGACTTGATAACCACATCGGCAGTGGACGGAAATGGCGATGGCATGGAAATGCAGCAATCGAACGGTAAGCTGGATGTGGGCGAATTTCATCAGGCAAGCAATAGTGGACAACGATGGTTTCCAATTAGTCACCAATGGCGTTAAGTACCGTAAAACGGATGGCATCGTTGCAGCGGTAACAGGGACAGGGTCAAATAGGTTTGAAATTCTCGACTCAGTTAAGGAAAAAGATAACTCAACGACGCGGGTAAATGCTGGCAATAAGTCCGCCAGCAACAGCAATTCTAACGGAGGTATGAGATATGTAAATAATGGACCGAATGCATATTCTGCTAAAACCCAAAATATTGATAGTAACTCAAATCGAATGTTTGGTGAGAAAACAACTAAATGGTGCCCGCCAATATTTGTTACAAACATCAATCCTAGAACCATATTAGACCTGTTTAAAACTGTCAATATAGCTTTTAATTATAAAATTCAAAGAATTAGTCACAATAGAAATAAGATTTTTGTAAATAATACGGTAATTCACAAATTGGTGATATATAGCGTAAGACACACTCCGGGAAAAGCCTTTTCCTTCACTCCCAAAGAGTGAAGAGCGGAAACTCTTGTACTTCGGGCTATCGGGGGGATTTAGTATAGCGGAGATCTTTGATGAAATCAAAACCAAAGTTCCTGAAGTAAATGTTACAAAAATTACGGCTTTGCAATTCAAGAAAACCCTTTACAAAAACAATAATCCAGCAGTGTTCCTAATTCAATTGAGTCCCGGACAAAGCATTAGGCATCATGGAAATCAAGTATTTACTCCATCATGCAATTTGGTGTGAAAACCCTTTCAAAAAAGAAATTGTGCAATGCTACAGGTGTCAAGGTTGTGGGCACGTCAGTGCAAACTGTGCTAACACTGAACGCTGTGTCAGGTGCGACAAGCATGCATGAACACGTGTTCAAAGAAGAAGCTGTAAATCTTACAAAACCAAAATGTGCGAATTGCGACGGGGATCATCCCGCCAATTATAAAGGGTGCCCTAAGTACATCTACCAACAAAACAAAAGAGAAGAACTTATACAACAAAGTCAGTTATTAAAAAAAAATTCTTGGACAATCAGACAAACAAACGATTTACTAAATCCAAAAAGGTTAGCAATTGTTCGATATTCGGCTGATGAAGCTAAAGAATATACAGCGATTGCTATTCTTTTTTCTATAGGAATGCAATGCTTAAATGGGGTATCTTGTCTTTGCATATGTTTTAATTTAAAACAGAAAATGTTGAATGTGTTGCGGTACATCCTAAAATTTTCCCTAAAGTGTTCATCGCCGAAATTTGCCACATCGAATTCCCAAAATGTACTTGAGCGCTCCTGTAATAATATAATTATTATTGAAAAGATTGAATATTTATACTGTTGTTTAATATTTATATACATACCTTAATCCATTTTTTCTTTATATTTTTTGAATTTACAGCTACAGTTGCAATGAAACTAAGTAAATTGCACAAATTCAACATTTTTTTCTTGTATCGTCGACGCTTTTTTAAATAATGTGAGAGCAACAAATTTTGAAATTCATTAATATAATGAATTAACTTTAATTGATTACTCAGTTCTTCATTATACAATAACACTAATTTAATTATTTCCGAATTCATTTTTCACCCCTTTTAATTAAAAAGAAAAAATAGCAAAATCTATCTCCGAAAAATTGGTAAAATGTCAATTGTCAAACAAAAACACTTACTGGCGATGTAAACACTTTTCCTGTTTTGGAAAACAAGAATCACAAACATGTGTTTTCCGAGTCGATGTAAACAGGCTATAACGGCCGCTTTCCAAAAGGACAAGACCAAGGAAGGTGTTTTTCTAACACTTATTACACTTTCATAACGAAATCAGGAATCAAGTTAAATTGAAGCTGGTTGTCTTACTCTGAGACACTTGACTGTGTTCACTGTCTACCTTGTTGGTTGTTTCCAGAGAAAGGATCTCAAAACGCATTTCGCAAGATTGGCATTGGAAACAATTATCAGAACGGATACAAACGCACGAAAACTCATTGTGCCACAACTGGATTGTTCTTTCTTTTGTCATGGATACTCACGTGCGGTTTACTTTTTTTTAATTGTACTTATTTGTGCACGTTTTAATTTGAGAATCATGAATTCATGACCTTTGTCATTACACTATGATAACTCATTCAGATAATTCTTTTTTTTAAATTATAATGCGCATGAAATATCAACGACAAGTCAAAACTAATCTGGAATTTCCCTGAATATTAATATTGAATATTGCAAAAGACAAGTTTTCCCGTCGTCACCAAAATAACTTTAGTAATAAATAACGCGGAGACAGCAGCATTGACGGCGGCTGTCAAAACAAGAGTTCCCTTCTTCGCCAAATCTTCTTCTTAGTTACCAATCTCCTATCTGGTACTTCAAGAATGTCGCCATTGTTATGATATTTTACAAAATTAATATAAAATAGCACTACAATGCGTTTCATTTTCACATTTTCACTAAAATCTTCTCTCTAGAAATTGTAATAATAAAGTGATGTCACCTATCACAATGGTTCATCCGAGTTAATTGTTTCCTAGGTGATGATTATGGGGAAAATTATTGTTTTAAAATTATTTGATAATTTAATAAAATTATTATTTTATTTGTAAAACTCGGTTTTTCTCAATAAAATACTTTATTAATCACAATCTTTTACTTAATTTATTCGGCACTCCTCAAACTACGTATTACTCGGCGGCTGTCAAAAGTACGACTTAGCCTCCTTCTCCAAATCTTCTTCTTCTTTCGTCGTGCTCGCCCCTTCGAGACTCGTCCATCGGTATTGCCTCGTCTGTTGGTACTGCCATAAGAACATTCTCTTTTCCGGATTTTACAACTCGGCCAATCTGACAGTTTTGATCGCCCTCGATCAATTCAGTTACGTCATCATCCAGATACTCGTAGTCATCGTATTCATCATCTAAGTATTCGTAGTCCTCACAATCGTCATCGTCAATATTGGAACCTTCGGCGTTTTCGAGATCTGGAATAGATTCTAATGGATTAGTGTTGCCCTTACTAGGCCTGCGATTTGATTCTTCTACCCATTTTTTTATTTTATTGGCTTCTACAACCCCATCGTAGGGAATCTGTGTTATCTGCAACCCTCAATATCTCTGACTACATACCTATCATGCCCTAATACTTTATGAATGACGTACGGCCCTTTATATTTCGGGATTAATTTCTTGTTTGTTCCCACAATTGTGTCAATATTTCGGATAACTACATAATCTCCGATTTTAAATTGTTTCGTCGGTTTAGCTTTTGCATCATGCTTCGTCTGTTGTTGCGCCTGTATCTTTTCAATTTCTTTGAAAGCCTCATCCCGTATGTCCTGCAAGTTGGTGTCTTGATCTAGCTCAAGTTTTTCCGTCAGGTATTCCGTCAGTTCGTCTGATATTTCGCCTCTTTGTTCCGTCCCAAATAACAGTTGACTCGGCGTATGTTTAGTTGTGCTATGCCAAGAGTTATTTATAGCATATTCTACTTGAATTAACTTTTTAGACCAGTCGGCATGTTCGATCGGTTCACTTAGTTTGCCAAGCATGGCTTTTAACACACGATTGACTCGTTCGACCTGACCATTCGCTTGGGCTGAACTAGTAGCAACTTTGATATGTTTTATGTCTCGTCGGAGTACAAATTCTGCAAATTCTAATGACCTAAAGCAGGTTCCTCTATCAGTGATCATTCGGCGGGGTCGGCTATAAAATGCAAAGTATTTATCTAGTGAAGCGTTCACTTCTTTAGTACTGGTTGAGTTTACGGCGAATAGTTTGACATATTTAGTGAATGCGTCGATTACCAATAATATATGTTTTCTTTTATTTATCAGTGACGGCAAAGGACCGAAGTGGTCTACATGTAACGTATCGAATGGTATTGGGCGTTTAGGAATAAGATATAAACTCTGTTCCAACTTTCGGACCGGCGGTGAATACATGAGGCATTTGATACATCTTTGGATAAAGGACTGTATCTTTGACCGCATCTGCGGAAACCAATAACATCTTCGAAGTTTTTCATAGCACTTCTTAGTTCCCGAATGGGCTAATTGTTCATGGGTGATGCGGATGACGTTCTCTTCTATGTCCTCCGGAACGTATAATGTTCGTCGGTCGTTTTCAAGTATTCGATACACCAATCCATCCTTTAATTCGAACTCTTCCGTTTGTCCAGTTTCTAGCTTATCCTTTATGATCATTATCCCCGAATCCCTACTCTGAGCTATTCTTATGCGGATTTCGATATCATCCATTTCTGTAGTGATCGCCTGGCATGTCGCGTCGGTATTCAATGTTTTTTCTATATTTCCATCTTTTGTTTCCGTCTCTTCTTTATTTTTAGGGTGACATCTGCTAAGAGCATCAACATGTAACATAGTAGTACCTGGCTGATGTCTGGTGGTGTAATTAAATTTTACAAACTCTAAAGCCCATCGTGCTATTCGTCGGTTTATGTTCTTCCTTTCTAGGGTTAATTTCAATGCATTACAGTCGGTTACAATGACGAATGGTATTCCTTCCAGGTATACTCGAAATCGTTCTAGAGCATAATAAATAGCTAATGTCTCCAGTTCGAAGCTATGATATCGTGCTTCATCTTTAGAAGCCGTTCGGGAAAAATAAGCAACAGGGTGAAACTTATCGTCGGTTTGGCGTTGCATGAGAGCGGCTCCAAATCCTAGAGCACTAGCGTCGCAATGGAGTTCCGTTTCTCTGCTCGGGTCGTAAATAGATAATACGGGTGGATGCATCAATCGGTTTTTTAAGGTCTCAAAGGCGTAAAGGCACTCTTGGTCGAATTTAAAAGTTATGTCTTTCTTCAGTAAATTCTGTAAAGGTCTAGCTATGCTAGAGAACGAAGGGACAAAGCGGCGGAAGTATGAAAATAATCCTAAACAGGATTGTAACTCTTTAGCGTTTCGGGGAACCGGATATTCGGATATCGCTTGGATGTGTGTGTTTGTTGGTTTGATTCCCTTTGTAGTTACTAGAAATCCTAAGTATTCGATCTGGTTATATCCGAACATACATTTTTCCATGTTTAATACCAGGTTTCTTTCGGACAGTCGTTTTAAAACTTCGGATAGTAGACTCTTATGTTCATCCATGTCGGTTGTCGCCAATAAAATGTCATCCATATAAATGATGATCAACCTTCGCTCTAACAAATCTTTAAAGACGTAGTTAACGAATCGTTGAAAGACAGCGGGTGCATTCTTTAGTCCAAAAGGCATTCTTTTGTATTCATACTGGCCACATGGAGTTACGAAGGAAGTGTATTTTTGGGATTCTTTTCCCATTTGGATTTGATGGAATCCATTTTTGAGATCTAGTGAGGTGAAATATTTCTTTCCTCCTACATATTCCAAACAGTCTTCTATTAGGGGTAACGGATAATTGTCGCGAATCGTAATTTTGCTTTTTTATTGATTTAGGCTTAGTACAGACTTGGGCTATATTAGGGATGGGTTTATGATTGGTATTACTTTCAGTCGGCGGTGTAGTCATTATGGGTTTTTTTAATAAATCAAATCGCTTTAACCTAGACTCGCAGTCAAGTGCACAAAAAGAGGATTTTTTTAATGACATATCTTTATTAACTTTTTCTAGTTCAATTTTCGAGTATTTTATAGGTTTCTGACATAAGTTGATATCAAATTTTTTCAAAAAATCTTTCCCTAATATTATGGGGATTGTCATGTAATCGTCGGGTATTACGGTTAGCTGCACTCGTCGGGTACGTCGGTTAAAATTAATCTGGCAATCGATGACTCCGTATGTTTTTATTAACCGTCCTCCTATACCTCTGTATCTGGTGGCGGTCGTTGTGTCAGATACTTTAAAAGGCAAATTCGATTTTTTAATAAAGCTGATCGGGCTACCGGTATCAAAAAGAGACATGATATTGGTAAATCCTGTGCACTTGCGCGAGTTAATTTCAAAGGCAACACTTACCAAGTTGATTTCGGCGATAGCTTCCTGAATAAAACGGATCTCCTCTTCCTCCTCGGTTCCCCCGGCGGCACCGTCCTGGTCATCTTCCATCTGGGCTGCGTTAACATCTGTCAGTAATCTCTGACGGTATCGGGGAAATCTACAATTCTGTCGCGTGTGCCCAGTACGCCAACAGCGGAAACAAACGTCCCTCGGTCGCTCTTCGTACGGGCACTGGGGTTTGATGTGTCCCTCATTCGAACAATTATAACATCGTAGTCCCTCGTTCGACTCCTGTCGGGCTGCATCAGCTCCTGGTCGGCGGTTCCTAGGATCGGCTATATTAAGTGTCCGTCCGGTTGCCTCGTTTGTCCCTCGGCGGTTTCCAAAATTATTTCGGCCAGTCCCTCTTCTTCTAGCGTCAGTAACACCTTGATGGTTGGGTATCGGCGGGGCGTTGACAATGTCGGCATACCTCGATACTAGCTCTTTTAACTCGGTTATGGTGCGGGCGCCTCGTAGTATTGCAGTAGCTGTGTCCGAAAGATTCATGTTCAGTATAATGATATCCACTATTTGAGTCTCTAATAGCCGATCTTTCCCCATGCGATTTCGCAGTCTCTGCATCTCTAGTATGAAATGTAATGCTGTCGTTCCTTCGGCTCGGATCCATTTTTTCCGTCGCATTATGCGCTCTACATCAGCCGGGGTCGTGTTGAGTCCGAATTCTTGAATCAGGCTGTGCCTGAGGTCCTGGTACGTTGATGCGGCCGCTGTAAATATTACTGCAGCAGCGGCTCCCGTCAAAGAACGGCGGAGGTATAACAATCTCTGCAATTCGTCGGCTTTTATGAGGTTCATCATATCTTCAAAGTCATCCAGGAACGTCTGGACGCTGTATATGACGTCATCTCCATTAAATTTGACAAGTGACCCCTCAATGTCACGATAGTCAAGGCGGTTGTGGTTGTTGGGTAACGCTATGGCTACCCTAGGGGTCGTTTCTACTGCGTTGACTAACACAACTTCTTCGTCTTCTTTTTTCGGCGTTCCTTGTCTCACTCTAGTCAGGCTTCGGTTGACGGCGTCGGCGGCAAGCTCCTGTTCTTCTAACTCCCTGATCCGTTTCCTCATAAGAAGGAGCTCCTCCTTCTTCTTTTGTAACTTCATTTCCTTCTTTACTTTGTCCAGTGCTAGATCGACATCCGTATCAGTGTCTGACTCGTCAGCTTTTTTGTTGGCGGCTTCGTCTTCCGTGATTTCACTATCACTAACCTCACTATTGTTTTCCTCGCCGACACTTTCCTTTATTTCTTCTGGGAGTTGATCGTACAGTTCCATCAACTCCGCCAATCTCATTCGCACGCTACACTCGACACCATTTTCACTTAGCACCTTGATCAGTTTTTCCTTCGTTATCTTCGGCATCGTTTGTCCTATTTTACACTTTTTCGTCGGGTTTATTACTTAATCGTCGGCACTTTCGGTTTTAAGTCGTCGGTTTGTATATTTCTTCGATTTACGGCGGATGATTCGTTTTTTTTTCTTCGCGTCGGTTTTCTATCACGCGCTTTGTCGCGGCGGCGGTTCTTATTTTCTTTCTCGGGGGTTTACTACTAGATTTCGCTATTGTCTTTACGCGTCCGGTTACTCTACCCCACACCTGAGATGTAAAACTCGGTTTTTCTCAATAAAATACTTTATTAATCACAATCTTTTACTTAATTTATTCGGCACTCCTCAAACTACGTATTACTCGGCGGCTGTCAAAAGTACGACTTAGCCTCCTTCTCCAAATCTTCTTCTTCTTTCGTCGTGCTCGCCCCTTCGAGACTCGTCCATCGGTATTGCCTCGTCTGTTGGTACTGCCATAAGAACATTCTCTTTTCCGGATTTTACATATTATACAATTATTTTCTTATACAATTACACAGACACTTGTTGTGGTCGGCTCAGCTGTGAGGAAATATCCGAATTTCAAGCTGTGAGGAAATATCCGAATTTCAGAAGGGAAAAATCACCTCACAGCTGACCAAATATCCGACCCAACGATGACTTCGCTGCTATCACGGCGGGGAGTTGGGCTGAAAATAAAAAGGTACTAGAGGCGGAACTTAACCTATGCGCAACGTGCATCCGCCTTCTGGAACATTTCCAAGCAGGCATGGCCACCGCGGGGCGATCGACCCGAGGGGGGTCGATCCCGGTTCGACGGAGATCACCTCTCAGCTCCGATTGGCGGAATATCGCGTGATCTGCGGCGAACCGGGACCGACATTCCGCTGCTAGAATGTTCTAGGCGATGCGCATGTGTGGGGAAATCTTCCCGCTGAACCCAGGGAAGAAGCCAGACGTTTTTATTGTGAGGCGATCAAGTCAGCCAGATTGTGCGAAAAAAAAAAAAAAAAAACGGAAGAAAAAAAACAAGTAGAAAACAGAAGAAAAAACGCGGGTAGAAAAACTACAATTAACGATAAATCTGTGGCCTTTCGGGAATAGTAAAGTGTTTTCGGATAATAATAGACATTATCTTCAAAAAGTTCTTGCCTAGTGTTTACTGATTACAATCAATATATTGGGAAGTAGTCACCCGAGTGTTCCGACCGCTGTCAGGCGCCCAGGGGAATCCTTTTCCCATTACCGTGTGTGTGATTGTGGCGCAAGAGTTCAAGTGCCGTTAATTGGGGCCAATCGAGACCCAAGAAAAGAGCCAGCGCATCGGCGTGCCTCCCCCCCCAGGAACCACGACATCTGGAGGAGTCCTTATCCATCAGCCCCCCGGACGGGAACCAGGAGACCGGCAAGTGTGCACGCATTCTATACACTCCCGTTGCTATCAGTCATCTTAATCTTATTAGTTTTTCTTGCATCTTTCGTTTCGCTTTGCATGGCCTAGTTTTAGCATTATTTTTATAATTGCATTTAGTGTGTCGAAAAATTTTGATTTCTCTCCAATTTCTAAAGTAGAGTTTGTTGTGTAATTACCACCGTTAAAACATAACAAGTGTGAATTCCTGGTAATCGACCGGGCAGACCGCGGGTTTCGCGTTCCGCCTCGGCCCCCGGGGGCGAGCGACCGAAGGCTTAGTAGGCGGAGCGCAAAATCCTCGAAGAAATTACCGAGGTAGCGCCCCAATAAACGAAACCAAAAAAAGGATGCATCTTTTCTTTGTGGTACCATAAATACATAACAAAAAAAAATAATCCAATTCGAACTATCACGGGTGGAAAAAACGAAACGATTACTAGGGGGAATTTGTTTTTTTTTGGTTGCTGTGAATAAAGAAAACGTAAATAGTGAAACAAATTTTTGGTTTAGAGTGTAGTATAAATTTTCTTACAGTAGTTTTTTTTTTTTGAAAGTCGCGTCCGCTTATAAGCATTTTGCCATGCAAAGATTTATTTGTTGAATTACGAATTAAAGAGATAATGAGTTGTTAATTTTTCGAATTTGAGGAGTTTCTCTTCCCCCCTTTTCTTCCCGCATGCCTAAATAAATATTGATTTTCAGAGGGGATTGACACTTATAGGATTCCCTTCCCAATTAGGGACATGGAAGGGAATAGAGGGTGGATAGGGGCAGTCCAAGGGGACATCAACATCTTCGTCCCCCCTCAGTGCAGGTAGGTCCGACCATGTTTTCAACCGCCGTCGTCGTTTTCTTCCAGGTACCCCCGTCGCGAACCTCGGTGGTTCGTTCCCCTCTAGCACGAGACCCTTCGTTATGCGGGTCAAGGCCCTGGTCGGCGCGGACGTTTTTGGGCCAACCCCCCCACACCTACCGCCATGCTAGCCGTCAAGCTCGTGCGCGTCCCATTGCCGACAGGGGGAAGCTCTTTAGCCGGGCGCTTCCTGGCAACAGCTGTCTTGACGGGACTGTCATCTGGCGGCCGTAAGGAACAGCCTCCAGGACCCAGGTGCTAGTCCCTTGCCTGCTCATTAGTGCAGGCACCAAAAGCATGTTGCAAAACAACGTGCTACATGTCATAACATAAAGTGGCGCCCAACGTGGGGCCAAAAGTGTTTGCGTTCACGCAGAGCATGCGTGTGAGTCGACATCCAATTGTTTTCGCGTTTGATCTGATGATCCTTGAGTTTCTCTAATTTGATTTTTGATTCTTTTTCGATTGTTTACATTTGCGTTTGCATCGGTTGCAAAGCAAATTGAATTCTAATTACATTTTTTTTTGTTTACGTTTTCATCAAGTCGACTCATGATTGCTCTGGGTGAATGCAATCGCTTTCTAATCCTTTTCTTTTGAGCTTTTTGCTCCAATTTTCTAATCCTTTTCATTTCCTATCGAGGCCTCACTGGCCGGTGTCTCACCTTGGACCTACTCAAAACTTTTGTTTACCTTTTATTTTGTGTACTCAATTTTAAATAATTACGGGACCATGCAGCCTGTTGGCAATGGTGCTAGCTGAAGCTGTCCCAAGTTGTTGAGAGGTCCGAGCTGGAACATTGTTCATTGAGGGGGTTCTTTTCTAGGCGGAGCACGGACGAAGGAGTGGTAACATGGTAGTCTCCCCTAGCGTATTTTGGACATTAGGAGTTGGCTAGGGAGCTAGCGACCTAACCCTAGGAGTGAGCACTACTATTGGAACCACAACTAAGAACATGCGAAACTTGTTAAGTTCCCTCCCCTCACTTTTCCTTTTCCAGGGAGGTAACATGATCGGACAGCACTGAGGAAATTAATTTTGTTTTGGGCCGCAGGTCTTTCAATTGACTTTGCGTTGAGATTTTTCTTTTGAACACTTGCGGGCTCATATGTGTCAACCCTCTGCATGCGGAGGGAGGGAGAGAGAACTCCTTTGTATGAAAATTTTGACTTTGAGTTTTTTTGAATTTCGTCGAGAAATTCCTTTGGGTTTTATTAGTTCTCGTTGCGGAACTTCGATTTTTTTTGAGTTTTGAATTTCATTGAGAAATTCCTTTGGTTTGGTTTAGAGCAAAAGATATTTTTCTCATTATTTTATTTTTGTGCGAAGCTTTATTTAGGGTATTGAGGAATTATTTTCTAAGTTACGTTTATCTTTTCTTTGTTGCCAATATATTTTTTTTTGGTTCGATTTAATTTTTTTTGGTTTACATATATAAAAGGGAACAAAATTAAAAATAAATAAAATAAAATAAACAACGCAAATAAAGTAAATACATATTACACGAACAAAGATTCGTGCTTGTTTTATTCATTTTATTGATTATAATACACGAACAAAAGATTCGTGTTGCGTTTTCTTTTGGATTTTTTTTTTGAAAATATTATTTTCAGTGGTCCAAGGAGAACCGAGAAGTTTTTTTTTCAGGACTTTTTTTGGAATTTTTTTTTGATACCCCGAGTAAGGGAGAATACTCATACGTTATGAATTAGTTTTTCTTCGATTTTGTTTCCGGAATTTTATTTTCACAATGACGGAAAGTACAGGAGCTGTTCCAAGGGTTGGAGTGGTGACACGCCAACAGGAGCGGGAAGCTGCAGCAGCCATGACGTCTTCGTTGGCGCTACCCCGCACTCCACCGGGACAGATCCGGAACAACACCCCCATCCCCCCGGAGATCCATGTAGATCATCCCCTGTGGACGGAACCGGACGATCAACAACAAAGGAATGGAGACATTCCGGAATTCCATCCGCGTACGGGCCGTAACACAAATCTGGAACTTCCGAGGAGAGGGGAAGACAATGGAACTGGGAGACCAGCTGATAGACCGCGATCAAATAGGACAATGCATTCGGACATCGATACACAGATGGAGATGCTCCAAAGACAGATAACAGCCATGGTGAGGGAAGAAATCCGACGCAGTCGAAGCCCTCCACCACCACAGAGATCCCGTCAACCTCAGCTGGCCTCTCGATTACCGGACATGATACAGGAGCAACGGAACTGGCCTGCAGCTCCCCGTTCCATTCCCAGCACTGTAAGCAATCGCTCGCCGGACCAACTTGCTTGGGCAGCGAACGATGGACCCCCACCCTACCACGAAACAGTTCGAGCCCCTACTCGACAGCAGGAACCCCGACAGCAACCCTACAGACCTCAACCACAACCACGACGATCGACCAGTCCCATTAGGAATTGGCGATTACAGTACGATGGCAACAATGGCAAATTGAGCGTCGAGGAATTCATCTTCCGAGCGGAAACTCTTACACGAAACACCTTATCGGGAGATTTTGCTACACTTGTCGGAGGGATGCACCAGCTGTTGAGTGGGCCGCTCACTGATTGGTACTGTACATACTTGAGAAGTAACCCCACACCTAATTGGGACTCAATCTGTCGCGTCGGTAAGACGTAGAAGCCCAATCTTTACCTCGACCGCCATAAAATTAAAGAGAAGCCTCGACCGTCATAAAATTATCTAAAAAAAAAAGGGGAATAGGTACATACTCAAGTATGGTAAATTACCCAAATGAGGTACCTATTTAGAATAAAGAGTTCCAAGGAAAGGCGACCAGATGTGGCCGTCAATAAAATTGTCTAATAAAAAAAAAAAAAAAGAAATGCGAAAGAAAAATGTATTCTTGAAAAAAACCCAAGAAAAAACCAATATACTGCGCAGGATCGAGCATCCTCGTTTCCTGAAGCGCAAGTTGAATCAGTTCGAGCTCGAACGCGAATACCAACACCAAAAATACGAAAAAAGTACTGGTGACTACCTGACAAGATTCAGATGTCACGGGAGACCGAGATCTCTCGAATACGAAAAATACAAAATTTTTAAAGCGAATTAAAATAAAGGCGGTTCGGGGAAAGGTTTATTGACAAACGAATAGAACTTATATATAAAATTATATACTCGGAAATAATAATAAAAATTCATGCGAAAAAACATTGTGGTGTTTGATTAGACCTAATGATATACGACATGGTGCCTCCTGTGAGGAAGTGATTAAAAATGTTAGTTGACCAAAAATAATTATGTGACACAAAATGCAAGATTGAGAAAATAATAAAAAAAAAAGTGTGACACGCTCCAGTTCAATCAATCGACTCAGCAGCTAGTTCATCTGCAGCGAAGACATCAAAGTTTCCAGCAACAGCAGAAGAAATTATAGAAGTGGCAAGTAATAGTTTTAGTGTTCAACATCCAAACCCAACCAGTGCACAATATTCAAACTTTTTGTTTTTTTTTTTTGTTATAAAGATTTATAATAAAAATAAATAATTAAAATAAAATAAAATGGAGAATAACGATAGAAAATTATTGCTGATTCAAAAACGAACGTCATTAGAAGCTCAAATTAAATCATTGACAAAGGTATTCGATGAGAAAAAAATCGATAATCCGACTTTAAAGCTTCGAATTAATAAATTAACTGAACTGTACAATGCATTTGAGAATCTTAATGATGAACTTTGCCTTTTGGACCCTGAAACTGATAATTTAAATGAATTTTTGAAAATACAGGAAGCCTTTTACGATATTGCCAGTAAAGTTGACAAAAATCCAGATCTCAGTAGTGCGAGCTCATCTAGAAGTTCAAACGCGAGCGAAATTAATGAAACGATACAAGGTAATACATCGAATTCTAGGCGTCGCGTAAAATTGCCTCAAGCGTCTTTGCCGCAATTCGACGGGAAATACGAAAACTGGCTTTCGTTTAAACATGCATTTATATCATTAATAGATTCTCAGGCAGATCTTTCTGACACAGACAAACTTCATTATTTACAATCAGCTTTGAAAGGGGAAGCAGCCAACAAAACTAGGGTTTTAATAATGAATGACAATAATTATACTAAGGCATGGGATTTACTTAAACGGTCATACGAAGTAAAAAGAATTTTAATTTCGCGTCATCTTTCTCTTTTAACGCATCTTCCAGTGCAAGAAAAAGAAACGGCAACCGGTCTTATGAAACTTGCAGATGATGCACAGCAACATATTTTAGCATTGACTTCTTTAGGCGTTACAGTCAGCTCTGAAATGATGGTTAACATTATAGAAGAAAAATTACATAAAAGTACTCTAGAAAAATGGGAAGAAACTCTTGAACGCGATCGTTTTCCCACCATTGATGAAATGTACGAGTTTTTGTACAAAACAGCGGTACGTTTATCTAAAAGAGATCGATCTGTATCAGATTCAAATGATCGTCCTCACTCCCAAAAAATGCAACCACCCTCGAAAAAAAGGCGTAATAATGAACCAATGCGAGTTATGGTCACCAATATTTCTCATAGTTGTGTAGTTTGCAAAGACAAACAACATCCTCTATACAAATGTGAAAAATTTAAAACATTTTCCGTTCCCAGGCGAATAAGCATTGTGAAAAATGCCAAACTTTGTTATAATTGTATGCGATACCATCGTGATCCGATTTGTAAATTTAATGGATGTACAATTTGTCAAAGAAAACATAATACAATGTTACATTTATATAAATCTTATGATATTAAAGAGAGCGAATCGATCAAGAACGACTCTCAGCCTAACACGACTTCCACAATTTGACTAGATTCGATGTCTCGCGTTGGAATCTTTGCATGTAACTCATTATCGCAATCACAATTAATGACCAGCGCTATAATAAATGTCACAGATAATGATAAAAATCTTCTAAAATGCCGAACTCTTTTAGACACATGTTCCACAGCAAATTTTGTCACAGAAGAATTTGCGCATCGATTGAATCTCCCAATGCGTACCTGTGTGTTACCTGTTGGAACCATTGATTCAATAAACACGGTATCGAAACATTCAATTCAAATTTCATTCCGTTCGATACATAATGATTATGAAAATACTTTGACTTTCCTTACTGTAGGCAAAATTGCAGACGCAGTTCCATCAGAGACTTTCTCGCGAGACTTAATCAAAATTCCAAAAAATATTCGGCTTGCGGATCCCGAATTTCACCGTTCTACTCAAGTAGATATGTTGATCGGATCTGGCCCTACATTATCTCTTTTCTCGATAGCTCAAATTCAAATTTCACACGATAAGTATGATTTGTGCTTACAAAAAACACGCTTAGGTTGGGTCGTCGCTGGCAGAATCGACACGTCAAACCGTGGTTTGGTAAAATGTGCGATGACTAAACTTGAATCTCTTATTGAAAAATTTTGGAAAATGGAGGAAATTATCGATGATGAATCGAAAACTAAAGAAGAAATAGAATGCGAAAATCATTTTAAACAAAATTACACTCGCGATAAAACAGGCAAATATATTCTTCGACTTCCTTTTCGAAAAACAAACGCGATTCTTGGCGATTCCCGCGAGCAAGCACTCCGTCGACTTTTTACGCTAGAAAGTAAATTCAAAAAGGATAGTTTTTTGAAAGAGGAATACACAAAGGTAATAAACGAATACCTTGAATTAGGGCATTTATCTTTGATCGACAATCCGTGTAACAACGGTTATTATTTACCTCACCACGCTGTAATAAAACAATCCAGCACAACTACAAAGGTGAGAGTTGTCTTCGATGCTTCGGCGAAATCATCAACCGGGGTATCATTGAATGATATTCTCATGGTCGGTCCGACAATTCAAGACAAAATTTTCACGCATCTTGTCCGTTTCCGTGCTTATAAGTTCGTAATGACAGCAGATATGGAAAAAATGTATCGTCAGGTAATTATACACGAAGATGATAGAATATTCCAACGCATGCTTTGGCGTCATAACGACGAAATAAGAACATTTCAATTAAACACAGTAACGTTTGGTGTGTCGTCAGCTCCGTTTCTTGCGATTCGCACAGTGCATCAACTTGCTGATGATGAAAGCAAGGATTTCCCATTCGCGTCAAAGGTTTTAAAACGAGATTTGTATGTTGACGACTTATTGACCGGCGCTGAAACAGTTGAAGAAGCGCGTAAACTTCGAGACGAAATAATTGAGATTTTGAATCGTGGCGGATTTAGTATCAGACAATGGGCCTCGAATAATGAACGCATTCTAGAGGGTTTAACAAACAAAATGCTGAATGCAAAATTTATTTTAGACAAAGAATCGAATTTAAAAACGTTAGGACTTTCATGGAATATCAGAGAAGATACAATTCACTATTCTGTAAACCCGATCGCATTAAATATAAAAATTACAAAACGAAACATATTATCCGAGATAGCGAAAATCTTTGATCCGTTAGGATTGCTTGGTCCTGTGATTTTACTCGCTAAACAAATCATGCAGGATATCTGGAAATGCAAACTCCATTGGGATGAATCTGTTCCCGAAACTCTTCATTCCAAATGGTCTGAATTCGCAAAGGAACTCAATCTACTTAACGATATTTCATTTGAGCGACATATTAAAATCGATCATTGTCAACATATTGAGCTTCACGGATTTAGCGATGCTAGTAATAATGGCTACGGAGCTTGTATTTACTTGCGTACTACAGGTGAAAACGGAAAATGCCATTGCAAATTAATTTGTGCTAAATCTCGGGTCGCACCAACCAAAGCAACAACAATTCCACGTTTAGAACTGAACGGAGCGTTGCTACTCGCAAAACTAATCCAGTCATGCGTGCCTTTGATTGGTTTCGAGGGAATATAATTCTATGGTGCGATTCAACTGTTGTTTTACAATGGTTGAAGAGAACCCCAAATTCATTTAAAACTTACGTCGCTAACCGTGTCATGGAAATTCAGAACATAACTACAATAGATCAGTGGCGTTATATCAGGTCAAACGATAATCCAGCGGATGGTTTGTCTCGAGGACAAATGCCAAGTGTTTTTCTCAATAATAAGTTATGGGCCGAAGGACCAGAGTGGCTGAAACAAGGTGAAGATAATTGGCCCAACGAAACAGTTAATCAATTAAGTAACCTCCCGGAGTTAAAAACAAACATCTGTATGAATACCAACGTAGATTTTGAAAACGAATTAAATCCAACAAATAGCAAAGATGGTAGCAAAAACGTCAAGATTGAAAATTGCATTACTTTCAAAAAATATTCCTCATATTCGCAATTATTAAAGGTTGTCGCATACTGTTTACGTTTTCGTCCGTCAAATACGTATAAAGGCCTGCTCCAACCTGAAGAAATTGATGTTGCTGAATCCAGAATCCTGAAATCTGTACAAAAATCATATCTTTCATATATAATAGGAGAACACAGTAATAAAAATAGATCTTTGAAGAAAAAACATGATGCTTTAAATCCATTTATTGACGATCAGGGCTTACTTCGTGTTGGAGGGCGATTAGAATATTCAAATTTAAACTTTAATCAAAAACATCCTATTTTATTGCCTAAAGCTCATTATTTGACAGACCTTATTATTCGAGAAACACATTTGAGATGCTATCACTCTGGTGCTCAAGCTACTCTTTACGCAATGCGGCAAAAATATTGGGTTGTTGATGGTCGGAACCAAGTTCGTCGAGTTATACGGAAATGCATTCGATGCACTCGCTTTAGAGCCGATGCGATCGAATACAAAATGAGTAACTTGCCAAAGGTACGCATAAACAAAGCTAAAGGTTTTTCAAATGTCGGCGTTGATTATTGCGGCCCATTTTTTATAAAGGAAAAGAAAGTCAGAAACCAAAAAAGAGTCAAATGCTATGTTGCAGTTTTTGTTTGCATGTCAATCAAGGCAGTTCATATGGAAATTGTAAGTGATATGACTTCCGACGGTTTTTTAGCCGCTTTACGACGATTTATTGCACGTCGCGGCATACCATTACACGTTTATTCAGATCATGGAACAAATTTTGTAGGTGTAAATAATGAATTAAAGGAATTATATGACTTATTAGATTCAAAAGATCATAAACAAAAAATAGGCACATTTGCAGTCAAGCACAAAATAAATTGGCATTTCATTCCTCCGTTCTCCCCACATTTTGGTGGTCTGTGGGAGTCCAATGTAAAAATTTTTAAACATCACTTTAAAAGAGTAGTAGGAGATCAATTGTTTACCTTCGAAGAGCTAAATACGTTCGTTATTGAAATTGAAGCAATATTAAACTCAAGACCATTAACTCCGATTTCGTCAGACCCTAATGATATTCTTGCTCTGACACCTGCACATTGGTTGGTTGGTGAACCATTAACTAATTTGCCAGAAGCTGACTTCACGACAACGCCGACCAATCGTTTATCTAGTTGGCAGCACATAGTTAAAGTACGTCAAGATTTTTGGACGAGATGGAACAAAGAATATTTGAACGAGCTTCAGAAACGTCAGAAGTGGACAAAGGACAAGGTTAATCTTCAAGAAGGCGCGATTGTACTCATCAAAGGAAAGGATACACCTTGTATGCAGTGGCCCATGGGCCGATTTTTAAAGGTTCATCCCGGCACGGACGGTGTCGTGCGAACAGCCACTTTAAAAACCGCTACGGGTGAATACATAAGATGTGTGCGACAGTTGTGCCCATTGCCTATCGATCCATGAGAAGAAAAATGTGTAAGGAGCTGTAGAATAAATAGGAATATATCATTTATGAATAACGAAATAAGAATAATAATTAACATTATATACATAATATATATTTAAAGAACAAAAAAAAAAACCATATATACGCATATAAAATAATAATTATATCACCTAATTTCATCCAATTTTATACTACCTGTAAGATTAATTTTAATTGATAAGGTACATATCATGTCTCTTCATTGGAAGCTTTCCTACATTATCCACACACATATATACATATGAACTTGTTTTAGGTTTACGTATTGCGAATTTTATTATATTTAAATTTAGGTTAATCTGTATTGTTTGCCTTATGTATTAATATTACTTCCTTATATCCAATGTTAAGAAGATTATTGATCGCTCCTCTCTCAACGGGGGGAGTATGTCGCATCGGTAAGACGTAGAAGCCCAATCTTTACCTCGACCGCCATAAAATTAAAGAGAAGCCTCGACCGTCATAAAATTATCTAAAAAAAAAAGGGGAATAGGTACATACTCAAGTATGGTAAATTACCCAAATGAGGTACCTATTTAGAATAAAGAGTTCCAAGGAAAGGCGACCAGATGTGGCCGTCAATAAAATTGTCTAATAAAAAAAAAAAAAAGAAATGCGAAAGAAAAATGTATTCTTGAAAAAAACCCAAGAAAAAACCAATATACTGCGCAGGATCGAGCATCCTCGTTTCCTGAAGCGCAAGTTGAATCAGTTCGAGCTCGAACGCGAATACCAACACCAAAAATACGAAAAAAGTACTGGTGACTACCTGACAAGATTCAGATGTCACGGGAGACCGAGATCTCTCGAATACGAAAAATACAAAATTTTTAAAGCGAATTAAAATAAAGGCGGTTCGGGGAAAGGTTTATTGACAAACGAATAGAACTTATATATAAAATTATATACTCGGAAATAATAATAAAAATTCATGCGAAAAAACATTGTGGTGTTTGATTAGACCTAATGATATACGACACAATCAAATACGCTTTACGTTCCGATTGGGGTGAACATATGCGAGATGTAGACATCCGGAGAATGATGTATGCACGACGACAGCGACCAGGCGAATCCTTTGCATCCTTCCATCAGGACATGCTGAAATTCTGCAACCAACTACAAGTTCCTTTGGGAGAACTTGAATTTGTAGATACAGTACGAGCGAATTTATTGCCATACATCCAAGAACAAATCAGTTTACAGCAAACATTCACCATCGCTCAGCTGAGAAGTTTAGTGACCCAGGTCATGGTCACGCGTACAAGGACTCGACCACGTTCGTATCGGATTGAAGAAGCCACATACCCGACAACGTACGATGAGGAAGCCATATTCGAGGAAGATGAAGCGACACCACCGGAACCGACCGAAGAACTGAACGCCATCAACCCCAATCGAGATATGTCGAATTGGAAATGCTGGAATTGTGATGCTATTGGACACGGATACCAGGACTGCCCGCATGAGCCCAGAGGATATTTCTGCTATGGCTGCGGCCATAAAGGAGTCATCAAACCGCGATGTCCCAATTGCACTCGAAAAAACCAACAGCGAGTCGGGAGCAACAACACCAGCCCCCGACACAGGACCCAGCCACGCTGAGTTCTTCGGACGATGCTCCGATGACTCCGGAAAATTCCTCATCGGACTTAAACATACACCTGCAAGATCAAGATAAAATATCAAATACGACTTCACCTGTACTGGACGATCCCATCGTCTCAATCCTGCAACGTCCAGCACAACCAGAACCTACCACATCAAAACAATATTCTAACTTCAGCGAACCTCGACGTTTTCCTTTAAAGCCTTATCACCAACGGCTTCAGGAATATAACGCAGCGAGGGAAAGAATCTTTGCGGAGGAAATTCAGGTCCCAACGATACCTGGTCTAATGGGAAACAACATCCGTCCCTACAAGCCACGACGTTCGACATTGCGACTCCGGAGATTCTGGAAAGGAGTTAAAAGGAACCGACGGATATTAGCCACGGCCTTCACCAAAGTTCCTACCGACATACGCCCTTATGCCGAAGTAAGTATCTTCGGTCAAAAACTTGTTGGACTTTTGGACAGCGGGGCATCTATAAGCATTTTGGGAAGAGGAGCAAAGGACCGTCTTCAACAAGCTAATATTCCTTGGTCACAATATCGATCCGTCATCGAAGTTGCTAATGGAGCCCGACCGGAAGTCCTCGGTCATCCTCATGTCAACATCACATTCAGGGGAGAGACCAAGCCGATTAAACTCTTCATAGTCCTGAGTCTCACACAGGAATTGTATCTGGGAATCGACTTTTGGAGGACTTTCGGCCTGGCTCCCGACGTACTCGGCTTTAACTCGGCATTGGACGTTATATCACCACCCGAGAAAGCTGACAACAATGAACATGTGTTGAGCCTACGGGATCGACAAAGATTAGCACAAGATTAGAGGACTGGGAAAGACAAATGTACTCCAACATCAAATTGACGTCGGAGATGCAAAACCGATCAAGCAAAGATTCTATCCCATTTCACCAGCTGTGCAAAAACTAATGGACGCCGAATTGGATCGAATGTTGTCCTTAGGTGTGATCGAGGAGAGCGACAGCCCCTGGAGTTCACCTGTTGTACTCGTGCGGAAGCCAGGAAAAGTTCGCTTATGCTTCGACGCTCGAAAAGTTAATGCGGTGACGAAGAAGGACGCTTACCCCTTACCGCAAATCGACGGCATGCTAAGTAGACTTCCCTCGGCGAAATTTATCACCAGTTTAGACCTGAAGGACGCATTTTGGCAGATACCTCTCGATCCTGAGTCGAGAGATAAAAGAGCTTTCACCGTACCTGGACGTCCTCTCTATCACTACACAGTTATGCCATTCGGGTTGTGTAATGCACCACAGACCATGTGTCGATTGATGGATAAAGTGATACCTTATGATTTACGAGAACAGGTACTGGTGTATCTCGATGACTTGTTAATTCTTTCACAAGACTTTGACTCTCATCTGGAACTTTTAGCACGGGTGGCGAACTATTTGGAGAAAGCCGGTCTCACCATCAACGTGGAAAAGAGTAAATTTTGTTTAAAAGAAACGAAGTACTTGGGTTTTATTATTGGAGAAGATGGAGTCCGGGTTGATCCAAGCAAGGTGCAGGCAATTGTAGAGTATCCTCCGCCGAAGACCGTTCGCCAGGTGCGACGATTTTTAGGAATGGCGGGATGGTATCGAAGGTTTATTCCTAACTTCGCCGACCTTTCCGGACCAATCTCGGACACCTTAAAGAAATCAACACAATTCACCTGGACCGAGGAAGCTCAGAAATCGTTTGAAAAATTGAAGAATACAATGACTTCTGCTCCAGTGTTGGTTAGCCCCGACTTCTCCAAGCCTTTCATCATCCAGTGCGATGCAAGTATTCAGGGAGTAGGAGGAGTTCTTTTACAGCTGGACGACGAAGGAAACGAGAGGCCAATTGCGTACGTTTCTCAGAAACTAAACTCGGCACAACGAAATTATTCAATTACGGAACTTGAATGTCTAGCAGCCATCATCAGCGTGGAAAAGTTCCGGCCTTATGTAGAGTTACTACCGTTTAAGATCATCACCGATCATGCTAGCCTGAAATGGCTGATGTCACAGAAAGAATTGAGTGGACGACTAGCGAGATGGAGTTTGCGGCTCCAGCGTTTTGACTTCACCATCGAGCATCGGAAAGGAAGTCTGAACGTCGTTCCTGATGCACTATCCAGGATAGAATGCAACGCCATCACGGAGACAGAGGAAGTTCTTCCTGAGATCGATCTCAGCTCCCCTGCTTTCCAATCGGAATCGTATCTCCAATTGATACAAAATATCGAAATTCACGAAGACCGATTGCCCGATCTGATGGTTGTTGACGGATATGTGTACCACAGGACGAAGCCCCGAACCGGTGACCCGATGGTGGACGATAACGCCTGGAAGCTATGGATCCCGGACGAATTGATCCAAGACACCATAACTCGCGCACACGATCCACCTAACGCAGCTCACGGTGGAATTGCGAAGACGATAGCACGGACTAAACGATATTTCTACTGGCCTGGGATGACTGCTGACATTCGACGGTACGTACTGGATTGCGACATCTGTAAAGAGTGCAAAGCTCCGAACACCATTTTGAGACCACCAATGGGAGAACAAGCCGACACCAGTCGACCATGGCAACGTGTTTGCGTGGATCTTTTAGGACCATATCCCCGATCCACCCGAGGACACGCCTACGTTCTGGTTGCCCTGGACCATCTAACGAAATTCGTCCTAACAAAACCTCTACGACGAGCGACTACCGCCAACATCTGCAGATATGTGGAGGAAGACATATTTCACCTGATGGGGACTGCCGAGACGATTGTCACTGACAACGGGACCCAGTTCAAGGCAGCCCAATTCAAGAAACTACTGGAGCGCTATGGAGTGAAACACCTGAGGACCGGGTTGTACTCACCACAGGAGAACCCCTCCGAACGAGTCAACCGTTCGATCCTCGCGGCCCTCAGAGCGTACATCAAAGCCGAACACGATAAGTGGGATGTACACCTGAGCCTCGTCACCGGCGCCTTGAGAAGCAGCGTACATCAGGCGACCGGCTTTGCTCCATACAAATTGCTATTTGGACAACATATGGTCACACACGGCAACACATATCAACTCTTACGGAAGTTAAATTGTCTGAATGAAGACGTTGAAGTCGAACAACCGGAACTTCTAAAACTGATGAGGCACCAGGCGCGACAGAATCTTGAACGCGCGCACGCCAAGGGAGCGAAAATTTATAATCGCCGAACTAAAGAGATCAGTTTTACTCCCGGACTAGAAGTTTACCGGCGGAATTTCCAATTGAGCAATGCGGACAAACAACGAAGCGCAAAGTTCTTCCGTAAGTTTTTGAAATGTCGTGTGCGAGCCCGCAAAGGAAATGCATTGTATGAGTTGGAGGATCTGCAGGGCAACCGTCTCGGCACTTTCCATGCCAAGGACATTTGGTCGTAGCATGAATACTAACTTCCTTCGTAGACGCTTCTATCTCTGTACACTATTCTTCTACTTTCCTCCACTATCACCACCAAATAACAGTTAATTCGTAGAAAGCATGCGTAGAGCAGGAGATCAACTAATACTAAGAAATAGGAAAAAAAAAAATCTATCCCTAACACGCGAAAAATTTTTTTTTCTTCCCATTTTAGCAATGGAAGTAAATATGCTGAGGCCGGGACAGGATCTCCGAGGACGCATTCAAGAGTTAACCCTAGTTAACAACATCTTGGCCAGGTTCATGGTCACCGAGGAGCGCGGACCCCGCCATCAACGAGAGTTCTCAGTGACCCTGAGCCTGGGCACGGAGATCTTCCGTGGCACCGGCAGAACCATCAAGGAGGACAACAAAAACGCGGCTCTTGAGGCAATGGACGGGACTAATTACAAGTTTCCAACCAAAACTGACAGGGCGGACAACTGTCGGGCGACTTCACGCTCGAGGGGAGCACCGGCGACAAAAGATCGCTACAGCCCACCGGCCAAGTTAGGAACCCGTCACTTCCCCCACCAGGAACCCAATCTGGAGGATGAGGCAGACCCCGACAAACAGTTGCCCAGTGGCAAGTTACGGGACTTCCTCATGACGCACTATGGCCACAAACCCATCTTCAGATACATAGGTCTACGAGGAACAAAAGACAAATGGGGAGTCACCGGCTATAACCGGTCGGCGGTAGCGATCCATCAGGACCCACTGAGGGCCAAACAGATGGCAGCGGAATGCCTCCTCCACGCCTTGGAGGACCAGTATGAGAAGGAAGACAACTGGGGGACGTGGTAGCCTATGGTGGCAGCCCCTCCCGCAACCCCGGCCGAGGACGAATGAGGGATGCGAGAGTTGCTCTCCACGCGAACCACTACGATTTTTTTTTCTTTTCTTTCTGCCTTCTTTCTTTCTCCTTGTTTTCCTGATATCAATCTGTAATTCTATGAATTAAATAAACTGATATGGATTCAATCTAGAAATTTTATGACACCTAATAATGAAATATAAGCAGACGTAGGGTCGTGACAGAACCAATGAAATTTTGCCGTTTCCCGGTCGGAAAGGCTCCGCAACATCTCTTCCTTAAAACGACAACGGGACTATTACTTCCTCGTTTATTTTCTCATTAGCTATTCGCGAACGTTCCAATAGGATTAACTCATCAGACCCTAGGAACCCGATGTCTCAGACAGCCAATGTGTAGTACAACACCAAGCGGTCACACACCATCATCAAGTCGGGACGGAGTGGCCGAAGCTACCTCTCATTAGGGTAGGGAATGGTTGCTCACCTGATGGGATGACCGTGTCAGGACAATTCACTAGCCTCTCATTAGGGCTAGGCGAATTGAAAGTTCTGATACGATGCCCGGCTGGCCAGTCTGAGCATGAGAGCTCGGGCGTGGGTCGATCCACACATTGGGCACCGGGCTCAATGCCGCCGACCTTTCTTCAACTCCCCGGATGCGCAGGCTTCCCGGCGAGCTGATGTTGTTGTGGTCGGCTCAGCTGTGAGGAAATATCCGAATTTCAGAAGGGAAAAATCACCTCACAGCTGACCAAATATCCGACCCAACGATGATTTCGCTGCTATCACGGCAGGGAGTTGGGCTGAAAATAAAAAGGTACTAGAGGCGGAACTTAACCTATGCGCAACGTGCATCCGCCTTCTGGAACATTTCTAAGCAGGCATGGCCACCGCGGGGTGATCGACACGAGGGGGGTCGATCCCGGTTCGACGGAGATCACCTCTCAGCTCCGATTGGCGGAATATCGCGTGATCTGCGGCGAACCGGGACCGACATTCCGCTGCTAGAATGTTCTAGGCGATGCGAATGTGTGGGGAAATCGGCCCCGGCGAGTCTGTGCAGCGGGCAGTCAGCGCTGAACCCAGGGAAGAAGCCAGACGTTTTTATTGTGAGGCGATCAAGTCAGCCAGATTGTGCGGAAAAAAAAAAAACGGAAGAAAAAAAACAAGTAGAAAACAGAAGAAAAAACGCGGGTAGAAAAACTACAATTAACGATAAATCTGTGGCCTTTCGGGAATAGTAAAGTGTTTTCGGATAATAATAGACATTATCTTCAAAAAGTTCTTGCCTAGTGTTTACTGATTACAATCAATATATTGGGAAGTAGTCACCCGAGTGTTCCGACCGCTGTCAGGCGCCCAGGGGAATCCTTTTCCCATTACCGTGTGTGTGATTGTGGCGCAAGAGTTCAAGTGCCGTTAATTGGGGCCAATCGAGACCCAAGAAAAGAGCCAGCGCATTGCTCCCATTGCTATCAGTCATCTTAATCTTATTAGTTTTTCTTGCATCTTTCGTTTCGCTTTGCATGGCCTAGTTTTAGCATTATTTTTCTAATTGCATTTATGTGTCGAAAAATTTTGATTTCTCTCCAATTTCTAAAGTAGAGTTTGTTGTGTAATTACCACCGTTAAAACATAACAAGTGTGAATTCCTGGTAATCGACCGGGCAGACCGCGGGTTTCGCGTTCCGCCTCGGCCCCCGGGGGCGAGCGACCGAAGGCTTAGTAGGCGGAGCGCAAAATCCTCGAAGAAATTACCGAGGTAGCGCCCCAATAAACGAAACCAAAAAAAGGATGCATCTTTTCTTTGTGGTACCATAAATACATAAAAAAAAAAAAATCCAATTCGAACTATCACGGGTGGAAAAAACGAAACGATTACTAGGGGGAATTTGTTTTTTTTTTGGTTGCTGTGAATAAAGAAAACGTAAATAGTGAAACAAATTTTTGGTTTAGAGTGTAGTATAAATTTTCTTACAGTAGTTTTTTTTTTTGAAAGTCGCGTCCGCCTATAAGCATTTTGCCATGCAAAGATTTATTTGTTGAATTACGAATTAAAGAGATAATGAGTTGTTAATTTTTCGAATTTGAGGAGTTTCTCTTCCCCCCTTTTCTTCCCGCATGCCTAAATAAATATTGATTTTCAGAGGGGATTGACACTTATAGGATTCCCTTCCCAATTAGGGACATGGAAGGGAATAGAGGGTGGATAGGGGCAGTCCAAGGGGACATCAACATCTTCGTCCCCCCTCAGTGCAGGTAGGTCCGACCATGTTTTCCCCCGCCGTCGTCGTTTTCTTCCAGGTACCCCCGTCGCGAACCTCGGTGGTTCGTTCCCCTCTAGCACGAAACCCTTCGTTATGCGGGTCAAGGCCCTGGTCGGCGCGGACGTTTTTGGGCCAACCCCCCCACACCTACCGCCATGCTAGCCGTCAAGCTCGTGCGCGTCCCATTGCCGACAGGGGGAAGCTCTTTAGCCGGGCGCTTCCTGGCAACAGCTGTCTTGACGGGACTGTCATCTGGCGGCCGTAAGGAACAGCCTCCAGGTGCTAGTCCCTGCCTGCTCATTAGTGCAGGCACCAAAAGCATGTTGCAAAAAAACGTGCTCATCATAACACACTGTGTTTTGTTTTATTATGATATTTTAATTTGAATATACAAATATAATTATTTTGTTCAGTAATCACATCAACATTTTCATAGTAAATATGTCATTTTAGATTTGATATGTTAGATGGCGAATAGCAAATCGCAATAATTTTATTTAAATAATACAAGTAATTTACGTTTATTTCCTTTCCAAAATAAGTAAGAATTAAATCAGATGAACCATTGTGACAGTTGATTTGCCGAAGTTAACGGTACCGTATCGATATGTATATGGTTAACTACCATGCAGTTTGTTTGTTCCAATTGCGCTTTGCGTTCCGTGGTGGACATAATCGACTTGTGATCAGAATTGGAATCGGATCAATTTCTTCGTATATTCAGTGTCAATGAATATTTTGTGAACCATCGCATCTTATACCCTTGACGCACTACAAAACTTAGGGCCTGATTCTAGGTAACAGAATTTTAATAGACCTCTTAATATCTTTTAAGGGTTTTTAAGAGATGATGGTATTCTGGGTAGCAGAAATATGGTGAATTTAAAAATTAAAAGTTAAGAGATTCACCACAGCTGTCGAACAAATGTCAAATGTCAAACTAACATGATTAAATGACAGTGGCTTCAAAAGACAGCCGACAGGTTAAAGTAAATTGCGAAATTTTAAAGTAGGTAAAATGGATGATTTTGTTTTTGACATAGGTAATTTTGTATATATGCATTTATATAATGCAAATGTTAAGTTACTGTCTTATTAATAGAAGAATTAGAGGAAGAATTAGAGAAAGTCCCAAGAATAAAGTGCAGATCGGCGCGAACAACGCGAAATCAGCACGACGCTTTCATAGATTTTGCGTCAGCGAACCCACAAATTTTAGACAATTTAAGCAGGCAATGCGATGGACTGTGGAGAAAATTGGCAAACACGCTAAACAGTTTACAAGGCCCACGTAGATCTGAAGACTGGAAAAAAGTAAGTTTTTTATTTTTATATAAGGGAAGTTTATGTCCTCTTGCCTTTTGTTTTTATTTTACTACTTACAGAACTTGAGAAGTTGGGAATATCAGCTTAAGTCCAAAAAAAGGAAATTAAACCAGGAAGTTGATGGGACAGGGGGCGGTCTGCCTTCTAAAAAATTATTAAGCGGGCCCGAAGAAAGGGCATTACAGTTATTTGGCCGAGTAGGGTTTGAAGGCGACCCCATTATTCAGGAACTTGGGTTTGAAAACCCGACCCCGCAGTACGATGTCGCAACATGCAGTACTTCCACCGGTGAACAATTTTCCGCGGGCGCATCGACTATGCAGTGACGCACGAAACGGAAATCAACACGTAAGTATATTATATAAAAAGTAAAAATTCTACACAATAGTGATGTATTGACATACGAATATATAAAGTTTCAGAGTCCTTGGATTATTTGGCGGAAGTGCTGGAAGAGTCCGAAGAACGCCGGAAGGAAACCGACCGGAAGCTCCAAGAGAGTTCTGCGCACATTGCGGCAGCCATGACCACCATGGCCCATGCTGTGGCATCGATTGCAGAAAAACTCTCGAAATAAATATTTTATTTTGTTTATTTTTATGTTTAGTATGTAATTATATGTTTAAAACTTTTAGATTTAAATATATATAATAAAATTTTATAAGCTTATTGAATTGTGTTTTATTTAATATTTGGCTTCAGAATTGTACAACAATTGGTATTGGAGTCATTTCTTAATTAAACTAATTACAAATTCCGTCGGAAAAAATACCCACTAAAAAGAATTGAATCTGGAATTGAATATTTCAAAAGATCCATCGTTCCCTATGAAAAACGGGCACGAGCATAAGTTTCACGTACTCTTAATCCTCTTCGGTAAATATCCCTTTGTTCAATAATGGCTGCAAAAGAACAATGAGAAGTCAGTAATAATAGATGTTCATAAGTTCAAAAACATATATAAATTCATACCGAGATCAACTGGTATCTCTTCTTCATAGATTTGTACGTCCATTTGCAAGCAACCCTCTTGATGAAGAAAATTATATAGAATGAAGCATGCGTTGACAATTTCGGCTGCTTCCGATGGCTTGTAATGCAAAGTTCTCTCTCTTAGGAGACATCGGAACGTAGCCTTTAAAACTCCAAAAGATCGCTCAATAACGTTGCGACATTTGCTGTGGCTGTTATTAAAAGCATGTTGCCAAGATTCTTGGGGGTGACTATAAGGCGTCAATAGCCTAGATCAATCATCGGGCCCGATTCTAGGTAAAAGTTAAGAGCTCTTAACCTCTTAACTTTTAATTTTTAAATTCACCATATTTCTGCTACCTAGAATACCATCATCTCTTAAAAACCTTTAAAAGATATTAAGAGATCTATTAAAATTCTGTTACGTAGAATCGGGCCCTAAATTTCTTCGATGAAATTGCTTCCCCTAATTCATATTTGTCATACGTTTTCAACCACTGTACATGCAGGGGTGCTTTCAAGATTTTTGCTAAAGCTGCTCTTATGCAGATTGTAGCTAAGTCTTCTTGCAGACTGCAAATATTACCGGAGCAGCTATTTCTGCATGAAATCTTGAACGCGTTTGAGCTGCCCAAGTGGTTCTAGCATTTCTGTGGCTGTGTATGTTTATTTGTAAACAGCGGTTACAGAGTGGTTTGAAATGAGGAATGTAAAACCATATCCCACATTTAAAAGCGAATATAAAATTATTTTATTGTTACTATCCATTCTAGAAAAATATTGAAAACTTCAACACCACACAATGTTCGAATGTGAAACGACAGCACACACACAAAGAAAACTCCAATAGCTAGAATGTAGCTATACTCCCAGAGCATAGCTTGAAATAGCAGCTCTAAGAGCAGCTTTAGCAAAAATCTTGAACGCACCCCAGAAGGGTAGCAAGCATCGGGAAACAGGTTTAATATGAATTATGAGGGGACTCAGTTATCAGACTCGCAGATGAAAGCAAAATACAGGCCATCGTCGCTGGCGTCGTTAAGATTTGCTCAACTTTGCTCTCTCAAGAACATTTTCTTGAGCCGAAGACTACCCGAATGAGCACGAACGTTTTGACGGCCGACGGCCAACTATGGGACTGGGCCCTAACTCTGTAGTGTGTCAAGGGTATTAGTGTTCTCGTTTTGTGGTTTTCATAAAAGAAAAAACGAGTGATCAAAGTGGAAACATTGCTGATTCGAACGATTCTTCGGACAGTTTTCTACAGAATACTGCGTTGACTGAAGGCGCTACTCAAAGTTCAATTGTTTCCAGTGATACGGATACGGACGCAATAGGTTCATCACCAATTGTTTTTAACGAGACTGGCCACATTGGTCACGACAACTTTAATTTGTTCCCGGGGAATGCATCAATGTGGAATGGATCTTTTTGAAAAGAGAAAAATGTATTTTTTCTCCTGTTCATAAAGACAGAAATGGAAAACGTTTCCAGTGTATTAGTAAAGGCTGCAATGCACGAGTTGTTCTTCGACCTTATGGTACATGCGAGAAAGCCAAACGAAGCTGCTATCACATCGACCATGGAACATAGCGCAAAATATACAAAAGTGGTCGCTATTGGAAAAATGAAGAAAAGTTGCGCGAATGTATGACTGTTCGAGCAATTTTTGACAACGAAGTGTTGAAGTAAGTAATTTCGTATTGTGCTATACTCTTTAATATATTAATATGTGTTTAATCTGCATATGCAGTGATTAGTCGGGCACATCGGGTGTGGATTATAATAGCATAGAACGTACACTGCGTCGACAGAAAAGCAAGGCTTTTTCATTCAGTCCGCGGAGTGGTGAAGATGTCGCCAAAATTTTTGAACATCCACATATGATGCGGATATTTGGCTACAGCAAACATGACATGCCGAAAGTGCTCTACAAAGGAACGATTATGGACGGTGAATTTACGTGCACATTTTTCGCATCTGAAACAATTATCGGATTCATTGAAAAAGATGAAGATTTGGAGGGCCGCTATTTGATGGACGCCACATTCAAAATCGTTCCAATTGTATGATTCAAGCAATTCTTGATTATATATGTGGAATATATCGAGAGCGTGAGTTTATATTCGTATTTTTAATTTGCGAAATGTGTTCCAGAAATTAATACTCTGTTTTGGCAGCTATTCCCATGTTTTTATGACACGCAAGACCCAAACGTTTTATACTGCAACATTCCGGTACATTGAGGCAATATTTTCAAGCTGCAACCAGTACTGTTCATGACAGACTTCGAAAGTGCAAAGAGCAATGCATTGTCGTTTGTTTACGGGAATGTTGTCATTAAGGGATGCTGGTTTCACTATTGCCAGGCCATTCGTCGGAGGAGGGCAAAAATCAACAACTTCTTCAACACTCTTGGCCAAAATCCGGATGCAAAGAAGATGTATCGGAAGTTTTTGGCCCTACCACTTTTGCCAGCGATGCATATCAGAGCCGCTTACGAAATGTTGAGAATTTCCGCCGAAAAAAACCATGGAAAAATATTCGAGACCTTCTTGGAATATTTTTTTTTTAATTTACAAAGTGCATTTATTAATTTTTCCAAAAACATCATCTTTACGTACACTAATGCTTTATAGACTAGTACAGGCTGTACAGGATTAAAAAAAAAATCGAGAAAATTGGCACCCTGTGATGATCTTTCAAATACTGTTACTACAAACCTTTAATTTTTTATTTTTTTTTTTGTTTATGTAATCTTGAAGAACCCTTCTACAAGTGTACAATCTACAGTGTAAAATTAAAACACAACTGCATCAATTTTAAAGAAAATATCACTCTTTTGCACAACCATGTACTCAAAATTATTACATCGCCCAACTTTAACTGACTGTACTGAAAAGAAAATGTACTACGCTGCTTTGGCAACTTACTTTAAAAGTTGGTGCATTTAGTCTTGATTCCAAAATGGTATGACACTTGATAGAATATTTCATAAAAAAGGACAACAAAAAATTTGTTTTTTAAATAAATTCCATTTCAAGAAAATTATTTTTACCCTGTCAAAATGCTTAAAATGCACCCTAGGCTTTCTCTAAGTCCATAACTTTAATGTACAAATGTGAGTGAGACAGTTAGTGACGTCACTTTTATCAAGTGAATGAAATGGGTAGTAGCTAATAAAAGAACCGTTACTTAATACCTAGTGACTAATTAATTTTTTTTTTTTAAGTTTTAAATAAAATTCAATTATTATTGAAAAAAATAGTTTATTCAATTCATCATAACAAATGTTTAAGTTACTTGCCCCAATAGAAGAAATCAAGGGGTTAAAGTCAAGGTTAAGGTTAAGGTTAATAATGGGTAGCCTTTCCTTTCTTTTGGATAACTTCTAGCATTCTATTTGATAATGACTTAAATAAATTTTTAATAAATTTCCGTGGAAGTGTTGCCCAAGCTGAAACAATTGCTTCCTTGAATTCTTCTATCGTTGCATACTGTTTGTTGCCTCTATACACCGTGCTGGCTAATTGTTAATTATATTCAAGTCCGGAGATCTTGCTAGCCACTCGATTACCGTGATATTTCTTGTAGTAAAAAAAGGCTTTACCATGCGTGCCGTGTGAACTGCAGCATTATCCTGCTGAAATTTGTACTGTCCGCCGGAAATCCGTTTGCCATGATCCACTATTTCGTTTTCTAAAAGTTGGACGTAAACATTGCTGTTCATTTTTTCAGTAATGAAACGAATATTTGTTCTTCCATTGTAGCTTATTGCGGCCCAAATCGTCACACCACCTCCTCCCATTGGTCTACGCTTGTTTAATCTCTCATCTTTCCGTAAATCAGGGATCTGCCTCGCAGTTCCCAAAGAATTGGACGCTTTCCTTAATATGGCTCGCCGATCCCGTTCCGATATGACCGTAGGTCTTCCTCGGCTTTTCTTTTTCCCATAGTTTTCGGGGTCTTGAAGTAATGTAGCGATCGCACTTCTACTTCTATTCAATATTCTTGATATTTTAGCAATAATAAAGTCTTCACTTTTTAATTTAATAATTGTTTTTATTTCACTTTCTGTAAACTTTTTGCCACGACCCATTTTCCTCAAATCGTCTACAAAAACACCACAATTTCAATATCGAAGCAACAGAATACACGCAAACAGTACTTTCGATAATGATAGAAGTACAAATGCTGCCAGTCTGTTAAATAACAATATGTAGTTACATGCACTATCTCCCTCCCCTGTCGTAAATTTATTCGCACCGGTTTTTCATTAATTGTTCAAAAATTCTTATGAAAATGTGTCTATTTTGGTCAAAATTTCTGAAAAGGTTCGTTTATAGAGACTCTTTTCTGCAGGTAATAAACCATTCTCATAAAATATAATTCTTCGGAGAATTCAATAAATTATAGGGGTGTCGTATCTCTTTGTCGCGCAGTGTAGACGATCTATGGCAAGCTGATCTTGTAGATATGACAGCGTTTGCATCGGAAAACCGAAACTTTTCCTTCCTACTAACTGTTATTGATTGTTTTTCCAAATATGCTTGGGCATCCCCGGTCAAAAATAAGAGTGGTATTGAGGTTACAAAGGCTATGGAAAATATGTTTGAAAAGTCGTCACGATACCAACCATTTTTACAAACAGATGACGATTGACGGCAAAGAATTTTACAGCAATCAATTCCGTAAGCTAATGAGTGCTCATAATATTAACCAGTTTTCCACCTTCAGTAAATTAAAGGCCTCAATTGTCGAAATATTTGATCGCACATTAAAGGGTATGATGTGGAAAGAGTTCAATATGAATGGTAATTATCAGAGGCTGGCAATGCTTGACACACTTGGACATAAGTAGGTACAATAAGTCATTTCACCGCACAATAAAAGTGCGCCCGATTGACGTAACGCATAGAGTCGAAAAACGTTTATATCTGAAAACAAATAAATACCCGAAGCGCGCATCCAAAACCCCATCAAGGTATAAAGTTGGCGATTTTGTTCGGATAAGCAGGCACAAACACTTGTTTGAGAAAGGTTATACGCCCAATTGGTCAACGGAAATTTTCACAATACACATAGATCAAGTCAAAGACACAAATCCTGTAACTTATATTCTCAGAGATTATCGATAAAATACAATACAGGGAGGATTTTATGAGCAGGAGCTGACTCCTGTTAAACACCCCGATATATATCTCGTTGAAAAGGTTTTAAAACGTCGCGCAAACAAGGCTCTTGTTAAATGGCTTGGTTTCTCCAGTGAGCATAACTCCTGGATAAGTATTAAAGACATTGTCTAAGCCCTCATCGGTTAGTTAAAATGTTGAATTTGAAAAGTGAATACGACCGCCTTAAGACATTCGTTAATTTAAAAAAATCTTGACACTAGTAAAAGTCAAAATTTTGCAAGAAGCGGATTTTTTTACACTAATCGTAACGATAATATCTGCATCTGAGGTTATAAATAAGTATGGTACTTCTTACACCAAGGTTATTGACTTGGAGACAACAACCCCGCCAGTTGAACAAGAATGAACACGATCGAACTTGAAAGATCTTTAGCAACAAACCCTACAAAAAGGAGATTCTTTAAAGGTGTATTCCCGTGTAATCGTCTGCCAAGCAATGTAAAAAAACCGGCATGTATTGTGGCCAATACAGACCCTGCACATAAAGGCGGTACTCATCGGGTTGCATTTTATTTCCCAAGCAAAGGACCTCCAGAGTAGTTTGACTCGTATTGTAAATACCCCGCCAACACATTTTTTCATCACTTTTTAACTACCAACTCAAATGAATTTCATCTACGTGCGGTCATTATTGCTGTGTGTATTTATATTTTCGATGCAAAGGGAAAAGTTTAAAGCAATTATTGAAGCAATTCTCCATTCAAGACTTTAAATTAAATGACAATTTAGTTGTGAATTTATACCACAATATATACTCAAGACAGTATTTACACTGTGGTGGGGATTGCTATAACCAGCTATGTACATCTGAGAATAAGGGTATAAATACGCAAGAATGATAAAACTACGCTTAGTTCAAGTCTGTGTTTTAAAATGGAGCTACCATTTAACGGGGACAAACATAAGGTGATATTGTGTAACGAAGGAGTTGAAGTGACAGTGCCGAAAATCGTAAAACATTAAAGAATGGAAAGGAAGCAAGACAAAAACACTGCAAATTTTACACAACGGTTTATTATTTCCAAAAAATTTGACATTTTTCAAGTCAAGGCTAGATGGCAGTCATGTGAAGTGATTTCACGTCTCTTAATCCACTAAGAAATGGAATATTTCATGGAGACTAAAAATTGCAAAATTCCATTACTCAAAAACTAACTAAGATAAATTCATGCAATAAAATGTATTCTATTGAGTAATATTAGACCATTGTATATTCCGAGTTTTATGAAAACTACCTCTCATTAGGGTGGTGGAGGTTCGCTCATCTGATCCCGTGTCAGGACAATTCACTAGCCCTCATTAGGGTTAGGCGAATTGAAAGTTCTGATACGGTGTCCGACTAGCCAGTCTGAGCATGAGAGCTCGGGCGTGGGTCGATCCATACGATCCCGTATGCGCAGGCTTCCCGGCGAGCTGATGTTGTTGTGGTCGGCTCAGCTGTGAGGAAATATCCAAATTTCGGAAGGGAAAAAACACCTCACAGCTGACCAAATATAAGACCAAACGATAACTTCGTTGTGATCACAGCGGGGAATTAGGCTGAAAATAAAAAAAGTACTAGAGGCGGAAATTAACCTCTGCACCATGTGCATCCGCCTTCTAGAACATTCTCAAGTCTGCGGGGCCACCGCGGTAAGCTCGCCTCGAGGGGGGTTGATCCCGGTTCGACGGAGATCACCTCTCAGCTCTGATTGGAGAACTGTCGCGTGATCTGCGGCGAACCGGGACCGACATTCCAACTCGATGCGCATGCGTGGGGAATTCGGCAGCGACGAGTCTTGGAAAAGGCAATCGAGAGACAGCAGCGATTGAAGCCGTTCATGCGAGGGAGTTTTTTTTTTTCGTCAATGGTGATTGCGGAGCGACGTATTCCTGAACAAGCAATCGCATTCGATCTCAAAAAGTAGATACGACTGAATTGTTGTGAAAAGGTTCGAAATTAAAATTCGCGCTGCCTAAGACGCAATACGGAAATATTACTAACGATAGTGTAAAAACGATTGTCGCTGTCCGAGAAATAAGTGCCGTGGCTTTCTACGGGCCAAATTGACTGTGAACATTTTTGCAAATTGTCCAATGTGTAAGGATAAAATTTGCGAACTAATAACTGCTGTGCTCAGGCACTGTGCTTGGTGCTGGAAGGGTCTCACAATCCCTAAATTCAGACGTGCATCGGCGTGCCTCCCCCCCCCCCCCCACGAACCCCAACCTCCGGAGGAGACTTCCCCTCATCACACCCCGGACAGGAAGACCGGCAAGTTCACTCAATTTTTGCACTCGTTGATTATTTGCTTTTGTTTTATTTGCTTCATTTTTTTGTTGTTCTTTTCTGCATGGCTTAATTTTTATTGCAAATTAGTTTCTTGGTTTTTTTAGTAAGCTATAGACATTCTAGGTTCTCCCTTTTTTTCTTTTTTTCTTCGATTACAATCAAGTGATTCATTTTATGCATTAATTATAAAGTTCATAGTGTGAAACCCTATTAATCAACGGGTGAACCGCGGGCTTCGCGTTCCGTCACGGCCCCGGGGGCGAATCGACCGACGGCTTTGCGGGCGGAACGTAAGGTCCTTGGCTGATACCAAGGCAGCGCCAAAAAAACAAAAGTATAAACCACTAAAAGAATGCATTCTCTTGGGGTATAGAAATAAACAAAAAAATATTCCCGATGAAGTGATTACGACGAAATATAAACTCGCAATAAAAAGAATAAAAAGAAAAACTTCTAATTCAACCCCCCAAAACCACGCTTAACTGGAAAAAAATAACTGCGTGAGAATTTATTTATTTATTCGCTTAAAGCCGGAGGTACACGATACGGAAAACGTCATATTTATAAGCGATACGCCATATTTCATATCGTGTGACTCGACGATAAGCAATATGGTGTATCGTTTATAAATATCCCAAAAATTTCGGAATATTTTCAGGACATCCCAGGAATTTGCGGGGTACAAATTTCCTGAGTCACACCATACAAAACTTTATGTAGGTCCAGTTTTGAGACTACTGCTATTACGGGTGGCGCGGCGCGGCGTCGCGGTGTCGCGGTAATCTGTGAATTGCAAAATACAGGTTGCAAACTCATTTTTGTTTATCGTGTGACTCGATGTCACAAAAGTGACATCCACAAACATATTTCCTTATAAATATGACGTTTTCCGTATCGTGTACCTCCGGCTTAATACAAGCTACAATACTTATTACTAAAACAACTACTAAACACCAAACACAACAGATATCAACAACAAAGAAACAAGAGAGGAGGAAGGTGGGACGGGTTAATTATGACCAAAGGGATGGGGCTCGAAGTAAGCAACCCAATGGTTATTGGGATCGAAGAATGAGATTTTGCATCGTGTCTTTGCTATGGTGCAGGTCGAAAGAAGGGAGAGAGTTTGCTTTACGTAGCATTCTGGACAACGGCTCATTACTACCGTAGTCAGTGCGATCACAGATAGGACGGAAGAGGTGCACAGAACGAAGGTGATGGGGATTGATGTAAACCAGAGATGGGCAGGCCCAAAGAATATCTACAATAAGAAGGGTTACTCTACTGCATATTTGTGTGGGTACATTTTTGTCCAAAAAGAAAAAATAAAACGCGTCATAAGCGGAAGCAGGTATATTCTATCATGCTGTCAAATGTGATTTAGAAAGAAAGAGTTCGAACTATCTCTTACTTGTTAAAATGTGGGGTGCTGTCTTCGATAGCGCTTTCTTATATACAACCACCGCCTTATCCTATGCAAACGCAGCTCATGAACTTTCATTTTGTTTTTGTAATGTATGTAATTTTAAAGGCGAGCGGAACTTTAATCTGCGCGGGCTGAACTTAAAGCATCGCGAGCGGAACTTAAAGCGTCGCGAGCGGAACTTTAAAGTTTCGCGCGCAGAACTTAAAGTTCTGTGTTGTTTACGAACACTCATTGGTTGAAACGTGACGCCTACATTTCCTTTCCCTTTTTATAAAATGTAATTCACTTGCCAGCTATTTCTATGACGCTTGCTGTACAGAATCGCAACTCGAAACGTGTACAGACATTTGTGACCCTTCTTATTGTAGATATTCTTTGGGCAGGCCTATGCCAAAGAATATCTACAATAAGAAGGGTCACTCTACTGCATATTTGTGTGGGTACATTTTTGTCCAAAAAGAAAAAATAAAACGCGTCATAAGCGGAAGCAGGTATATTCTATCATGCTGTCAAATGTGATTTAGAGAGAAAGAGTTCGAACTATCTCTTACTTGTTAAAATGTGGGGTGCTGTGTTCGATAGCGCTTTATTATATACAACCACCGCCTTATCCTATGCAAACGCAGCTCATGAACTTTCATTTTGTTTTTGTAATGTATGTAATTTTAAAGGCGAGCGGAACTTTAATCTGCGCGGGCTGAACTTAAAGCATCGCGAGCGGAACTTAAAGTTCTGTGTTGTTTACGAGCACTCATTGGTTGAAACGTGACGCCTACATTTCCTTTCCCGTTTCATAAAATGTAATTCACTTGCCATCTATTTCTATGACGCTTGCTGTACACAATCGCAACTCGAAACGTGTACAGACATTTGTGACCCTTCTTATTGTAGATATTCTTTGCCTATGCCAGCGGGCAGCTTTCAAGTCGAGAGCGCATCATTCGGCCGCCAGCCGTCATGCGAGCAGGAATATGTTTCTGTAAATTTGAAGTTATTTTGCCATGTGGCTTCACTTTTACATGACAGGTGACGTCACCAAAATTAACAGTGTATAAAAAACAGGAGAGAGCTTTGAAATGCTTTCACACAATCTCAATTTGAGAATGTGGTTGCATGCCCATCCCTGATGTAAACGTAAAGCCAAATCGACTGAAGCAGAGAGGCAGTCGATAATCCTAGCCAAAAGATGGTGTAGAAACCGTTCTATGTAGTATACGTAGCGTTTGGTGGTAGTTGTAAATTCAAAAAGTTATCTGATGTTCTAGTCTTTCGATAAAAATACAGAATTAAAAACCGTTTCCGCATTGTTTTTTGAGAATCCAACCCATATCTGCAGATCACGCCGAAACCGTTGCATTAAAACATGGGAAAAATGAACGTGCAAAAGTTAAAAGTCGAACAGCTTAGATCGATGCTAAGCCGGGAAAATTTGCCGACCGGAGGAAACAAAGCCGAATTAATTTTGCGGGTAATTAACTGATGGCAGTGCGTGGAATGCGATATGGAGGACGGGGGGAAGAGAATCAGTTTGCCGTTACCGTTGGAAGAAGTTCAGCCGTTACAACCAATTCAGCCGTTAACAGTCAACCGCGAGTCACTCGGTTCAGACTTGTCGTTTCAAGAATTACCAAAACAAGTAAGAGTATTGGCACAAGCCGTCGAGGTGTTAGTGCAGCACTCAGCTGCTATACCGTTGCAAGTGTCACACAAACGTGTACCAACCCGATCGATACACCGGAGAGAAGCGGCAGAGCCAGTCGCCAGTGAGTCGTCGCGAAGAAAGGTCAGAACGAAACGTACGCGAGCGCAACGGTGTGGTGGTCTGAGACCGAGTGTAAAATATCTGAATAAAAGTTAGTTTCGTAGTGTCGTGACAATATATTTGCATTTTATTCACCTTTCGAAAATCCCTAACCCGAAATCCGATTGAACCCCTTTATCATCCTGACAGATCAGAAGTGGGATTGTCACCGAAATTCCGGGAAAATAAACTTTCTTCTGAGAATTGTTCTTTATTCTTTTTTAATTAATTTTTTAATTAAAATTAACAAATTAAGTAGTGATTGCAACAAAACTAAAAAAAACGTTGTTCTCCTTCCCGATTTCGATTCGAATTAATTCTCTTTTTTTTTTTTTTTTTTTTTTTTTTTTTAAAACCTATTTAGTTGAGTTATGACATATAAAATAATTGCAATTACGAAATGTACAAATTGTAGCTATTAAACTAATTATTCTTCTCCAGGCGGTAGAGGTTGCCCGGATGAAGCGAAAACGAGTTCCGGATCCTCGCGTTCTTTCTTGATAGGGATGATCAACAAAAATCGTGAGTTAAGTGAAAAGACGCTGAAAAGTGAACGTGTAAAAACTATTCAATTAATCACGAAAAACCGCAAACGAATGCGTAAAGAAACTAGTGGGTGACTTAATAAACGATAGTTATTAAATCGTGTCGGGTGTATATAAATATACCGCTAAATCGCGATAACGGAAAAACAAACGGTTGTGCAGTAACGATATTGTGGTTTTTTTTTCTCGGTGAGCACCGCGTCTGTTAACACACACATAAATATTTCGAGCGACAGTGCACGTGTACGTGTCCGACCTAAATATGGAAAATGTGTCTAGACAAAAAGAGCGAAGTTACGGGAACTATGTAGTGGTTTCATCTTATCTACGGCGGGAAGGAGAAAAGATTTAGTGAATCGTCTCGAAAAGCACCGTCATTCTCGGAGTGAAATCGATCGAAACGGTGACTGTGTAAGTGTCGGTGACATAAACGAAGCGTTGTTTGATCGTACAAGGAACGCAGTGAGAGAGTCACTCACGGGTGTAGTGGGCACAACGTCGAATTCCAATGCGCATACACTAAGGGCCTCCTCTCCAAGGCGAATTAGCGCCCGATGAGCTGAAATTCTGTACAGGCGAGACGGCACCAAATGATAAACGAACGTTAACGATGAGGGGAAATCACCTACCCACTACTACAGGTCAGGTAAATGATTTGCATTTATGTTCCAGCGCCAGACAAAATGGGTTGCCGGGACAAATTTGGACCGTCGCGACAGCGCCGACATACACAACGCAGGCGTGTGTGTCTGCATCTTGTCATTGTATACCAAGCGTGACTTCAGGAATGCCGACAATTGCAGGGAATAACGTAAATCTTTCTGCGTATGCACCGTCGTTCATTCCTGCGGCATCAACGACTACAATCAACTATCAGGATACACAGCCGGTATTCCATCGAATTGTAAATCAACCCATCGATAAAACGGGAGATTTTCCGTGGACTCCTACGCAAAATTATGTAAATAATAATAACGCAAACGGCTATAATAATGTACGCGACATTATATCCGTTTTACCCGAATTTCATCCGTGTGAGGACGGATCGATCACGTCAGAGCGATTTATTGATCGAATTGCCCAGTTGAAAGCTGCTTACGGTTGGGACGACCGCACAGTATTGTTCGCGGTTCAAGCCAAATTACGAGGACCGGCCAAACTTTGGATCGAAAATAACGATATCTTCACGTCATGGGACTATTTCGTACAGCGATTCTTGTTGGATTTTCCCGGTTCAACGAATCCGGCAGACATACATTTGCAAATGATCGAAACTCGACGCAAATACGCTGAAGGATTAGACGATTTTTATTATAAAATGTTGGCAATGGGCCGAAAGGGGAAATTACAAGAATCGGTAATCGTTAAATATATTTTGCACGGCATAAACAATAACGAATTTGTCAATGCAACTGCAATAACCAATTTCTCAACGTGTAACGAACTTTTAAGCGCGATTAAAAACTTTATGAACTTTTGTTCTCGTAAACCAACCACCGTAACAAGCTCTTGCGTGATACCAATTAATAAGGGTTTCCCCGTAGCCAATAATCCACCTCCGATGATTCGAAATGCAAATAAAAAAATCCTCACGTGTTACAATTGTTCAAACACAGGACACATATCAATTAATTGTCCTCTTCCGCAAAAGCGAGAACGTTGCGCAACCTGCACGAAGATTGGACATAATGCTGACCGTTGTCCCACGAGACAATCTAAATCAGCTGATAGCAAAGTTTGCGCGATAGAAGGGGATATTTCAGACGAAATTGTAAAAACCATCGAAGTTAATGGGAAAAAAATTAAGGCTTTTGTCGATATCGGTAGCAGTAGAACTCTGGTACAAAAACGGTTTGCGGATAAATTGGGTAAAATCGAACCATGCGTAATGCAGTTAAACGGCTTTGCGGGCGGAATTTATGTCTGCAAGGGCAAAATCGAAACGAAACTGTTGGTAGACGAATGTATTTGTCCGGTTACTGTGCTCGTAGTCGACGATCAACTCTTAAAACATTCAATGCTTCTGGGGAGAGATGTCCTCTGCAGGAAAGAACAACGGTTAGTTGTTCAAGGAGATGATTGTTGGCTGGAAAATAAAAATAAAATCCGTATTGAAAGCGAACTAGAAAAGCAAGATTATGAGAAATTAGAAACCCTTCTTAAACGCTATAAGGGCTGTTTCTCAACGGATACCTCGACCTTGGGAAAATGTAATACTACTAAAATGGAAATTAAAGTAAGTACCAACGAGTTAATTCAAATGAAACCGTATCGAACCGCATTTGCCAAACGACCAATCATCGAAAGCATCATCTCGGATATGCTACAAAATCAAATTATACGTCCGTCTGAATCAGCGTATGCTTCTCCAATTGTTCTCATCGAAAAGAAAAATGGAGAACAGCGACTATACGTCGATTACCGACGTCTAAACAAAATTACTGTTAATGTTAAAGAACCATATCCGATGCCAAACTTAGAGGAACAATTTGCGAAACTTTCAGGAAATCGATTCTTTTCCACTCTCGACTTACGGATGGGTTATCATCAAATAGAACTGGAGGAATCGTCTAAACCGTATACGGCATTTGTAACTCATTGCGGACATTATGAGTACAATAGAATGCCCTTTGGTCTCGTTAACGCTCCGAGTGTTTTCCAAAACGTCATGAACAATCTTGGGAGCAAGTTGTCATCGTTTACTTGGATGACATAGTTATTCCCAGTCAGGACATACAAACTGGATTACAACGATTGGAAAACTTTTTAAAGGTCTTATACGACAGCGGATTGACCCTCCGACCGGAAAAATGTAAATTTCTGGCAAAGGAAATTTCGTACTTGGGCCATAGAATCAGCGAAAAGGGGATTCAACCCGGAAATGAAAAGCTCGTAGCAGTTCAAAATTTTAAAGTTCCCACCAACGTGACCGAGGTACGCAGATTTTTGGGACTAACGGGATTTTTCCGAAAATTCGTGGAGAATTATTCGATCATCTCCAGGCCGTTGACGGGCCTATTGAAGAAAACGGAGGCAAACAAGTTTTGTTGGAATATGCAGCAACAACAGGCTTACGAAACATTGATACAAAAACTTATTAACCATCCGGTATTAGAAATCTACAACCGGAAAGCGATGCATGAGGTGCACACTGACGCTAGTAGTTTGGGATTGGCGGAGGTGCTCCTGCAATCGGTAGACGGGAAGGCCTGGAATCCAGTGAGCTTCTATAGTCGACACTGCACCGACGCGGAACAAAAATTCCATAGTTTTGAATTGGAAGTGCTTGCGGTAGTGGAAACACTGGCCCGGTTTCGAGTCTACATCTTGGGTAAACACATACGAGTTGTGACCGACTGCAATTCGATAACCACTTTGAAGGATAAAACGGAGATTGTGCCTAGAGTCGCTCGGTGGTGGTACCGGTTGATGGAATACGACGTCGAGTTTGTACACCGCCCCGGGAGTAAATTAGCTCACGTGGACGCTTTAAGTCGAGTACCGGTTGAGCCTGCGAGAGAAGCCGAAGGAATGGAAGCGGTACTGCAAATACGCCCAGTTAGCAACGATTGGTTACTTACGATGCAGTTACAGGACGAACACCTGAAACGTATAATCAGGATTTTGAACAACGAGATGAAAGATGAGCAAGAGACACAAATCCGACAAGACTATAATTTAATTAATCACCGATTATATCGAGTAGCAGACAACGAGATGAAATTTGTGATTCCTCAAGGTGTGTGATGGAGTATCACACAATATTGCCATGACGAACACGGACATTTTGGGATCGAGAAAACGGTCGATCGGATCAAACAACATTACTGGTTCCCTAAAATGAGGAAATATGTGAAACATTACATAGATTCCTGCGTCGAATGCTGTTACAACAAGGTAAAACCCGGAAAATCAGAAGGTCAACTGCCTTTCGCCGAACTGGAGCCGATACCTTTCCAACAACTCAATATCGACCACCTTGGACCTTTAATACGGAGCAAGAAAGGAAACTCGTATGTCGTCACCATCTCTGATGCTTATAGTAAGTACTTAATCGTCAAAGTCGTACGAACTACCAAAACGATGCCAGTGGTGAACTCCTTAAATGAGCTGACTAGTTATTTTGGCCTACCAAAAATCATTACCACAGACCGAGGAACGTCTTTCACCGCCCGGATTTTCGAAAAATATTGCAGCGACAATCAGATCCGACATATCAAAACAGCCGTCCGAACTCCCAGAGCCAACGGGCAAGCTGAGAGGGTAAACCAGTCTATTCTTTCTTACTTACGTACTAGTCCGAATAATCAGCGTGGGTGGGACGAGCATTTACGAAATCTACAGTGGACCGTTAATAGTCAGAAAAATTCCACCACAGGATACAGTCCGAATGAACTAATTTTCGACTTTACGCTTAGAGACCTCGTACAAAACAAATTGATAGCCGCCTTACATAATGACATCTGTACCGAAGAAGTAAGGCTTGTAGAAATGCAAACCAAACGCGCCGTGGCCTTGGATAACATCGTGCGAGAGAGGCAACGTTGGAAGGAGCGATTTGATGCCAAACATGCACTGAAAAAATTTTCAATGACCGAAATTATTTGCAGTAGAAGAAAATCATTCGTTGCAAGTAATTTTATTTGTTCCAAATAAGGACTTTATTTGTGTCAAACGATGTTACTCTATTCATTTCTCGCAAATGAACTTGTGTCATTTCCCACAAAAAATTCGTGTCATTTGAGTGATGTAATGATGTAAAAAGCAACCTCAAATAATGTCTTATTTGTCATAAATGTATGATTTTGTTAATTATTATTCGTCGCAGAAGAAAAATTTTTCGTACATTTGGATGAAATGATAAATCATTTGTGTCAATAGATTCTCATTCCTTTGATCACAAAAGACTCGTCTTCTACCGCAAATGATTAGAAATTATTTCCTAAAAATGACTTCCCATTTGTCACAAATGACTTTCAATTTGTGAAATGCGTAAACCAATTCGCTGTCGGTTCACTTCATTTCGATTGAGCTAGCGACCAGACGTATAACGTTCAATTTTAGTTTAAAACAAAAAATAACAAAGTGTGATAATAAGTGCAAGTGTAAATTCTTTAAAAAAGGTAAGTTATTCATAGTTTTTTGTGCAATGCTAGTTCTACTTTTTAAGGTTTTTTTATGTGAATACGGTTATTCCCACAAAGAGCTTAAACATTGTTAAAATGTGTAATTTGGCTTAAAAAAAACTATATATTGTAAACTCATCCTTTCGCAAAGAAGTATATTAACTCAATATGAAATCAATTACAGTGCAAAATTTTTTGTTTTTTTTTTGCGGATACTTGATTGTTGTTGTTCGATTTTTAACTGATTTGATTGTAATGTGCCAGAATTACAGGTGTTGAATTTTTCAAATACAATTTTTATACGGAGGAAATTTCACGATTCTTATACAAATGAATAGGTACAATATATTTTCAAAATTTTTGATTAGCGACATGAATATTTTTTTTTGTAAAGTGATATGAATTACTTGTTTGTGGGAAATTACCATTTCATGCTCTGTCGTTATTGAAAACGGGACAATCTGTATCATGTTCAAACACGCTTGCTTTTTTCGTTTTTGTTTGCTCTGAGCTTTTCTTTGTTATTGCGCATTTAAAAATTACAGAAAAATGGATAAGTCAAATTCAGTTTTTATGCATTTCCGCTATAAAGACGTAGCCCAGCTTGTCCGTATACGGTACGATAATATCTTAACTACGGAAAATATACGACAAGGTTTAGAAGAATTTTTCAAAATAAGCGATATCGCTAATTTAAAATTTCACGTCGGTGGAGCAGAGGCCAGATTTGAAGATTTGCCGGATATTTTCCACCAATATAAAACGCAGCTGGGTTTCTCCATACTAATAACAGGTGATACTTTGAATTATTTAAAATACCTAGTTCAATTCCAAAAAAATAATTCTGTTCAACTTTTTAATCAGATAACACTGGAACGTCTGGGATATCTACATCTAACCTAGAATCTAACGCTAACCTGTTCAACAATATCAATTTTGAAGACGCCTTCGACACAGCTGTGATCTGTCTTCCCGGGGAGTTCCAAAGTAAAGAAGTAAGTCATTTTTTTCTAATACATTATCAAGTACACAGTAAAATTTTTTTTGGAATATATTATGTCAAACTTAAGGAATATCCGAATATGTATTAAAATTTCGTCATCATATACACACAGTCTGAAATTTTTTAAATAAAATGCAAAATTTGAAATGAAAATTCTTCCGGGTTAAAATTTAGCCGAATATTTTTAACTGTGTATATACAACTGGTAAAATCTAACCTAAACTGAATATTTAAAGGAATTACAAACGTTCTTGGAGGTAAATTGCCCCATACCTTTCAATTCTTACAAACAAAGAAACTGCAGCTTTACAAACCACGAAAGGATTGTGATATCAAAAAAAATAATTTCTCAAATTGTGGATAGTAGAGCTTCAAAATGGTAATGAACATATTTTTTTCCTTATAGTATACGTTATAAATAAAATAATTTGTTTAATATCCAACTTTTACAGTGTTATTAAAGACGATTTTGAACGTATTAGTGGCTTCCTGTGTGATATTTTCCCAGGAGAAATCCGGGGAACATATTATTCACCTTGCAGTGGCAAGACAAAAGCGAAGGGCAAACTAGTTAGTTGCTACTACAATTACAAACATGATTTGACCGTAGCTGGAATAATTAAATCCAGGTCCCGATCCCGATCGCGTACCGCTTCATCATCCCCATCTGCAGCATTTAGAAGAACACCGAGGGCGTCCACGTCCACCGTGACGTCTGATCTATCAAATATTGACTCTGTTTTCTTTGATGAGGAGGGCAAAACCCTTCTGGAGGAATTCAAGGATGTAATGGTAGATCTTCCTGCAGAAGCTTTAAAAGAAAAATGGGTCAGGACTTTTGGACTGAGATATGATGTTCTTGGAGGTGACACATCAACATCAAAATACTTGGACACATTTCCTAATTTAAAAACACCCAATGGTTACGAACTGGTATGTTTTTTTAGGAATGTTTTCTAAATTGCCTAAAATCATTATGTTTCAAATTATACAGCTAATATATGATACAGAATACAGATATGGTAAAGTTCCGGAATTTCAACTGGAAGATAATCTCTTCCAGAATTTAGTGGAGAAAGGAAACCAAAAACGAAGTAAAGAAATTAAAGCCATTATTGGCCTCATAGAGGCAGAAAGCAAACAGGTGAATAAAAACATATTGGCTTTGATGATATTGCCATATCTGATGAGCAACCCTATAAGAAGCGGCAGGAAGCGATCCAGTAAAATTGAAGTACAGGAGTCCTTCATTGTTCATTTTAAAGTACGTAAAGGGTGTCTATTTTATGGCATCCGCATCCTTGCATGACTTATTTTATATATGTATTTATAAAATAATCTTAATTTTTCTTCTTGTCTTCTTCAACAGACTCTAGCATCCTTTGACAAGGCAGAGAGGGAGTACGTGTCCACAAACAAACAAATTGGAAATTCGTGTCAGCCGAAATTGGTCCTAATTGCCAGTCCATTAGAATTAGCGTATGTATTAGTGGCAGATGTGAAGTATAGCTTCACTGATTTTAAGAAAGCTGCAGAAGCTGCAATTTCAGTCTTTTTAGGTTTAAATATTAAATATCCCGTCATATCTGAAACGTCTTGGTATTTTTTACAAAAGTACATTTTTGGGTATAGTACAGAATATGACAAAATCAATCCCGAATTGCAAAATTTGTACCGGGAGTTAATAAAAGCGCCCGAAACACCAAAAATTAATATTGAAATAGAGACGAGTATATAGTTGTATATCAAATCTACTTTTTTTTTACATAGTAATTTCTCACATTACTTATATAAATTGAAAAATGGATTTCAAGTGCTTCCTGTGCACAAGAAAATATAAAGATGTATCACTATTTTGCCGGCATCTCAGATTTAGTCATAAAAACAATGTACGATTTCCTTGTTTGTTTTGTCAAAGGATTTTTAGTAACACATATTATTATAAAATTCATTTGAGAAAGCACATTCCTGTTTCTCCTGCAGAGACAGAGTTACGAATGAGTCCTTCGGTTACCCCTCCGCCGTTTTCTTTTCCATATTCTGGAAGTAATGTCGGGAGCTCGACAAGTAATACTGCTACGGACAATCATTTATTCAACTTTGTCAAACTTCTTCTTTCATTTTATAATAGAAGTGAGATTCCCAGGAAATATTCATTCGAAATAATTCGAAATTTCATTTCGTTTTTTGAAAACGTAATTAAAACTGAGAATGAAATTGTTGCTAACGTTGACGTGAAGAGCTTTATCGAAAAGTTATTATCAATATTCTCAAACAAAAATCTGCCTACAACTGAATATCGTTTCTTAAAATGTTTAACGGAACAGTTTTCTTTTGTAAAAATTAATACACATATCTGTCACAGACAACTTGAAGAATCATACTCCTCAAATAATCGCTTAAAAACCAAGGAGATGACACACTGTTCTAAAATCGTTGATCTACGACAACTTTTTACAGATTTCTTCAATAAAACTAATGTTCTTTCGCATATTATAAAGTACATTCAATATCTCGATTCAGTAAACAATGAACTCGTGCTGGATATTTTTCACTCCAGTTTTTTCAGGCAGAAAGTACCACATTTGAATAATAACATCTTATACTTGCCAATGTTGATCTATTACGACGATTTTGAAGTAAATAATCCGCTCGGTTCACACGCTAATATCACGAAATTAGGTGGGGTTTATGTCAAAATGCCCACAATACCTTCATACTTACAGTGTAAGTTGGATTCAATTTTCCTTGGTATGCTCTTTTATAGTGAAGATAAGAAGAAATTTGGCAACAAGAGAACTTTTGAGCCTTTCATAAAAGAATTAAACCTTCTTTTTGAAGAAGGTATTAAAGTTTGTACAGAGAAATTTAGTGTTGTAAAACTAGTACCTTGTTTATTTATCGGTGACAATTTAGCAGTCAATTCAGCACTTGGGTTTAGTGAATCGTTTAGCGCAAATTACTATTGCAGATTTTGTTCCCTAAATAAAGCTGAATGTTCCGCGAGAAGTGTTATTAATCCTTCTGATAATTTCACAAAGCTTTATTACAACGAAGCAATAAGAAATGAAATCAATTGCAGTATTAAGGAAAATTCTGTATGGAACACATTACACTTATTCAGTGTAGTTGAAAATTTTTCTGTCGATCCTATGCATGATCTTTTAGAAGGGATTTGTAGATACGATTTGTTATATCTACTTAACTCTTTCATAAGAGAACACAAATATTTTTCGATTGAACAACTAAATTACAGGATGGAAAAGTTTTATTATGGCCCTTTTTGTCGCAATAAGCCTCCGTTGTTCAGAGACGACTTCTTGAGACAAAATAAAATAAAAATGTCTGCAGACGAGATGTATTGGTTCATAAAAAATTTCTCGTTTTTCATTGGGGATTTGATTCCTAGGAGAAATATGGAATGGGAATTGTACATTGTACTTAGAAAAATAATAAATATTTGCTTCAGTAATTACATTATACATAACACCTGGCGAGAATTACACTTTTTAGTTATTGAACACAATGACCTATATTGTCAACTTACAAGTAAATATTTAGCACCGAAATTCCACTTTTTGCTGCATTACCCATTAATTATGGATAAAGTTGGACCCCTCAAGCATCTTAGTTCAATGAGATTTGAAAGCTTTCATCAAACGTTCAAAAGATGTGCTTACTCCACCAAGTGTAAAAAAAATATAATTGAAACACTGGCAATGAAATATTCTGCTCGCATTGCGAATGTTATATTAAATTATGATGAGTATTTAAAACTTGAAATTAAACATGGTAGTAAGAAAAAAATCAAGAAAGAAGATAAAGAAAGATACAATTTTGATGCCCACAAATCAGTTTATTCTCTAAGTTTTTTAATTTATAATGGCATAACTATAAAACCAGACACAGTTATCCGTTACAATGGAAATTTTGTTATGATTGATATGATTTTAATGGAAAATAGTAATTATTTTCTTGGTCTTTCTGAATATCGTAAAAACTTCTTTGATTGGCATTATTTAGCTTTTGAAGTCGAAAAGTCATACAAATATTATAGTGTAAAAGTCGATGACATAAATTTCGAAAAAATGTCATATATACGTATTACTCCTGACAATCGTCAGATGATTGATTTGGATGATCTTTATTTTGATCCATGAAAAACTTTTTCAAAATTATTCGTTTTTTAAAAATATCTGAAATATCTTAACGCCCATTTTTTGAAATTTTGCAGCATTGTTTGTAGTATAAAAGTATATAAGGTAATAGTTTATATATATATATAAGGTAATATTATGTAATAAATTCTAAAAAATGCGCAAATTGTTTTTTTTAAACAAAAATCCCTACTTTTCCAGCAAATGAAAAAGGTCTTGGACACAAATGATTTCAGAATTTTGGGGTAAATGAATTCTACAATTCCACTTTTCCAGCAAATGACAAAATTCTTTGACACAAATAATTTTAGTTTTTTGATGCGAATGGTTTCCTCATTACTGGCAATTGGCATTCATTATTGGACACAAATGATTTTAATCTTTTTTCTTAAAGCTTTGTTTCTTGCCACAAAAATGTACTCATTTGTAGGAAATGACATAGTTAATTCTCACAAATCACTTTTCTTTTTTGATAACCAACTTTGTTGTAATTTTCATGTAACACGCTCAAATGATCAAGTCATTTGTGACCAAGTCTTTTGCATCAAATGGAAAATCATTTCTTTAAAAAATCATTTCCAGTAAACAACTTTTTTTTTTCAGTGTGCGGCCCCCCGTATTTATGTGGGAGGAACCTTAGTTCTCATCGAGAATGAACCACCTGCCACCGGTGACAGCCGAAAGTTAGAGCCGAAGTTCAGAGGACCCTACATCGTGGAACGAGTACTAGGACACGACCGATATTTGATTAGTGACATTCCTGGACTTCCAATTTCTAGTCGGAAGGCTTCGTTTGTACATAACTCCGCTTAAATCAAGCCGTGGTGCCATGCATCTCCGGACCTGGATATCTTTGATTCCAAGTCACAGGACGATAGTGAAGACGAGGACGTCTCCAGCGCCAGGATTGGCCGAACTGTCACACAAACGTGTACCAACCCGATCGATACACCGGAGAAAAGCGGAAGAGCCAGTCACCAGTGAGTCGTCGCGAAGAAAGGTCAGAACGAAACGTACGCGAGCGCAACGGTGTGGTGGTCTGAGACCGAGTGTAAAATATCTGAATAAAAGTTAGTTTCGTAGTGTCGTGACAATATATTTGCATTTTATTCACCTTTCGAAAATCCCTAACCCGAAATCCGATTGAACCCCTTTATCATCCTGACACAAGTCGTGAACGAGGAAGTAGCACTGCTGCTCCTTCAATGCTGCCAACGTCAATTGGGTACGAAGAGAAGTGTTTCGCCGATAGTCGAAATCGCCGAAGGTATCACCGTGCATGCAATGATCCCGCCAAGGGCAATGACGTCATCTCAACCGTGTGTCGCCACAAACACTTTTGGGAAAATTCGTGCCGTAATAGATGTGTTACCAGAGAAAATGCCAAGAAAATCCGGCTGCAGGCCGGATAAAACCGGTTTGTCCCCCAGTGACTTTGCGTACGCAATACACATGTAGCTCGCATGCATGTGATATATTTTGACATGCCTAACACATGTGGAGCAGTACATCTATTACAAATTAATTAGAGATTTCAGCTTAAAAACTTTTTTGTAAGGAGCTTTCAAAAAGTGGTCAAAAAATTTCCTTAGATTTTACAACTCTGTTAGTGATTTCTGTATGGTTGTATTGACAATTATTTTCATTTGCTTTCGCACACAATTAATATTTTAGCAGTTTTTTTATTATCTCAAAAACGGAAAAAGTGATTAACGTGAGTTTTGCATATGGATGCCCATATACAAATTTCCAGAATTTTTTGTAGTGCTGAACACCTAATCAACTTATCAAAAGCTGTTTGGTATAATTTGTACTGTATGCTTAACAATATCTTGACTAATGAAAGCGCGTGACTCCAATTATTTGATTCTTCAAAGTTCAAATCCTCAATCACAAATATCGCTACCTAAAATCAGAAAGATCCTAAGTCCAAAATTTCCGATTCTCATTTTTCTCAAGCCAGCGCTAGTCAGTTGCTCTCTTGAGTATTGGTCATTTTCTGGTATTCTGGTCATTTTTCGGTAAAATTTGTGTGCACGAAAGAATCCTATGTCCATGACATTTTATTTTTTGGTGCAGAAATAGCTTAACTCCAATATCTGGACATAGAATTCTCTTGCACTCAAAACAGCTAGTTGTACATGTTTTTTCTCGATTAGTTTGGCTTACAATAATGGGACTTAGGATAGTTTGATTATTAATTTTAGTGGTTTGATTTAGGTGTGAGATAAAAATAAAATTTATGATGTTTGAAAGAACACGAGGGGAACAGATGGTAAAATTGGCTATCCAGAAATATAAAAATACAGGTAAGTTTCTTATTAGGGAGTTAATATATGTCTAGGGATGACAAGAGTTTTTTTAAATTAAGTGAATAAACCAAAAACGGATAACGCTGCGGATGGAAACAATGATAAAAATATCTCTCTACTAACATATGAAAATGGTAAATGGAAGGAACTACCACATGATGTTGGAGTAAACAAAGAAAAAATGAATGATCAGATAAAGAGACTGGTAACTTTATGGACAAATTCAATATTCTATTATTAGGCAAATTTTTTTTTTTTTAATATGATAGAGCAAAAACGTTCAAATACTGTTGCGCAGTATAATGATCTGCCAGCAAATGAGGGAAATGAGGAGATCGAAAGTGAGGAAGATCCCTTTCAAACGGACGAGTCTTTAGAATATCAGCCGACAGAATCTGCGAAATCATCGTCATCGGAATCATCGTCATCGGAATCATCATCTTCGGAATCGACACCGGATGAAATAACCCCACAACAGAACTCGTCAATAAACTCAACTGCTCTTCACATACAACCCTTATCCCGAAAACGAAAGCGGAATGAAACTAATTGGAGGCGAAATAAAATAAAAATACTCAAAAACAGTGGCAAAGCATACATGAATTGGAAAAATATCCCTGTTGCAGGAAAAAAAATGAAGCCCCCATGTCCTTCTACTTGCCGACGTAAGTGTGCCTTAAATTTTACCGAGGATGCAAGAAAAGACATTTTTGATTAATACTGGAATCTCGCAGATATTAACAGGCAACGATGCTTTATCGCGAAATATGTTAACATAAATGCTAAAAGTCGACAAAGCCTACGAAGTCTAAGCAACAATGAGAATCTTAATTATGAAAATAGAAATAGCAGAAGAAAGTTAACGTATATGTATTTCTTACCGGATATATTATCAAAAGAAAATCAGAGTCGGCAAGTTTGCCGAACATTTTTTTAAACACTAGTCACCAAATTGTCAAGACTATTGCTAGGAAAGGGCAAGAAAAAGAACAATTTGTACCTGAAACGGATAATCGAGGGAAATCTGCTAAAAGATATCGTCTACCGGATTCAATCAAGCAAGGTGTGAGAGATCATATCAATAGCATACAAAGAGTTGAATCTCATTATTCAAGAGAGCGTTCAGCAAGGCAATATTTGCCTTCTGGTTTAAATATATCAAAAATGTATGTACTCTATAAAACATATTGTGCCGAAAATAATATTAAAAATACCGCGAAATTGTCTATGTATCGTCACATCTTTCTTAATGAATTTAACTTGTCATTCCATATTCCCAAAACAGATCAGTGCGATCTGTGCAATAAATTTAAAAATTCCAATGATATCGAAAAGGCAGTCTTGAAAGCTAAAATTGACGATCATCTCAAACAAAAGGAGTTAGCCAGAGAAAAGAAACAGTACGACAAAAATAAAGCACAACAAAGCACAGAAGGTTACTGCGTAGCTGCCTTTGACCTCCAAAAAGCTTTAATTTCTCCCAAGGATGAAATCTCCCAGCTTTACTATAAACGAAAGTTATCAACGTATAACCTTACTGTATACGACATAGCGAAACGAGACGGTTATTGCTATATGTGGCACGAAGGAATATCTTCTCGAGGAGCCTGCGAGATTGGTAGTTGTGTTTTATCGTTTATTAAAATGAAAGTGGATATAGGTATCACAAGCTTCAGTTTCTATACCGACAATTGCAGTGGGCAGAACCGCAATAGGTACATGTTTTGTTTGTATATGATGTGTGCAGCGTGTTATGGAATAAAAATCACGCATAACTTCTTGGAGGCCGGTCACACACAAAATGAAGGAGACTCCATGCATAGTAGGGTGGGCCGAAAAAGTCATTTTTTGGAGAAAAAGTTAAATGAAAGTTGCAATACCCATCAAAAGTTGCGTTTCACCCTCTGTAATTACCCTATTTTTTTTTTGAGAATTTTAAAATCACATCTTCAGCCCTCTACGACAACTTCAAGACCCGTTCAGTAAATAATATGTACAAAATTTATTTATTTTATTTATTAATTAAATTTCACAAAAATAATACAAATGGTATAAGGTATATTGGTAAACTAAACTTTAAATTGTCCTTTATTCTCAAAAGTATGTATTATATAATATCTCTTGATTTTATTCTTGAGCGAATAAAACCATCCCTTGATTCTGGTCCCAGTACCAAAGAAGATGCCTCAGTCACTAATTTAACGCATCTCTCTACGGATTGAGTATGGCAAGGAAATTGTGGAAACTCAAATTCTGTTCTATCATTTATAAAAAGCTTAAGATCGTCATCACTAGTATCACGTAAAACAGGTGGCTTGGTTACGTCGCACTCAAACCAGTTAATTAATTCAAAATACTCTGATGCATTAAAGTTTATTTTTGGTACTACAAACTGTCGTACTGAAACTTCTTCTTGATGAGTTTGTCTAGCTTTTAATATTCTTCGCAAAGATAATTCGCGAACCCACTGACGATTATCTGTTAACATGCATAAAAGGATATTCTCGGGATGAAGAAAGTACGCGTTCCTTTGAATTACCTTATCAATGTAGCATAAAAACTGGAAGAAGAACATTTGTTAGGCTTGACGTAAGCCTTTGTAAGGTCAAGTCAAAAAAAAAACTGTCAAGAAAAAAGATCGAGCTGTCAGAGGAAAAGAGATTGATCTGGCAGATGTCGGAAAACAAGAGTGGCGAATGGATGCGCCAAGAAAAGAAAGTGTGTAGAAATAAAATTAGAAGAATAAATTATAAAATTAGATGATAGGTTAAGTGAGAAAAATTAAAGATAAAACTAGAAATAGAAACCCGAGTGAAGTTTTATTTCAAAGACAGAATGGCAATACAAAGGAAATCTAAAAGTTAGTGACAATGGAATTAGAAGTGACAATGGAATTAGAAGTGACAACAGAATTAGAAGTGCAACATTAGATTTGGATCCAGAGAAGCGCCAACATCAACAATAAATTTTAGATCATCTCGAAGGTAGCGTGATAGTTCTATCATTTTGAAGACATGCAAAGTACCATGTGTTGCATTTGGTTTAATTTTAATGTGAAACCACAGTGGTGCGTACACTTTGAGTATGAACTCGGCAAGGTCTTTCAGGGTTGACGTTGGATTTTCGGTTCCAGAATAGAGGCGAAGTACCCGATTTGCCATAGTAAGCCATCTTGAGTGAGACAGTTTCCCAGGATTACGATTGGCTAAATTTGAATTCAAATTTCCACTTGATATTGCGTTGCAAATATTGTATAAATAGGACTGGTCGGAGCTCAAATCACTAGAAACTACAGTTATTTCAGGCAACACACACTTAATTTTGGCAAATTCCACAACTGGAAGATGTTCGCATTTTTCTAAAGACTTTCCGAGGTCTCCAGAAAATTGTTTAGGTCCTGCTGTACTACCATGTAAATGTTGGAATAAATGCCTTAAAGGTAACTCGTTGGCGTAAAATTGGCAAATGAACCATTGCAGAGGACGATTTAATTCTGTTTCTATATATCGAATGACACCATTTTTATTACCAGTGTTAACAACCGTACCATCACACCCGATTGCAACCATATTTTCTAGTCCGAGATTGTTTTTAGCAAAAAAGTCTAGTGTTGCCTTTCCAATTGACTTAGCCGTCCCTGAAGTTGGACTTACGTGACCAATGTAATAAGAGCCTGGTTCTTCGATAAGTGAGATATGTTCCTCTACAATAGTTCTCTTATAAAACCGTCCGTTTCTTTGTTCTTGCACTAAAGTCTTGTCTTTTCTCCCATCGAAATATAGACTTTTGATTTTTATGTTTGCACTTTGAAATTCATCACTGAGGGCGGTTCTAGTTTTCTTTCTAGCTCTTCTGATTTTATTTTTTTCGATTATTTTGGACGGATCCTCAGCTGTAATCATTCCGACATCTTTTAAAACAGCGCTAGCAATAGCAGCAGCTGATCGATCCGAAATGCCATATTTATCGCACACTAATCCTAACGTAGGTAGCTTTATTCTCATTTGGTTGGACTTTGACGTAGAAGGCAAATTGCTATCTACAATATCGTCATCTGAGGAAGAATCACTGTTTGAAGAGTTTGGAGAGACAAATTTCAATGTGTTCGAATTCATGTTTGTGGAGCAGCCTGGTTTGATATCGATCGATCCGGATTTGAATTTGTTTATTCTGTCAACTTCTCTAAATTTTCTATCAATTTTATTACATAGTTTCTTTGTGTTTTTTCGATCTACATTTCCTATGCACATTTTTCTAAATGACCTCTGGTCTGAAAGAAATGTTTGTTCTTGGATAGGCACTTTTCTTTCTTTTTCACACTTACATGCAGCAAAATTACATTTGCAAGCAGCAATGTCAAGTAACTTATGTGCCTCCAATTTGAAAGTATATACCTTTTCGTCGTACTGCTGGGTACGTTTGCTTTTAGGATATCTTATGAGAGTATTATATTTGGCATGATATTTGCGTATCAGTTGGATGATGCGGTCCTTCGATACTGTTGGAATTAAAACGGTTCTCCAAATATTTTGAACTTTAGGCACAAGTTTATTGCAAACTTCTGAAAAGCTTGGCTCTTTTCCACGCTGTTTTTCATATTTTAGTTCATACCGAATAAACAAATAACATCGAAGCACTTCTTCGATTGTCGGCAACACGCGACTGTTTATATCGATGGGATTTCCAAAAATAGGACAGTTCACTTTACTCCTGGTAACATTAACTTTTGGCACACTCATGATCGTTTTTAATATCTTAAGCAAATACTCTTCAGATGTTTACTGATCGACATTCGACATGCAACTGTGTAATACAATAATGATTGCCTGGGTCGCCGCCGCGCCTCTCGCATTTATGGGGGATCGTAAAATATCTCTTTTGTAAACATGTCAGAACTTGTAGTAACCCATAGCCAAGTAAATTAAGGTCTTATTTTAGAATTGTTTGAAACCTTATTGCGATCAATAGTTGGGGCAAATTTAGGGGGTGGTAGAGGGCTGAAAAAATAATTTTAAAAATCTGAAAAAAAACCACTAATGCATAAAAATACAGCTTTTGAAGGGTATTGCAAATTAAAATTCAATTTTTGCATTTTTCGGCCCACCCTAATGCATAGTGTGATTGAAAGGGCTGCAAAGAACATCCCTATATACAGTCCAGCGCAATGGTACAACACTGCTCGAGTGGCTTGTAAAAAAAAGGCTTATATAGTCAAAGAAATGTTCCGCAATGATTTTTATGATTTAAAAGCCATGCTAAACTACACGACAAAAAATTGGAAGAAGGACCAGAACGGAAAAGATGTCATGTGGAACAAGGTCCGAGTAGTGGAGATTGATCCCGAAACTCCATATATTATTAAAGTGCAATATCACTACGAAGGTGACATTAGCTTTGTCGATACCTTGGAGCGAAAAACTAGGGGAGTCCTGAATAGTTTGAACCGCTCCAGTGCGAATTGCGAAAGTAAAATTTGAGGAACTAATGCAACTGTGTCGCGACAAAGTTATACCAGAAACATATCATTCCTTTTATTCTAGCCTTACATATCTTCCTAGCACTGAGACAGCCGGCCATTCAGATACGGATGACAACGAATAGAATAGGATGAAGTGCAATATATTTGATATTTTTGTTTTTTTATGTATATGAATTAATAAGATAGATTTTGGTTATTGTTTTGTTTACGTTTTCAACTTTCTTTTTTCATAAATAAAGTTTTATTATTTTATAAACGAAAACTATTTATTTTTATAACGAAAGGATGAATTTTTTTTTATATTTTGTTTATCCTAATTACTATGTTTATAATACTTAGTCCTATTAAAAATTCAAAATTTGAAAAATTTCTAAGAGCAGAAAAAACCAATGTCCACTGTCGCAGCGCGACATAAATTCCTAAACAAAAAATACTAATCCTCCAAACACAATGCAAATAAACAAACCATTTCCCCCTGTCATCCACAAAACATGTGACTGTCATATTATCAGTCACAATCACTCAAGTAACTCGCTCCAAAAATGACCTAAAATACGTTCCACGCTCGATCCCCACAAAATCTTCCACGCAGTTCGTTGGGATAAAATTCATCCCCACCACAAACGAACGGTTGATCCCAGCTCCGAATTTGTATAAATTCACAAGCGGAGCTAATAGAAACTAGGTTTTTGCTCAGGTTTCCACCGAGTACGCGCCTCTAAGATCAGGTATACACCGATCTTAATTCCCAGTTCTGGTATACACCGAACGAAGTTCCCTACCCACAACAAGATCGGTATACACCATCTTGTTCGCTCCAATCATATTTGTTTCCACAGAAATATTTAATTTTGTTTGAAGTCGGTATCCACCACTTCAATTTGTACAGGGTTTCGCGACACTAACGGCATCTCATTTTCAGAGAATACAGTGTCAACGGCGATTTAATTACCGCAGCGGCAGTCGAAAATTTTACAAAAACATTCATCACGATTAGTTGAATTACAGAATTTTTATTTGTTTGAAATTTATATATTCGCATCTTTGTTGAATTATCATTTTGTATTTGAATTATTATTTGCTTGAATTATTATTTGCTTTTTTTTGAATTATTATTATTTTCTTCCTTTGTTTGTATATTTTTTAGTTTTTTTTTCTTTTTATATTTCTTTTTAATTGATTGAATAAATTATTATTTATTTGAACATAAATTAAAGCAAGTGTTTTTAGCCAACAATCCGATCCTTCACCTTGTTTTACAGGAAACATCGGGGCAACAATTAAATTCACTAAAATTGCGTTCTTCGTTCTTGAAGTTGATTTCGTTGTTCCGTCATTCCGTCACTATTGCATTTTGAATTTTTAATTTAATGCTACGGTCCTCAACGCCGTAACACCACTTTGAGCACTTAGGATCATTTAGACTTTAAAATTTGAATTGTCCGAATATCCTATGTCCAAAAATTGTTAATAATACTTTGTTCTTTAACATTTATTTCCTTTACCTTTTGAAACTGTGCCTTTTATATGCAAGAAAAGATTTCATTATGTAATCTATGTATAATGTATTGGAACAGCAGGCATTCTAAAGTTCAAATGGCTCTCCTGTAAATTTTGCAAAATGTGACATAGGATCCTCCTGATCTTTGGTAGCGATATGCCAGATCCTAATAACAAATATGACACTGTGCCAATACAATGTGGCATACAAAACAGCTGTGACTAGAACTGTCAGAATGCCAACCGCGGCGGGTGAATTCGATGAGTTGCGTTTGATTGCGGCTACCACGCTATTGAGCCTTTGCCAACCCGTCTGTGGAAACTGCATCATAAAAGCTCTGTCTCGAGCTCACCTGCCGCGGTTCCAGTCCGCTGAGCAAACACAAGCGGAAAGGAACCCTTAAACAGAACAGACCTTTTTCTTTCAAAAAATCATTCTGTATTGTTTAAATTATTCTTTGTTCAACTTAATTTAATTAATTCTTTAGCCATTTAGATAATAGAAGGTACATCACATTGTAATTAATAAGCAACTGTTTCGTACAAATCAAATGCAATGTATTATGTATGTATAAATCAAATCTGAACTCAAATAAATACATTGCTAATGTGCTTTTTGTAATTTGTTTTAAGTAAACAAATCAACTGTTGTATTCATTTATTGCATTCTAGCAAAATTACTTTAAAAACCTCACTCATAAAAATACTTGAAAATTGGTTCATTGGGAATATAAAAATTAATTGATTTTTAAACATTTTGATTAATTACAAAATTAATTTACTATTTTTGCTAAATGAGGTAATTTCTTTTTAATTAACATATCTTTCATAAGTTCATAAGCTCTCTGTGATATTGCGCAATTCTTTTGTGTCTTATAATAAATTGACAAAGTCAATACAAATAACAACATTAAATATAAAAAATTACATACATATTTCCAATATTTACAATACAATGGAAAAGGCTTACATCAACGTAAAAACTAATTATATTTTTATTTACAATTTTTCTCTGTTAAGTTTAGTATTTAACGGTTTCGAAAATGAATATTGAAGAAATTTACTATAATAACAGCAAATGTGAGTCATAATATCTATACTATACATCATTAATAGGGAATATTGATAAAATTATAAAGACACTCCCGCACATCGCTCGCTTGTTGTTGTACTTATTATCACATAAATAACGTAATATATCCCAAAAACTTGTTGTATTCGGAAACTTTAGTGTTCAAATTGCTGCACTTTTAAAAGCTTTTGAGTATAGAGTATTAGTGTTTTCTATATTGTTCTTTAGTTCTCTCAAATTTAATTTTGTTGATAAATTTTCTTGGAAGGTTTCTTACAAAAAAAGTTGTTCATAATGAAATGATTTCTCGCACTATTCACTTTTGAATATATTGTTCAAATTCAAAGCAATTTTTGTTTTTAACTGCTTGCTTAATTTTGGTACCTGTACGATCCGAAGAAGTAAACACTTCTCTGTTATTTGTCTATAAGTTTCACAATCACATATATATATTGCTTGTTGTATTTCATTGCATGTGAAATTAACGATGTCCAACAGTAACATTTGAATTTATTCACATTTTAATTTATTTAGGTACTATATTTCATTTTAATTAATTCACTTGCGGGCTTTACTTCCAATAAATTTGTCGTTTCATCCAAATTATACATTTTGGATGGAGCACCATTTGATGAATTTTTCTCTCAGTAATTTCAGTCGCCAATACAAAGTTTCAATCCGGGATAAAACTAATAACAATAATCGAAAACTCTTTCATTAAACTTGAAGATGAATGCGCAGCTTTATTAACACAACATTACACGCTTTAATAATAACTTATCCCAATGTTGTTGTTCAAAATCTTGGAGTGATTTTTTTGTTTTTTGAGGTTCTCACAAAAACTGCACAAATATCGTTCATGTACGCAACAAGGTTCAGGTGTTGTTGTTACAAATATAAGTTGTTTTCTGATGATGCAAAAACGTGATGAAAATATCTCCAGATTAAGTTTCATAATTCAAATGCCTTACGGTGGAGCGATGACGAACTCTTACGGGACTTTTAATTACTAGCTACAATTCTTTAGGAAAATGTTGTAGGTTGATTACAAACACGTTTGAACAATTTAGTCTGTTATAATTTACGGTGGAACTACACCCACCTGATTTTAGTATAAAATATTACGCAAAGGAGTAATTTTCAATTATATAATACATTTCAGTCCTGATTAAACTTTATTTTAAATCTGATAAATTTATGTTTTTGTTTTGGTATACAAAACAAATTTCAATTTATTTTTTAATAGTATGAGTACGCACTATTCAAAATGCTTGCACAAATTTCAACAATTAAGAAACTAGTCTTTGAAAAACCAATAATAATATTAATATAGGTAATTTAATATGTTCGTTTAAATTATAGTTTGATAATAATAACGATATTATTGTATTAATGGACTATTTTTCAAATATGTATTTATCTTTTGGTATACTATGTCTAGGAAACATTTTACAACAAATGCAGCAGAAAATAAAACAAAGAATCTTTTGCACGCTGTTTGGGCATTAATATCAATGTTTATACATAGTACTTGCCTAGGTATGTCTGTTGCTTATTAATTATAATTGATAATTATCAAACATGCTGAAACCATTTTTAAATTATTTCTGATTCTCCACTAACTTTTGTCGATTTTGAATTAAAAACACCACCTAAGGTATTTGGTTTTTTCTAGCTGCAACTGTTTCTCAGAAAACAAGAGTGTTGAGCTTGCTCATTATCACCAGTGTACAAAACCGTTCATGTTTTGTGTGAGCAGCGGACCCGCACCTCGGTTTTTTATGTTAAGGGGACCAGAGTCTTGCGATCCTCTGAGTCGAGCGGTTGCAAAATTGTTACTTGAGTTCGAGAATAAATGTGGGTTTTTTTATCGGCAGAGGCCGATTTTTCCCACGACAAAAGAACAGTCGTTTCATTTGCCTGCTTCCCCGAGTTGTCGAAAACATTGGTCCTTCGAGCCGGATAAGATAAGTTCACTTTTGCTTTTCATATCTATAAATAGATTTATACCGTTGCCGTTGCGAGAAAACGGTAGCCCTTAGCGGAATGAGAAACTGGTCTGGGGTGTGCGGAGTGCAGAGGCACCACACACCACGAGATGCTGTGGCGCGCTGGCTTAAGGCGAGAGTAAGCTCAGTCAGTTTGTCACAGTGCAGCAGGCCACAACGTATCAAAATATCAAATTTTAGAAAAATAAGCAGGTAAATGATTCGGTTAATTTGAGTGCAAATTACGCAGAAGCGGCGTAATTTTCAATACAAAAGTGTCTGTGTTTGGTTCGTGTAGAGAAGTAGAGTTTCTGTTATGCTACGTGAAAAAAACAACAAGCAGAACATGCATGAGAATTAGAGGAAGAAGTCGGCATAAACGGTAGTTAAATGAGTGAAAAATGCGCCACGTGCGGTGTGTCGGTGTAAGTGCGTTGTTGTCAGCGGACGAGGGGCAGACGTGAGAACTCTGCACCGACGCACAGAGAACGCGCGAACACTACCACTACAGTTATCGCAAGAGGCGATACAGAGAATTCCGTTTTGCGCCGCTTCCCTTAGAGAGGAGATGTGGACGAGGAATCATTGTGTGTGCAAAAAAAAAAAAATTCGCAATTGATTCCGAGCGTTTGGTCGTGCTTTATTTACACCAAGATGTTAAATGAAGTGACCCGCTTTGTCCGATAAGTAGAGATGGAGAACGCTAGCAAATCGAGTGTAATTTTGTTTATGTTTACAAAATTTAATGTGAGATCGCAATGCGACTGCGAACCGAGTTGAGAATTGTTGTGAGCACACGAACCAGACACGGCAGTATTTGTGAGTGTGCGTTGCGCGTGTAGTTTTTTCCTGCGTCGTAGTTTATTGATTTTTTGGAGAAAAATTTAATTAAGTGGAGTCCTTCTGTTTTCGTTAAATATATTGAGCCCGCGATTGTTGAGCGCAACTGTCGCGGATGGCCGTCATTCTGAGAGGATGATGCCATTATTATGAGTTGATCTAAAAAAAAAAAACAGACTCGCGCGCACGCATACATGCACACGTAGAGTTAAAGAAAATTCAGAGTTAAGGAAATCACAGAGTTTATTCCTTTTTAGCATAATGTCCGAGAAAGCAGCAGAACTGAGAGAATTGCTGCACCAGCACAAGGCGGTGGCGAACCGCCTAGAGCGTGCGGTTTCATATACGAGATCGGAGCAATTTAAAACAGCGAATTTGGAGCTAGTAATAACTCGTCAAGACGCCCTGAAGGAGATATGGGGGAAATTGACGGAGCTACATTTGGAGGTCATTAAGAGAGGACCAGAAGATGACGAGGAGAGGATTACGGAGAGGATGAACGAGCTAGAGGACGGGTATATCGAGGCGACCGCCGTCATGAGAAGCAAGGTTAAGGAATTGAACCCGGTGTCACCATCACCCCCAGAGCAAGGAGAGGCGAGTGGCCAGGCAGTCATCACACTGCAGATGCCCGTGCAGCAACGGAATATTCAAAACACCTGGGGCACCTTCGATGGGTCCATACTGAAGTGGAAGGGATTCCGTGATAGATTTTTTGAGGTGATCCATAAGCAGGAGGACATTACACCGGCCTTCAAGTTCGCTTATTTGAAGAGCTCCTTGACGGGTAAGGCGGCCAGAGCGCTTGGAGGATGGCAACCCAACGATGAGAACTACGAGGGAGCCTGGCTCCGGTTGGAGTCATTATACAACCGTCCCTACCCGTTAGCGAGAGAACACTTGAGGAGCTTTTACCGACTTCCCCGATTGGGTCCTAAGCCAACGGCAGCCGACTTCGAAAGGATGTCAGACATCACGAACACCATGCTCCGAGAGTTAAGAGCACAGGGGCTACCGGTGGATCACTGGGACGTCATCATAGTGCACGCCCTACACGAACGTCTGGATGAGGACACCGCCAAGCAGTGGGACCTTCTGCAACATGCAACAGATATGCCATCTCTGAAGGATATGTTATCGTTCATAGATAAGCAAGCAGCAGCGCTTGCTAACGCCGTGGGAGCCCGGCAAGGCGCTGTAGAGAACAGCGCACGGAGAGTAGAGATTTCGAGCCAATCTTCGAGTAGGTCATCTAGTGGAATGCGCCCCAGAGGACCGAGACGAGCATCTTCCGCTCGAGACGGGCTTCACAAGAATGAGCCATGTGAGGCGTGCACAGGGAATCACGCCATATTTTACTGCCCGAACTTTTTAGGACTCAGCTTGAACGGCAGGAGGGAGTTTGTGGAGCGTCGCAAGCTCTGCAGAAACTGTCTAAGGAAGGGACATTCGACCCCGTTCTGCATGGAGTTAGGATGCACCAACGTCGAATGTATCGGCGGCAGCCCGCATAATAGCACGTTGTGCCCGCACAAAGTCGAGCGGCGAATGGTGACAACCGCCACCGAGGAGAAGAGTCAGGCAGTTAGCGCGGTGAGCAAGCGAAAAAATGAGAAAATTTGATGGAAGGAGGAGCCAGTTGCGAAGTCGCGGAGGTTACGGAGTATCATCGTGCGTCCGGAGCCCCCACCCCCAGAGATGGAGAATCGAGTGTTGTTCAAAGAGAAAGTCGAGATACTGAACAACAAATTAGAGATATTAAATACGCAGGAGAGATTGATAGACGGGCAACTGGAGAAATTGAAGGGAGAAATTCAGAAAAATGGCGATGGAGAATCACCAGGAGAGTCGAGTGAGCATTTTAATTCTAAGAGAGCAAATGAGATTGTTAGAAATAAGAGAGTTAATGTAAATAAAACAAAAGAGAACAATAAAAAACTATGCAATTGGCCTTTTTCGACGTATACGAGCTGTTTTAATTCGTTAAAAAGGGTGAGAATGGCGATTTTACCTACGGTTATGATAGGTTTGGAGTGGAGAGATTGTTTTATTGGTGGTATCAGAGCCTTGTTGGATACAGGAGCTCAGCCCAGTCTTATAGGAGCAAGTCTTTATAATAAAATAAAGTGGCCAGTTACGTCAACATCCCGTAAGATAATCGGGATTGACGGAGAAGCCTTCCAGATTAAGCACCGAATGAGGGTGCGGGTTAAACCATGGTTTGATTCGGATGAGTTTATTGAGGAGGATTTATGGGTTATGCCCAAGGAGAGTAGCTGGAGACCTACAGTGCCGACCTCGGCCCTAGACGAAGTGTCCATGGAGCAAGGCGCACGCCCATTGGCCGACCCCAGTTACTATAAGCCAGGCGAAATAGATATCTTGCTGGGAGCCGGTTTCTTCGCCAGAATTATGAGGTCAGTGTTGAGCACATATGAGAATGGCATCACGAGATTAGAGACTAGCTTTGGTACAGTGATCCTAGGCTCGCAGGGAGAATCTACAGATCTGCAATGCGGTCAGGTCCTGCCGTCGATTGAGTTTAAGGAGAATGATCGATTGGCCAATTTGTTAAAGCAGATCTGGGAAATGGATCAAATTGGGATGAATCACAAGCGGACAAGCGAGGAGGAGGCGGTCGAACATCACTTTATGGCAACACATTTTCGGGAGAAAAACGGACGGTTCGTTGTAACGATTCCAATGAAGGAGAAAATAACTGAGATCGGGAGTTCTAGAGAAACTGCGCTGCGCCGCTTCCTTCAAGTAGAAAAGAGACTGGAAAGAGACCCAGAATTAAAAGAGTTTTACGTGGAACAAATGCGCGAAGCATTGAGAAACGGATACATGAGATTGGCGACTCGTAACCCGAACCCTGGAGAAATGGTATATTATATACCACACCATTGCGTAATGAAGAAGCCACGAGTGGTGTTTGACGCCAGTTGCAAAACAAATATTGGCAGGTCGCTCAATGATGCGCAAATGTTGGGAGAAAAGTTGCAGCCAGACCTGCACGATACGATTATGAAATTCCGAAGGCACAGAATAGCCATATCGGCAGACATCAAGAAGATGTATAACCAGATCGGAGTGCACCCAAGTCAATGGGATTTAATGAGGATATTCTGGAGAGAGAATAGAGCTGAGCCACTGAGAGAATACTGGTTAACAGTAGTAACCTTCGGATTAGCGTCCTCGGGATACTTAGCAGTTCGCTGCGTGGTCCAAGCCGCAAGAGAAGCCGAGGAACAATACCCAGAGGCAGCAAAGGCGATTTTGAGCGACTTTTACATGGACGATTGTACGACAGGAGCGTCGTCGGTAGAGGCAGCAATCAAATTAGCTCAAGAGATGGAAATCATTTTGAAAGAAGCTGGTTTCACTTTGCGCAAGTGGAAATCTAACAGCCAGGAGTTGTTAACCACAATGGAGTCTGAGAGTGAGAGTTTCATGGTGTTTTCGGGGGAGGGCAAAACCTCGGTTTTAGGGTTGAAGTGGTTGATCCCGACAGATCAATTCACCTTCGAAGTAAAAACACCAGAAATTAAAGGAATTCTCACCAAGAGAAAAATCGCGAGTTCCATAGCTCAGCTTTTCGATCCCAATGGGTACATTGCACCGGTGGTGATTATCGGTAAAAAGATAATACAGGAGCTATGGAAATTACAATTAGATTGGGATAGAGAAATCACCAATGAAGAAATCGCCGGGAGAGCGATTACGGAGGCATGGAATGAGTTTTGGAAGGAGATTGTGCTATTAGAGAAGTTTAAAATAGACAGATGGATAGGAGCATCAGATGACAGCAAAATTACGTTAGTCGGGTTTTCTGATAGCTCAACACAGGCATACGGCGCTGTTATATATGCCAGAGTGGAGTACCCTAGTGGAATCGTTAAATCCAATTTGCTAATAGCAAAGACTAAGGTGGCACCGTTGAAGATAGTGACGATCCCACGTCTTGAATTGTCTGCAGCGGAGTTATTGGCACGTTTGATGAGCACTGTTAGAAATAAAATGGAGTATTCCGAATTGGAATATTCGATGTGGACTGACTCGTCGATATGCTTGTATTGGATCCGCAAGTCACCCTCCAATCTGAACACTTTTGTCGCTAATAGAGTAGCGTCCATCCAGGAGAATTCGGCAATCGAACGTTGGCATTATGTCAACACTAAAGAGAATCCAGCCGATTTGTTGAGCCGGGGAGTGCTGCCGTCAGCGTTGATCAACAATCAACTGTGGTTACACGGGCCAAGTTGGTTGAGGTTACCACAATCGGAGTGGCCAAAGGAGAGATTTGGCATTATAGATTTGGAGGCAGCACAGACTGAAATGAGAGTTCATTTTGTGGAAGAACGAAAATCCATGTTGGATATTAACATCAAAGGAACTAGTAAGAGAGTTTCGATCTTGGAATACGCTTCGGAGTTGAACCGCCCGCTGAATATCTTAGCGTATGTGATTCGTTATGTCAACGCCTTAAGGAGCAAATACAAGCCGCCAGCAAGGAGTTTGCGGAGCGGAGGGTTGACACCATCGCTCCCAACGAATCAGGAGCGAGCATGGGCTATGGAGTATATGGTGAGAAAATCCCAAGAACAGTATTATTGCCCTGAGATCACAGCTATACGCAGGCAGAAACCATTGCCGGAGAAATCTAGAATTGAGTCTCTCAAACCAATGTTGGATTCGAGCGGCTTGCTACGAGTGCACGGCCGCATCGGAGAATCGGAGCTTGAGTACCAAGTCAAGTACCCATTAATAATTCCGAATGGGTCAAGATTGGCATGGCTGATTATGGAGTCAGCACATTCAAAAACCAAACACGGAGGTGTGCAGGTTTGCATGCAATTTATTCGACAGCGTTATTGAGTCCCCAAGCTTAGAGCGGAGTTACGGAGATACATCCATAAATGTGTAGTATGCGTACGCTACAACCATCGCTTGGAGCAACAGTTGATGGGAGATTTGCCGGCTGACAGAGTGAGACCAGGCAAACCATTTTTACATGTTGGAGTTGATTATGCTGGTCCGTTCTCGCTCCGAGCAATTGAGCAAGACGGAGCCACCTTGACGACAGCAAAAGCATGGGTAGCCATTTTTGTGTGTCTGAAGGTTCGTGCGATTCATCTAGATATAATCACGGATTTGACGTCCAGTGCGTTCATTGCTTGTTTTGATCGTTTCATCGCCAGGAGAGGCCGTTGTGAGAGAATGTATAGTGATAATGGGACGTCGTTCGTCGGAGCTGAGAAAGAGATAAGAAGAGCTTATGAAGCCTGGAGAACTGATGAGACGCTCCGTCATTTGAGCAATGCGGACACGGAATGGCGTTTCATGACACCAGCCGCGCCGCACCAAGGTGGGATTTACGAGGCGGCTGTGAAGTCTATGAAACATCATTTGAAGAGAATCGTTGGAGTAAGGAGACTACCATATGAGCAATTCATGACATTGCTCGTGCAGATCGAAGCAATTCTGAATTCGAGACCAATCAGTCCGTTGACTGATGACCCCGATGATTTACAGGCTCTTACGCCGGGTCATTATTTGACATCGGAGCAGTTAGTCTTGCCACCAGCCTTTCGGCATGCGAATCCGAAAGACGTAGTGGGGAGCAAGGCGTGGAGAGAGCGACAGAGAATGTTACAGCATTTCTGGGAGAGATGGAGTAATGAGTATTTAACCACTTGTCAAGAGCGGAAAAAATGGAGAAGAGAGAGAGAGAACCTTAAACTCGGCCAACTCGTCATTTTAAGGAACGAGCAGTTTCCCCCGTCGCATTGGGCGTTAGCGAGAATTAACGCCTTACTACCAGGGAAGGATGGAGTCGTACGGAACGTGATGGTCCAGACTGCTTCAGGATTATTAAAAAGAGCTGTCCAGAAGTTGGTGATCGTCCCCGTACCGGAGTCAACCATCGAGAAGGATGCGGGATAGCTGCCCTAATAGCAGAGCGACTTATAATATAGGCTAGTTGTTAGTTGTCGATGAGTTGTATTAGCTTTAGTAAGCCTTAGATCGGAAGAAACCAAGGGTTTCCCGGGGAGTGTACAAAACCGTTCATGTTTTGTGTGAGCAGCGGACCCGCACCTCGGTTTTTTATGTTAAGGGGACCAGAGTCTTGCGATCCTCTGAGTCGAGCGGTTGCAAAATTGTTACTTGAGTTCGAGAATAAATGTGGGTTTTTTTATCGGCAGAGGCCGATTTTTCCCACGACAAAAGAACAGTCGTTTCATTTGCCTGCTTCCCCGAGTTGTCGAAAACAACCAGTTTTACTGATCCGTTTGTTCTTGTTTGCCGCAAACGCTATTTTCTGATCTATATCACTATGGGCCAGGAGCCAGTAAAACTGGCCAAAAGTAAAATTTTCAAACAATTTAATTTTTATAAAAACATTAGGCCATTGTAATCTATGATATTTAAAGTATTCACGTCGCAAGTTATTTGTTAATTTATGAAACCGTTCTCCGTTGACAGTTACGCAAAGTGTAAAAATGACTTTTTTTTTCATAGATTTCTTCCTTAAGATATTGCATATATTTATGAATTAGTCATTAATCTCAAAGTGATTGTTTTTTTTAATACATCCTTAGACATATAGAAGTAAATAAAATGATAATTGCATTTAAAAAAACATATTTTAGTTATGTTCAGCAAGATTGTTGTTAACAAATAATTAGTATCTTAGTAAAGTTTCTATTGCCGTTTGATCATTCCCCGGCGTTCCCCTCCTTATAGAAAAATTTCACATATCATTGTATTCCTTATAATGTGTACTACAAGGTAAATGTGCGCCTATTTGCGCCTTTTCATTAATTACGCTAAAAATCGCAAAAAACGAAGCCAGCGTCCGAGTGACAGACATCGATTCATCCAGTCATTCCACAAAATTCGACCTTTCGAAATTTTACTGCTTTCGTAAATATTATAGTATATTAATTATTTATATCTCATTTAAAAGAAAAGCACTTGAAATTTTAGAAAAAAAAAACAAAAAAAATGAACGGGAGGGATACATTACTGACCGTTATTTTTGAATATTTCAAAATCTCTTCTTTTTTTAATGTTTTGTATGATAATATTTGAAAATACATATTTAAATTTCCCGTATTTGCGTGTTTTCATATATTATGCTAAAAATCGTAAAGAACAGAGCCAGCGCGCATCTGAGTGCCAAATATCGATTCACCCAGACTCATTCCAGTAATTCTCGACCGCAGCGCAGCATTTCTGTACGAACCTTTACCGCGTACGTGTTCTTATTCGTTTTACTAGCACTGCATTGTGTAAAAAGCATTCACATATAAGAAATGCAATGGTTTCATTTACGAAAAAAGAGGTTTTAGAACATATCGTCGATCATGCTGACTTTGCTTCGGCCGTTAGTTATGTTTTGACCAAATTAAACGTTCGCGAGGAAGATAGAAAACTTTAAAAATCTGTTTTGAACTGCTAATGCATTATTAAATAATATATCAAAAAATTATAAAAATTGAAATTGGTCAAGCAACCTGAAAAATTTTTTTTGGTTCACTTCATATGGATTGACCCCTAATTGTTATAATCAAACAACAAATAAAGTATTATCCTCAAGAATTCTGGTTTAATTCCGAACAATAATATTACAGTGAATTCAGTGCAATAACAAATGTCGATGGATAATATTGAAGGACTAATAAATGCGGTGAGGGAGCACGAGGAGTTATATGCGAAGCGGCATTCGATGTACTTTAATTGCAAATTTAAAGAAAAGTTATGGGAGTCTTTATCAAAACAGTATAATCTTGATGGTAAGTTCATAATTATACCTACTTTTTGAAGACGAATTTATTTAATACAATAATACAATGTATTTTAGCAAAAAAGAAGTGGACGTACTTACGCGACAAATATAAAAAAATAAGGAATGAATACATTCCTTCGGACTCGGGTGCCAAGAAGGATACGCATTGGAAATAATTCACTTGTTTATCTTTCCTTGACGATCACATCCAGGGAAGGCCGTAAGATTAAAATTGCAAGAGATTATTTTTATAAAAAATGACATTTTTCATAAATTTTAGAATGACTGAAAATGAGCCGCGACAGGAAATTTCCTTCGAGGAAGAATATCTTCTAAGTTCCACATATGATGGAGTCATTGCAGGTGATCTTAGCAGTGACCTAGACGCCGTCGGAAGTAAATACATCCCTTTCCCTGGAAACTTCCAGTACGAAGTAGAATACAACAACCATGACACCCCTCGAAGCAGCAACCCGAACTCCTCTGGAAGCAGCCGGAACGCCGCTGGAAGTAGCAACCAGAACTCCTCTGGAAGCAGCAAACAGGACGCCGCCGCTGGAAGCAGCCATAGCGTCGCGGCCACAAACCGACGAAGGAAAAGGGCCAATCAGGACGAAGGAGATGAGATTATGGAAACTTTGCCCAATTTGGAAGATGTCATCAAGGCCCCAGTATACGAAGACTCAGATGTTCTTTTTTTAAAATCCTTTGCGGATTCGATGAAGAAAATGAACAAGAAACAAAACAAAAAAGATTTAAAATTGCAATGTTGGAGTTGGAGAGTAGTGTTTTTGATAATGAATAAATGTATGCAGGGTGTTTCAGTTAAGGATGTCAACCTTGAAGGAAGTGATAGGGGAGCTCGAGAAACGAAAAAAATTGTATGGGCAAATTTCAATTCGCCTAACGGTTTTCGAGTTATTCGACTTAAAAGGACATTTCTTCTTGAAAGTGCAGGGTTTTACGTTTCTGCTTATATCCTCAAAACTAAGCAACATATGATAACGATCTGTCACGCATTTTAAAGCAGACAAATCATTCTTAAATTCTGCTGAATTTGAAGACTTCACATGAAGTAGTTCTCGAGATATGAAAACTTGAATTCGAATTTTTTGCTTGAATTTTTACATTTTTTGTGTTCATGGTCAATTATCTCCAAAATTTCCCCTATTTTTTTTTTTTTAAATTAACTTAAAAGAAGCCTAATTTTGTCTTCTTTCAACTGGCTTTTATTTCATCTAATTATCTTTGTCCACTCAAAAGTTATGGACCCTTACGCTCCGCCTTTACTATTCATTATCTGAACTTTTATGACAACGCACAAACGAGGCTAGTGAAGAAAGAGGCTAGACTGGTGAAATGGTCTATTTTTGTTTGCAAACATGTTATTTTGTTATTGAGAAGTGTTGAAAATATGATTGCTTTTGATTATTCTTTTCACAGGAATTTTAAATATTTAAAAAATTTTAAAATTTTCCAGGACTCAAAATTCGGGTTATTTTATTGCAGCATCATAAAAAACACAGGAATCGTTTTTAAAAATTGTCCTGCGCGTGTAGTTCATCATAAAACCATCAAATGTTTAGCTATTTGAGCATTTTCATTCTGACAACAGACATCGGGTCGTATAAATGCGCGTATAAAAATGCGCTGATGAAATCTTATTTAACTCACCGGTTAAAATATCATAAGTCATTCTTTAGTATACATTACCGAAAGCTCTGGCTCTGGCTCTGACCTCTGGCATTTTCTGTGGCTGCAGCAACAACAGCAACATATGGTACATCTCTCCTAATTACGACGACGTTAACTCCATGTTTCTCATTAACCTCATCAAAAGCAAGTCGAAATAAAGCACTTAGCAACAACCCCCTAGAATGTCTCGTTCAGCCAAACATAGATTTCCCAAAAACCAATGGAAGGACGTTCACATCTCGTTACTATGACATCCATGAGTGGATGGAATACTCTACGACAGAAGACGCTGTGTATTGTTTCCCATGTCGACACTTCAACGCACAGTCTTCCGTCCGACCAGGTGAAGAAGCTGGCAGTCGCTCTTTTATAGACAAGGGCTTCAAAAAGTGGAAAGATGCTTCTGCTCTTTTAAAGCAGCATGGACTCCAAGTCCATGAAAGACACAAAGCGGCAATGATATCATGGGCTGAATTTAAAAATCGTAGCTCCCAGCAGAAGTCAGTATCATCTCTCTCAGAAAATTCTCAGAACAGAGGTAACTTTCTTGAGCTGTTAGACACCATAACTGGTGATAATCCTGATATTAAGGAAAAACTGAACCGTCGATATGGCCATTACTGCCATTACTGTTCTACAAGTGTTGGAAGGAAAAACTCGAAGGCATCAGGACCAACTTCACACGGAGACAGTACGTAGGGACAGACCGGAACAGGGCTCTCTCTCTTCTCCAGCAACCGACGCACAGTGGAGTATTTGACCTAAAAACTTGGACAAAATTCATAACTACTTATTTGATTACTTAATTGAGCTGAAATTTGTTACTCGGGGGTTTTTGGGGTCGCTGATTCCGAATGCATAATCAGATTTTCAAAATTCAAGATGGCGGAACCAATATGGCGGACTTTTTTTTCCAAATTTCGTCTCTTTCGGTTGTAATTCAGTCCTCGGGGGTTTTTGGGGTCGCTGATTCCGAATCCGTAATCAAATTTTCAAAATTCAAGATGGCGGAACCAATATGGCGGACTTTTTTTTCCAAATTTCGTCTTTTTCGGCTGTAATTCAGTCCTCGGGGGTTTTTGGGGTCGCTGATTCCGAATCCGTAATCAGATTTTCAAAATTCAAGATCTTATCTCAAGTTACTCATTTATATATATTTTCCAACATGCAAACTTCTCCCTACTTATTCCATTTCGATATTCAAAGAGTTATAAGCAATTGCAATTTTCCTCGAGAAGAATCATAAATACTTCTCAGAGATGCTCAGCGAACTATTGTCTACTGTGGATTTCCCAAGGATCATAATAAACAATAGTTCTATTTCAGTCTAATGAACCAGTTAACACACTTGAAGAATATTGGGTTAAATTGCGTTCTTCTCTAACTACCTAACTTTCGTCAATAAAACCAACAATACCCCTCATAAAACATACAAAAATCATACAATAAACCTCTTGAAGACTGTACCAAATATTGCAATAAATATCCCTTCTAAGAACTAATCTGTTTGTTTATTAAAGGCGGAGTCAGATGATAGAAAAATTCCAAAAGTAATAAGCAAATACTTTTGTGACATCGAGTCACACGATAAGCAAATATTTACTTTTTTTTTGCTTCCAGGTAAACTTTTCAAAACCGTGTAAAAATAGTTTAGTGTACATAATTAATTATTGTAATAACAATATTTATCGAAAAAAAATTCAAAATGTTAATATTCAGAAAGCAAAATCAAAGTTTGGCATAAAAGTAATTCAGCCTTATATGGCAACACTAAAAAGGAGTAGCCCGATTTTGCTCATATTCAAACTTGACCTTACAATTTAAAAAAAATATTATTGTACCAAATTTCAATTCTCTAGCTATAAATGTTCTCGTGTTATCGTCTGGAGAGGCAGGCAGTCGTAATATTCTTCGGCAGTGTAAAATTTTAGCATTAATATTTTTGATTTGGCCTAAAACAAAATGGCAGTGAAAGGCGGAAAATTTTTTTCCAGAAATGAGTTCTGCACTATGTACGGCTTATCACGGCATAATTTTAATAACAGGACTCCGCAGGACTACTGTTCATAAAGCTTTTCGAAATTGAAATATGAGAAAAAAAACTAAAAATTTCTCCTATTTTTTCAATAAAGTAAATTTTTTAAAGGGTTAAATTAAAATATATAACTAAAAAAAAAATATGGAATCAAAAAACATACCTCTAACAACAAGTTTCTGGATTTTGATTGAAATCCACTAATTCACCGTGAAGCCAAAAATATTTTTATGTAACTACAAAAAGTAACAAAAATGCAAAGAAAAGACGTTCTGTTTAACAGATGTCTGATGTTCAATTGGCTGTAGGTTGGCCCAATGGGGATTCAGACCACGAAAATATATGTTTTCAGATGCGCTATTTAGTTACCTGTCCGATGGTATCAATTTTAACCCTATTGAGCAAAGTTGAAATTTTTATTTTTGTCCAGGTTTTTGGGTCACATACTCCACTGTGCGACGTGGCGAATGGACGTGGACAAACCTCTATAAAACCCAAATTGTTCAATAAAGTTAAACGGATACATGTAATAGACACGGTAATAAACATATGCGCAATGACTCGTCAAGATTCATGGCCATTGAAACGCCAAAATGCATTCTTCCCTACTCACAGAAATGTGAACCCGTTCCCAATTATGACACACATGGCCAGCGCAATTAGGCCCGCGCGCAAGCATTGCTTTGTTTACACTTTTCTGTGAAGCAATTGGAAACGGTAAGAATATTGACCTGCAAGCGTGCGCGGCAACCTAAGCCGGCAACAAGCTAAACATGTGCAATGCGCAATGTGCTGATATAATAAGGGATTTTTGGCAACCCGGAATTTGGGTCGTGGGAAGAATGCTGAGGAAGGCATTGCAAGTATTGATTATTGGGAAGGCTTGACTATCCCCTCCAATATCGGCAATTTAGGGTAAGAACATTTTTGTATAAAATAAGAAGGAACTAAATAAACCTTAGGCATAAAGTTGAAAGAAGTCTTTCAGTCAGGAGCCTGCTCTCTCTAGCTGCTCCAGCCTCGAAACCTAGTTCCCCTGAGCCACAGCTGATCTAGTACCAAAGGAGCCAGCATCATTGCTGCTATAATCCGAAAAACTTGAGATAAAAAAACAGAAGTTGATCCATAGGGGGTCAAAATTTAACTACGTCCCGTACGACACTTCAGACCAACGCAAATCAAAGGATTCCCACGAGGGGCATCACATACATTTTCAGAGTCTTCTTTTGCTTCAACGCCAAACCCAGATCAAAATTGAATCCCACAAAACTTGGGGGCTCAACCGGGATTCTGGATAACGACGACGACGACGGCAGAAGTTCTGCAAACGACGAAACAAAAAAAAAACACGTGAAGGAGTTCACGCTTTGCACACGACGACGGCAGAAATTCTACAAGCGACGAAGTAAACAAAGGCGCAAGGTGTTTACGCCTTTGTCACGACGACGGAATAATCAACTGGAAAGAACGACGAAGGAAGCAACTGCAATACGACAACGACTGTACAGGAGAAACCAAGGATCAGGACCACTTAAGTCTGCAGAGTCTGGTCTCGGGATTAGCTGAGTGAGTTGCCTCTACAAACCCGACCTGCCCAAGGAGGCAAACTGTAAGTACCATCAAATTTAATTTTCATCGTCCGAATTTTGAGAAAAAGGCGTAAACATAACCAACAAATTGTACGTTAAGGGGCCATACACATATTACGTAATGCGATAAAGGGGGGTTGAGGGGGGGGGGGGGTTGTACGGCATGGCGTTACACTGCGTTATATAGGGGAGTGGGAGAGTCTCAGCTAGCGTTATTAACACAAATTTTTTTATTTTTAATCTTTTCGATTGAGCGTGTACCCATCTTCGGTTGATATTGTTAAAGGGCCTCATAAATGTTAAGCTTCTGTTAGGATCCTGCACTGTCACCAGTTCAAATATAAATATATACACCTGCGGATATGTATGGTGAAATGTCGAGATTGATCCCAAAATTTGCAGTTTACAAAAATCCGAACAAAATTTTTATAGTAATAATCTTTGCAATTTGACAATTCTATTATTATTATGTGTTATACGCAATATTGCCTTATAATTTAAAGTGTTTTCATTTTTTCTAATATACTGTTGAATTGTGATTCCTTTCTTCGGTTTTTGGTTTTTATTCTAATACCCTATTCAAATATTTCAAATATGAAGTAAAATATTTCTTATGAAGGGAAGGGTATGTTTGTTGAGATTTAAGAAAATGCAAACGCTGTATACATTTTTTAAATTACTAAATTTATTAAAGATGAAGAATTCTACTTTAAACTTTTAAATCATAATCAATCCTGAATAACGTTTAGGATATACGTGAGATCAAGATCTTAAAAGCAAACCGCCTGAGTATTGCGCTCTTTATAAATGTTTCAAAATGAAAACAATTTGCAAAATGTGCATTGGCTTAGTTTTAGAAACACGATTTAACATGCCTAATCTTACGAGATGCTGGTTTTTGTTTCTCATTTTGTAGGCACAGGCAAAATGTCTGTGGAGTCTCCCAGTTTTCTTCCTCACACAACTGCTAATTCTGTCACATCGAATCTGTACACTAGCATGTTTACAGAAGAGTGTCTTTGCGTTTGTAAGAAAATTCTCAGGTTCAGTCCTTCACGAGGTGCAGAGACGAACCCGCAAAGGAATGAGTCGTTGTTTTGTTTATTATTAATGTGATTAAAATGTCTTTACACGAAAGATTTTATAAAGCGTACATTAAGTGTTTTACATCAATTTCGAAATCTAAATCAGAAGTGAAAGTGAACGCAATATGGGCGGAAGCTAAAAATCAGTTTAAGGGAAATAAACGGGACTTTGAGGCTTTTATTCTCTCAAAAATTGAAGAATACAATAAAAAATCTTCTGAGAAAAAACATGCACTAACTGCATTTTGGCTTAAACGGAAAGTGAGTGTTTTCAATATTTTTAAAATACAATTTTATGATTATTTATTGCATTTTATGTTTTCAGAGTAGTAAACCTGGCTCTGAATCTGATGATGACCCCTGTCAACCTTTGACATCATCGACTATATCAAGTTAGTATGCGAAAGATATCAACGGTAATAGTTACATTTATATAATGTTTGTTTTGAGTTCCTATGAATTTGTCGGTAATGCTCTAAATGTACGGTATATAATTCCAATGCATTAGTTATTTGAGCAGGGTACGGAAACAAACACTCTCGTACGCACACCAATGCCTCACGACTCATTTTCGACCCATGAATCATGTGCGTTTTCGAAAAACTCGTTGGCATGTGCGTGAGTCATTCCCCAGTTAAAAAGATTGTTATAGTACAGTTTTATGAAGGGACTGCAAAAATTATACAGAATTGTAATAAATATAATTTTTAATATAAAAATGTTTTCATTACTTTATGAAAAATATGTATAGGTCATGTATGTTTAATTGTTTTTTCAAAACGTTTTCATTTTGTCTCAGAAGAAACATCTCAAGAAATGGGAAAATTTGAAGACAACATGGACATTGACGAAGGTTCTCAAAAGGTAATGCGGAAACGCAAGACTGATACTCTTGTGATACCATCATCAGATGAAGAAGATGATGCAATCAGCTCTGCCCAGCCAGCTCGGGAGTACTCAACTCCTGCCCAAGATTCCATTACCAAAAAAATAACAGCGTTGGAAATGTCCCTTAATAGTGCGTTTTTGGAACGGGACTCAGGATTGAACACAGAAAAAAAGTTATGAATCAACGTATTGAAAAAATACGAAAAGAACTGAAGAAGTACAAAATAAAATTGAAAAAACTTAAACAAAATACGGAAAGACAATATAAAGAATATAAAGAAAAAATAAGGAAATTAAAAAGCATCCCTGAGGTGTCTAGTGTTCTAGGACATGTTACGCAAATGCCCGGCAGGCCTCGCATCGAAGAAACCCAAAATGATCTGCTAGAAACAATAGCAGAAATCGCCTTGCACGGAAGTTCTGCTGATGAAAGGCGCAGATCAGAAATTATCAGATCTTGCAGAACATTAGATGACCTCCTGAAAGCTGTAAGTGATAGGGGATTCACTATTTCAAACAGATCAAACAGATGCTGTAGGTTATTCTGGACCAACATATATTGCAGTGAGAAGCTCAAAATATTCTAGCTCCACAGCCAACTCCCACTCACGTGATTTTCGAAAAGCTTTGAACAATCCAATTTTTGAGACTTTTTGTAAGAACTCTCTTTTAACGTTCAAATCTATTTTTTTTTTATAACAGTAGATGGAGGTCCAGACGAGAATCCAAGATACAACAAGGTTATTGCTAATGCTATTGCTAATTTCAAAGAATTTGATATGGGTGGTGTGTTCATCGCTACAAATGCTCCAGGAAGAAGTGCTTATAACAGAGTAGAGAGAAGAATGGCACCCCTAAGCAGGTCTTTAGCCGGGCTTGTGCTGCCCCATGACCACTATGGTACACATCTTGATGCCAAGGCCAAAACGATAAACAAGGATTTAGACCTGAAAAATTTTCAGTATGCCGGAGAAGAACTGGCTGAAGTGTGAATTTATCAACGTCGCGAGAAGATCTGCTATGTGAAATGAGCGAGTTTGGTGATGTTGAATGGATACCACAAGATTTTGTGGAAGCGGTGTTTGTGTCCAGCCTGAAATGCCAGACGAGGCAATACCTGTCATTCAGTCTTTATCAGATTGGTTAGAACCAACCTGGGTTGACCACACAGATAAGACATATTAAAACTTGTGTTTGAATTTTGATGTTATTATTAATTTCACATATTTTTGAAAACTAAATGATTGCTATTTCATAGCTTTCTATTTTATTACCTTTTAGTTATTTTTCTTTCTAATTCCAGTATGCATTCTACCGTTGTTATTAATTTGTTACCAAAATATTTTCTTTTATTTATAATGGTACTGGTATAATTAATCTCTACTAGTATGTAAACTTTAGCTGAAATATTTCATTTCATTGTTTCTTAATACAAACACCTACTTTTGTTTTGTGATCTTTAATATTAATTTTTTTTAAATATTTGTTTCATATTTTAGTCCGTTTATTATTTTAAATTTGTTAGCATAATGTTACGTTTTCGTTGTTTTGATATCTTAGTTATAATTTCATTTTGTTGTGTTTTAAATGAAATAGTTTATTTTCTTAGTAAAATAGTAAGTCTTGTTTGTTTTTTTCGTTTTTTTTTCAGAAAGAAGACGAATAAAATTATGAAATCTCTTTAAAAAATATTGTTTTATTTAAGTACTCGCCAAATTAAGGATGACATGATGTTTAATAGTTTTAAGGTGTATTGAAATCTACTACGATAGAGTTAAGTCAACAATTTGATCCTTCACCCTTTACAGGAAGCATCGAGGCAAAATTTCCTTTACTTGTTTCATTTTCATTATTACCCACGACGGTACGGAGATGGTATATGCGTTTGGGGTGAGAGGATGTTTATTTGTTTGTTTATGCAAACCAATGTCGCCATTTATCTCCAAAACAACTAAAGTGTTTTCCAATAGGGGCGGGTCGATTTTGACAGGCTGTGGCGGCCATGTTGTTTTAGTGGCGTCTGCCAAATGATTTGTTTATTATTCAGTCACTAATGCCAAATCACCTTGGCAAGTTACACGATTGAGGAGCTCGTCCAAATGATAAAATTTTATTATCATTATGAGTGTCCGTTTGCGCAAACGTTGCGCGCGTTGCGACCATTTTACGGCAGACGCGGTGGTCCTTCAAAGTCGACTCTCCAACGTTTGGTGGCCGTATATGGGACGACACCAATCTACACGAGGTTCACCAGGTGGTAATGCATCCAAAAAAAGGTTACTGTTTGATGCGGGTTTTTGGAAAACGACGCTGGTGAGGCCATCATCGTCAATAGCGAGTCCGATTTGACCCCAATATACTTTTTCTTGTGGAATTTCTGAAGTCACACTATTACTATTAGGTAAGTATTTCTGTACAGAGTATCATTTTTACTGATAACCGTCATTTTTACTTATTACTTATTATTTTCATTCTACGTAATGATATCGAGTTGAGTTACAGCAAAGCCCCGGGCAAAGTTTAGTTATAAATACTTATTTTTTATTACTATTAAATAAACTATATTGATATGTAGTACAATGTACATAATACCTATGCTATCTAAAAAGTTTGAAATAAAAAAGCAAAATTAAAAATTTTGAAAAAACCCATGACGGTTAAACGTAATTGAAAAAGGATACAATAATTTAAAAACCCCCGACTTAAAGAATTTAAACCCAAGAATATCCGTCTGGGCTGCCATCACTATTTTATATTTCAACATAAATATAAATGTGTATTGCAATATATAAAATATCCCCAATTATTCACGTTACTATAAAACTGCAAAACTTGTTCATTTAATGGCAGCCCTGGACGGATATTCTTGGGTTCAAATTCTTTAAGTCGGGGGTTTTAAATTATTTTATCCTTTTTCAATTACTTTTAACCGTCGTGGGTTTTTTTCATAATTTTGAATTCTCCTTTTTTAATTTAAAAATTAATGCTACAACTACTAAGGCCGTAACACGTGGTTTAGAAAAATTCGAAATTCCACCCCCACCCCCATTCGTACCTCACTAACCCCTAATTTGGTGGTGTCACCGTTAACCTCAGAGAGTACTCTAAATTATACAAATGAAGTTTCTCTGTAAACTTCATAATGGCAGAGATATAATTTTTTTCAAAATTTCAACCACCTCCCTCGGCCACCCCCGGTGACCGATTTTCCTCATTAACGAACTTAACCGAGCTATTAACCCCAGAAATAACATATTAAAATTTGGTTCCAATAACTTCAAAAATACGGCCGCTAGTGTGTAAATTTATATTCAGGGTGTTTCGCTAGCAAGTGTTCCAACATACACCAATCGATTCCTTGAAGTGTTCTGATCAACTATTACCATGAGACATTTTGTCGTACAACCCCTCCTTCACCCCTTTTTTAAGGGTTGAAATTTTTCGTCTGTGCAGGGAGGCGAGCTCATAAAAAACGCTATAACCTGTGTTCGGAATACGGTAGAAATACAAAACTGGTGTCAATAAGAAGTACGCCTTTCCAACAGTGTCTCATGTGTCTCGATTCGTCGGAAAATGTGGCAAATATGAATGTTCAAACTTAAAATTTTGAAAAATTTTTGCTTAAAAATTTACATTTTTATACTTCGTCCTTAAAAATTTCCTGCATAACAAGGATATATTTTTTTTAAAAAAACATGTACCCTTAAGTTATCTTCCAAATAAAAAAGGAAACATGGCAATATCTTTAGTATTTCAAGAGTTATTAAGATTTTTGTGGAGTCATTATTAACATTTTGTGGGCTCAGTGGAAACAAATTCTGCCCGGAATACATTTTGCGATAATTTTTTTCCAATTAGATATTCCACTGACTCCATAAAAATCTTAATAACTCTTGATGTACTAAAGATATTGGTATGATTCCTTTTTTATTTGAAAGGTATCTTAAGAGAACATGTTTTTTAAGAAAAATGAAATGCCCTAAAAAAAAGCGCTAACGCTAAAAATCCGTTGAGCATTTCTCCGCAAACAGATGAGTTCAACTCACAGGGATATATTGGTATCTGCTGCTCGTGCGCCGCCGATGCCACAGCCCAGAGCACATGTTGATGCACGCTGCTGGCGCCGCGCCATCGATGTGCAAGTAATTGGAAACAGGCTGCTAACGGGCTTGAGCTGGGCAGATTACAAGGGAAAACTGAAGCTACATTTCAAAGCATCGAGGAATCAGAATTAGATACTGCAGAATTAACAAATAACAAATAAAGTGAGGGAATTAGTGGAACACATCGCAGAGTTAGCCGTATTTAGTAAATACCCAGGTCAAATTACTAATCACCTAGGCTCTATGTTAGCAATTAAGCTCAAGGAAATTACAGCGGGAGCATTAGCTGCTGAATTAAGTGGGAAATTTACTGTAAGCGAAATAAGAATAGTGTTAAATAAATATCTTGGTCAGAATGAGTTTAATATAAGGCCGAATTACGACAACAGATCTAGACAATTAACTAACCAACAGAATCTGACTTCCAAAAGACTGTACAATTCCAACACAAATAATAGTGCAAACAGAACACGTAATTTCCCTAGCCACCGAGGGCAAACTCCATTCGAACAGCCGCATAATTTTCATAACTGGTCGAGTAGTGCAACTAGAAATAATTTTAACGAAAGAAATTCTCACAGTAATGGGCAAAACCGAACCAATAATAGTTATCACAGTAATGGGCAGAACAGAAATAATAATAACTATGGACAGTGGCGAAGTCCCAGTAATAATAATTAATTCGAGTAATACTCCTTTTAGACCTGCATTAGAATAATAATCCATCACCATCACCATCAGAATAATAATCAAGTTCAACCAATGGATATAGATGCGATGAGGGATAGAAATGAAGTAAATCAGTTAGGAGACAAGGAATTTTTTATCAATTATCCTCGGAAAGAAGAAAAAATTTATATCTTACTAACATTCGGAAATCGTATATTTGTTGCCTTAGTTGACACAAGTTCCACTATCAGTCTCTTAAATTCAAAAAACATACCCAGCAATATTATAAAAAAAAACCCGGAGAGAGAGTAAAAATAAATACCATAGAAGGGGAGGTTAGTAAATACACTGAATATGTAAAAACCATTTGTCCCAGAGAATTCAAACAACCCAGGAACGGGGTTGGAGAAGGCTCAATCAGGTTACTGTCGATGACAAGTACCCACTACCCAATATTGACAGCATATTGGATAAGCTGGGGAATGCACAGTATTTTAGCTCAATAGATATAGCCACCTTCTGAAAAACATGATACAGTACACCTAGATATTTTTCATTATTGTAAACATACTTTCGTAACCATTATAGACAAATTAACAAAACTCGCGGTAGCATATTCAATATTTGTAAGAAATTGGGAAAGGAAAGTGCTAATACTCGAAACGTATTTTGCTACATTTGGGAAGCCTCGCAAGATATGTATAACGTATTTAAGGCGGAGCCAGTTTAAAGATCATTGCAAGAACAAGCAATCGAGGTACATTGGACGAAACCAAACAGCCATACGGGGAACGGAAATGTGGAACGATTACATTCCACCATGATAGAAAAACTCCAAGCCATAGAAGGAAATGACCCGATATAACAAAAAATACAACAAGCAGTAGGAAATTACAATGAACGATACCACTCAACGATAAAAATGACTCCAAGAGAGGCTAGTGAAATAACGGATACCACTCAGTTAGCACCAAATAAACCAAAAAAGCAAAAATATATCTCCAAATTAAATAAAGGTTGGGAAACTTATAGAGAAATAGGATATAAGTTAAGGTAAAAAATATTCATGCTTCGTTCCCAAGACCCAACATTCACACGACGATAGCTTAATTATGTACTTGGAAAGAGTAATTGAATTCTTAATCACCAGCAATTAACCGAAACATTAGCGTACTTCATGGTACACGTTCAACGAGTTTCCCTCAACGGTATGACGATTGGCTGACACGGTTGGATGCCATTCAGGAAATTGTTAAATTTGCCAGAACATTCCTAAACTACCGAAATAGGTCGTCCTACAGAGAGGACACTCATCGGTAATTTCACTGGAACCCGTGTTCCACATTCGGTGGAAAATATCACTGAAAAATGCATGAAAAGTAAATAAATTCGAAAAGTTCCAGATTGCGACAAATACAAATGCAAACTGTTAAATTAATTACCAAAATAATTTAATTCAGAATTGGATAAGACAAAATTAATCAATCATGCATGATAAGTGGGATAACTTGCAATTTTCAATACTAAGGACTTAATCAAGACTTCAATGTGAATCCTTGTCACACAAATAAAATTGAATCAGGAGAAGGCAGCTTTTAGTTTTTCAATTACTGACGAACACATCAATTGTTATGCAATATTTAAAGTCATTACGTAACCGCAGGCGGCAACAAGCATTAACGACAGAAACATTTTAACGTTTTCCCCTCCTGCGGAGCTCAAATTGTTACAGTTTTCGAAATACGACAGTTCAAGAAACTTTCTACTTCCTTAAAACGAGCCTACACTACACAGCTACACAGTATACATATCACACATTAAGGATACAAATTAAATTAAGGATGTTTTTAAGTTATTTGAAGGGTGATACACTGGGTAGTTTCTTTGTTACAGATAACGGAACTAACAAGACTGATATGATAAACTGGTTTCGTTGATATTATTTTGCCTTTATTTTTTTATTATGCACCTTGTACGCTGCGGTAACATTTTTTTTCGATGGACTGTTTCATAGTACAACACAAAAACACAAATAAGTCCGACAAAAAACTCTAATTAGATGCATTATGCCTTCGAAAAAATCTATATATAATAGACGTGTCGATATCAGTATTTGTTTTCGAGATATTCGGGATGAAAGACATTTTCCAACAATTTTTAGGAGTGCTTTTGTTCGTACTCTAACGGGATAGCAACGTGTGGTGTTTCGATACGTATTTATAGCCTAAACACAATACAGGGACACAACCGGCTTGGTGTGGGGATTAAGTTTAATTAATTTTTGTTCGTCGCCGCGCGTTCGCGTTATTGTGTTTAGACTATTATTGACAGGATTTAAATTAAGTTCAACACCAGCAATAGTACGTCCTGTGATATACTTTGCATAGAGCAGGGAGATTAAAACAAACTGTCGCCACTTGACTCACACGATTTTATTAAACAAATTGTTGTGTGGCGTGTTCTAGAGCTATTTAACGACTAACCTCTATTCTCGACCCACTCCTATCTTACCGGCTTTACCAACACTACAAATTTCTGACAGAGTTCCCTATGTCCCACTTCCGAAATGGACCATACTGAATGTAAAGTGAGTTTCAAAGACGATTAAAAAACTTTTTTATTAAGTTTTTTTACCTCTAGCCTGATGAAGCACAAGCGCCGACTGAGTTGACAGACACCATATCCTTTTCCGACAGTGTCCTTACACATACCTCAGATAGTAAAATAGACGATCTTAAGCAAGTTTTAACCGATTGGTATCCTGATTTTCTTTTTGAAAAGTTTGTTCGTAAATTCATGATTATTATATGTATTTTTTGTATAGGGATTTATACAATATTTATGTTATTGCATAAGTATTTACTTTTTAACTCCGTAAAAACAAGTTTAAAGGAAATTAAACAAACCACCTTAATGACTTCACTTTGATATTTTAATAAATTCAATTGAAAGTAGTGTGAAAGTAAATCAAATTTTTAAGAAGAATATCGGGATTTTAAACTAGAAAAGTGGTTTTTTCAATTGCAAATGTATTGTTGAATCCGAGAAATCGGTTCTCTATGCAAAAAACAACAAAATTAAATTTTGCTGATTACGGCGCTATCTGCCAGGAATCGCAAAAAAAGTTCAAAGTAAAAGTTATTTCTTTTTTAACGTACTATTAAAATGTGCCAAGAAAAGCGAGGATTCTAATTTGAAATTTTGGAGTTACCCCCCACTCCACCCACACAGAGGCGTTAGGGGTGGCTAATGATGGCACAGACATATGTCTCCCATGGAAATATTAATTTTTCATATTATTATTCTTTTTCGTACGATGCGTATTTTTCGAGAAATTTGTTTGCCTCAAGTTCTCAACTTAAAAAAAACACCCTGTATTTTTCGGAATATATGTAGGTACTCCTTATTGCAGATCGTTTCTGTAAGTGTAACTGCTAAATTGAGAAGATCTTCACTGCAATTCTCAATTTTACGTCACTTTGACCGTTTGACGTCACTCTCCACCACTGTTTTTCTGTATGAAACTCAATTACAAAACTCAACTCACCTGTTATCAGAACTCTATTCACCATATGGTTTGACAGCTGCAAGTGTTTCTGTAAAGCCATGAGTAGAGTTTCGGTTCTCTATCAGTTGAGAAAATTGTCGATTGTATTCTTGGGCGCGAGTTTGTTGCGAGTAGACTTGTTAGTTGCTTTATTCTTGTAATTGTGAAGTAAAAAGTTATTTTGATTAGATTGAAAGATGGACGCTAAGTTGCCGACTAAAACACCGGTAAGTTAAAAAATTATTATTATTTTTAATTTTCATAAAGTATGTAGTAAAACGTTAATTTTTTTTCCAATTTTTAATTCATCTATGTTATAACTTCGTGAAAACTTGCTTGTTTGTGGTTTTTGTGGATTTGTGTAATATGTATTTGTGCCGTTTTAAGGAGAACCTTTCGACGGCTAATTAATACACTTCCCGTCCTCTAATCGAGCTAATAGAACTTTCACACCTAACCAAAAACACGTCTTTTTCCGTATTTATGCATTTTTGATCAAAAACTGGTCAAAAAAGACTTGATTTTTCATACATTGAAGTGATTTGCAAAACACTTTGCAAACACACGTGTTTTGGGTTCGGTGTGAAAAGGCTATAAAACTTTACAAGTAGGCTCGCCTGTGTGAAAAAAAATTTATCATAAAATCAAGTCATCAGTTTCTTTTTTAATTAATTTTAATTGTCAAATTTTTGAAAATTCATATGTAGAATGTAGATGAATAAGAGAAAAAACTTTGTGTTTTCTAGTTGATTTTTTTTTTTTTTTTTTTTTTTTAACAATACATCGTACATAATTAAATTGGTTTAAAGTTTAATTTTTAATAATAATTATTATTATTAATTATAGTTATGAAGTATATCTTCATTTTTGTATTTTCAGACAAAAGTAACAGGCAGAGCAATCAAGAAGAGTTGTTTTTATCCGAAAATAATTTGAGTTGTGTAAACTATAAAACTTGCCAAAAATGTCGAATCAACAAAGACAATGGCGTTCTAGCTCTAGGCGTGGAGGACCACACGAAGATGAGTTTTTAGGAGGAATACCCCAAGGAGGAAATCCCCAAAATCGAGTACGTCCTAGGAATTACCATCGTATGCGAAGATTTAACGATGATAGGGCTATGTCCCAAGCTACACCTGGACGAAACTCATGGTCTGCGGAAATGAATCAAGTTGATGCTCAAAATAGAGCTTTACAGTCCGTAGAACCCGAAAGACGTCGACAAATTTTAACTTCGAAACCAAAGTCGCGTCTGCCTGAACCAAGGATGCAAAGAAGTGAAACAGAGTCTGCTCCTAGAGATGAAGCGTTATATGATGGTTCAGCAAAGGGATCATCAGCAATAGTACAGACATATTCACACAATTTGGAATTCTGTACTTTTCCTACTCTTTGTAGAGTAATTTATGATAAACTTTACGTTTTAGAGACTAGAGTAATGCGTGCATTACCATTTTGCATATTCCAGCATGTGATGACTGAATATCTTAATTTGTACTTATTCGAGGTAGTAAAGTACCAAAATGCTGATAATCGGGAATGGCGTGATTACGCTGATGCTTTAAAAACTTTGAGAGCACTCGATTCATTGATACCAAAACCTATCTATGATTATATTGTAGGTTTAGGTAAACAAGCTGCTGCTGAAGGACAACTAGTCCATTACAATTTTCCTGCAGCTGGAGTTCCGCGCGGTGAAGTAGTAGTTGGTAATCAGACTGTTCCTTCTGGATCCTTTGGAATATGTAATGCACAGACGCACAATGCGTATGAATGCTATGTGAGTCCTTATATAACTAGGACTTTAGTAGAAAGGACATTGTTTGCGTATGATCATCCGAATGATCAAAATAGATTTGGACCTTGGCAACCATTATCAGATGGATTTAGGCCAAATAATTGTGTTCCAAACTCCAATCTTCTTGGATATGCATTACCAGATCGTATACACCCAGAAGGTGCTGCTACTTTGAGTAGATGCACATTTGAAGATTCAAATACAATATATGGTTGGGTGTCACATTCAAGCTGGAGAAACTGGACCCTCATTAAAAAGCTATTTCGAGGAAGCGAAATCATATGTCGATTTTCACAATAATGCGATTTTGTTAGAGTTAAGGAAATTAAATAGAAACATGGAAAACATTACAAGGGAATTGAAAGATATTAATGAAAAATTAAATTAGCTCAAATTGTTTTATTTAAAATCCTCATTTAAAAATTTTTAAAATTACAATTATTAAAAAAACAGGAAAAACTAGGCGCTAAAGTAATTGGTAACAATTCTTTCTCTAATTGCCCTGCCCCGTGTGTAGTACGAACTTTGAATGTGTGCAGATTGTTCACTATCTCTTTCCCTTATTATTTCAGTATCTGAAGGCATAGATAGATTATATTTTCGCCGAATATTATGATCACACGATCACTAGACAAGCATGCAAATACTTTTTTTAAAACTCCATTTACTCTCTCTATACAATTTTTGGATAAAATATGGGCAATGGGCATCATTATATTTTCGTTCGCTGTCAGTGACGGGGTTAGTGACTGGCGTCATTATCCACGGTTCCAGTGGATAGCCGGAGTGTTGTTACCAATGAACCATCGAATAATTTAACCACATTGACTAAATATATATTAAAGGTATACGCCCCAGTTTGGTTCAAAATTAAGTTATCGTTAGTTTATCCCGTTACCTGCATGACGATCTAAAGAACATCATAGATCCTGTCATTCAAAGAAATGGGTTCTTCGGTCATCCGGTGAATACATTGATTGTCATGCTTTCGGATGACAGACCACCTATAAGGGAATTGGCTTATAGACGGATACTAAAAATAAGATCTTCAGAAAGACAGGATAGAGAAGAAACTCGACGGTTTGTAATACCGCAATTCAATTTTGATGCCGCGAAGATTATGTTGATCTCATCTCATGGAACATGGAAACAATAACGGAGCCACCTTTAACTTTTAAAATCGATAACTTAAATGCTATTATAAAATCTAAAATATTCCCAGACTTAAACTTGCCTTACCCTTGTCTCACCCAGGCGGTGGAACGAAATGTTAAACTTGTTACAGAAGCATCTGGAGCGGTTTGTGGTGAAGATTCCCGGAATGGTTTTATTCACGCCAAACTGAAGTCAAGAGATATAATGCCATGCTTTGAAACAAAATCTGATCATCGAGCACAATAGTATATACTTAATTATCTACATATACGACATATACGTATCATCCTTTATTTAATAACAAAAAATTGCAATAAAAAATAAAAAACACAAATTTTTTAGATTTTTATTATTTCGATTGCCTGGAGTTTTGAACGCTGCTGTTAGTTATAATCAAAATAATAATAATTATTTTATATTATTACTGATTGTACCATTTTTGAATCGCGTTTTCGTGTCGTTCACGAAATTATCAGCATTCGTGACGGCACGTGACAGAATTTTTCTTTCCAAAATTCGGTTGGTGTATATTAGTTGTTGTCCATTTAGCAACTTTAGACGGGCCAGGCTACCCGAAAAAAAAAATTAAAAAAACTCCATATAAAATTGTTCCACCCTATTGTACAATCGGCCCTAAGGGTGAGTTCAATCTTTGAATTAAGAGGCAAATTTACCCAGAGCAGAAATCGTTTTCTTAGCATGGACAATTTACCGCAGTAGTGGAGACACTTTGCAAACAAGACAAAACAAAGAAGAAAATTCGGGCAGCGCGATTGGAGTTATTCCAGCAGATCAGCGCATTCGTGTTTAGAGAGACGTCACAGAGCTGCTTTCATTCAATGGCAATGGATCGATATTCGTCTTTACAAACACATATTTTGCTACGCTTGCTATTGAAGCTGAAATTTTGCTTGTTTTCTGGGGTGATTATTCTGCGGCAAGAAATGAATTTTTTTTAGGCGGCACATTTTTTTTTCATTTTATATTCTGAATTGATTTTCTGACCAGGCAGCCATCGTTGGTTTATTTTCTCTTTTATAATTTCTGGCCAACATTTTCTTATGAAAATGCAAGTCGTGTTCGTTTTTCCGGGCTTGACAATTTTTTTTGGATTTGTTTTTCATTTCAGGGTGACGAATTATTGAGGAAGGTTCGGGTTTTTCATTTCTAAAAAAAATAGTCAATTTCAACAGTATTGTTTGAAATTATTGTAATTAAACTTTTTTTCAAAAATATATTTACCTAGTTGTAATAATAATAGGGCTAAAGAGATAAAATGTGGTATTTTTTCATAACTTTGTATAGATAAAAATTAGAAAGTCTCATCAAAATCTGAGATGATGGTTGAGTGTGACAAATCATATTTTTATTTGTTGCGCGGAATGACCCAACTATCATTCAAATCAATTGTAACAGAACACTCAGCACGGGTTAGCTACAGGCAAAAGAAAATAAAAACGTAACAAGTTGCAAGTTGCAATATTTGAATGGGTAACTAAAATAACTGCAAGTCACGGCATCACAATGATTAAAAAAATTTAAACATTGTGACACCTCAATAATTACATGCGGTGCCCAGGTGACGATGACACCACTTGGGGCAATGCCCGAAGTAATGCAAAAAACAAATTATGCTAGGGCAAGCATTTTGCGCCCAAAGCAATTAAATGACGAATCAAGTGCAACATAAGCAACCTGTTTCTAGCCCATGTGCAAGTTGCTGACCAGAACCCAAAAATGTTAAATTGCTGAATTGCTTTCCGATACGGAATTCCCAATTGGGTAAGCTGTACATAATAATTTCTTATGTACAAACTAATAATGTATTGATAGGCAATAACGACTATAAAAGTCGAATCAAATTTTAATAAACAGAACAGTTGAAATCAAGACTTTTGATTAGGAGCAATTGCTGTTTAGCATACTCCGCCTCTGTTCCCAATTAGCTCAGAGTAGGGCTAGCAATAGCCACTCTAACCCGGAGTCGAGCCTTGTGGCTACTCCCAGGCAACGTCCTCAACTTCATCTTTAAGGGCCCACCTTGAGCAACTCAAGTGGGTGTAATCTATTCGAATTGATATCGGAATACTACATGGCGACCGTGACATTGTAGATAGGTTTCTACAGAGCGACACCATCCTGTTACTAGGCGATGAAAGACGAATTTGACAGACGGTTCGAGAGGATCGCCGGCATTATAGAAGCAGCGGAAGCCATAAGGCGGATACCTGAACGAAATTTGGAAGGTATCACTCTATATCCAGCAGGGCAGCCACTACCAGCCCAGCCAATAGTGGTTACAACGAGCGCAGATCCACCGGCCAACGCAGGGCCAAAGAAAATAACCATCGAACAGTACAGGAGGTTAATCGAGGCGAGGAAAAAACAAAAGCAGGAACCAAAGCCATCAAGAGGAGGAAAACGCATCAGGGCTAAGCAGGAAGTCATCAAGTTCAAGAAGCTATTAGAACTGGTACAAACCGAGGAGGAAATCCAAAAATACAGCGAGCTGCTCAGGAGAGCGAAGAAGAAGCTGAACAAGGGCAAACGAGGAAATAGAGCTAGATTAGGGAATAAGGTAAAGTAATTTTGAGTTGCTAGATACAAAGTAGATAGGTGTCGTAAGCTTAGGTATACACATAGTCATGTTTTGAAATCGGCATGAAAATTAAATAATAATAATAAAAAAAAAAAACAATAAAATAAAATAAACTTTTGCTGGAACTATATTTTCATATTTTCTCTTTGTAATTCTTTTTCTCTTGGTCTCTGGTACTTCGTTCTTTTACAATGGGGAAAACACAGTCGAAAACAGTAGATAATAACGGTGAAATCGTTAATAATTTGATAATAAACGACACCGTAAATGTTGAAAATAAGCAGATCATAATAATATTGATAATAATTGCGGTAGTTAAATTAGCAGAATTCCTCTACAAATTATATAAAGATCATAAAAAGAGCTTGCGTAAAAAATACCTCAGTTCTCCGGCTGTATTAAAGGTCTAAGAACGATTTAATGAATGGACGCACTCGGGGAAATTAAAGAGGAATTAAATAAAATTCTCGGAAATTTCAAGAGAACCGCAAATCGACCATATACGAGTAAAACTCTTCAAGAAAAGAAAGAAAAAGTAAATACCCTTCTGGAGAGGGCAAGAACAATAGTAAGCGAAACTACTGATGTAGAGACAGTTGCTTTATACAAAGCAAACTGGTTGTTAATCACGGGGTTAGCTGAGCAAATCAACGCCTACATAGGGAAACAGGACGAACAAATCATGCAGTTCGATATTAAAACAGCTACCTCGCTGGTGCAGTTTTTCAGCGGAAACTGTGAAGAGACAGAGGCATTTATCGAAGCCATCGAACTATTAAATGAACTTACAGCGGAGGACCAAAGAACAACGATGTTAAAATTCATCAAAACAAGGATAACAGGAAAAGCAAAAGCTGCTATAACCCCAGAAATAAATACACTCGAGCTTCTCAAGAAAAAATTAAAAGAAAAATTTTCAACAAAATATTCGTCAGACGCGGTTTTGGCGAAGTTAAAAGCATGTAGACAAGGAGGTCGGAAGCTTGAGGACTATTCCAACCAAATTGAAGAGCTATCCAGGCAGCTGTCTAGAGCATTTATAGCGGAGGACGTAGCTGCCGGAGAAGCAGCCGAATAATCGGATCGAATCGGATTGATATCGAGGACTTGAAACAAATAAAGATATTACGTGTAGAAACAAGGGCAATGTCGAAAGAAAACACAAAGAAAAGTGAGTTGGAAGTGAGAGAGAAACCCATACAACAGCAGACTGATCACCTGCAAGTCGTGGAAGTTTTGTCACCAACCACGGTAGCACACCTACCCGAGATGCAATTCATGGTTACCGAAAACAAGGTAATAAACCAAAATTTAACTTTGATTTCTTGGTCATTTTTGGTAGTGTTTGGTTTTGGGTTGTTGTTTTCATTTATTAATATAAGAAAGTCAATCAGTAAATATGACAGGCATGGTGTGGTTTATGGTTTTTTCTTCCTCATACTTTGCGTTATTTTGATTACTTTAAATATTTTGCTTTTGTTTTTGGAATATAGTTAGTTATTTTTGAAAAAAATAAAAAAAAAAAAAAAAAAAAAAATAATAATAATAATAATAACATATATTTTCGACATGGAATAAACAACATAAATGTAAACACAGCTTAACTAATTGGGAAAACTGAATTGACAATCAAAAATTTATTCATTACATTTCACAAATTTTTGCTTCCAAAGGGGGAAGGTGTAACAGAACACTCAGCACGGGTTAGCTACAGGCAAAAGAAAATAAAAACGTAACAAGTTGCAAGTTGCAATATTTGAATGGGTAACTAAAATAACTGCAAGTCACGGCATCACAATGATTAAAAAAATGTAAACATTGTGACACCTCAATAATTACATGCGGTGCCCAGGTGACGATGACACCACTTGGGGCAATGCCCGAAGTAATGCAAAAAACAAATTATGCTAGGGCAAGCATTTTGCGCCCAAAGCAATTAAATGACGAATCAAGTGCAACATAAGCAACCTGTTTCTAGCCCATGTGCAAGTTGCTGACCAGAACCCAAAAATGTTAAATTGCTGAATTGCTTTCCGATACGGAATTCCCAATTGGGTAAGCTGTACATAATAATTTCTTATGTACAAACTAATAATGTATTGATAGGCAATAACGACTATAAAAGTCGAATCAAATTTTAATAAACAGAACAGTTGAAATCAAGACTTTTGATTAGTAGCAATTGCTGTTTAGCATACTCCGCCTCTGTTCCCAATTAGCTCAGAGTAGGGCTAGCAATAGCCACTCTAACCCGGAGTCGAGCCTTGTGGCTACTCCCAGGCAACGTCCTCAACTTCATCTTTAAGGGCCCACCTTGAGCAACTCAAGTGGGTGTAATCTATTCGAATTGATATCGGAATACTACATGGCGACCGTGACATTGTAGATAGGTTTCTACAGAGCGACACCATCCTGTTACTAGGCGATGAAAGACGAATTTGACAGACGGTTCGAGAGGATCGCCGGCATTATAGAAGCAGCGGAAGCCATAAGGCGGATACCTGAACGAAATTTGGAAGGTATCACTCTATATCCAGCAGGGCAGCCACTACCAGCCCAGCCAATAGTGGTTACAACGAGCGCAGATCCACCGGCCAACGCAGGGCCAAAGAAAATAACCATCGAACAGTACAGGAGGTTAATCGAGGCGAGGAAAAAACAAAAGCAGGAACCAAAGCCATCAAGAGGAGGAAAACGCATCAGGGCTAAGCAGGAAGTCATCAAGTTCAAGAAGCTATTAGAACTGGTACAAACCGAGGAGGAAATCCAAAAATACAGCGAGCTGCTCAGGAGAGCGAAGAAGGAGCTGAACAAGGGCAAACGAGGAAATAGAGCTAGATTAGGGAATTAGGTAAAGTAATTTTGAGTTGCTAGATACAAAGTAGATAGGTGTCGTAAGCTTAGGTATACACATAGTCATGTTTTGAAATCGGCATGAAAATTAAATAATAATAATAAAAAAAAAACAATAAAATAAAATAAACTTTTGCTGGAACTATATTTTCATATTTTCTCTTTGTAATTCTTTTTCTCTTGGTCTCTGGTACTTCGTTCTTTTACAATGGGGAAAACACAGTCGAAAACAGTAGATAATAACGGTGAAGTCGTTAATAATTTGATAATAAACGACACCGTAAATGTTGAAAATAAGCAGATCATAATAATATTGATAATAATTGCGGTAGTTAAATTAGCAGAATTCCTCTACAAATTATATAAAGATCATAAAAAGAGCTTGCGTAAAAAATACCTCAGTTCTCCGGCTGTATTAAAGGTCTAAGAACGATTTAATGAATGGACGCACTCGGGGAAATTAAAGAGGAATTAAATAAAATTCTCGGAAATTTCAAGAGAACCCCAAATCGATATACGAGTAAAACTCTTCAAGAAAAGAAAGAAAAAGTAAATACCCTTCTGGAGAGGGCAAGAACAATAGTAAGCGAAACTACTGATGTAGAGACAGTTGCTTTATACAAAGCAAACTGGTTGTTAATCACGGGGTTAGCTGAGCAAATCAACGCCTACATAGGGAAACAGGACGAACAAATCATGCAGTTCGATATTAAAACAGCTACCTCGCTGGTGCAGTTTTTCAGCGGAAACTGTGAAGAGACAGAGGCATTTATCGAAGCCATCGAACTATTAAATGAACTTACAGCGGAGGACCAAAGAACAACGATGTTAAAATTCATCAAAACAAGGATAACAGGAAAAGCAAAAGCTGCTATAACCCCAGAAATAAATACACTCGAGCTTCTCAAGAAAAAATTAAAAGAAAAATTTTCAACAAAATATTCGTCAGACGTGGTTTTGGCGAAGTTAAAAGCATGTAGACAAGGAGGTCGGAAGCTTGAGGACTATTCCAACCAAATTGAAGAGCTATCCAGGCAGCTGTCTAGAGCATTTATAGCGGAGGACGTAGCTGCCGGAGAAGCAGCCGAAAAATCGGATCGAATCGGATTGATATCGAGGACTTGAAACAAATAAAGATATTACGTGTAGAAACAAGGGCAATGTCGAAAGAAAACACAAAGAAAAGTGAGTTGGAAGTGAGAGAGAAACCCACACAACAGCAGACTGATCACCTGCAAGTCGTGGAAGTTTTGTCACCAACCACGGTAGCACACCTACCCGAGATGCAATTCATGGTTACCGAAAACAAGGTAATAAACCAAAATTTAACTTTGATTTCTTGGTCATTTTTGGTAGTGTTTGGTTTTGGGTTGTTGTTTTCATTTATTAATATAAGAAAGTCAATCAGTAAATATGACAGGCATGGTGTGGTTTATGGTTTTTTCTTCCTCATACTTTGCGTTATTTTGATTACTTTAAATATTTTGCTTTTGTTTTTGGAATATAGTTAGTTATTTTTGAAAAAAAAAAAAAAAAAAAAAATAATAATAATAATAATAACATATATTTTCGACATGGAATAAACAACATAAATGTAAACACAGCTTAACTAATTGGGAAAACTGAATTGACAATCAAAAATTTATTCATTACATTTCACAAATTTTTGCTTCCAAAGGGGGAAGGTGTAACAGAACACTCAGCACGGGTTAGCTACAGGCAAAAGAAAATAAAAACGTAACAAGTTGCAAGTTGCAATATTTGAAGGGGTAACTAAAATAACTGCAAGTCACGGCATCACAATGATTAAAAAAATGTAAACATTGTGACACCTCAATAATTACATGCGGTGCCCAGGTGACGATGACACCACTTGGGGCAATGCCCGAAGTAATGCAAAAAACAAATTATGCTAGGGCAAGCATTTTGCGCCCAAAGCAATTAAATGACGAATCAAGTGCAACATAAGCAACCTGTTTCTAGCCCATGTGCAAGTTGCTGACCAGAACCCAAAAATGTTAAATTGCTGAATTGCTTTCCGATACGGAATTCCCAATTGGGTAAGCTGTACATAATAATTTCTTATGTACAAACTAATAATGTATTGATAGGCAATAACGACTATAAATGTCGAATCAAATTTTAATAAACAGAACAGTTGAAATCAAGACTTTTGATTAGGAGCAATTGCTGTTTAGCATACTCCGCCTCTGTTCCCAATTAGCTCAGAGTAGGGCTAGCAATAGCCACTCTAACCCGGAGTCGAGCCTTGTGGCTACTCCCAGGCAACGTCCTCAACTTCATCTTTAAGGGCCCACCTTGAGCAACTCAAGTGGGTGTAATCTATTCGAATTGATATCGGAATACTACATGGCGACCGTGACATTGTAGATAGGTTTCTACAGAGCGACACCATCCTGTTACTAGGCGATGAAAGACGAATTTGACAGACGGTTCGAGAGGATCGCCGGCATTATAGAAGCAGCGGAAGCCATAAGGCGGATACCTGAACGAAATTTGGAAGGTATCACTCTATATCCAGCAGGGCAGCCACTACCAGCCCAGCCAATAGTGGTTACAACGAGCGCAGATCCACCGGCCAACGCAGGGCCAAAGAAAATAACCATCGAACAGTACAGGAGGTTAATCGAGGCGAGGAAAAAACAAAAGCAGGAACCAAAGCCATCAAGAGGAGGAAAACGCATCAGGGCTAAGCAGGAAGTCATCAAGTTCAAGAAGCTATTAGAACTGGTACAAACCGAGGAGGAAATCCAAAAATACAGCGAGCTGCTCAGGAGAGCGAAGAAGGAGCTGAACAAGGGCAAACGAGGAAATAGAGCTAGATTAGGGAATTAGGTAAAGTAATTTTGAGTTGCTAGATACAAAGTAGATAGGTGTCGTAAGCTTAGGTATACACATAGTCATGTTTTGAAATCGGCATGAAAATTAAATAATAATAATAAAAAAAAAACAATAAAATAAAATAAACTTTTGCTGGAACTATATTTTCATATTTTCTCTTTGTAATTCTTTTTCTCTTGGTCTCTGGTACTTCGTTCTTTTACAATGGGGAAAACACAGTCGAAAACAGTAGATAATAACGGTGAAGTCGTTAATAATTTGATAATAAACGACACCGTAAATGTTGAAAATAAGCAGATCATAATAATATTGATAATAATTGCGGTAGTTAAATTAGCAGAATTCCTCTACAAATTATATAAAGATCATAAAAAGAGCTTGCGTAAAAAATACCTCAGTTCTCCGGCTGTATTAAAGGTCTAAGAACGATTTAATGAATGGACGCACTCGGGGGAATTAAAGAGGAATTAAATAAAATTCTCGGAAATTTCAAGAGAACCCCAAATCGACCATATACGAGTAAAACTCTTCAAGAAAAGAAAGAAAAAGTAAATACCCTTCTGGAGAGGGCAAGAACAATAGTAAGCGAAACTACTGATGTAGAGACAGTTGCTTTATACAAAGCAAACTGGTTGTTAATCACGGGGTTAGCTGAGCAAATCAACGCCTACATAGGGAAACAGGACGAACAAATCATGCAGTTCGATATTAAAACAGCTACCTCGCTGGTGCAGTTTTTCAGCGGAAACTGTGAAGAGACAGAGGCATTTATCGAAGCCATCGAACTATTAAATGAACTTACAGCGGAGGACCAAAGAACAACGATGTTAAAATTCATCAAAACAAGGATAACAGGAAAAGCAAAAGCTGCTATAACCCCAGAAATAAATACACTCGAGCGTCTCAAGAAAAAATTAAAAGAAAAATTTTCAACAAAATATTCGTCAGACGCGGTTTTGGCGAAGTTAAAAGCATGTAGACAAGGAGGTCGGAAGCTTGAGGACTATTCCAACCAAATTGAAGAGCTATCTAGGCAGCTGTCTAGAGCATTTATAGCGGAGGACGTAGCTGCCGGAGAAGCAGCCGAAAAATCGGATCGAATCGGATTGATATCGAGGACTTGAAACAAATAAAGATATTACGTGTAGAAACAAGGGCAATGTCGAAAGAAAACACAAAGAAAAGTGAGTTGGAAGTGAGAGAGAAACCCACACAACAGCAGACTGATCACCTGCAAGTCGTGGAAGTTTTGTCACCAACCACGGTAGCACACCTACCCGAGATGCAATTCGTGGTTACCGAAAACAAGGTAATAAACCAAAATTTAACTTTGATTTCTTGGTCATTTTTGGTAGTGTTTGGTTTTGGGTTGTTGTTTTCATTTATTAATATAAGAAAGTCAATCAGTAAATATGACAGGCATGGTGTGGTTTATGGTTTTTTCTTCCTCATACTTTGCGTTATTTTGATTACTTTAAATATTTTGCTTTTGTTTTTGGAATATAGTTAGTTATTTTTGAAAAAAAAAAAAAAAAAAAAAAAATAATAATAATAATAATAACATATCTTTTCGACATGGAATAAACAACATAAATGTAAACACAGCTTAACTAATTGGGAAAACTGAATTGACAATCAAAAATTTATTCATTACATTTCACAAATTTTTGCTTCCAAAGGGGGAAGGTGTAACAGAACACTCAGCACGGGTTAGCTACAGGCAAAAGAAAATAAAAACGTAACAAGTTGCAAGTTGCAATATTTGAATGGGTAACTAAAATAGCTGCAAGTCACGGCATCACAATGATTAAAAAAATGTAAACATTGTGACACCTCAATAATTACATGCGGTGCCCAGGTGACGATGACACCACTTGGGGCAATGCCCGAAGTAATGCAAAAAACAAATTATGCTAGGGCAAGCATTTTGCGCCCAAAGCAATTAAATGACGAATCAAGTGCAACATAAGCAACCTGTTTCTAGCCCATGTGCAAGTTGCTGACCAGAACCCAAAAATGTTAAATTGCTGAATTGCTTTCCGATACGGAATTCCCAATTGGGTAAGCTGTACATAATAATTTCTTATGTACAAACTAATAATGTATTGATAGGCAATAACGACTATAAAAGTCGAATCAAATTTTAATAAACAGAACAGTTGAAATCAAGACTTTTGATTAGTAGCAATTGCTGTTTAGCATACTCCGCCTCTGTTCCCAATTAGCTCAGAGTAGGGCTAGCAATAGCCACTCTAACCCGGAGTCGAGCCTTGTGGCTACTCCCAGGCAACGTCCTCAACTTCATCTTTAAGGGCCCACCTTGAGCAACTCAAGTGGGTGTAATCTATTCGAATTGATATCGGAATACTACACAATAATACTTGAAATTGTTTGAAATTACAATATGTAGTCGACACGATGTATTTAATACAAAATCTTAAAAGGTTTTCGTAACCTGAACTAAGTGCACACTGCACACCATCATGAATTGCGCATTCGGTAAGAGCAATTACTGTACCCTTCTATTTTAGAATTTGCTAACTGTAAATCGAAATGTAAATCAATGTATCTCTCGAGCCATTCTGTACCTTCCTCTTCTGATTAAAGCTGTGAGCCCGAACGGACGTGTTTCAAACTGCCTTCCTCCCCAAAAATCTTACAAATTATCAGAAGCGGGATCTGCCCAAAGTTTATTGAATCCGGTAAGATTGTTTCAATCGCGTTATTTTAGTTAAAAACCGATTTTAAGATGTATTATGTTTATGTGACGAATTTTTGCCAATTGTGAGATGAATTTTATTGCGAGCACGTGGGTGACGTCGTGCACTGATTGCGAAATTAATCTTATTCGGCGAGTGAGAAATCCATGAACATCGTGGAAAAGAATTAATCTAGGACGAAAAAGTTTACGGACAAAGATAAAGTGCATTCGGTTGTTCTGAAACGTGGCCATATTACACAAGCACAACCATGGCCAGATCACGGGCAGAAAGGTTCATGTTAAGTGCAACAGTTCCACTCCTGAAGGAGAAACTGGATGTTTTCGGATGCAGCACGACTGGTGTAAAAGCCGTTTTGAGATTAAGGCTCCAGGAGGTAGTTGCAAACCTTCCCGATACTGAGCTCGAGGAGCACTTTCCTGAAGAAATCTTGGCATCTCACGATGACAACGACGAGGATGATGATGGAGATGAGGCTTCGGCAGCGCCTATAGTACAACCCGAAGTCGGAACAGATAACCTACAACAAACAATTAATGAACTCAACGAAACAATTAGGAAACAGGAGGAAATTCTGGCTTTGAAGAAAAAATTGTCAACGTTGCGGGCTGCAAATACGGAGACGAGCGTAGGTCAACTGCCATTCAGAGACATTGAGGAATCGCTGGCTATATTCACTGGTGATGACAACTATTCCGTGCAGCAGTGGATTAGGAACTTCGACAAGGCCATATACTTGTATGGATGGAGTGATCAACAATCGTTTATCTACGCCAGAAGGCTGCTTAAGGGAACGGCGAAACTGTTTCTGCGATCATCGGCATGTAGGACATGGAATGAACTGAGGACTTCCTTAATCGAGGAATTTCATCAAGGTATCACACCGGCAGAAGTGCACAACACATTGAGGAATCGCAAGAAACGCAGAGATGAAAATACGCAGCAATACGTTCTCAACATGCAAGAGATTGCTTCGCTTGCCGATATTGAGGAGGAGGATCTGATCAATTATATAATTAAAGGTATCCCTAATTCCCTACCAAACAAGCAATTACTTTTTACAGCTACAAATATCGGTGAATTAAAACGAATCATCCGAAAATACGACAAAATGCGAGTCTACCCAACGGAGGTGCCAGCGGTCAATCCAACACAAGTAAAGAATGTACAACAGCGCACCCATTGGCAAACGAAGTGCTTCAACTGCAATGGGACGGGACATATATCGTCTAATTGCCCCAATCCTCGAAGGGAAAGAGGAACATGTTTTAGATGCGGGAAACAGGGTCATCATGCAACTAATTGTAACCAGCGCCGCGACCCGGCACCATCATCGTCATCTACAGAACCCGTAATGCTACTTCAGTCCAACACTTGTGATGAAACGACAGCCGAAACCGGATCGCCAGGAAGAGTTGATAATGAATACTTAAACATTGCTAACGATTTTTATCACATTTTTAGTTACTCCTTTATTGGAAAAACAACAAGCGCAATTCCGATCAACTTTGAGGCAAATACCATGTTGGACACTGGAAGTCCTATAAGTTTCATCCAGGAAGGTTTTGTTCCTCCCCATCTGGTGACACCTGTGGAATCTACAAGTACAAGTTACTTCGGTATCAACAACAGCAAACTTATAATTTTAGGCAAGGTACAATGTGTCGTCTCTTTTAAGTGTAATAATATAGAAGTATATTTGTTTATTGTTAGGAATAATACAATGATATGCCCTGTAGTTCTTGGTAGGGACTTTTTAAATAAAGCTAAGGCAAAATTTATTTTAGGTGATACCAAAAGTATAAATGACAATTTTCCGAAAGAAATTCTAAACATTGACACGTGCTGCGAAAATGACGAGCTTAACTTAAATATAGATGAGAATTTAACTTTTAATCAGAAGAAACGTGTATATAAAATTATGCAAGATACTATTGTTCCTAACGATAATTTTAATGACGGTAATTCATACGAAATGACAATCACACTTACGGACTCGAACAATATTTTCAATTGTACCCCCAGACGATTACCATATGCATACAAAACCGACCTCCAGAAAATATTAGACGATCTATTAGCTAGAAATATAATTCGGGAAAGTAGTTCCCCTTACGCTTCCCCAATCGTTTTAACCAAGAAAAAGAATGGAGAGATCAGATTATGCGTTGACTTTCGGCAGTTAAACAAAATTACACAAAAAGACAATTATCCCCTGCCTTTGATTGAAGATCATTTGGACCGTTTACGGGGGAAAAGATACTTTTCCTTACTCGATCTGAAGAACGGCTTCCATCATATTAAAATGGCCGATGAGTCTGTGAAATATACGTCATTTGTGACCCCGATGGGGCAGTTCGAGTATTTGCGCATGCCATTCGGACTGAAAAATGCTCCAGCTGTTTTCCAGCGTTATATAAACTCGGTGTTCAGGGACCTTGTCACGTCCGGAAAGCTGTTAGTATATATAGATGATTTACTTATTGCTACTCAAACCAAAGAGGAGCACTTCACCATTTTAGAACAGGTGGCAAAAGTGGTAAGCGAAAATAAGCTAAAACTTAGGTTTGACAAATGTCTATTTATGCAGGAGAAAATTACATACCTGGGTTACGAAGTGAGCGCAAAGGGTGTAGGACCGAATTCAGCTGGATTGCAAAGTGTTCAGGAATTTCCGGTACCTAAGAACACTAAAGAATTGCACTCATTTCTCGGACTGTGTTCCTACTTTAGAAAATTCATGAAGGATTTCTCAGTGATATCAAAGCCACTTCACGATTTGTTGAAACAAAACGTTGAATTTAGGTTTGGGGCAAGTGAATTAGAGACTTTTGAACTTTTAAAAAGGAAGTTGTTAGAAGCACCTTTGTTGAGTATTTACTCTCCGCATGCTGAAACAGAGCTCCACTGCGATGCAAGTGGCCTAGGCTTCGGTGCAATTTTATTGCAAAAACAGAGGGATAATAAATTTCATCCGGTCTTCTTTTTCTCCAAAAGAGCTACACAGACTGAATCCAGGTATCACTCATATGAGTTAGAGACGTTGGCAATTATTTATGCTCTAAGACGCTTCCGAATTTATTTGACTGGAGTCAAGTTCAAAATTGTTACCGACTGTAAGTCGTTGACGCTCACATTAAACAAAAAACTTTTGAATCCAAGAATATCTCGGTGGGCCCTAGAGTTGCAAGAGTTTGATTACTCTGTAGAACACAGAAATTCAGAGCGAATGCATCACGTTGATGCATTAAGCAGATGCCATAACATACTTCTGATAGAACCTGATTCACTTGAATATGCTCTAGCTGCTGCGCAACAAAAAGATGTGGGAATACAGAAAATTTTGCAAACTTTAGACAAGCAGGAACACCCGGCGTATGAGTTAATCAATGGACTAGTTTATAGAAAAGTGAATGGTAGCGTTCTTTTTTTATGTTCCCTCTCAGATGGAAAGAAATATTATACAGACACACCACGATGGTTTGTGCCATGTAGGGGTAGACAAACTGTTTGATCACCTTAGGAAGAGCTATTGGTTTCCATCAATGAAAAGTAAACTGAAGGATTACATAGGGAATTGCCTTAAGTGTATCCATTTTTCTGTACCTTCTGGTAAAAAAGAAGGTGTCCTTCATAATATACCAAAGGGTAATAAACCGTTTGACACTTTTCATGTAGACCACTATGGACCCCTTCCATCAGGAGTAAGGAATCTTAAAAAGTATGTGTTCCTTGTAACTGACGGTTTCACAAAATTCGTAAAATTGTACCCTGTTAAGAGCACGAATAGTAAAGAAGCTATTCAATGTCTGCAACTCTACTTTGGAAATTATAGCAAACCAAAAAGAATAGTGTCAGATAGGGGCACATGTTTTACGTCATCTGAATTTTCAAGTTTTTGTCTGGATAACGATATTACGCATGTCAAAATTGCCACAAATTCGCCGCAATCAAACGGCCAGGTGGAGAGGTTTAATAGAGTCTTAACATCAATGCTGTCGAAAGAATGTGAGGTTGATCCGGCCGAATGGAGTAAATATATACAAAAAGTCGAATATGCCATGAATAACACGGTTAATAAAAGTATTGCTACAACGCCCAGTATACTGTTATTTGGGGTTACTCAAAGGGGAAAAATTACTGATAAATTGCGCGATCATATAGAAAGTAATATAGTAAATGAAGAGCCACGAGACTTTGAAAAACTGAGGGGAAAAGCAAGTGAAAATATTGTTCGAAGTCAAGACAAGAACAAGAAGCTTTTTGATAAGCGACACAAAACCCCTCACAAATATAGAATTGGAGATTATGTCGTGATCAAGAACGTAGTTACTACTGCAGGTACTAATAAAAAGTTACTCGGAAAATATAAAGGACCTTACGAGGTTACAAAAGTCTTGTCCAATGATCGATATGTAATTAAAGACATTGAAAATCTCCAAATATCGAGGATACCTTATGAGGGAGTAGCATCTCCAGATAATATGAAGCCCTATCCAAATTTTAGCGGCACGTGCAATTGCTAATCAATTATTTGTTTCAGATCTGATAGCTTGTTAGTAGTGTATGTGAACACAGTCGTTATTTGAGCTTATATTGTTATCATAAAGGGGAAACTCTTGATTGTAATAGTCGAATTACTATAGTAGAATTTTTGTAAATAATTTGTGTATATAAGCACGCTCGATGTTCAATTTCACAATTAATCTAAATAATGGAGAATGTATCTATGAATTAGTTGCGTATAGTCGTATAAACATAGTCGTTTTAGAGCTTATATTGTTGTCATAAAAGCGAAAATTTTGATTGTAATAGTCGAATTACTATAGAAGAATTGTTGTAAATAATTAATTTGTGCATATAAGCACATTCGATCTTAAATTTCATGTTTATTTAATACTAGAGACTATATTGATCATGTAAATCTTATGCGTACATGTATGATGGTGCAGTTAAACTTATTTACAGTTTATGTTTAAAGAGAGTTTCTATACTAATACTTAATAAACATTAAATCGAGGACGATTTATTTCCAGGAGCGGTCGAGTTGTAGTCGACACGATGTATTTAATACAAAATCTTAAAAGGTTTTCGTAACCTGAACTAAGTGCACACTGCACACCATCATGAATTGCGCATTCGGTAAGAGCAATTACTGTACCCTTCTATTTTAGAATTTGCTAACTGTAAATCGAAATGTAAATCAATGTATCTCTCGAGCCATTCTGTACCTTCCTCTTCTGATTAAAGCTGTGAGCCCGAACGGACGTGTTTCAAACTGCCTTCCTCCCCAAAAATCTTACAAATATAATATTCATTACAAAATTTTTGTTGACATTACTATTTACTCAATAAAACGTTCACCCTAAAAAACAAATCCAAAAAAATTTTCAAGGCCACAAGAACACTTGCTTTTTCATAAGAAAATGTTCCCCACAAAGTGAAAAAGGGAAAATAATCCAGGGACGGCTGCTCAGAAAATCAAATCTAAAAATAAAGTGAAAAGACATGTGCCGCAGCATAAAAGAAATGCATATTTTTGCCGGCACTGAAATAATCAGAAAGAACTACAGTTCGGCATCCGCATCACCGCGCACAGCCGCAAAAGTTCCTTCCATCCACGCTGCCTGAAGTGGCAAAAGAATAATAAAAAAGATCACCCCAGAAAACAAGCAAAAATTGCGCTTTCCTATTCAATAGCAAGTGTAGCAAGCTAGTAGTATGTGTGTGTAAAGAATTATCCTATCCATCCACTTGCTGCACATAGAGAGCAGCTGACGTATTCTCTCAAAAAACTCAGGCCACTTACGAAAAATCAATTCTGGCCAATGGCCATCTACATTCAACTCGTTGAACCAAATTTGCGAGAATTTGGTTGTGGTTCCCGTTTTGCATAGGATAACTCAAGAAAATTAGGCAAAAAAAGAACTTTCGATTTGTTAAATTTTTCCAATATTTTCCAAGAAACATAATCAGATTTTTTTTATGGAAACCGTTACCAATTCCTTAATCTTCATAACAGTATGAAAAACATTAGGAAAATTTATCGAAAAATACGAAAAAGAGAATAAAAAACTGAAGAAATTTATTTGAAAAAACCACACTCATTCGGAAAATTCTCGGGAAATTCCTGATTCGGAAATGAGAAAAGTGCTCCGCACTTTCCAAATAAACCCCGTTAATGTACCGCGGGAAATAAAATTTACTATATTTGGTCAAATAGTTTTCGAGGAAATTGGTACTAAACCCGATCAAAATTTGGAGTTAGTCATCTCTTTCAAGGGTTAAAAAAAAAAACTAAGTCCTTTTTTAAAAATTTGCTCCGCTCATTCCGAATAAAACCCTTTGTTTTATCTTTTAAAAAAAGTTTGATAAAGATTCTCCAAATAATAACGGAGAAAATTTGTCCTAAAGTGGGCCTATTTTACACGTTTTGGTAAATTTGCCTCTTAACCAATAAAATGAGGGAATTAGTGAATCACATCGCAGAGTTAGCTGTATTTTGTTGTACAAAACCGTTCATGTTTTGTGTAAGCAGCGGTCTCGCACCCCGATTTTTAGGTTAAGGAATGTAGAGTCGCTTACGAACCTCGGAGTCAAGAGGTCGTCGCCTTGAGTTGTGAATGAGAATAAATGTGGGTTTTTTTAGATCGGCAGAGGCCGATTTTTTCCCACGACACAAGTGCGGTTGTTTTATCATTCCTACACATGCACCGAGTGCCGAGAATTTAATGCGAAAATCATTTGCCTACTTCCCCGAGGTGTCGGAAACATTGGTCCTTCGAGCTGAGATAAGATAAGTTTGCTTTTGCTTTCATATTAATAAATAGATTAACACCGTTGCCGTTGCGAGAAAACGGTAGCACTCTGAGGAGTGGAGAACCGGTCTGCTGCAGCGTCCAGAGGCACCGCACACTACGAGATCCTGTGGCACACTGCCAAGGGCAGAAGGTCAGTCCAATTGTCACAGTGCAGCAGACTACAAGTATCAGGAAATTTCCATTGGCGAAAGAATTTAGAAATAGAAACAGGTGAATGATTTAATTTGAGTGCAAATTGCGCAGAAGCGGCGTAATTTTTTAATAAATGAGTGTCTATGTTTGGTTCGTGCAGAGAAGTAGAGAATGGGTTATTCTATGTGCGAAAAAAAAACATAACATTAATGAGAATGAATGGAAGAAGTCGGCATAAACGGCTTTACACTATCTGTTAAATCGTATGTTAAAGCGTATGTTTTCTCAAAAATGTCAAGTCAGATGATGTAAACGCGCGCATATCTCTCCTGTGATTTGACTTATGAAAAAACATTTGACTTTTTGAGGATTAGAAATGTTTATAATTCATTTTAAAATTGAAGACATCTGACGTTTGGTTCTAAGCGTTTTTTCAGTGTGTCATATTATTGGGGTTTATTTGTTTAAGGAAAAGTTCTATATTGTTGTCATAAAAGACTCTGAGCTGAACATTTGTAGGGCATAATAAAAACAATTGTAAGGTTAGGTAGATAGAGTGACAGGAGATCAGCTGAAAAAAGTGACAGCGAAGACAGTGCAAGAAAATCATGGATCGAGAGAGGTCAAGAAGAAAAGTGTATTGAGATTAATAAAGAATAAAGTGTTAGAGAAAGAATTAGGGAACAGTAAGTTAAGTTAGAGAAATTTAAATTCATTAAGCGAAACGAATAAAAGTGGATCATGAATGATAAATAAAAAAGCCCAAGAGTGACGGACAAAAGTGTTTACAGAAAGTTTCCTGACTTCCCAAACTTCCAAAGAATTCTCCAGGACAACAATATATATATATATTATATATATAAAGCAATAATGGAAAAAGTATATGCAGAAAAGAAGGTAAATATTTATTTTAAATTATTATGTTGTGAAATTGTGAATATATAATTGCAATTTGTGAATTATTGCAGACAGAGTGGAGTCGGGAGAACATATTGCTCCTGATTGATTGATTTTTTGCAAAACCCTTGTTTATACGATACAAGGAACAAGTATGCGAGATATGACGCGTTCACAAAAATTTCTGAGCAAATGAATGCTTCTATAAATAATATAACCCAGGAAGATATCAAAATTAAATTAAATAATTTAAGGTAAAAATATAAGCGCATTATGTTATTATGTTTTATTTATTAATTCATTGTATCCTCTATGAATTCATAATTTTATTCATAATTTTTTCATACACATAATTATGTTTTATTTATTAATTCATTGTATCCTCTATGAATTCATAATTTTTCAGAAGCCAATACAGTCATGTGCTGTTGAAAAAAAAGAAAACCGAAAGAAGTGGAGCGGGCACTGACCATATTTATGAACCTTCAGTTTATTGGTTCAATAAATTGGATTTTTTCCGGACTTTCATGAGGCCCAGAAAAGGGAAGAGTAATTTGGAGGTAAAATTCATAAAATGAAAGCCAATCAACTAAATAAGAATCAAAATTTGACATCATCATAGGTAAACGAAGGGGCATCGTCCTCCAGAGACATCTGTATATCTGATGTGTTTGCGATGACGATCTACGACGTACCCGACGAATGGAGTTAGCAGTAATACCCGACGACCATATGACGATCCCTATAATATTGGGAAAAGACTTTTTGAAAATATTTAATATCAATTTGTGTCAAAAGCCGATAACATAGTCAAAAGCTGAGTTATTAAAGTTTAATAAAGAAATGACGTCCAAAAAATCCTCTTTTTGTGCACTTGACTGCGAGTTTAGGTTCAAGCGATTTGATTTGTTGAGAAAACCCGTAACGACTACACCGCCGACCAAAAGTAATCCTAGTCATGAACCAACCCCACACCGGAGATGTAAAACTCGGTTTAGGTTTAATTAAATACTTTATTCAGCACAATATTCTCATTTATTTATTTAGAACAGAGATGGGCACTCCAGCTTTTAGAGCTTTGAATATGTACACGAGCAGCTCGCAAGTCGAGAGCGCATCATTCGGCCGCCCCGGTCGGAGTCATGATCTGAATAGATAAATTTTTCTTCGAAATCTACCTACTAAATCTGAATTTCCCATAGTCCCAATATAACTACAAATTCGTGTTATATACCAAAATTTGCGCAATTTTATTTTTTACATTTTATTTATATACATACCATACTTAAGCTAATTGTAGTACTTTAAGACTTATTAGCTAAAAACCTGTAAATACCCTCCGGCCATCTTCAATAATCTACCATAATAGGCCTACGCACCGGCCAGGAGTGGCAGACTTTTCGCCATCGTTTTTTTCAGGCATTTTTACATAAGATCCCATTAACAGAAATTATATTACTATTACTTCTAGATGAAGCACATTTTTAAGCTATTTTTACTCGTCTAAAACGGGTGGTATATTACGTCTATTTTTTGTGGTTGCAGGTACGAGTTCAAAAACGGTTATGATCAAGAGGAGAGAACTTCTGGATATAATGAGGAGTTCCGAAGCGAGAGATCTAGACAAAAAATTTAATTTCTTGATTGGAAAACTTCAAGCAAGAAGAAAGTGTGGTTCCGAGAATATTTTGCCACACAAATGAAAATGAGAGCTGAAGAACAGCCGCAGGCTTCCAAATTACTGATGGAAATGACTTCGAGCCCGAGACGTGCCCAGAAATATAGAGGAGCTTACAAAAAGTCGTTAAAACCATCACAGATGATGACAGGTGAAGATGCTCTATCTGTTTTGGTGGAAGCTAAATTGTCTAGACATCAATACAACATCATAAGGACAAGTGCTCCTGAAAAATTTCCTTCATACAAAATAGTTCAGGAGGCAAAAAAAGTCTGTTACCCCACAAGTATGCAAGTTACTGAAAATTTTGCCCTTATTCCGCTGCAATCTTTACTCGATCACACAGTAAAGCGTCTTGTTATGTCAGTGGGATCTGTGATTGAATCACTCCCGAATAGATATCTTCATAAACTCATTCTGATCACTAAATGGGGGTTTGATGGCTCTTCGGGTCACAGCTCTTACAAGCGGCATTTCATAATTATAATGCTGATGATTCGTCTGTTTTCATTACAAGTATTGTTCCTCTGCGTCTGGTTTGTAATGAAAATATTGTTTGGCAAAATCCACAACCTGCATCAACAAGATATTGCAGACCTCTGCATATACAATTTGTGTCCATTAAGGAAAAAACAGAGTCGATGAAGAACTAAAAAGCATTTAAACAAGTAAGATCATGATTGGAGAGAGAGAACTAACAATAAGTCACAATATGATATTTGCTATGGTTGATGGAAAAATATGTAACGCTCTTACTGAAACTACTTCAACTGAAAAGTGTTATATGTATATGTAATGCGACTTCAAAACAATTCAACAATGTGAGTGAAATGATAGTCAGGGAAATCAACACAGAAAATTTGAAATTCGGTTTGTCAATTCTCCATGGGTGGATTCGCATGTTTGAGTGCCTATTGCATTTGGCTTTTTAATTGACAATTAAAAAGTGGCAAGCTCGAGGAGATGACAAAGTCATTGTGGCTGAGAATAAAGCACGTATTCAGCAAGAGTTTCGAGAACGTTGTGGTTTAATTATAGATCAGCCAAAACCGGGATCCGGAAATTCAAATACTGGAAATACAGTTAAACGGTTTTTTCAGAACGCAGAACTCTCTGCTGAAATTACAAAAATTGATTTAAGCTTAATCAAAATGATGCATGTAATTATGTTTGTTGTGTCAAGTGGCTGTGAAATTGATGTTGAAAAGCTTCGAGCTTTCTGCCACAACACAGCTCGATATTTTGTAGAAAAATATTCATGGTACAACATGCCGCCTACACTGCACAAGTACTTCATACATGGACCTGAGATTGTTTCGTCAGCATTGCTTCCAATTGGCTAATTAACAGAGGAAGCCCAAGAAGCAGTCAACAAAGATTTTAAAAACAACCGAGAGCACTACTCCCGAAAATGTTCCCGTGAAAAAACGAATACTGATATTTTACATTTACTCCTCTTAAGTTCAGATCTACTTATCACCAGCAAGAGAAAATTGCCTAGGAAAAATGTCCAAAGCCTTCTAAAAGAAGCTCAAGAACTATTGGTTCAACCACCTGAACATTTTGTGCATTCCAGAAATTATGAGACCCCTGCGGATGATGATCATGATTCCGAGTTTACAGCTCATACTACAGATAGCGAGAATGATGATGATGATTTTCTCTTTATTTTACTGTACTTTTTTTTTACTTTTTACTGTACTTAAGTTTCTTTTTAAAGTATTTTTTAAACGTAAGATTTTACTGTTCCTATTTACTTTAGAGTTTATTTGGGTAAAAACCACCAAATAATAAATATAACACCAATGGGAAAACTTTTCATTGTTTTTAGAAGCTTTTTGGAATGCAAGGTCGCCATTTGGCCCCACTGTACGCTGTTATGAAAGCTGTTGTATTTTCGCTGGGTATGATACTGAAGAAACTGTCGTTACGTTATGATTCGTAGATCAAAGAGTACTTTGTCTGCTATTTGGATTTCACTTATTGTTTTGGTTTAAAGCTTAGTTTTTTGATTTATTTTATCGAATTCGTCGTTTCAGTTTTTTCATAAAATTTTTTTATCTGAGTTTTTCCAAAAATTATTTTTTGTGTATTATAGTTTTCAACTTTTTCATGTGCTTGGCTTCCATTTTTTTACTTTTTCAATTTTTTTTTTTATTTTTATAAGTTTTATTCAAAATTTGGTTGAGTAAACATAAGATACAATAAATACTAGGACAATAACAATGACCAAAATGACAATAACAATAATTTCAAGGCCAGCACGGCAATTTTATAGTTTTATGATGTGGTCGTACTGTTCGTCCGCGCTGGACAATTTTGCAAAAGGATTCTTGGTTCTGTTTTATGATGATGTTGTCAAATAACCCGAAAGAAGTCAAGTAGTTTGTTAATGGGCTTCTTAGAAAGCATATCGTTACTATTCATGATCCTTTTAGAGGTAAATATTAATTGCTTAGCTGAATCCAAGAATTATATCGGAAAGAAATAATTAGGAAAAAATCTTTGCATGACGAAAATATATTAACGAGTAACATTAGATAAAGTTGGCAATGAAAAAATTCTTCTCGATAGAGTACTACGAAATTGTTTCTTATGTACTAGATTTTGAACTTAAACAATTGCTTGAAAGGTTATATTATGTAAAACCTTAGTTTTTGTATTTGTATTTGTAGTATATTTGTTAAAATGTCTGTCAACCAACTAGAACAAAGTAGTGTTGGAAAAGAAAATGGTTCTCAGTGCCATAACTACAACTATACACACTACACAGTCACACCACGAAAATATAATTAATACTACATACATATATGAACCAATCAGAAATTAATATTTTAAGTTTGAGAAGTGGAATAAGTTTAGAATTGTTAACTACTGTCTGTGATTGTGAACACCATAAACAATGTTTCTTAAACAAGTTTGAGATCCACCAAACATCATGTATGCACCACTTTCAAGTGTCACAAGAAAAAAATTACAAAATCTTTGAGAGTGAAAAAGAAAATATGTACTCGTTGTGTGGATAAAATTAACAAAACTCAAGTTAATGAACAACCAGAAAGTGATTGTGAAAGTGAAGGCAATTATAATATTGACTTGACTGCTTTAAAACAAATGGCTTTCGACGAACTAAATATCTCCTTACTAAAGTTAAGTGAATCTTCGCTTCACCTACACGGAACAACACCTCATTCGAAATCGACCTATGCAAAAAGAAAAATAGAGAATGTTTCTGTTGCAATCAAGTGTAAAGTAAGCAAGGTTTTAGAAACGGACTTTAATGCAAGAATCCCAAAAAGGACATTCAAGTGAAACTCATGAAAAAGTGAAACATGTGGACAGATTAATACTATTCTACATCATATGAAAGAAAAGCTTCAGTTTGCCAGTGTTTGCAGAGAAAAACTTCAAATTTTAACTTTATGTCCTGCTTCATGGAGCCGAAATAAAATTTGTGAAGAATTTAACGTGAGTGAGTTCGAGTTGTGAGTACACTTTGCGTAAAGTTAATGATTTTCTTATAGAAAAGGGTATCATGGTACTTCCTGAGCCAAGAAAAGGACACTCATTGAGTGAATACGTTGTTAAGCTTGTCAAAAATTTTTATGAAAGTGATGAATATTCTCCAGTGATGCCAGGCTCCAAAGATAAAGTTAGTGTTTCAAAAAATATATATAAGCAAAAGTACTTTTATTAGGAAATTTGAATGAACTTTATTCGGCTTTTAAACTTGATCATCCTAATGTGTGCAAGCACAATGCACATCAAAAAATAATAATTTAAATTCATGGACGAAGCACAGGCGCCCCGTATATTGCTTGTAAACAAACCAATGTGCTCATTTCGATATCACCAAGATCGAAAAAATTTAACTGTCTGGATCAAAACGTGCAAAATTTCTGTAATTAACGTATAACATTTTTTTTATGCTACTGATCTTGGTACACATGTCGAAAAATCATAGGTACTTTTACCTTTATTTATTGGTAAAAATTTGGTACAATATTAATTTAATACGAAACCCAAAATAAATTTGAACGTAATCGATTTCCGGTAACCGGGTAGTACCTTCTAGTATATTCTAGGAGAGCGGGTGCAACTGTGCTTCGGCCTTCTTCTGATCATCGTCACCATCAGCGTCGGATCGTGAAGAACAATATTCTTGTGAGCTAGCAGGGGAATTTCAAATGCTATGCAGACAGGGAATTCTCACATGCAGCAACCTCGTTTGAATTGTCAAATTAATTTTTTAGGAATTGTGTATATTTACCATTTTTACAGCATAGTGAGTAAGGTTGAAGTGAAGATATTTTGATTCGGTAGTTTATCTTTTTTAGTTCGGTAGCAGTGAGTTCTTTTGTATTTGAAATAATTTTTAATAATTGAAATAAAGGGTTATATTAGTTCTGTGAGAATTTTGTGCAATTAAAGGAGAAATTGAATCTAGTGTTCTTGCGTTTGTTTTGGCAATACTTATAGGTGAACTGGATTAAAACTGGCACGTTTTTTTTATTTTTGCTACACTATCCATCGAAATGTTTATTTTTTGTTTGGTTTGTTTTCTCTATCATTTATCGATTCAGTTACAAAATTAAATTTTTGAATAACACAATCGTTAAAATTGTGAAATTACCTTGTGCATGATTTCACATTTGGAAAGGACGCGTGAAAAATTGTTTGCCGAAAAAACAAAAAAATTTGAGGGAAGAAAACCACAATTTGAACTGGCTCGAAATGAAACCCCTCCTAAAGACGAAGACTTATATAGTTTTCCCCCGTTTTCATCAATGTCACCCATCTCAAGTGGTTATGGACAAAATGTAGATTTTTCTGGATTTCCTGCTGTCTTAGAGACTACGTATGCAAACATGCGCCAGCTTGATAGTAGAATAGAAAGGGCTCTACCATATTGCGTTTTTCAGCACGGTATGACTGGAAGACTTAATGCACACATTCTCAACTATATGCAGACCCAGAATAATGAAAACCGGTTATCTGAAGAGGGTTCCCCTTATGATATTATCGCTGAAGCCACTGAAATTCTATTTCCAGCACCTGTCCACGAATATTTTCATTCGATTGGTAAGACAGTCCTGTCAGAAGGTGATTTGGTTAAAATGAATATACCGAATCTCGCAATTCCGAAGCTAAGCATGCCAGCGGTTGAGAACAGAGAAGCGGCAGGTCCTGGTACTTTTGGTATCATCGACGAGACAACACACAATGTATATGAGTGTTACGCCTCTCCTTATATAACGATGAGGTTAATTCAGGAGGCACAGACTAATCCTGATGGTCCTATAGGCAACTGGACGCCTTTACCAAGTCGGTTTTTCCCCTCAGGTTCAGTATTTACTAAAAATTGCATTGGTTACCGAAAACGAGAACGCATTGCACCTGACGTTCGGAATCAAGTTAATAACATTGAATTTTCCGTTGGAAATAATATGTCAGGCAGACTTTGCTTTTCGCCTCAAGTTGAAACCATGATAAATGGCTACTTATATACCCTTAAGGATCGAATGACTATGCGTGTCGGTTTTCCAGAGTTTATAATGAATCCAAGTCTTGACATAGTCTTACACACTAAGATAGATGTAGCGGATGAATCACGTCTTGGTGATTATGCAGGAGCAAGCATTTCTTATAAAATGGAACCCGGACTCCAATGCATCCGAGCTACACTGTATGGTTTGAAACGTAAACGCTATAGTACAGGAGCCGGATTCTGTGTAATTCCACCATAAACAGCTAGAGATAGGTGGTTTCAGCATTCAAACGACAATTTCGATAACGTCGGTCAGTTTACACTGGTTAGTCCCATGAAAGACGAGCCTATGCTAAGAAGTGAAAGATGGCAAGTGACGGCTCTAACTGATCTTAGAAACGAGATTCTTGGACAATGGATTAAGAAGCATTTTATAAGATAATAATGCTTTAATCCTCCAGTAATTCCTTTTAATAGGTTTGGTTATTCTAAAATTCCTCTAAGTCCCTAGAGGTGAATGGCGCCAATGAATTGCCATTGCGCCATTTACTAGAATATTTAGATGGGCATTCAAGTGGCCCCTATACTTATTCTGGTCCCATCGGCAAAAGACTCCAGACTTGCCGAAACTTGCCCGTGGTTTGACCAGGCAAAAAAAAAAAAATAATAATAATTTTTCTAAATTTCAAATTAATAATAAATTATGTACAGAATAAAATGGTCAGAGGAGAAGTGTACAGATGTGAAAATTAAATTGGTCAGAGCAAAAGTAAAGAATCTAAAAGAAAAGTACAGATCCACAATCCGTTAGTAAAGGGCAAAACAAAAGAAATATACAGGGACAGTACAGAAAGAGATCGAAAATATTAGGGGAAAGCGCTCACAGTTTCGCAATTGTTGACTAGATCATTCAAGTGGTGAACGCCAAAAGACAAACAACTCAGTGAGTAAAAAACCATAAAGCAACCGAATTCAAATTATAATTGAGAAAAATCGTTGAGTACAGTGCCAGTGGATAAATTAAAGTATAGATTGAGCAATTTAGTGGAAAAGTTAGGTGTAGTTATAGAAAATTGATTAGAAATAGGTAAAGTAAACGAATGTACAGAGCAATCAGAGTCAGGTTACAGAATTACCCGTACGCAGTGAAGAGTAAAGAAGCCGGTACCGCTAGATCGTGTATCAGTTGTAGTGAAAGAAAAAGAGAGAAGAAAAAGAATTTCGGTCGTGAAATACTACGGGAGATTTTGTGCAGTTCTTGCCGGCGTGATTAAAGCGGGGAATAGATGTGCCATGTGCGAAGTGTTTTGACGGCGCGAAGTAAGCAGATCTAAAATCTAAAAAATTAGGAAGTAAAAGTTATCGAAATGTAAAATTCTAAGGCGCGAGCAAATCATGACACAGCCGGCGAAAACAAAATATGAAATGACAACAAGCAGAGTTCGCAAGAATAAGAATTAAATGAAAGCAAATTACCCGGAATGTGATGCAAGTTAACACATTACTCCGGACGCAACACCTACCCCACGCCAGACACCTACGTTGCGAAACGTGCGTATGCACATTCTTAGGTTTAAGGTTTCTTAGATAGGAAAGCAAGAAATTTTATCATTCTTAGGTTTAAAGTTTCTTAGACAAGAAAGCAAGAATTTTAGGTAGATCAAAAAATGTAATTAGATTTAACAGACAGTCGTCATTGGGAATTGTAACTCGTCGGTCGAATTGAAATAAACCTGTTTTTTTTAAATCGCAAATATAAAATATTTGTTAACTTGCATTTTGTTTGGGCAGAGTGTATAGAAGTTAGATGCGCGTGTAGAGGTTAGAAGTAAAGGAAAGTACAGGCGCACACGAATCAAACAAACTTTGTGCGATGCATGTAGATGTTCGTTAGATTAATGATGACGAGTAATTTGTGTTACATGTATTTGGAAGTTAAGTTGTGAAGGGGAAGTGAGTGCAAAATGAAACGTCATATTCGTCATGTACAGTCAGGGCAGAAAATAGATATATTTATTATTTATACAAAATTAAGTTAAAAAGGTACAGATTATAGAAAAAGCGATTAGATACATAGAAAATGATACAATATATACAGCAGAACTGAATTTAATACTATGTGCACTAAAACTAGTCAATGAAGATAACCACAGCGACTTCCTCATCTGTTCTGACTCCTTGTCGGCTCTCCAAGCGATAGAAGACCCATATGCAAAACATCCCATCGTACAAGCCATCCAACATTTGTTGACAACGTTTCAATAACCCAAACACATAACATTTCTTTCGACCCCAGGACATGTTGTTATTCCAGGCAAAATGATAGCAGACAAGGAAGCTAATTGCGCAAGACAACTCACACCATCCAGCGAATATTTCCATACCACGGATGATGAATACATAATTGTCAAGGACAAACTATTTTCCAGCTGGCAACAAGAATGGACAGGAATCACCAACAATCACTTGAGAAAAGTTAAAACCACGATCGCTCCCTGGACCTACCCCAAAGATATGCATAAAAAGTCTGAAACAATCATCACGAGACTGAGAATAGGTCACACACGACTTACACACAGCTGGATCCTGGAGAGAACCCAAAAACCGATCTGGATGTAGGCAAATGTACTTAAGATGACGGTCCATATAATCTATCAGGTTGGAGACCCTCTTTAAATAACTTTAATAAAAAAACAAATGGAAGGTTAATTGTAAAAGTACAGAATCATAAAGATAAAAAAAACACAGCTATTAAGATGAAAGTATAGAGGTATTGAAAATAAAAGTGTAGAATGCGGAATGCAAAGGTTAGAGTACAGATAAAGTACAGAGTGACTAACATTAAAGTACAGAGTGACTGACAATAAAGTACAGAGTTACTAACATTAAAGTACAGAGTACAGAACTCATGAACTAAAGTACAGATTCGGCAGTTAGGTATTGTTTACTTCTTGAATAAACAATTATAATACAGATAAGGCTAGTCGTACAAAACACGGATACCAGCCGACAGTTAGGGAAACCAAACAGAGAGTTTGGGGTACAGAGCCGATAGTCAGAGGAATTGTACAGAAATAGTCCAGACGTTAGGTCAAACAACCTTTCACTTTGTGATGCAAGCATGAAACTTTGCACACATGTTATTGGGCCCTAGTAGTTGCGATCCGAGATGGTAGCCACCTGGGCACGGCGTGACTATAGCCTGTTTTGCGTGGTTGCATATCTTCAGGGGGCAATTTCCGTAAAATGCATGATTTGTGATCCCTTACACCCCGTTTTTTACCGTACTCGAAGATGGCAAATATATACATAAGCAGCGATGGGGTCCTTGTACGAGGTCCACCATGCCTTGGGTGGGATGGAAGCAGGTCGGTAAGTACAAATGTGCGTTATGTGCGCAGAGGAGCCCGCAGAGGAGCCCGCGGAGGAGCCTGCAGAGGAGCCTGGACGCAAATTTAAATGTCCCACGTGCGGGAAGGCTTTGGCTTCCAAAAACAATTTGACGTAAATTTTTGTTTTTTAGAAAGAAATACAGTTATACCTACTTATTAAATATTTCCACATTTAGTCAACATCAACGCATCCACACTGTGGAAAGAGATCGCCCATTCAAGTGCGAGCTGTGCGCAAGGGCGTATAAGATAAAGGATTCTTTAATGTAATTTGTTTTAATGAAGGTATATGTCTTTATATTATAAACTTCCAAATTAGTTCCCACATGCGTCAGAAGCATAAGGCTGCGTATCAGGCTGCGCAACAGGCTGCGCACAAGTTGTTCAAGTGCAAAATGGTAATTTCGTGAAATGATTTTTTGCATAATATGTATTAATTAGTATGTATTGCAGTGTCCAAAAACTTACACAAATAAACCGAACTTGCGTAGACACAATCGCATATTCCACGAGGGCAAAACTCACCCAAAACGCCGATGCCTCGTGTGTAAGGTGCTAGTGCTTGCATCAAATTTAAGCACATGAAACTGATGCACTCACCACACAACGAAACGCCGTGCATCAGATGCGGGTGGGTGGCGAACACCAAGTACGAGTAAGTATTCAATCAATTGTTAATGGTGTATTTAACGAAATAGATCCGATTTATTTTCGAAATAGGCAAAACATGCATTATGCAGCAATGCATAAGGTGGAGAACAAGATTGGCGACAATTGGTGTCGGTTCTGTGCCAATTTCCAAAATGAACCGATAAACACCCATTACAAAAAAGGTAATATTGTTGTCATAAAAGACTCTGAGCTGAACATTTGTAGGGCCTAGTGACAAGCAATTGTAAGGTGAGGAAAAACTGTGACATGAGATGAGCTGATAAGTGACAGCGAAGAGCAGTGTAAGAAAAGCATCGATCGAGAGAAGGTCAAAAAGAAAAGTGTATCGCGATTTTATAAAAATAAAGAGTTAGAGAAACAATTAGAGAACAATTAGTTAAGTTAGAGTAATTAAATTCATTAAGTGAAACGAAGAAAAGTTAATCAAGAATAATAAATAAAAAAAACCAAGAGTGACGAACAAAAGTGTTTACAGAAAGTTTCCTGACTTCCCAACCTCCCAAATAATTCTCGAGGACAACAATATATAACATTTCACTGCACTAAAATAACTAAACTTTCAGCACATCCACAACTTGGCGAAAAACAAGGCTACGATCGTAGTGCACCCCGTTTCGTGGAGTCAACCAAAAGATTTGCCGAAGGGTTTGCTGCACTGTTGGACAAAAAAATTTAATCCGTCTGTCCGTCTGGTCTGTCTGTCTGGTGGTATTTGGAAATAGGCCTACTGGGGAATCCCGCCAAAAAGGGGATAACGCGCCAGAGCTGTACTCCATGAGTGGTGGGGAAACCAGCTATTTCAAAACTATTTAAAAATTATTTAACGTTAAGGGAGTTGATAAGGGCAAACCTTTCACTTTGTGATGCAAGCATGAAATTTTGCACACATTTCATTTGGTTTCATTGGGTATTTGCGATCCGTGATGGTAGCCACTGGGCACGGCGTGACTATAGCCTGTTTTGCGTGGTTGCATATCTTCAGGGGGCAATTTCAGTAAAATGCATGATTTGTGATCCCTTACACCCCGAATGTCTCTAAATAGTACACAGGTTGGTGTACAGAGTTGACAGTTAGAGAAATGAAATAAAAGTACAGAGAATGAAGTCGACAGTTAGAGAAATGAAATAGAAGTACAGAGAATAAATATTCATGTTAGAGAGTCAAAAACTTATTTGATGAACAGCTACAATATAAAGTCAGAGCAGGTTAGATTGTTAGATGTAGAGAGTACTTAAGCAAAAATGCAAATAGCCTTTATGTAGTCAGATGCTAAGAGACAAATAACTTTATCACAAACGATTTATTTTAGCGATCATGGCAAGCAGGCTAAAGTCGGAGAAGATGAGTATGGAGAACAGTGCGAGAGCAACAGCCTTCGCTATCAGCAAAGCGGCTGAAGCTGTTGTAACGGATGAAATGACGAAGATACCCTGCCGAAATGTACAGATGAGGTTGGAGGTGTTAGATAAGGAATGGCATAATTATTGTACACTATATGACGAAATTCTTGCAACCACAACAGCAGCAGCAATGCAAGAGAAGTTAGAGGAGAAAGAAAGTGTTCGAGTATTCCCCATAATACGGGGGACCCAACTGGAGGACCGATGCCACTGATATTTAACCGCTGCTCAGCAGTACACGAAAACATTGGAGTTCTACAGTTAGCAGATTTACCGGAACTGCATCTGAACCTCGAAGTTCAGTCTCGCTTCAACAAGAGCCACCTCAGCTAGTTTTGGGCAATTGCTGAAGAAGTTACAGTAGAAAGTAAAGTAAAATTAGAGTCCAGTAAAATTATAAGATCACGTCGTCGTGAATAAAGGAGTCCAGCATCAACACCCAACAACGATTGTTTGTAATTACACCCTGACACCCCGAACGCTCCCCAAGGTGAACCTTCAAACAGAAAGAGTTAGGTTGCTGTATTACAAGGCAAATGCAGCGCTACATAAGAGATTAGAATTGTCAGAGGCAACCGTACAGAGCAGTACAGAGTTAGAGGACAAACGTATAGAGGTTCAAGTTAACATACCATTTCTGGAGCACGATGTAAGAAATATGTGGGGCGTGTTTGATGGCACTTATACTAAGTGGATGGGATTCCATGATAGTTTTGTAGCGGCTGTACATAACAATGCGAATATATCCCTGGCGTACAAATTCTCCTACCTTAAAAAATCTCTGACAGGTCGAGCTGCAGCAACGTTGGGTGAGTGGCAGCTCACCGAGCAGAACTATAACGAAGCTTGGCAGAAACTGATACAGGTGTACAGCCACAAATACCTAATAGGTAGAGAGCATCTGAGGCAGCTCATGCAGTTGCTAGAACTGAAAGGTCATCCGACAGCCGACCAGCTACAGCATGTAGCAAATACAACATATGAGGTCACGCGTCAGTTAAAAGCGTTAGGGCTTCCAGTAGAACACTGGGACTTTTTCATTATTCACATCCTGAATGAAAAGTTAGTTGCAAATACAGCCAGTCAGTGGGAACGACAGAAGGAATCAGACCAGCCAAGCCTGAGTTTCTTTTATATTCCTTTTTTCATACAATTACAATCGATTGATTTAGTTTTGTGCATTAAACATAAAGTGCAGTGTAAAATCCTGGTAATCGACCGGGCAGACCGCGGGTTTCGCGTTCCGTCTCGGCCCCCGGGGGCGAGCCGACCGACGGCTTAGTAGGCGGAGCGCAAAATCCTCGAAAAAATTACCGAGGTAGCGCCCCAATAAACGAAACCAAAAAAAGGATGCATCTTTTCTTTGTGGTACCATAAATACATAAAAATCCAATTTGAACTACCACGGGTGGAAGAACTAAACAAGAAAACGAAACGATTACTAGGGGGAATTTGTTTTTATCGGTTGTTGTAAAACGAATAGTAAAATGTGGAAAAATCTCTTTTTCTGATTTGAATTGTAGTTTTTTTTTGACAGTAGTTTTTTTGAAATCGTGTACATTTAAAAGCATTTCGCCATGCAAAAGTTTATTTGTTGAATTGTGAATTAAAGAGATAATGAGTTGTTAATTTTTCGAATTTGAGGAGTTTCTCTTCCCCCTTTTCTTCCCGCATGCCTATATAAAGTTTTGATTTTCAGAGGGGGTTGACACTTTTAGGATTCCCTTCCCAATTAGGGACATGGAAGGGAATAGAGGGAGGATAGGGGCAGTCCAAGGGGACATCAACATCTTCGTCCCCCCCTCAGTGCAGGTAGGTCCGGCCATGTTTTCCCCCGTCGCACAGTGGGACGAGTAGTGTAAAAACCGCGACATTGGGCAAATTTCAAAATTTCTTGTACGGCTTTGAAAAGCTTATCCATCTATTATATAAACTCTGGTGAACTCATTAACGAAGGCCTAATGCTAAAGACTTCGATTTTGCACCTATTTTGTTAATTAATCAGTTCGAAAACGAGCTGAAAAATTTGGTTTTAAAGAAAAATTATTGGTTAATCCGGTTGCGTTTTTCACAGCCCAGCAAGGGCGGGGGGAAAGTTTGAGAGCTATATTATTAATATTCTAATTCTACATAGTTTAAAAGTGAATAATGGTAGGAAATAAAAAATTTCATGTAATTTGGTCCGCTGATGTACGTTGTTTTTCTTTGTAATAAGGTTTTTTTTATAGAATTTTTCAAAAGATCAACTCCTACAAAAAAGTTCCGAATTGTTCCGATCAACGGACTTCATAGGTGTTTACCTGACATATTTTGTGAGAGAATTATGCCAAAATTATATCCCACTTCGTCCCATTCCAGTCGCTAGTCATGTTTGAAGTCCCATAGGTACAGGATTAGTACGATTTATTTTTCATGTCAATGCTATGTCTGTCGATACGATAACTTGGGAACGATTATAGATAGAGGATTGAAATTTGGTACAACAAAACTTCATTAAAATTAAACGTCCGAGTTCGAAGATTAGCGAAATCGAGTAACATCTTGTTAGTGTTGTCATATAACATAACATAAGCCTGAATCATTTTTATACAAAAATGCTGATTTTGTTGAATAAATATTTACATATTAATTTTCTTAAGTTAAATATTGCTATAAATACAAAATGAACAAGAATTATAAACTTAATTGTTATATAATAATATGTATAAATTGATTTGATATGAATTTTGAGACCGTCAAATATTATTATAACATTTGTACGAAATATGAACGAAATCAGAGAGAGCCATGCCATGCGATTCGGATTCATCCAATTGGCATAGAGTGACACCCGTAGAATTACTAAAGCATTACGACTTAGTTTCATTGCATTCCCGTTCTTTACCAGTGTTTCTACAATGTTCGTGAAAAATAGTGATTTTGTTGACTTTTTAGTAAATCCTAGAGATTCAAAAAATTGGGTCGTTTTAAGAGAGGAAATTTTGTTCCAAACCTCTACCGCGAATATCTCTCAGAGTGAAATATTACAACTTGATAAAAAACTTAAATCATTTTGTGCGCATTTGAAAAAAAAGTGGGGAGAATGTGGTTCCAGAAGAGAATATTTCATTAAAAAGAATGAAGATTGGCTCAGTAGAGACTTTCAGTATCCAGAGGCATTTCTTAAGCCTTCTGAAGAAGTAAACGTTAATCTCAAAACATTCAGCGAATTATCTGAGAGACAAAAAATGCGTAGAGTTGAAGAATTAAGGGCAAAATATTCAGGGGAGGTATTACTTTTTGCAGCGAAAATGAATTTGAGGCAAGAAGGTCATACTATTAAGGCCAAAATTCTAAGCAAAGTACTTGAATATTCAGACGATTCGGAAGAATTGAAAAAAATGTGTGAGACTCATGAGAAATCTAATGTTATGCCATTCTCAAGTGAGTATACACTTGCCTTAAGTACATCTCTTAATCTTTCGAAGTCACAGTACTTCATATTGAGAGAGGCCACATTAAAATCAGGATCGGAAATCTTTCCCTCTTATTACCAGCTCAGCAAATCAAAGAAGGAATGTTATCCTGAAAAACGCGAAGTTACTGAGTGGGGAGCAAAAATTCCCCTTCAAGATCTCCTGAACCACACAGCTTCCAGAATTTTGGCAATAAACCCCACAGATCAATGCTCAACAAACGGGAAAAAGCTAAAGCTCATTTCAAAATGGGGGTGTGATGGCTCATCAAGCCAGAGCGTGTACAAACAGCGTTTTTCTTCGAACTGCAGTGGCCAAGCGGATGATTCAGCGTTGTACATGACTACACTAGTCCCGATCAGGTTAATTGATACTGACGATTCATCAATTATTTGGGAAAATCTAAGACCCTCGTCGATTCATTTTTGCAGGCCTGTGAATTTTGTCTTCTGCAAAGAAACTCCAGAAGTCATCAAATTAGAAAATGAACGAATGGAATCTGAAATTGAGTCTTTATTTCCCACACAGATTGATCAAGTGGAAATAAACCATGAACTTTATATGACGATGATCGATGGTAAAACCATAAATGTTGTGACTGACACAAGTTCATCTATGCGATGCTATTTGTGTGGTGCAACACCAACCATGATGAACGATTTAAGGCTAGTTAACAGAAGAACTTCTAATGCAGATCATTATAGGTTTGGCATTTCTCCGCTCCACGCCAAAATAAGATTTTTTGAGTGCCTCTTACACGTGTCATATAAGTTAGACTTTAAAAAGTGGTCAGCAAATACACCATTGTACAAGGAACAACAAGAAACAAGAAAAAGGACAATACAAAAAAAATTTATAGATGAGTTAGGTATGCATGTTGATCGCGTAAAACAAGGTGCTGGAACTTATAACGATGGAAATATGGCACGAATGTTTTTTGCCAATCCCAAAGCTACAGCAGAAATCACTGGGCTTAATGAGGAAGTCATCAGAAGATTTGCAGTTATTCTTCAAGCGATATCGTCAGGTAAATCCGTTTGTCCAAAAAAATTTGGAATATTTGCCCGAGAAACTGCTGAAATTTATGTTGAGCACTATGGGTGGTATTACATGCCAGCAACAGTCCATAAAGTGTTAATACATGGCGAGAAAATAATCGAAAGTTTTATTCTTCCAATTGGAAAATTCTCGGAAGAGGCTCAAGAAGCTCTTAATAAAGTTTTTCGGTACTGCAGAGAGTTCAGGGCCAGAAAAATGTTGCGGAAATCATCAAATGAGGATATTCTCAATAATCTTCTTGTCAGCTCTGATCCGAAGATTTCCTCCCTCAGACCACACAGTTCTCTTCAAAATTCAATGTCCACGCAGTTATTCCCAGAAACTCAAATGTTGCTTCTTGTTGCTGATGTCCCAGAAGAAAATGACCATGATTCAGATTTTATGGATGTTTCGGAGAGTTACGTAGAATTAGAAGAACACGAAGAGCATACGATGGAAGTTAACTAATGAAATATGCTTTTTCGAACATTATTATACATAATATATAAAAAAAAAAAAAAAAAAAAAAAAAAATAATAACGTTTTTGATATATTCAAAAATAACGGTCAGTAATTTATCGATTTCATCCATTTTACATATCCTACTTTTATTTGATTTTTTTTCTAAAAGAGTAAGCTCTTTTCTTTAAAATAAGATATAAATCAGTAATGTATAACAATATTCGCAACTATACTGATTTTTTTAAAAATGCACGTTTTTAGAAATTTTCACTTTTCGAGCTCCGCTATTTCATGCACTATTCCAAGGAGTATAACTTATTTCGCGTTACTCCTATCGGGAAACGGACATCACAATCCGATTGAGTACGAAAAAATACATGGAAAATAGATTAAATTGAAACTTATAGACGAGAATAACTGGGTTAAAAAGCGATGTCCAGAAAATCAGATGTTTCGTCCCACTGTGCGTCGTCGTCGCCATTTTTTCCAGGTACCCCCGTCGCGAACCTCGGTGGTTCGTTCCCATGAAGCACGAGACCCTTCGTTATGCGGGTCAAAGCCCTGGTCGGCGCGGACGTTTTTGGGCCAACCCCCCCACACCTACCGCCATGCTAGCCGTGAAGCTCGTGCGCGTCCCACTGCCGACAGGGGGAAGCTCTTTAGCCGGGCGCTTCCTGGCAACAGCTGCCTTGTCGGGACTGACATCTGGCGGCTGTATAGAACATCCTCCAGGTGCTAGTCCCTGCCTGCTCATTAGTGCAGGCACCAAAGCATGTTGCAAAAAAACGTGCTCTTCATAACAGGCTGTTTGCCAGAGCACTAATCTGACCAACCTAATTTCAGGATTCAAAAATACGGGAAATATTAAACGGAAACAACAAACCACAATAAAAAAACAAAGTGAAGTTAAAATAAAGAAAACAAACAAGTGAATTTAGTTAAATTGAAATAAAATTATTAGAATTTAGTGCCATTTAGAACTAAGCATTATAGAATTAGCCTTTTATATTTAATCTTATTGATAAGTAAAATAATAAATTGAAGTATTTCTTTTGGATTCTGCCTTTTGATTGGACCTTTAAAATATCCAGCAAAATTAAAAAATATATCGTTGAGGTTGATACCCAACAATCGTTAAAACAAATAAATATGTGTGTAGTAAACAAATGTTTCCACAAGTAATGACTCGTCAATGCCCATTGACATTGAAGCGCTGAGTTGCATTCATTAATTGCTCACAGAAATGTGACTCCGTACAGCTGAATTGTGACACACATTGCTCAGGGCAATCAGGCACTGCATACCTTGCTTTGTTTACGTTTTGATGTGAAGCAATGGGATACGGTTAAAACAATGACCGGCAAGCGTGCGCAGCAATTTAAACCCGGAAAAGGGTTAAACATGTGCAAAGCACATTTTACTGAATGTAACATTTTGGCGTAATACGCAAGAGGTGCTGATAAGGGATTTCGGCACCCCGGGGATAGGGTCGTGGGAAACATTCTGACGAGGACATTCGACTATTGATTGGTAACAAAGGCTTGGTTATCCCCTCCAATATTGGTAAGTTAGGTTTAGGAATATTTTGTATAAAATAGGATGGAAATCAATAAACATTAGGCAAAAAGTCGAAACACGTCTTTCCATACGGAGCCTGCTCGTTAGCTGCTCCAAAGCCTCATTACTAACCAACCAGAGCTATAGCTGAAAACAGCTGCTCCAAAACCCAGAGCCAGCACCATTGCTGCTCTAGCCACTAACTCCCAAGAACTCTATTTTGGAACTCCAAAACTGCCCACTTTAATAGGGGCACTACATGTGTGTAATAACAACACAAACGAAGCAAAAATTTGTTTCCAAACAAACAGAAATTCCTCGTTTTTTCGTCGTTTTTCCCTCGTTTTTTTTACCTAAAATCAAGGCTGTACACGCCCCTGTGTAAGTTAGAAATTATATGCTCTTCATCATATACAAGTTAATAATACGCAAAATGAAATACAACAACCACAACCAGCCACGCAACGTGAGGTGGGTCCCACGGTAACCACGGTGACTAAAAAGTTCACACGACTTCTGATGACCCAGCGTCTGAGGGAAACATCCGATACCAATCACCTGCATATTCACCTGAGCTGACCCAAAAAACTCTAGCTTTAAGTAAATCAACTTTGTAATTTAGAATTAGAATAAATTTGTGCTTCTACCAGAACGGTTCGGTCTTTATATTTTTACTAACCATTCAAAAAAGTTAGTTAACTTACATCTCAATAGTATTCGATAAAGTGTAGGAACAATGTATGAGCTAAATCAAGATACGAACTGTATGCACTAGAAGAACATATTGTTACACTGTTGCAGCGCAAAAAAATACAAAGAAGTGCTGGTACACAAGGCGTGGTAAACGACTCTCCAAGATTACAGGTACTATATGTTATAAGAATGTAGGGGAGTGTTCCCATGATTGGGCCATACTCAAGGTTGGGTCACCCTAACATTCTCGAAATTTTTCTACTAGCGACATCTAGGTTTCAATATAAAAATGTTCCTTTTTACACCCGCATACTTTTCATGACATTTCATGACAGTCGCAGGTAAAAACTCAGGCAGTGAATGCGTTGTTTTAAAGCAACAGTGTAATTTATTAGTAAAAACTTTATTGAAGTGTTTTGAAAAGGAAATATATCGGAAAATAATCATGCCACGATCAATGTAAGTAGACGAAAATTGTTTATAAATGTGTTTTCGACAAATTTTGCATGTTTTTTTGGTGATCACAACTCGTGTTTTGTTGCAATATGATGCCGTGCAAAAAGTGGCTTGTTACTAAGGTCGGGCCAGCAATTGTAACCAAGATCGGGCCATCATTTTTTCATGGTTTCATGCATTCAGTTTTCGTTTCTAATTACTGTTACGTCTTTTTAGGCCAACTTCGGAATATAAACGGAGTACGCAGCGCGGTAATTGGAATTTAAGGAATATTGGAGAGGTTGGAAATTTTAGAAATTAAACAAGCAAAGTTTCAGGGAAAGAATATTGTAAACGATATTATTGATTACAGTTATAACAGTCCTCTTCTTGAACCTAGACTCTTCCACGATGTACTATAGAAATTTTGTAACAATTTTGTAACAGTCACAAATCTCATGATGCCCTGAGAAGGCGAAACGCGTCATTTAATTGAATAAATAATTTTTGGAACTTAGTCAAGTGTTTTATAATTGAAAATTATGTCTGTGATGTTCCAACAAGTGCCGTCGAGACATTCTCTTGAATTTATCTCATTAATTATTTTCTTAATAGTTCATATCTTGAAATGGAAAAGTTATTAGTTTTACAAGAAGCTTTTAGTTTATTTTTCGACGAAAGCGACGATGAAAACTCTGTTCGGGCAGATATATAAAAATCAGAATTACGCAGAATATGTTGTTCCGAGATTTTCAGACAAAACATTTAAGGGGCATTTTCGGGTTAATCCCAACGTTCTTGAAGCTTTATGTAGAGAACTACAGGCGTTTGAAGACCACACCTATGGACCAGGGAGGAAATCCACGTTACTGGAAAAGAAATTAATGATAACATTATGGTATTTGGGAAACCAGGAGATTGCACTGTAGATTGATTTTGTTCTTTAACTTTTTTATACGTTCTTTTCAGCGCTTTCCATTTGGAATAATTTTCCAAGCGTTGATATTTCTTTCTTATTTCTTCAATTAAAAGTATTGTCATATCTCTCGTCCACTTGAATCCTTAAATTAAATTAATTCACTTATTCGCATTAATTTTATTTTATTACATTACCTTCTAATCCAGAAAAGTATCCTGATCCGCCATTTCTTCCACTTGTCAAAGCCAAATTGACAGTGCTCAGCTTTTCGTCCAAATGCTTGATAAAATTTGGTGGAGCAAAATGAGCGCGCTCTGAACGAGAAAAGAAACACAGATTGAACGCTGCGAAGTGTCTGAGCTAAAAAAGAAACACCGAACTTTTTTTGACAGTTCAAACTATGCTCTGAACTAATAAAGAAAAACACCTATTGTTGTCATTTCCTCCTCACTGCAGCCATCGTATTCAACCGCTGGATGTGTCCGTGTATGCTCCAGTAAAGACCTATTACAAATCGCAATGTAATGCGTGGCAAATTCGGAACGCAGGAAAAGTCATAGAAATTCAGCATTTTCCTGGACTCATTTGCAAAACCGGGGAATATCAAATCAGGGTTCGAATTTCACGGAAGTCACGATCAGCAACACCACAAAGAAAAAACACAACGTCACGGAAAATGCAAAAAAAAAAAAAAGCCCACGTCTGACGAAGATGAAGACTTTTGCATCATCTGCCTCAAACCGATGCCACTGCACTTAAACAGTAATAACTCGGTCGCTTGCATCGAATGCAAACGAGATGTACATTTAAAATGTGCAAATATGACATGAAGCTATTTTATCTGCAAGAATTGTGATTCTGATTAATGTTCGGCAAGTTTTGAAAACTACACATTTTCTTCCGGTTTTCATAGAATATGTAATTTTTTTAAAGTCAGTAATAATAAATCAAGCTTTGTTTCTAATTTAATACAGGAGGCTTTTTATTTCAATTTCATGTTTCTTTTGGCCATTTTTACATTATTTTAGCCTTTTTTTCATTTGCAGATAACTTTCAATTATTTTCCACCATTTTTCATTGATTTTCTAAGGTGACCTGACCTTGGGAAGAATGGCCCGACCTTGGGTAAATTTTTCTTGTTTTTTAAACGCTAATAGTTGCAAAACTACTAATCCAAACCTAATGCAATGTTCAGCAAAGAGATTGACAATCCATTGATCTTTCCAACGATATCAATTCCAACGATACAAATTCGATTACGAAATCCGTCGTCCGTTCTTTTATTACATCCTGTTCTGGGAGAAATTTTGCAATGTGAAACGTAGGAAAATTCGCCAACTGTTGTACACTTTTCGCATCCGTGTTGACCATTGAAATTTGTCACACCTATTCACGTAACAATGAAAAATAGTAAATAGGTATAGGTACCTAATGCAAGTACTTTTTATTACCTTTTATAAAAGCTCATGCTGGAGAGTTACATACAAAACAAAGGATTTTAACCGTGATTTTATGTTTCCCATTTACAATCACTCCATTTGCCAGAACTTCTTTCGCTTTATCCACAAATGATCTTAAGAACAACTCAAGACTGAGCGGTTTTCTTTCTCCACTACAGATTCTGATGACCATTGGGTTGATATAAGGTTTCTCATGTATATTAAATAAAATGGGCCAAAACTCCTCTTTAGAACTTGCGGAAAGCGAAAAGGGACCAGTTGTCGGCAGAGTAAAATTTTCAGGGCAACCAAAAGAAGAGATTACGGTCGAAAATATCGATTTCGAATTTTTAATCGATTATTGTAATAGGACTCTTCTTTTACAAGCCAATGTCAATTAAAAAGTCGAATACAGTATGAAAATACTCAATAATCTTAATCATAACCCATATTACGTTTGAGAAAAGGGACCAGTTGTCGTTATGGAGTTATAACATGAGCCTAACAACTGTTATTTTTAAATTTATTGCGTATAAGACGAACTTTCTCATAAAAACTGCTTATATTTAATTCTATCATGGTTTAACGGTACTAAAAGTATTTTGTTGTTTAGGAAAAACATTTTAAAGCTGGCTATATTGCGCCAGACAGCTGAAACTTGTTTAAGTTTGACTCTTGTTGAATTGTTTATCAATAAGCCGGTGTATTGTGTTCACGATGGATGAAGATAAAGTGTTGAAGTTTTTAAAAGAAGTAGGAATAAATAAATCAGTAAATGAGGAAGACATTGAAACTTACCATGATTATTTTGATGCGCGATCGGGAAGTAATGACAAATCAAGTGAAGATGATGGAGAGACCGAACAGGATGTTGCCCAAGGCGTACTTACAGATTCCTTTCTTAATCAAGTACCAACGTTAGATCCGATAGATTTCGGTAATGACGACATTCCTATTTTTGAAGAAAATATTGTAATAGAAATTGAAGCAAATCAAAATGACCTAGAAACAGTTGATGAAAATGACGAAGGTCTCGAAGTAGTAACTTTAGAAGCAGTCAATGATAATTTGGGCAGATACGCCATTGACAACGACCACCAGCTAATTGTAGATTTTTTAGAGAAAGGGTGTAGCTGTAAAGCTAAGTGTGCAAATAGTCCATGGGCCAGCCAAGATATCGGTATAATTTGGGGGTACCAATTTTCCTCTTCACAGTAGTTAGACAGGTTTATTAGAATGTCAAAAAACTATGATTGCCATCTCAAAATGGTAGCTATTAAAAATGGCGGCCAATCCAAGATGGCGGATATCGAGTTTTAAAAAATCAACTATATCTCGAGAACTATTCGTCCGATTTCATTACTTTTTTTTTAAAGTAAAGTTCTTTATGTGTGCTTTAATTGTTGTTATATACATTGTTTCCATAAAGTCAACCGTTAATTAATTATCAAAGAAATATTGAAAACTTTCTCATTTTTTTACTAAAAATTTTTTTTTAATCAAGTTTTCACAGAATATCGTGTACATTAGAAAAAAAAGCTTCAAATGAAAGATGTAGTGTAATAAATTACCTTTACCTACCTTTACCCCCCCCCCCCCCCCCTCATGCATAAATAAACTTTAATTTTCAGGGTTGACACCGCAAAGGATTTCCTTCCGCAACATGGGCATGGAAGGGAATAGAGGGAGGATAGGGGCTGCCCAAGGGGATAACTCCACCTGATCCCCCTCAGCACAGGTAAGTATTTTAGATTCCTGGCAACGGCCGCTTAATCGAGGCTGATTTCTGTCGGATGAATGGATCATCCTGCAGGAATCAGCCTTTGCCTGCATATTTGCAGGCACCAACCCTCTTTTACGCAACAAACATTATACATATGTAACATTATTCATAGCTTTTATAGTCCAGGCAACGAAGGAAAAATAGGGGAAAAAATTCGTGTAGAAGCCATTTTTGGAACACTTGTAGAGGAAGGTGTCCTGAACAACATACTAAAAGTACTGATGGGTGGTGCTGTTTGTATAACAGCTAGCTTATAACAGTATATAATAAGAACTATTGCTAAAAAGTATCAGGAACTATAGAACTCATGTGCATGCGAACAGAACTCACTTTTATTTGTGATCTGCTGGGAAATGATCTGCTAAGTTCCCCGACATCAAAAAATTCTTGTTAACCTTTGCAACTTCAAAAAGAAAAGCTGGACATCCTCAAGATGAAGGGATTTTAGAAGCAATGAAAGAAATCTACGATTACATTGAAGCCAATGATAATTGCCAATTTTCTATGGATGAGTTGTTGGAACAGGTTAGAGGAGAACCACCACATGTGCAGACCATCAGAAAGAGAATAAGGGAAAAATATGGGGACCGAATAATTTTCAGTGCAGTGCACACCAGACAAACAGTCGTCTCAATTCGTATTTCTGGTGAGAAAATCTTAAACGACGTGTGGTACACTTCAAGATGCGAGGATGAACAGACAGAACGTGACAGAATTGTACGAAAAGTTGCTGAGATTATCTTGGAAGATATTAAATCCATGACTTACGACAAAAGTGCCTATCCTCCTACAGCTAGCTTCTGCAGTGAGGCTGGAAAATTAATACATAAGTCTTTCAGACTCTTCTTGGACTGTATTACAAAGAAAAAAAGGTCAAAAGAGGGGGCGGAGAAAAAAATGATAACTATAGCTCATGCCCTTATTCTGTCCAGTATCACTCTGTTTGTATACAGAAAATTTGGATCAAAGAACTTAGTGTCCCATCTTTCCAAGTTGGGATTGAGTGCCTCTTACTACGACGCTCAACAACTGGAGTTATCCACCATCCACAAGATCCGATCCCAAGTGATACGTTTTGCCAGTACATGTTTTTATTTTTCTCTAGGCGTGGAGGACCACCCAATGATGAGCAAAGAGGAGGAAATCCCCAAGGAGGAAATCCCCAAGGAGGAAAACCCCAAGGAAGAGTTCGTCCAAGAAATTTTCACCGAATGCGACGTTATAATGACGAACAAGCTGTGGCTAATTCTGTTGAAGAACAGAATTCATGGTCTGCTGAAGTTTTGCAGGTTGATGCTCAAACCAGAGCTGTACAAAATGTTGCTCCTGTACGTAGGCAACAAATACTTAATGCAAAACCACGAAATAAAGCACCTAAAGCCAGAGCACAAAGGAGCCAAACCGAGACAGCTCCCCGTGGCGAAGCCATATATGATGGCAGTGCTAAAGGATCCTCTGCAATAGTTGAAACTTATTCATATAATTTGGAGTTTTCAACTTTTCCTATACTCTACAAGGCTGTTTACGAAAAATTAAACATAATTGATTCTCGTTTAATGCGAGCCATCCCAGTCTGTTTGTTCCAGCATGTAATGACTGAGTACCTCAATTTATATCTATTTGAGGTCGTCAAGTATCAGAATTCTGATAACAGGGAATGGCGCGATATTGATGATGCTTTAAAAACTATCCGAGCATCAAATTGCTTAATTCCAAAACCCATATACGACTATATTGTAGGTATTGGTATGCAAGCCACTGCAAATGGTTCAATCATACGCTACATCTTCCCAGCATCTGCAGTTGCTGAAGTACCATTAGTTTTTAACGGTGTTAGCATTGGATCAGGTTCGTTCGGACCTTGTAATGCACAAACGCATAATGTCTACGAGTGTTATGTTAGTCCCTACGTCACAATGAAATTAGTCGAGCGGATTTTATACGCATATGACCATCCACATGATGCTAACAGATATAATCCTTGGCAACCTTTACCCACAGGATATTATCCTGCCGAATCAAACGCAAAAAGTTGAGGTGAAAATTGATGGTGAATCCGTTATTGGGTATGGTGGGCACAAAAAGATTGCTCGACGAAATGCGGGAGAGTGGAGTCCTTGCGGGGACTATCGTAAGCTGAACTCTGCCACAATCAATGATAGTGATAGATATCCGATCGCGCACATCGAAGACTTTTCTTCCAATTTGTTTGGCAAATCTGTGTTCTCTGCATTGGACTTAACGCGTGCATACCATCAGATTCCAGTAACGGAAGCCGACATCCCTAAAACTGCAGTGATTACACCCTTCGGTTTATACTCGCATTACCTTCGGGCTGCGCAATGCTGCCCAAAGTTTCCAAAGGTTTATGGACCATGTATTGCGAGATCTGGAATTTACCTATTGCTACATCGATGACATAATTTTGCCATAATGGTTGCCTCTCGAAATGACGACGAACATTACATCTACAAAAAAGTTTTCGATCGCCTACAGAAATTTGGACTTTTCCATTCTTGAGCATAAATTTAGCAGCTTGTAGATATAATTGGAGAGTGCAAACTGCTTACTTTTTGACATGTCAAACGGAAATGTTTACAGTTTTTCTGGAAATGGAATCAAGTGTAGAAAATATTATTGTATTATCCACGAGTTTAATTGTCATGTGGGCTACATATCATATCATAAAAAAAGAAAAGAAAAAAATTCATATTTAAGAGGAGGATACACCTAACAATTTTTCCGAGTTGAGAACTACTACAAACAAGTCAAACCATACAATCGCAGGTCCCCTTTGCTTGTGTGTGTAGCGACGGCCTTTTTGTTCTCTGCTCTCTGGTTTCAGGGGCACGCAAAAAATATCGATTTTGCGATGGTCTTCGCCTTGGTGGCTTCTGCTGTTTCTTTACTACTTGGTTTTCTCGCGCATCTCGGCCAGTGCTTGGCGCTTGCGGAAAAAAATGATTCTTGGGGAAGGGTGAAGTGGGGCACGGGGCAGGTCTTTCGTTCATAGTTTCAGGGTAAATTTCATTCTTGAGTGAATTTTACGATTGTGATTTGTAAGTGCCCGATAAGAAATTTTGTTGGATGAATTTGTTTTCTTTTAGTTTGAATTTTTTAGACATTTTAGAGGTTAGATTACACTGTGCAACAAAATTTAAAAATTTTTACGCAAATTGAGCAAACTAAACGATTCTAAGATAAAATTGGGCCGCTGAGCTCGAATTTATCATCCGTTTTGCTGTAGGTCGTCAAAATTTTGAGATATTTAATATTTATATATAAATTACTTATAAGCAAAGTAGGGATGGCGGTTCTTGCAAAAAAGCCGGTTTCAGTAATTTTGGGTTTTCACTCCCTAAGTTCAACCTGCAAATTCACTAATATAGACAAAAGACAAAGTAGGGGTATTTTTTTGTTTGTAGACCCTATCGTATTTTCAAAAATGAACATTTTTTCCTAACATACATGAAGTTTAACTGCATTCGCTTAACCCTCACGGCATAAAGAGGTGAAAAAAATCAGAATGCTTCACTTTGTATGGGTGTTTTGCCATTAGGGTTAGGTCTGAGAGAATTTTGATGTTCGCAGACCCCACCTAAAAATAGATGAGGAATATTTCTTCCGAAAAAACATTGTTATTTTTCCTAACGGTTCACTCTGTACGGCATGTCTTTTTCAGAAATTTGCAAAAAAAATTGGTAAGGGTAGGGGACGGGTGGGGGTGTGGTGATAAAAATTATGTAGAATTAAATAACGAACAACTTTGCCTAAGACATAAATTTGATTGGAGTTCAAAATAATGAATTACAGGTAACGATATCAAAGGCAGTCCAGTTGACCTTGAACTGTAAATATCTCAAAATTTTGACGACCTACAGCAAAACGGATGATAAATTCGAGCTCAGCGGCCCAATTTTATCTTACAATCGTTTAGTTTGCTCAATTTGAGTTTTGGCTGTTGCACAGTGTTATTATAAAAAATAGTTCCAATTTGAAGTAATATTACGGAATTTTTATAAATTAATTAGTGATAATCATCCTTTTCTCAATCTAAGAGCGACATATTTTTGCATTTTAGCTGCATTCTGTGCTACTACAAATAGGAGTATGATTTTGTAAAGATTATTAATTAATAATAATTTTATCAATTTAGTCGAATAGAATTAGAGAGAGTTGGCGGTATCAATTGACATACTGATTCGACGGTAAAAAATAAACTCATGATCATATAACCTACTCATTGTCAGTAGGCATTTCAATAATTTATTGATTTGTCTATTGATCCAAAATTCAGCGATGGCGTTTGTGTTTTGTTTGCTGTTCCCAGCAAAGCAAAACATTTTTTCATAAGCTTTGTGCGAATATTCGCTTTGCGTATTTGAAAAATAAACTGACTATAGAACCACGATTTTTAGGTTTGCACTGTTTGACACAGTAACGAAGAATGTTTATTTCAGGAGTAATTCTTCAGGCCGTTTTTCGCGTACGAGACTTGTGAGAATAATTCAAAATTTCACTACTCTGTACAGATCGCCACCCATAACCATAACTCAGAACCAATCTGATTCATAGATTTTTTAAACAGAATTTTCCCCCTAAATTTTACATTTTTACTTCGGGTCCTGACGAGTATTTTATAGGGGAAACATTGTTTACAAAAAACTGTTTTGGGGAAAACTAGAAACGAAAGATCTGCTCCTTCCCCCGTCCTCTACTGCGCCTTCTCTAAACCATGCAAAAGTTGCATATTATAATATACTATATAGCATGAAAACTGAATACGGATTAGTATTTAGATAAATGTAATTATTTACTATGTCTATGGTTATTTTAAATTATTTTTTTCTTTAGTTGTTTTACAATCTTATCTACGTACAAAATTATCCAAATTATTATAATATTGTAGACAACTTGCATTTTTACAGACAAGTTGCGTATTAAATTGGTACTATAAAGTAGGAATTCATAAAAGCAAGGCAAACTCCTTTTCTCGAATATGCGAATTTCTAAAGTCTTGAATGAAACTTTTCTAACGAAATGTATTCGCTGTGTACGTCACCCTCCCCGTCCTAAAAACCGTAACTTACAATTCATTGAAAAATACAAAGGTCAATGAGAGATTCGTTTTGCCCCTTTATCTACCCTCCCCGTCCTAAATGTATCAAATGGCTAAATTGCCTTGAACAAGAAAAATGCGTGTAGGCAAAAATCGAATTTTCTTATCTCTACATCTACATCACATCGCACTCCTGAAATCTTTCACCACCGCAGCCGGCAGCGCAGCGCAGGCTCGTAGTGCTTGTTTTTTGCATGCTAGTTCTACCTACGTCACTCGCTACGTCGCTGAAATTTCTCTCAGAGGAATCGTGTACATGAACGGCACGCTCATATGATACACAAAGTGTTTGAGTGTATATGTTGTCAAGAAATTGTTGGTCAAAAAGTGTGAAATTTTGCCTATTATTAGGCGGTTACGATTAAATTCTCTGAATTTTAAATCTAAATATTGCTAATATTATGCACTCTTTTATTGAAAAATGTTAAAAAAATAAAAGAAATGACATTTCTTTGTGAATGAATGAAAGAAAATCTGAAAAAATCCGTCCAAAAATAGAGGAAAATTGCATTTACAAAATTCAAGAAACTACTCTTAGAAAAATGTCCTTTATGAAAAATCTAGGACCTTGTTTAAAAATCGCTCTATTCACATCAAATGCGAACCTTCAATCTATAAAGTGATGTATCTTTCATTGAAATCCATTGAGAAATAAAGGAGTTATCTGGTATCAACTTTTACCAAATTCGCCAAATTTAGCAAAACCACTTTTTTTAAACTGCTATAAAAAAAAATCTAGGACCTTGTTTAAAAATCCCCCTATTCACATCAAATGCGAACCTTCAATCTATCAAATGATGTATCTTTCATTGAAATCCATTGAGAAATAAAGGAGTTATCTGGTATCAACTTTGGTCAATTTCGCGATTTAGGTGTATCCTCCTCTTAAGAGATAGGAATATCAAGGGTAGATTTGTTAATGATGTAATTTTTGTCATATGATTAATTTCATTTACAATATTTGTGATGATTATATTGATTTTTCAGTTCGAAGATTTGAAAAAACATCGAGTGGCATTCCACGAAAATTTCCACATGAGTTTAAATGATTTTGAAATTATCTTCATGCGGGTAGAAGAACGTTTAACTTGGAAGAAAGCCACACGAAGCGACGGAATTTCAGCAAAAGTAAAATTTGCTGCAGTAATGGGGTAAGTTATGCATTACGCCTCGGTATTACCTATGTCTAAGCTGTACATTATATGCTTTGAGATATTTAGCATCTGGTTCTTTGCAAAGACATGTGGCTTCAACATACCGGATCAGCAAACAACATTTTGGTCAAATAATTGACAGTGTATGTAACGCCATAACTGCCTAATTTAAGCAGGATACTCCACAACTAAATAAGGAATCCATAAAAAAAAATGCTATGGATTTTGAAAGAAATGGCAATTCCCAACATGCACGGGTGTAGGCCTGTAGGGTGCTATAAATGGGAGGCATGTTCCTCTACAAGCAGAGATTAGCGATGCTTATTATAGGTTTGTGTATTTCAATGTTGGGACCATGGGAAGTGAATATGGTGCAAATATTTTTGCATCATCAGAGTTCGGTCGCAAAGTCGTGTCAGATGAAGTAGTTTTCCCCAGTGATGCTTTGTGGGAGATGGACCGTTCCCATTGTGCAAGCGAATTATGAAGCCATTTTCTACAAGGACTACTTTAACTGATGAGCAACGGATTTTCACTTATCGTCTAAGTAGATCTCGAAGCTGCGTTGAAAACGCTTTCGGCGTCCTATGTGCAAAGTGGCTATATTTGAAAAGAACCATGTTTTGCTGGCCGGATAGAGGGCAGAAAATTGTAGCAGCTTGCACAATTATTTCATTTCTACGAGAATGAGCTAATTCTGCTCACCCATTTACGTTGATCAATATACTGAAGAAGAAGAAATAATACTAGGAGGAACGAACTCCGCAGCTATTCTTTAATGAACGGCTCGAACTATTGCGAAGCAGAGGCCGTCCGTCATTAAATGCAACAATGAATCGATGTAAATTAATGAATTACTTTAATACAACAGGAGCAATTCCATGGCAACGCAAATCAGCAGGATTAGAATAGTTGTGTTTTTTGTTTTCAATTAATCTTTATTATAAGCGGGTAAAGTGTCTGTCGCCGATAGCTTATTGGTTGCTTGCTCAAATACGCAGGTCGAGGTCGAAAACCGGTCCTCAACTCGATGTTTCGACGAAAGAATATCTAAACTGTTTAGATATTCTTTGGTTTCGACTTTGCATGTAAACGAAGTAAGAGTATTTGAACTCCCCACTGCACTGTTCACTTTTTTAGTTTCAATACGTTTGGCGTCGCTGCAGCAACGATTAACAGTTGGAGGCAAAGAATATCTATCAATAAGAACTAAGTCTCTGACGTCAAAATTTTATACATGTATGCAAACAAGTAAAAAACAAGGCAAATTTGTGCGAGACGGCACGGCACTAATGTAAATTACGTGCAAGAGGGAAAGAGCGCCAAGCAGTGTTGCTGCGGATGACGTAGACATTCTCTGCCTCTGACTATCAGCTGATCGTTTTTATACCCTAGATGTAGGGTATATTAGTTTTGAGCGAACGTTTGCAACGCCCAGAAATAATCGTCACAGAAAAGAAAGAACTATATATTCATGATTGGGAAGTGTAAAGAAACCGTTTTATGCATGTCCGTCTGTCTGTCTGTCTGTCTGTGTGTCTGTCTGTCCAGACGATAACTCGAGAACGCTTGCAGCTAGAGACTTGTAATTTGGTACAATAATATTTGATTAAAATGGCAAGGTCAAGTTCGAAGATGAGCAAAATCGGGCAACTCCTTCTTAGTGTTGCCATATAAGCATGAGTCGTTTTTATACAAAAATTTTGATATAAGAATGAGTATATTTTTCTACATCTAGGGTATCACGTAATTGGTGTGACCAATTGCTTCTTTACTAGTTTCTTGCTGTATTTTAGATATGCAACAACTCGAGGTGAAAGCCTGACTCAAGTCAAAAGCTCTTTGGGTCAGTTGAGTTGCAAAGAGCTTTCACAGCAGGGCGATTCGGAAGTTCGCACTGATTGCAAGTCAGATTGTTTGCGACTTTAGTTCTAGGTGGCAAATATGAACCGCCCTGTTCGCCAACCTCACTTTTGTTGTCCCATTTCAGCAAAAGCCACTCTCATGCTATCTAATTTTTCAAAGCTTAAATGTACACATCGGCAATTCAGCCGAGTACAGAAGTAGTAAGTGGTCACTGCGGACCCAAAAGCTCTATGAGTGCGTGAAGATAGAAAATGTGTCGCCAGTTGCATGGGGTACGTGAGCATCTCGCGGTCCAAAAGCTCTGTGGGTGTGATCAATCGGGTTCAACAGTTTGCAGGTGTGAGGAGGCATGAGTGCACCCACTCGCTCTAGACTTCTGTCGAGTTGATCATGAGACCTGTGGTGGGTAAAAAGCTTTACGTGCGGACTTCTGTTTTTGACTAGAGGCCTGTGGCTGGTAAAAAGTTTTACGTGCGGTCTTTTGTTTTTGACTAGACGTTAACCACTGCGGACCATGCGGGTGGGCGTGTGCTTGGAACAAAGCTATCTTTTGAATGAGGGGAAAAGCGCTGCGGTATGCTGCACTGGTGCATGTGATCATCGGCCGAACTGTGGACCTGGCGGGCGGCCGTGTGCTTGGAGCAAAGCTATCTTTCGAGTGAGGGGAAAGCGCTGTGGCATGCTGCACTGATGCTGTTGTGCATGCGATCATCGGCCAAAGTGCCCCAGATGCAGCACTGTCGAGAACGGGTATTCGGCAAAAAAGAGCATGCTGTTTAAATGGTCACGTCGTGGACGCCTCGATGCAAGATGCTTGGTTGGGTGTTTGCGAGCGATCGACACGGGGCTTTGGTTGACAGGGGGTCGAGAGCATGTCGTTGTTTTGTTTTGTTTCTCAGGGGGAATTCACGTGTACTCATGACGACCACGAAAACTACAAGTTTGCTGCTGCTGCACGGTGCACAGCCGGCCGATGGAAAAAGCGAAAGTGTGCCTGATCAAAAAACGAGAGTAAAAACAAAAAATCATTTCGGGTGCACTTGAACCTGGAAGACAAGACCAAAATGCCGGTGTAGGTCTAAAGTAAAAAATATGGGAGGTATGGTTTATTTTAAATAAAACGCAAGTTAGTTTAAACCTTGTTTTTATTATCAGCAAATGTTTGAAATCTGCCACACTTGACATCTCACTCCTTCTTAAAAAAATTTAGTTTAAGGAGACCTCCTCTGGACTCATCCTTTCCCTCGAAAATCAGAAAATAGTTGGAGTGTTGATTTAGGTCGTCTATCTGTTTTTGTGTTTTAATTTTTTCGGCAAACCTGGGCGGTAAATAAATATAGGTGCCGTTTTTAAAATGCGTGGTCACACGCAAGCCGTAGGTTGTTTTGATTAGTTTGAATATCCTAATGGGATATTCCCTTCCGACTTCCAAGGAAGTCACCGGCACCATGGTGTCGTGGGTGTTTTCCGCCACACTCTTTAAAAGTTCGAAGGTATTCTAAAAGAATTATAACGAAATTTAATAAAAAAGTAACAAAAACTACTTTACCTCGGTTTTTACTTACCATTTTTATTTTCTTCAAAATATCTGGTCTGAATTGTCTGGACCGTTGCAGAAAAGTGTCTAAAGTTTGTCTGGAAACCTATGTATTTATATACTGTTCTGGTACCCACCACTCTTAAAAAATCACAGCACATAAAAAACATGAAGTTACATTGCATCTAGTAAAGCTGTACTTTTAACTAAATGAAAATTTTATTTATGTTTTTGGTATGAAAGATAACTTTCAGACTTATGCCTTTAAAAATTAAATGCGCAAATTAGTTAGCAACATTGTTGAAAATTGTACCAGTCTTGTTCAGGAACCTATACGTTTTACACATTGGTTTTTGATGGTCTCCCTTTTTCTTTTAAAATAACATTTTTGCAAAATTATACCAGCCTTGTTCGGGAGCCTATACGTTTTGCACATGTTTTTGACGGCCTCCCTTTTTCTTTTAAAATATTAATGCAGTAAAAATATTTTATTAAAATTCAACAACATCATGGCAATCATCATAAAGTTCTTAATTTTAGTGGTTTATTCTTCTCATTAAAAAAGAGTTTCATCTAGCCCTGTCTGTCGTGATATAAATTAACGCAGTTAATAGCAGCCGCATTAAAAATAAGTATTCGAATATTCATAATAAAAAATCTATTAAGCGTGTACATTATTTAAACGAGGGTTCGGTATTAAGAAAAATATTTTCAACCCGCAATGTATAGTATTACATTCACTTTTTGAAAATAACAACTTTGTCAAGTTACCCGTCCGTTCAACGTTGACAAATGGAAGAATACCATAAATTTTTCGATTTCGCAGACTTTAAGTTTTGTGTCGTTTTAAAAATGAATAAGTCGTTAAATTTTATCCTGCTGAAAAATTAAGTTGTATAAAATGACGCGCGAAGAGAATGCACGTACTTGTAACATAAACTTTTATTTTATTTGCACCTATCTGGCCGGCCGAAAAACTGTATAAAAACGAAGTGAAAATGTATGAAGAACCATTGTCCCCGCAGCTAGTGCGAACTGAAGTGCCCGCCGTGCAAAAATTAAAGAGTTAACACTGCTAGTGAGTGTGTTTTATCGGGGAAATACAGTGTTAAGAGTGAAATTCAGGCGAACATCCTACAGTTCAAAATATTTTTAAGGTAAGGTAAAATTTTCATTTTTAGAATTTACAAAATTTAGTTAGTGTAAAAATTTTTAATTTTGATTGAAATTCTTTTTGCAGTGCTCAAAACATTGATGGGCATCCCACAGGACCAGGAGGATACCGTCGTCCCGCGTGAAGCCGATTCTGCTGGGGGTGAAGAACCCTCGCCACCCGTAGGGTTCGACCACATACCCCACGACGACACCGTGCCCTTTGAAGGTCCGGAGGACCTAGATTGGCTGCCGGCGTTAAGGGCATTTCTTCAAGAGATTCGTCCGCAACAACTACAACAACAGGGACAATAAAAATAAGGTAGAATACCAATAATAATTAATTATACCATCTAAAATTAGTAGTTAGTGGCCATAAAGAATTCGTGTTTAAAATGGCCGGTGTGATCACCCTACTGAAAACGGCTCTCGATTTTAGTGAGAGCCTGTTTTTAACTACGCTAAAAAGTGTGATTGAGGAACTGTCCCGACGACAGACATCATTCAGCTTTCGGGAGAAATTCGAAATATTAAACCTAATAGCGAACTTCTCCCTTAAAAGTGGGATACCTTTAAACGAACAGCCTTTGAAACATGCAATAACGTTTCTAAACGGCTGCGTTACTGATAATGTTGTCGGGGCTGGATGTAGTGTATCTTCAGACATGCCTTCTACCTCAATCACATTAAAAAAAGCAGCACAAGAACGTACGTTTACAAATAATAAAAACATTGTTCAGTGCGGTTTTGGGTCTGGTGCTACAATTAAGGTATTATCCAAAGAGAAAACATTTTTTAAAAAATTTAATTTAGACGGTATAAAAATCCGTTTTCAATTAAAGGACTTTGGTGCTAGTGACCAGAGCCCTTTGGAATACTTAGAAGGTGTGTTTAACGAAGTTATAAAACAGATCGTTGGTGATTGTGCAAAACACAGTAAAATATGTCTCTCTATATATCCACCCAATGCACCTCATGTAAAACCTATTTGGTGTAGTTTACGTCCGGTCAGTGAGTTGAACGCAAATCAGATTCTCGGTGTGATTTCAAATGTAAGTCAGTCGAACTCAGTGTTTTCATCTTCAGAAGTTCTGGAAGTGTTAGCGAGCGTCATAAATTTTCCTTCGGGTGCTGGGAAAATAAAAATTACAACTTCCAACGAGTGTGAGATTTTAATGAAGAAAAGCAGTGTCATAGATGTCAGTAAAACTGATAGTGTTTTTTGTCTCCCTCGAAGTTTGTGCTATGCCACCGAACTAGCACGTAGGGCACTTAATCGTAATGAAAAAAAGAAATTGCTAAAAAATTTGGATGGCTTATCAGCAAAGCTGTGTAAAAATGCGGGCGTTTTAGTTGATAAAGAGAGGGGCTGCATTTTAAAAGATCTGTATAATTTTCAATCTTTCTTAAAAGATTATCAACTTATAGTATACGATAACATTCACAACCCGAACAACCCGATATTTAAAATGCCGTTTGAGAACCGTTCCCTTAAAAAAATTTTTATTTATTATTCCCAAATGCTGCGCCATTTCTATGTAATTAAGTCATTAAAAGGCTTTTTTAATATGCGTTTTGTTTGTGAGTACTGTGACAGAGTGTCAAATAGCAAATATCACAAATGTGAGCTCAAGTGTTCTTATTGCACTTCTTCACCGCCTTGCTTATTTGTCCCCCAACTAAAAGATTGCTCTAACTGCAATCGCAAGTTTAGAGGGGACAGTTGTTTCAACAACCATCTTCGCAACATCATCAATGGAAAATCTGTGTGTGAGACTCTCCAAATATGTAAAATGTGTGGTAAATTTTTAGATTTCAATAGAAGGACAAGGGCTCAAAAACACATGTGTGACGAGTATTTTTGTCAAAATTGTTACAAAGTAGTTCCGCAAGAACACCAGTGTTTTATTAAGACCTATAATAGAGCGACAAGTAAGAAATTTCTTCTCATATTTTTTGATTGCGAAACCACACAAGACACTCTAAACAAAGACAGTACTTCTACTTATCTACACATCGTGAATCTGATTGTTGCTCAGCAAGTGTGTTTTTCGTGTTATAATGATTTAAATATTAACAATGAATGTAAAGTTTGTGGTGTTAGAGAACATATATTTCAATATCTAGAGGGTGAAGACGTTGTGAAACGCTTTATAAATTATTGTTTTATTCACCGCCCTAATATAACAAATGTGTTTTGCATTGCACATAATTTGCAAGGTTACGATGGCCACTTTTTAATTTCGGAACTTGTACAGAGAAATTTAACTATACACCCAATAATGAATGGCAATAAAATAATGAAACTAACCTGTGAAAATGTCTCGTTCATTGATTCGTTAAACTACCTGCCATTTGCTCTTTCTAAATTCCCAAGTGTTTTTGATATTGCAGATAGTGCAAAAGGGTACTACCCCTATTATTTCAATACACAGGCCAACTACAATTACGTTGGGAAATACCCACCGCCTGAATTATATGGCTGCAATACAATGGGGGTGAAACAGAGAGAGTTATTCCTACAGTGGTATAGTACTAAGTCAAATGAAACATTCAATAACAAAGACCAGTTGCTAGAGTACTGTGTGAACGACACAGCCATTTTACGTGTCGGGTGTATTCGTTTCATGACTGATTTTCTTGATATAACTCAAATAAACCCCTTTGTAGAGTCATTAACTATAGCATCCGCCTGTATGCTTGTTTATAGAAAGAAATTTCTTAAAAGTGATACTTTGGCCATAGCACCTTCAAATGGCTATCTCAAATCGAAGAACTATTCCTTTAATTCATTGAAATGGTTAGCGTTAAAAATGGAGGTAGATAGCGGCATTTTGTGTGCAAATAATGTGGGTGAAGTAAAGTTAGAAAGAGGAGGTCTATACGTAGATGGTTTTAGTCGGGAAAATAATAAAGTTTACGAGTTTTTTGGTTGTTTTCATCACGGGTGTAGAGATTGTTTTAAAACAGAGAACTTGGGCGTGAAGAATGGGTTGTTAGAAACACTGAAACAGAAAAATGAATGCACGGTGAAAAGAATTGAGATAATAAAAAATAACGGCTATCTATTGGAGTTTGTATGGGAGTGTGAGTTCAAAAACTTTTTAAAAAACAACCCTTCCATTGACGATAAGTTAAACAAAAGCCTAGTTAATTTTGTTCTTCCCTTAAACCCTCGTGATGCAATCTTTGGTGGCCGCACAGAAGTTTTCAAACTACATCATAAAATTAATGAAGATGAGGTTATTAGATATCTAGATTTTACCAGTCTATACCCATTCATTAACAAATATTCGCCGTACCCTACAGGACACCCGACAATTTTTAGGGGTGAAAATATACCCCCCGCCCCTGACGTTTTACAGATGCATGGATTTATTTTGTGCTCAATTCTTCCGCCTACAAATTTATTTTTACCCGTGCTACCATTGAGATGTAACAAGAAATTATATTTTACACTTTGCAGAAAATGCACAGCTTTAAATAATCTGTTCGGGTGTAATCACAGTGACGATGAACGACAACTTGTCGGTACTTGGGTGATACCTGAAGTATCTTTAGCCGTTAAAAAGGGGTATCAAATTTTAAAAATATTTGAAGTACACAGATATGACTATACGGTTTTTGATCCAGTTACAAAAGACGGTGGGTTGTTCGCAGAGTATGTAAATACCTTTTTAAAAATTAAGCAGGAGGCAAGTGGTTGGAGCACCACCTGTAAAACTTTGGAAGATAAAAAGAATTTTATAAAATTATACGAAATGAAAGAAAATATCACTTTGGACGAAAACCAAATTAATAAAAATCCCGGTAAGCGTAACCTTGCAAAACTTTGTTTGAACTCACTTTGGGGGAAATTTGCACAACGGGAAGATAGAACACGTACAAAAGTGGTTAATAATTGGCGAGAATTTTGCGATTTTATAGAGTCACCCGGTATACAGATTTCATCACTGTTTCCCATAAATGAAGACACAATGTGGATTAATTGGAAGTACATTGAAGAAAATGCAGGTACATTACCACATGTGAATATACCTGTAGGTGCTTATACTACAGCGTTTGCCAGACTAAAACTTTATGAAGCAGTAGAAAAAGTGGGCAGTTCAATTCTCTACTGTGACACAGATAGTTTAATCTTTGTTGAAAACAGAAATAAATCGCCTCTATTTGAAACTTCAGATTTCTTGGGTGAATTAACTGATGAAATAGAGAGTTATGGCTCTGGCAGCTTTATTTCTGAATTTGTTAGCACAGGACCCAAATCTTACAGTCTTAAAATTGAAAATGGTGATGGGTTGGTTAATTATATCACTAAATGTAAAGGTATAACATTAAATTTTGAAAATGTAAAATTAATAAATTTTGAACTATTTAAAATGATGGTAGACGGTGATAAAGATGTGGTCTGCATCAAAAATAATTGTAAAATTAAACGTAAAAGACCTGGGGTTATAGTTTCTGAACCTGAAGGTAAATGTTTTTCTTTCACTTTTGATAAACGTGTGGTAGCTGAAGGAAATTGTTCATATCCCTATGGATTTAAGAAAATGAAATTAAAATCGTGAATGAAAAATAAAAACCAACTATGTATACCAATAATGTATATAATAATAATGTATGTATAACCATGTATAACTATGTATATAAATAATTTTGCTTTATATAAATGTAATAATAATACGCCTGGGAATTTCGTAGACATAAACTGTTAATTATAATTTCGTAATTGATATTATTAAGATAATTTTTGTAAATGTGCTGAGTATTTAATGTAAATGTATATTTAGTGAACGAACTTGTATATACACGTTAGACAATAAAATACTAGAATGTAAAAGCTTAAACCGCAGTAAGTGTTCAGCGCTCCTATAGAGAGCATATATGTGATATAGACAAGCACATTTTACACGATGCCTGTCGATAACATGGTCAAGTATATTGTGGACATACAGTTCGTTTGCGGCAACAACGGCCAGTACTTTGTTAAAGAGCTTGGAATACTAACTTTTGGGTCCATCTGGCCAAAGATGTACCATTTTTTGCCACCTTTCCCGTATCATGAGTTATCATTAGAAGCACGAAAACAAAACCAGTACGACGTGCAAAAGATCAACAACTTGCACTGGAATGATGGGACTATTTATTATAATCATCTACCAATGGTGTTTTCGACATTAGAAAATGCAACTGCAATATATGTGAAGGGGGAGATAAAGGCTACATTCATCAGGAAATACGTACCAGCTGCGAACATTGTCCAACTGAATAAACTGCCAAAACTAAGCGAACTGCAAAATTTTCAAGCACCTTGTGAAATCCATAAGAATGCTTCCAACCATCGCTGTGCTCTACAAAATTGCATTAATATCTACCTGTATATGTTAGTTAATAAAATTATATAAAAACAAATAACTTTTATGTGTTTTTATTTAAAAACCTTTATTATCAAAAAATAGTAGGCCCTACAATGAAAGGTATTTCATAAAATAATCTTGAGTAATTCAAATGTACATAAGAAGTTCTAGACGGTATGAAAAAGTCTTCATTTGACAAGAAGAACACATTTTTGCTTTTACACTTTTCACAATACTGCCTAAAATATTCCTCAACACCCTCGACTACGTTGTTATTATGGTACATAACCATGTTTATGAAGTCCAATAGGTCAAATAATCTGTACAGCTCGCCTAAAGTCAGCTTAACAGCAGATATTTCGACAGGGATGGTGTATTCTACCAGTAGCTCCTCTTGGTTAGCAGGTATCGTGTCTTTGTTGAGCTCGGTCTTTAAGGCAGTTAGATGTTTGTGAACTGCCTGCCATCCGGAGTAAGATGTTGACACAGGAAAGCGGCCATGGCGGTGGAATACTATCTTCGCTTGAAATGTGTACTTGTCAAACCCAACGGTGACTTTCCGATTGTGGTAATAGTCCAGAAAGTATGTGTAGCTCAGCAATAAGTTTTCACCAGGGACCTCCGACGCCTTTTTGTCTTGCTTCCGGACATTCTTCAATTTTTTAAGCTTTTTCGGCACAACCTCTTCAAGTCCTTCGTTACACAATATCACTTTATGTTTTTTTCCGTTAAATGCTAGCTCCATTTTAAATCACAAGCTTGAACTAAGCGTAGTTTTACCACTATTGCGTATTTATACCCTTATTCTCAGATGTACATAGCTGGTTATAGCAATCCCCACCAGACTGTAAATACGGCTTTGTGTATATGTTGTGATATAAATTCACAACTTTATTGTCATTTAATTTAAAGTCTTGAATGGAGAATTGCTTCAAGAATTGCTTTAAACTTTTCCCTTTGCATCGAAAATATAAATACACACAGCAATAATGACCGCACGTAGATGAAAATGCACTTTGCAGCCGTTGATTATTATTCACAAAAACATTTGAGTTGGTAGTTAAAAAGTGATGAAAAAATGTGTTGCCGGGGTATTTACCATACGAGTCAAAGTACTCTGGAGGTCCTTTGCTTGGGAAATAAAATGCAATCCAATGAGTACCGCCTTTATGTGCAGGGTCTGTATTGGCCACAATACATGCCGGTTTTTTTACATTGCTTGGCAGACGATTACACGGGAATACACCTTTAAAGAATCTCCTTGTTGTAGGATTTGTTGCTAAAGATCTTTCTAGCTCGATCGTGTTCATTCTTGTTCGGCTGGCGGGGTCGTTGTCTCCAAATCAATAACCTTGGTGTAAGAAGTAACATAGTTATTTATAAATTCTTTGGTTGTAGCATCGCTAACGAAGATTGTGGTAAATTTTGCCAGGGTTTTTATCAGATCTTCATCTATACGTCTAAGCTCAATGTTTCCAAATTTATTTGCCTGCAGGTCAATACATCCGGGGGCTGTCGTAGGGTATTTAAAGGTTATCTCCTTTGTGAACAATTTATTTTGTGCTGTGAATCCCGCAAAAGAGACCTTTTTTAAGAAGGTTAAGCACCCTCCATGGAAGTACTCGACGTTTATTAAACAGCTCATCTCGACACGGGGCGACAAAATCAACTTATATTTAATTATGGCGCAGAACTTATATATATATACTTTTTATAAGTTGGTTTAGACATCTTTATTCGTCTAGATATATGGCAGATAGGGTATTAGGGCGGTTTGGCTCGACAGTCTGTGACGTTACATGTGCACGCTCTCTCTCTCTCAAAACCACCTTATCAGAAGCTGGTGAATACATTGCGATCCTTATCAATTTCCAAGGTTGCGTCGTATTCTGTATAGACTATGCAGGTTATAGCCGTTTTTAGAGCCTTTTTAAACATTCCCTCTATGCGTACTGTGCCCTGATTAAGAAGATTAGCACAAGTGGAGTTGTATGAATGGTCACTTGTAAGATCAAACGCAAGCAAAAAACACCCCTTATCGAAAAAATCTTTAGATATTTGATGACCGTTGTCAAAATAATGGATGCCGGTTCCTTTGAATAATGTTAAATAACCTCTGGTGCTTTTGGGGTTTGCACTGGAAAAGTCAAATTCTAAAGGTTGATTAGGCACCTGCACACCATTCACTGATAAATTTATCCTTGCAATATCGTTATGTTTAAAACAAAATGAATTTTTCGTTCTCTTTCCGTTATATGCATCATTATCCACCATGCCAAAAATTAAAAGATTTGGTAATTGACCAATAACGACGTTATCTAAAGATAGAGAAAATGTGTTTGCGGGTAAAGTATAGCTTTTCACCTCGACACGTTTATACGGGTACACAGCATTTGATCGCTGCAGAACACTTTCATGCGCTAGTAATATGTTGGGATTAACTGTCACATGATTCATATACATTGTCGCCTCTAAAATCTTAATTCTCGGAACATTTTCATCATCTTTTGATAATAAGTAGAATTCTGGTTTCTCCAATGACAACACGATTCTCAAATCTACACCGCTAAGCAGCAATTTATTTTGGTTTAGCATATCGCCATGTAATTTTCCCATTAGTTCAACTGCCTTACTATCCGAAAATAATTTCGCTCTAGCTAAATATCCTGTATTTTCCTCATTAACTTCAACCACCTCCATATTTTCTTTATCTAAATACCATCCGACAGATTCTAAATGTGTTAGCGCAGCATCGTTGCCATAATTCAATAGGTTTTCTATGTATGCCCGATAATTATAATTGTTATCCGTTTGAGCGATTGGTTTGCCGTTGAGGTAAATGGTGCACTGACGAAACAGTGAATGCATAATATTATTGACCGTTCCGGGAGACAATTCATCTTTATTTTTTTCTTTATCATACAATTCTTCTTTTCCCCCTTTATTTTTCACTAGCTGAAGGTTTAAGCGTAAATATACGCTGGATAAATCTCGGTAAGTGTCGCCATGTCCCAACGATACAAATTCTAGTACAGATGAATTGTCCAAGGAGGCAATTGGCTTGTAGGCTACTTCTTCCGTCTTCAAAATATTACTTTGTATAGGTGGTGCTGCAAAAAGATCCAGCTCCGATTTCATACATTCACTATAGGAAGGCATTTTTGGGGGCTATTATTTTCCGAAAATATCCAAAACGCGTTTATTTGATTTACGGCGTCTACGTTTAGTTGTCGTTGTCGTTTTCTTTGCGGCTTTTCGTTTACCTTTTTTCGATGTGTGACGCTTCTTACGCTTGGGTTTAACAGACAGTTGCAAGCTCGTAAATGGGTTTGCTCTTTTTATATGGAAGCGTTTCCGCGACAATCCTGAGCCTTCCATATCGCCAAACATCTTATTTATACCTTTCTGAGTTAGATCCTGTACAGCAACTTTTCCTTGTTCTTTGATTATTTGCTGTATTGGTTTATTAGTGCTGCCGACTTCATGCAATATTGCTTTTCCAGTTTTAAGGGCCTGTTTGGATAGCGTTTTTACTCCAGAGCTAACAAACGGCTTTAAATATCTAAATAAACCGCTGAAGAAACTTCCAATCCCCCTACCGCGCTGGTAAATGTTTGGAGCTCTGTATAAATCGCCAATGTCTGTTAAATACCCACCGCTTTGATTTATATAGTAATGGGTATAATAAGCGTTCATGTTGAAATTTTTTACAGTTATGGTTAGAGTATTATTGTCCCAGCAAGACTATACAAAATATTTGTGTTTTTCCCCTTATTTATAGTCTGTTTTTAAAAAATGAAGCATTACATATGTTGGTATGTAACTTGGTGCAAAGTCAATCAATTCACCTTGATCATTGGTTAGCTTTATAGAAATACTTTCAATGAAACTTTTCTCAACGGGGCAATATTCGACGTGTTCAAAACGCAAAACATTATTATTTTTCGTGAGCAGTGGTAAAACTTTAAGAAATCTTGTGTGCATATTCCCAATTATTCTTGGCTGTATTATGTCAGTGTACACATATATCATATTAAAATCATTTTCTTTTTCCTCGATGCAACGTTTTTCTTGTGCTGGTGGTTTGTTTTTAATTTGCTCGTCCACAGCTTTCTGTAATCCCTCATTAACAGCTTCACTTACAATATCAGGTTTACGTTTACCCACAGGTGTTTGTAAAAATAAGTGTGATAAAAATGTTTCCAGATCGCTAAATTTATTCTCAAATGGTACAGGGGTGGTTTTATATGTACCAGGGCCTGTCTTCTCGTACGGTATGTTTAAAATAGATGTGGGTATAAGGACAGGCTCCTCCTGCTCTGCATCCATAGAATTATCATGCAAATTTTTAAAAACGTTTTTTATTTGCTCTTGAACGATGTTAAGCTTTTGTTCTTTTTCATCATCGCTTAAGTCGTCATTATCGAATTTTAAATGGGCGATTAACAAACTGCCGAATTCGTTTAATGTCAATTTTGGTGGTAAAGGTCTTTTTATTTTAATGGTTGCACCGATATCTTTAAGATCAATATAAAACTTGATCTTTTCTTTTTCGTCTTTTTCAACATTGCGTGGTCTTAAAATATTCTCCATCATATTTATCAGGGCGGCATAATCGTTTACATTCATATCATTTTGGCCAAGTAAATCCTCAATAAAATGTTCAATTGTGTCGTAAATCTGACCGCGCCTTAAAACCGCTAACTTATTTGTATTATGTAACTCTAACTGAACTAAAAACTCGCCATCATTTTTTTGGTATTCGACACGGTTTATGTCATTTATCACACTCGCTCGTTTTATCCGGGCAAGAATTCGCGCAGTCAATTCATTTAAATAAGCTTTATGATGCGGTTTTGAGAGTGCTTCTTTCAAATCAGATATAATGGTGGACAATTTAACAACGTTTTTCTGAATTTCTACTTTATGTAAATAATCTACCGTGTAATAAAGATAAGTTTTTCTGAATTGAAACCCAAAATAATTAACTTTGGGTGTGTTTCGTTTCACCTGTTTACTCGAATGGCCAAGATCGTCATTACCGATGCTTCTCTTTGATCTATTTTTAGGTGGTTTTGAAATATCGTAACAGTTAAAGGAAATCTCAGTAATTCCCACTACCCAATCTTTTGTTAATTTTAAAGGGTACTTTAGCAAGTTGGTGTATGCAGATAAAGTATTCTCTGGATAAACGTGATTAGAATTGTTGCTTAACAGGCACACATAAAAACTGCTTTCTTTAATATCGACAGGCATAACTAGATTTTTTATTTTTCGCTGTTTAAAGTCTATCCCAAGCTTGGTCTGTTTCACTTCTTGTTTGTGATTTTTGAGTTTTTAAGCGGCTACTTTGACGCACTGGGGCTTTCCTTACTGGGAATGCAAGAATATTCTGTCTGGGGTTAGATTGCGAAGGTCTTAATATAGACGATGTGCTTTGCGATTTTTTATCCTTTTTGGGGACGCTTGCAAAACTTGCGTCTTTATCCTGGTCAAAAAGGCCGATAGCTTCATCAATGTCCATATCTGCCGGTATAGTGATCTGTGTTATGCCATCGTCTGCAGTAACAACACGATATTCTTTACTTTTCTCTTTTGACGATGGCTTAAGGTTTTTAACGGCAGCACTGGCTGATAAACGTCTGTTTCGGTCAGGGGTTAAAGATTGTTTTGGGGTTGTTTCTTCATCGAATGGTGTTTCAAAAAAATCCTCTATAGGCTCTGGTGTTGGTTGTGCGACTTCTATAGGTTCAGGTACAACTTGTGTGGCCTTGTCCGCCTTAAAAACAAATCTAGTTTGTGTGGCATTATCTCGTAGGTTTTTTTGTTCAACTTCAGGGCCGTGTTTAACGTTAAATATTTCTTTCTTTGGTGTGCTAATAACTTTAAGTTTCCGTTTTAAATTCAAAAATTTTATTAATTCGTTCCGATAGTTATACCATTTTTCCTTATCAGATAATTGCTTGCTATTTAAAATTTTGTTCATAGATTTATCAAATAAAGATTGATTTGCTGTATCTTCCAAGTCGTTTTTCAGTTTTTCATATACCTCTGGTGACAGAAGCAGCATTTTGTTTAAAGATTTATTTCGGTACATATTTCTCGATTAAAGTCCCAATTATTCCTGAAAGCACACTTCCTAGCAAGACTGGCAAAAATCCACCTCTCTGTATTAATATTTTACGCTGTCTCGGCACAGAACGTTTTGCCTTAACTAATTTACGCATATCCTTTTTATACTTGCAAAGTTGTCGGAACATTTTTCCACGAGGTGTGTGATTACCTTTCAAAGTATTGTACGTAATCTCACATAGAGTCTTTATTATTTCTGGGTCAGCATTTTTTAATATTGCATTTCGTAAACACGGTTTAGCTGTTTTAAGAATGTACAACATATGCCTGTTGTCCTTTAACCGTTTCATTCTCGACACCATAATTGCTGTTTAAATTTTCGTATGAACAAAAACACGTTGTGTACTTCTTATTAAATATATCAGATCGAAATCTTAGCGCCTCGTTAATACCTTGCGTCAGGTCGATCAGTAAATATCCGTGTGGCACTTGTGTAATTTCTTTATATATTCTCATTAATTCGGAACTATTTTCAGGATGTATTTGTTTCGCAAGATGATGAAATTGACTCTTATCTCGAGGGTTCTTGAAAACGCATAAATATTTACAATTTAATGATATGTCTCGGCAGAATTTCCCTTGATGGAAAACATTTTGCGTTACAAGAATTACTGAAAAATTACGGTGATGCGAACCTTTTGTAAAAAGCTCACATATTTGCTTAGAGAAAGCATTTAACATCATGTCATCTAGCACAATTAATATTGGGTCATTTGCGTCATTTGGGAATTCTTCAGGTATAAAATTTATATACTCAATATTTTTACAAGCTACATGAACTGGTAGCGCCAGTTTTTCGGCATTACACCACAAAACTTTTTTTATTTGTGGGCGAATCAAAGATATATTATTGTCAAGAAGGTTCTCTATGAATGTTGTCTTTCCACATCCTGACGGCCCAGCAACCATCATTGTAAACGGGTGATTGAATTTCACAACCATTGTTAATAAAGATAGTATATAAACAGTATTCATCTGTACGATCTATTTATACATTTTTATTGAAGATGAGTAGAAGACAAGTTGTAAACGAATTACACAGACCCGCGCGTAAGAATTTCAAACGCCGCCGAGTGACCATCAAAGGTATTGACGATCTATGGCAGGCTGATCTTGTAGATATGACAGCATTTGCATCGGAAAACCGAAACTTTCGCTTCCTGCTAACGGTTATTGACTGTTTTTCAAAATACGCATGGGCAGCCCCGATTAAAAATAAGAGCGGAATTGAGGTTACAAAGGCTATGGAAAATATATTTGAAAAGTCGTCACGATACCCGCGATTTTTACAAACAGATGATGGCAAAGAATTTTACAACAATCAATTCCGCAAGCTAATGAATACTCATTATATTAACCATTATTCCACCTACAGTGCATTGAAGGCTTCCATTGTTGAAAGATTTAATCGTACATTAAAGGGTATGATGTGGAAAGAGTTCAGCATGAATGGTAATTATCAGTGGATAACGATGCTTGACTCACTTGTACATAAGTACAATAAATCATTTCATCGCACTATAAAAATGCGTCCGATTGACGTAACGCATAGAGTCGAGAAACGTTTATATCTGAAAACATATAAATACCCTAAGCGCGCATCCAAAGCACCATCAAGGTATAAAGTTGGCGATTTTGTTCGTATAAGCAGGCACAAACATGTGTTTGAGAAAGGTTATACGCCGAATTGGTCAACGGAAATTTTCACAATAGATCAAGTCAAAGACACAAATCCTGTAACTTATATTCTCAGAGATTATCGACAAAATACAATACAGGGAGGCTTTTATGAGCAGGAGCTGACAACAGTTAAACATCCCGATTTGTACCTCGTTGAGAAGGTTTTAAAACGTCGCGCAAACAAGGCTCTTGTTAAATGGCTTGGTTTCCCAAGTGAACATAATTCCTGGATAAGTATTAAAGACATTGTCTAAGCTCTCATCGGTCAGTTAAAATGTTGAATTTGAAAAGTGAGTACGACCGCCTTAAGACATTCGTTACTTTAAAAAATCTTGACACTAGTAAATGTCAAAATTTTGCAAGAAGCGGATTTTTCTACACTAATCGTAACGACAATATAAAGTGCTATTTCTGCGCCTTAGAAATGAACGCGTTTACTTCACCTTCAAACATCGAACCAGAACATCAGCGACTTTCACCAAACTGCGTATATGCTAGCGGAAAGGACGTGTGCGGGCTGTACGATAGACCCCTCATAAAAGAACCCCCGTCGAAAGTGTTACAATATAGTATGAATATACTTAAAGTATTTGCAGTTATTTTGCTCACCACCGGCATGGCGTGCGAATTTTACCACATTTTTGAATATATTTTGAAGACGCAAATGAAAAAGTAAATTACATTCAGTTCATGTGAGAACTATATACCATAATTATGAAAAAGCAAGTACGCTTTCATAGTCTGGATGCTGGTTAATATTTATATGTATGGAGTTACGCTTACCAAAATGCACGTAAAGGACCGTGGGAAAGTCACGCTTTGGATAGATTTAGATTTAAGATGCGTATTTTGCAAAGCAGTTTGGTTTTAAGTCACATTCTCCACCCGTTACACAGGCGAAACATTTATTATGAAAGATTTCAAACATTTGCTGATAATAAAAACAAGGTTTAAACTAACTTGCGTTTTATTTAAAATAAACCATACCTCCCATATTTTTTACTTTAGACCTACACCGGCATTTTGGTCTTGTCTTCCAGGTTCAAGTGCACCCGAAATGATTTTTTGTTTTTACTCTCGTTTTTTGATCAGGCACACTTTCGCTTTTTCCATCGGCCGGCTGTGCACCGTGCAGCAGCAGCAAACTTGTAGTTTTCGTGGTCGTCATGAGTACACGTGAATTCCCCCTGAGAAACAAAACAAAACAACGACATGCTCTCGACCCCCTGTCAACCAAAGCCCCGTGTCGATCGCTCGCAAACACCCAACCAAGCATCTTGCATCGAGGCGTCCACGACGTGACCATTTAAACAGCATGCTCTTTTTTGCCGAATACCCGTTCTCGACAGTGCTGCATCTGGGGCACTTTGGCCGATGATCGCATGCACAACAGCATCAGTGCAGCATGCCACAGCGCTTTCCCCTCACTCGAAAGATAGCTTTGCTTCAAGCACACGGCCGCCCGCCAGGTCCACAGTTCGGCCGATGATCACATGCACCAGTGCAGCATACCGCAGCGCTTTTCCCCTCATTCAAAAGATAGCTTTGTTCCAAGCACACGCCCACCCGCATGGTCCGCAGTGGTTAACGTCTAGTCAAAAACAAAAGACCGCACGTAAAACTTTTTACCAGCCACAGGCCTCTAGTCAAAAACAGAAGTCCGCACGTAAAGCTTTTTACCCACCACAGGTCTCATGATCAACTCGACAGAAGTCTAGAGCGAGTGGGTGCACTCATGCCTCCTCACACCTGCAAACTGTTGAACCCGATTGATCACACCCACAGAGCTTTTGGACCGCGAGATGCTCACGTACCCCATGCAACTGGCGACACATTTTCTATCTTCACGCACTCATAGAGCTTTTGGGTCCGCAGTGACCACTTACTACTTACAGACGTGCTGACGTCAGAGACTTAGTTCTTATTGATAGATATTCTTTGGTTGGAGGGTTAAACTGAATTTTCAGCTGAACGCAAATTACACGCGTTAGGGGAAAGTGAACATTTGTTTGCATTGCCAATCATTACGTCTTAACGTAATTTCTTTTAAGAATGCCTCCTAGAAAATACACCACTCAAGAGGAGAGAAAAGTAGCTAAAGCTGCAAAAAAACGCCTTTCTAGACAAAAGCAAACCACAGAGCAGAAAAGGACAAGGCTTGCCTCAGATGCAAGACAAAAAAGCCTCTCTCGACAAAATGAGTCTCTTGAACAAAGGCAGGAGAGAAATGCAAAAAAACGACAGAGTAATGCTGACCGAAACGCAAAAAAGATTAAAACAGTTTCAAACGGAGAAACTTTAATTTTTGAGCATTCCTGTGGTGACATGAATATTAAATGTGAACACTGTCAGTCCTTAAACTTCAAATTAGAAACTAATCGATTTAACAGTGGCAAGAAAGGATTTTCTCAATGAACTCAATGTCAACTTTATGTTGCCTGTTAAAGAGTTCGTGAAAGAACGGACGTAAAGAGACGTCCTTGCCGCCTGTTTCAGCTTGAATTAGCAGACACCTTTGCACAAATAATTTTAAGTACAATTTATAATATCTAGAACAGCGGTCATTTCGTATGACCGCCGGGCTTTCTAGTATAAATATAATTCTTTAATTTTAATTATTTATTTCTCTTTTTTTATCCCTGATTGTTAACATAAAATCATAATGAAGATCTTCCACAACTTCTTTTGGCAGATCCTGCATTAGCTCATCCAGAACTGCAAGCATCGTTTGGTACTTCAGGTTGGAAGTTTTATACATAATTTTCAAAATTTACAGTCGACGTGTAATTTGACTCGAAAGTCTGTGATGCCCCATCCTATAGGTCACTAGAAATAGTAGTTCTGAAATTGCATTTTGAAAGTTGGCTTTTCACCAAATTTATCAATAGTTTTCTTTCTTCAAAGCTCATTGTATTTTTTTTCCTACATGGTTTTGCTTTTTTTGGTATTTGTACACTTGGAAATTTTGAGGGCTGCGGTTGATCCTGTTCATCCTCATCGCATGGACATGAATCGTCCCAATCATTATCCAGAAACTCATATTTCATTTATGAAATATCTATTTGCAATAACTATTTGTAAAAATAAATGAAAAAGTTACTTACAATTTAATAATTAGAATTCCTGCCAAATCGAAATAACTTTGACTTTTAAAAAAAGCGCGAAAATTGAAACTGTCAATTTTTATCCTCTGAAGAATAGAAATTCCGTTGCTTGGTGGATCAAAACGTGAAAAAAATCTCTACAATTGACCATTATAGCCATCTATATTTGAACAGTAAAACGTCAAATTTTACCTTGATTTTTAGCCGTACTAACATCGTGGCAAAATTCATCCCCATTGTTTTGCGCATTTATCCGCGTTTTTTTTTTACATAGGTTGTTGTGGTCGGAAGTCTGCTGTGAGGAAGTCTCCGAACACTTGACAGAAAAAATTACCTCGCAGCTGATCGAATACTCGACCCAACAAAAACTTCACGGCCACCACCGCGCCGGCGGGGAAGCGAACAAAACAATTCATAACGTACTAGAGGCGGAAATTAACTTCTGCACAACGTGCATCCGCCTTCTAGAACATTCTCGAGCTTGCGGGGCCTCGAGGGTTCTACGGCAGAGATGGGCAGGCCTATGCCCGCGGGCACTCCAGCTTTTAGAGCTATGAATATGTACACGAGCAGCTTTCAAGTCGAGAGCGCATCATTCGGCCGCCAGCCGTCATGCGAGCAGGACTATGTTGTTTTGCGCTTTGCTTTCAGGTACACTGTAAATTTGAAATCATTTTGCCATGTGGCTTCACTTTTACATGACAGGTGACGTCACCAAAATTAACAGTGTATAAAAAGCAGGAGAGAGCTTTGAAAAGCTTTCATACAATCACATTTTGAGACTATGGTTGCATGCCCATCCCTGTTCTACGGAGATCACCTCTCAGATCTCATTGGAGGAATATCGCGTGATCTGCGGCGAACCGGGATTGACATTCCAATTCGAGAATGTTCGATCCGATGCGCATGCTGGAGGGAAGAAGACAGGTCGATGCACATGCGTGGGGAAATCGGCACCGGCGAGTCTGGGAAAAGGCAGTCTGGGTTCAGCACTAGGACAAGAAGGTCGAAAGGAAAAATTATTTTTGCGAGAAAAAAAAATATATAAATAAAGAAGCTGTGAAGTGGTCGCAGAATTTCAAAAAAAAAAAAGCAATAATACGGTATGAAAGGGCCGATACACCGCGAAAGTTTTTTGTGGAAGCGCACGGAAGAATAATAGTGGTGCGCAATTACTGTGGTATCTGTTCAATGAAAAAAAAAAGGAAAAGGATATTCAAGTGAATAAGAAAATTGCATCGGCGTACCTTCCCGCCCCGGGAGGACCCAGATCGCCAGACGACCAGCAGAAGATCGACAGCTCGACGATGGAAGGGAATAGAGGGAGGTTAGGGGCCATCCAAGGGGACACTGGTATATTCGTCCCCCCTCAGCGCAGGTAAGTCCGGATATGCCCCCCCCCCCCCCCGCTCTCGGCGTTGTTCTCCTTACCTGATCGCGATTTTCGTTGTCCCTTCGCGCGAGATATTTCGTTATGCGGGACGAAACCCTGGGCTGCGAGGACGTTTTTGGCCAACCCCCCCACACCTACTGCAATGCTAGCCGTCAAGCTCGCGCCGTCCACTGCGGTCCCAGGGGGAGGCAACTTAGCCGAGTGCCTCCTGGGGCAACAGCTGTTTCGTCGGGACTGACATCTGGCGTCTGCACGGAACCCCCTCCAGGTGCCAGTTCCTGCTAGCATAAATTCTAGCACCAATTGTTTTCCATAACAAGGTTTTAAATGGAAAGATAAATTTAGCCCGATCTGCGTACTGGGCTTTAAAGGCAAAATTTAGAGAAAAACAACAATTGGAAGTGTGCGGTAGCTGCCCAACGGTAAATCCTGTGCAATTAGACGATAACTTTCGCGCGAGTGACCAGTGCTCAATTCTGGGACGAGAAGCCCCAGATAGACATATGGAATCACTTTTGAAGGAATCGTTTTTGAATCACTTTTATATCTGATTAAATATCGATTCATATCCATTCCAAATATCACTTTTTCGATTATATGTAGTATGCGATGGTAGGCTATGGTTGTTGATTTCCAAGATCCCTTCTTTTCTGATACTTTTGCGATCCTACGTTTGACAGGTACTGTGACGTACTTGCATATGTCGGTCTGTTTGGCGTTCAAGTGAAATACGAAATTTAAGCAACAAAACTGTGTATGTGCCCGTGATTAAATATTTTTAAGCAATTATTTGTTATATTTCATTCTTATTATATGTTATATTTGATTATGTCAAAAAATCGGAAAATATCGCAGGTGTAAGTAAGCGGCATTACATGAAGGCTGGTGCGTGCTGAAATGCAAAAGTTGCAAGCCGGCATATTGAAGCCAAATTTAAAAAAAAATTTCGTCGAAAGTGTGGTGCAAGTGAATGAAACCATAGAAAAAGTAAGTATAAAGAAGTATCATCCAGAACAAAAATTTGAAACGCTTTTTGTTGCGAGGCATCCAGTGCGAGGCATCCAGTAGCTTTCAGAAAGCTGTTTTTTAAAAGCACGGATACTGACACACATAAACTAGCATGTCAACTTATGTGTGGGGCGGGCTTAATGAAGACAGCACTGAATGAAACCGGTTTTCTTGGATAGTACCAAGTCTGTTACTCTATTCTGGGCCAGAATTTTTGTTGGGTGATTCGTATTCATTTCACTGCGATTTGGCATAAAGTTAGCATCGAGCATCGGTTACCTTGAGCGTATATTCCAAAAATTTTGCATTAATTTGCTTTCTGACTGTTACATTTGACAAATTTGTTTAAAAAAATGGATAAGACAAAGATTTGGGGCGTTAGGTGTCAGGCCTTGTCATGTCGGATATCGAAAAGAGATGACCCGACTCTCAAGTTTTTTAAATTCCCTCGTGTTGGAACTGTTACCCATGAGAAATGGATGCTAGCATGTGGATTAGAAAAACCTACTCAAATTAAAAATGCTTACGTTTGCTCGAAACATTTTAATAAATCAGTAATTGGAAAAGAGAGATTACGAAAACATGCTTTCTCCACAAATAATATATATATCAATGATTCAAATTGTTCTGAAAGTGATACCCATATTTCTGTTTTATTCTCTGGCAAAACATATAGTAGACCCCAAAATATGGAGGTTGACGATTTAAATGTTGAAGAGCTTCAAGCTCTGGAACCGCCTTCATTACCTGCATGTAATTTGAATGTGGAATTACCTGACTTGACGTGTAAGAACTGCATAAACTTAGAAAAAAATATAAAATTTTACCGGCAAAAATATAATGATATATTGAAAAAATATCAAAAATTAAAGAAAATAAATAAAAATATTTCACTTAAGAAAAGAGTCCACTTATTCAAATTTAAACAGCTTAAAGGCAAAAATATCCAATTGCGGAAAATAACGAAACAACCTCTAACACAAATCCTAGAGTCAAGTCCACAACTCAGTTCAGAGAGTAAAACATTTGCAACGATGATTTTAACCAAAAAAACCAAATGGACAGCAGATGAAAAAAATCTTGCATCTAATTTGCATTATAAATCCACTTCGTATTATAAATTTTTGAAAGATGGTTTGAAGTTACACCTCCCTTCTATTTCTTCAATTTATCGTTGGCAACCAATCAAATATACGAGTCCTGGCTTTAATCACTTATTTACAAATTTTTTAAAAAGTGTGTCGTCGGAATGGGATGCAAAAACAAAAGAAGCCTCTTTAGTGTTAGATGAAATTGTTATAATAAAGAATTTAACATATGACATATCAGCTGATGAAATTATTGGGTATGCAGATACTGGGGATTCAAAGTCTACTAAACCTGCCAAATATGTCAATTTGTTTATGCTTAGGGGTATTTTTTCTGATTGGAAGTTTATTTTGTGCTACTTTGCTTCAGATCGTCCTGCTTCTGGTGAGTTCGAGGCAGAAAAGGTATTGGAGTGCATAAATTATTGCACTAATATAGGGTTTCGTGTAAGAAGTGTTGTATGCGATCAGGGATCGAACAACAGAAAATGTTTTAACTATTTGCAAGTCTCCGAGAAAGACCCATTTTTTTGGGTAAATAACCAAAAAGTTTTCGCAATTTTTGATACTCCACATCTAATTAAATCAATGAGAAACACGCTACTCACAAAGAATTTGATGTGTGAAGACGGTATCGTTACATGGAAATGTGTGGAAGAACTATTTAACATAGAAAAAGATAATGCAACAAAAATGTGTTGTAAACTTACGGCAAAACACGTTAAACCGACTTGTTGGGAAAAAATGAAAGTGTCATACGCCACTCAAGTCTTTAGTCACACCTGTAGTGCAGCTATTAAAACAGCTCATGACTTAAATTTGTTTACCCCCGAAATAATTGAGAGTGCTCAATCCACATCTATTTTTTTCGAAAAGATAAACAAACTTTTCGATTGCTTAAATAGCAAAACTCCATACTGCAAAAATATTTATAGAAGTGGTATCAGAAAAAACAATGTTCCAATGCAGTATTTGAAGGACATAATACCATACTTGGAAGGAATTTCATTCGAAAATGAGACAAAGACATACTGGAAAAGAGGAATTATTCAAACTGTCACAGCTATAGTCAATCTTTCAGAGATTCTCCTTGCTGAATATCCCGAATCGTTTTTTGTTTTAACCTACAAATTTAATCAGGACCCTCTAGAAAATCTCTTTTCCCTTATAAGGAGCAGAGGTGGATTCAATAAAAACCCCTCTCTTTATAATTTTAACCATATTGTAGCGAAAATTCTTTCCCATAAAGTAGTGCAAGCTTCATCTTTTGGAAAGAATTGTTTGGATGATAATGAGGACTTTCCAGAAGAAATATTTTGCGTTGATTCTGAGAACCACTTAGCTACTGATATTGAATCAACTGAAGTAACTGAAAGTACCACTGCTCATCTTCCAGAAAATGAAAATCAAGAACCCGATACCAGTGGCACTGAAACTTCTGAATATATCATTTTCGATGACGATATTCTAGTTGAGGACCCTTCTTTGCGGTATTTTATAGGCTTTATTCTCTTCAAGATAATTCCAAAAATACAATGTAGGGATTGCGAAATGCAGACAAGAAGGCAAGGTGAAACTATAAACTTTCACAAAAATTCAGAAACATTTATGTTTCACAAGAATTTTTCGTACCGATCAGATTTTGGTAAAATTACTGCTCCATCTGATTTTTGTTTTATGTTATTTAAAGAACATTTAAATTCTTTCAAAACTATATTAGCCCAAAGTCCAGAAAAAAAAGGAATTAAGGCTATTATTACTGATTTGTGTATTTCAAATGCTATGCTATGAATCAGCTTGAATTTTCCACCTGGTATTCACTTACTAATTCGTGTTTAAATCACCACCTTAAAATTTTAGATTACTTCATTGTTGTTTTATTAAGAAAGTTTTGTTTATGGGAATCACAGAAGTTTTAAAAAACTGATTGTAATGCCGGAAAACCTCATCCTAAAGAAGTAGCTAGATTATGCACAAAGAATAAATTTGGAAAGAATTTTAATTTGTTCATTTTTATTTGTCAGTCCCTAAATAATAAAATTTTTAATCTAATTTTCGACCAAAAATATCATATAATGTTCAATATTCAAGTAATGGGTTATTTAAAAAAAAAAAATTGTTGTAAAATAAGTGTTCATTCAAGAAAAGATTTGCTACTATCGAAGAAAACCGGTTTAAGTACTGCCTTCATTGATCCCGCCCCACATGCTGGGTTATGTGTGTTAGTATCCGTGTTTTTAAAAAAAAAAGCTTTCTGAAAGCTACTGGATGCCTCGCACTGGATGCCTCGCAACAAAAAGCGTTTCAAATTTTTGTTCTGGACGAAACTTCTTTATACTTACTTTTTCTATGATGAAACCGAAAAGTCGGCGAAATATTTGTTCATCAAGCGGATGACAAAATTTTGAAAGAATATAGTGACATTGAACATGAAATCGCTAAAAATAATCAAAGTGAAAATCGTGACTTCCAACAGTTTCTAGTTTCTTGGAGTGTTAAATTTAGTATTAGTCATAAAGCGTTAAATGACCTTTTGCCAAAACTCCAAGAATGTGGTTTGATCAAGTGCAAAAACGCTAAAACACTTTTGAATACTTCTCGGGAAGTTACGTCTACAAGGGCTGTACATCCCAGAGAATATTTTCATTTCGGTTTGGAAAGCGGTTTAAGAAAACAAATAATTTCCAAAGAAAATATTCCTTCCACAATTATTAAAGTCAACTTTGGTATTGATGGACTACCCTTATCTAAATTGTCAACTCTTTGCCTGTGGCCCATATTGGGTTCAATAATAAATATTAAAAATCCGACTGTGTTTATAATTGGTGCATATTCGGGTCGAAAGAAACCCGACAATGCCAATGACCATTTAGAGGACTTTGCAGAGGAAGTTAAGAAAATTTCCGAGCAGGGAATAGAATTTAATGAAAAAATTTATAAAATTGAAGTACATGCATTTTGCTGCGATGCTCCAGCCTGATCTTTCATTATCGAGTGTAAAGGGCACGATGCCTTGAAAGGGTGTTTAAAGTGTTCTCAAACAGGTCTATACAAGCATAGGAAAGTCATACCATCTACATCATGTGCCAGGATTTACACAGACGCCGACTAAGTTGAAATTAACAAGCAAAGCGAAAAAAAAATTGTACTCTATTGGTATTAATATGATATCAAAATTCCCAATAGAGCCAATGCATCTTTTAGATCTCGGCGTAACGAAAAAAATTTTGTTGTGCATTTTTACGAAAAGACATATAAAAGGAAACTATATTGCAAAGTCAATATTACAAAATGTTTCGCAAAAGTTAGAAAGCCTTGCTCGTTATGTTCCTGTGGAGTTTGCACGAAAGCCTAGAGCAACAAAAGATCTGGCCCACTGGAAATCAAGTGAATTTCGTTAATTCGCGTTATATAGAGGAATGGTAATATTAAAAGATGTTTTAGACGACAAGTCGTATTACCATTTCCTGTTATTATGCTGTGCCTACCGGCTACTGGCTTGCCCTAATGAAAATATTGGAAGCACTAATTGTGCGGAAAATATGATTCAATACTTTGTCCAGCACTTTTCAGATATATATGGAGAATCAAATTTTACTTACAACATACACAGTGTTAGAAACCTGGGATCCGTACAACAGTTTTCAGCATATCCATTCGAAAACTTAATGCAGCATTTAAAAAAGAATATCCGAAAACCCACAAAAGTTTTGCAACAACTGCGCAATAGAAATACAGAAGCGGCTCATTATCTTGAACTGGAAAACAGGAAACACTTCGGTTTACATAAACTAGTGGCCCAACGTGAAAATGTACAGACTTTTAAGGAGTTTAGAGCTGAAAACTTTATTATTAGGTCTAGTGTCGGCAATGATTGTGTGTTGATCAAAACGAATTCGGGTGATATTCCAGTTAAAATAACAGCAATCAAAATGAAAGACGATGAGGAAGTCATTGAGTATTAAGAATTTAGCGTAATTTCTCCGTATTTTCCACATCCTTTTCGTTCAACCGAAATCGGAATTATTGAAGTGAAATCTGCATTATTTTTAGTTGCAACAGAAAAAATATAAACAATGCTTTATAAATACGTATGCTTGCCCACAGGACCAGAATCATTCGTTCTAATACCATTTTTACACCTGTTTAAGTAACATCATGGACCTGAACACCGCCACCGCCATATATTTTAACTCATTTAGAGGAATCGATGGCGAAATTATTACACTAGCAACTAACAAACCCAGCTGCAATAAAAAAACGTTCATCCAGAGCTCCAAGGAAGTAATATACACAAAATAATTGTTGAAAAGTAACACCAACTATGAAAATCTGAACATTTTGTTTTTCAAGGTCCTCCCATTCAAGATAATTTTGCTAAAGCCGTGGGAAACCACAGTGCATCTACACCGCCAGAATATTATATTTCCAATGAAGGTAACTCAAACATCAAATCGATAAAGTAACTCATGTGTTTATAAACTTTCATTGGTGAAGAAGCCGGGAATGAAATCGCAATTCTGAATGCTGAGGAAATGGCAGGAACTGGAAGTTATGTTTCCCGACAATGCTTGCCACTAATAGAAAATTCAGTTGATTACTCAAATGGAAATAATAAAGAGAATTGTGCCTGCGGTAAAAGAAGTATGAAAATGTTTCTCCTCAGAAAAAATAAAATTATTATAACTAATAATTACATTATACATTTCAATTGAAAATTTGTAAAAATTAGTAGCGCAACAAACTGTGCTAATAAAAAAATTGTGCAACTACCTTTTGCCATCAAATGATAAGACAGTGGAGCTTCCTTTTACTTTTCCAATTAAATCTGAGGAGACACTTCGTGAATTGGAAAATTATCTCGAGGAAAAACCGAATTTTGAACAGTTTGTGAGCTATTTTAAAAATACGAAAATTTAATAAGAATACTAATGAGATGCTGTAATATTTTTGTAGAAAAAATGGGTACTCACAATGAAAGGAAGGAGCAACATAAAAACGTTCTTCTCGCTTCTCATTGATGCAGAAGTCGCAAAAAACTATAATTACAAAGAAAAGAGTGGAAAAAACGCGTTCGGTAAATTAAATGTTTTTAATTTGTTATTTTGTTAATATGTTAATATTAAATATTACCCTTTTTGTATAGATTGCTTCAAAGTCAATAACTTTGGTTGGAAAGAGTACGAGGAGGCAGTCTGTGCTGCATTAAAAGCTGCAAAAGTACAAATGTACAAAAAAATATTTATCAACAAAAAAAAAAAAGCCGCAGCAACTACGTCAGATAGTTAAAATTAGGATTACTTACCATAGATAAAAAACTATATTTTCTGTTATGCCCTATATGTCATATAGACATTCTTGAATTGTATGAATGCTGTTAAAACCGGTATTTTGAAGTGGGAGACATTCTTCTAAAGCTTTTAGTGCAATTGAACGTATATAAGTAAAATACAGTTTTGAAAGGAATAACTAGTATTCAATATACTATATGTAGTTTGAGCGAGATTTATATTGTAATATTTGGTATTTATATTTGTGTACGGTTTTGAACGAAAAAAATGTCTTCCTATCCAAAAGGTGCAAGTGGGAGTAATAAACGAGCAGCTAGACCTCGCAAACGAAAAGGATTTGCAGGTGCCAAAAAAGATAGTGAAAGTGATAGCGAAAATCAAAATACAGGTGCTACCTCAAAAAAAATAAAAACAAATAATAGTATAGACGTGCCAATGAATCCTTTGCACGGTTATCGAATTTTAGAATTTTTCACAGTTTTTTCGGCTTTGGCCCAGTATGTTATTTGTCGACACTGTAAGGACAATATAAAATTCGAAGAAACTGGACATCGAGGTCTAGGCTTTAAATTAGTTATTGTATGCAAATGTGGTAGACGTTTTGTTGATTCCGGTCCTTTGGTGAATACCGGTTACGAAGTGAATCGACGAATTGTATTTGTCGCTCGGCTATTAGGTTTCGGGCGAGAGGGTATAAATTTATTTTGTAGTCTGATGGATATTTGTACCGGGTTAAGCAAGAAAGCATATGAAAACGTCATCATTCATCTGCATTCTTCATCAAAAAAAAGTATTTGATCGACTTAGCAAAGTGGCTGTGGAAGAAGAAAAGAAACAAAATGAAGAGAATGAAAGCCGCTTTTGAACTTCAAAGTATCTGGTGACGGCAGTTGGAAAAAACGGGGATTCTCATCGTTATATGGAGTAACTACGCTTGTAGCAAATGGCACTGGTAATGTAATAGATTTGATGGTAAAAAGTAAAATTTGTAAAGCTTGCGAACATTGGAAAACAAAAGAAGTTACTGCAGAATATAATGAATGGTACGAAAATCATGAAGAAGAATGTACAGCAAATCATGAAGGTTCGGCAGGAAAGATGGAGGTGCATGCCGTTTGCGAAGTGTTTTTGAGATCGGAACAGAAATTCGGGATTAAATATGGTGCTTATATTGGGGATAGTGACTCAAAGACATTTAAAGGCATATTAAATGTTAACCCATATGGTGAAGAGTTTGAAGTGACAAAAAGCGAGTGTATCAGCCATGTTGCAAAGCGGATGGGCACTCGTCTGCGCAGTATAAAAAAAAAGAAGAAAAGCTTGGAGGGAAAGGTATGCTGACAGATGCTTTAATAAAAAAATTGTCAGTTTACTATGGGTTAGCCATCCGAAGGAATACTGACAGCGTTTCTGGAATGAAAAAGGATATTATGGCCACTTATTACCATCTAAGCTCTACCGATCACAATCCGCAGCATCAAAACTGTCAACCTTCTCAAGTAAGTAAACAAATTTTTCATTAATGATTTTATCCTTCTTTTTCAGATTAGAAAAGAATTAAAATAGGATTAATAAGTGTAGAAACGTTTTTTAGTTATTTTAGTGTAAATTTTGTATGAGACAAATGTGTTAAAATGTTGTAAAACAGGTTGAAGTGACATGACATTTTAACATTTTTGAGGTTAAATATTTCTAAAACTAAACGGAATTCCTAAAAAATTCTTCCGGATTCGTCACTTTTAGGCCAAAATACATGTCCATACAAAATTTCATTAAAATCGGCAGCTTCCTTCTGGGTGTTCCGTATTGTAAACTTAAGCCGGCCTGGAATTGATGATTAACCGGTAAGTCAAAAATATTACCTAGTTTGTACACACCAAAACTTTTAACGCGTTTTTCTCAAAACTACATTTTTGACATTTGTGGACGCTCTCATTTAAAAACTATCTTACCGATCTTCCTGAAATTTTGGATATTCCTTTCTTACATTATATTCTTTTATTTAAGTGGAACTAATTTTCAAAAATTACCCTCAGAAAGTGAGTTATTGCAAAAATGATTTTGAAAAACAAACGTAAAAATTGCCCTCTTTTTTAAAACTTGTATACAAAATGGAAAATTTTAATGTTTTTCCAATTCCATTCCACTCAAATAGAAGCTACATATATATTATATTAAATATTTTGTACTGGACTGTTTCAGATGAATTCAACCGGAATAATCGCACGTCTGTTACCGAAGAAAAAATCGAATCGACGAAACAAATCGTGTTGGAAAATCGTTGTGTATCGATTAGAGAGATTGCTGTGTTGTTGAGCATCTCATATGGATCAGCCGAACACATTTTAACTGATATTTTGGGCATGAAACGCGTTGCAGTAACGAAATAACTGCAAACTCTCTACAAGACTTGCGGGACTAGATTCGACAATTGACGAATTTACATTTTTTCACAATGTCCACTTGCCAAAAGGACCTTCCCAAAATTCGTCGCCAGCTCTTGAACTATAGCACTAAGCATACAGCACATAGAAGACTCACTTCTAACAAAAATTTTCGACAAAATTTTTCTTCTTTGCCTTACCGTCGGTCCCATATTATTCATTCTCTCAAAAGAGCACAGAATGAACGATAAGAATTCATTTTCATTCAATTGGGATCTGGCAGACTGGCGGTGCTGTAATGTGGCTGTCGCTGACCAAAGAATATCTACTCGATAAGAACAGACACTACTGTGTGTACAGTCAAAGAATATCTATTAACTAAGAACCGACACCTTTTTGGTTATGTGTGCAAGAACTTTCGCACAACTACAAATGACAAAAATGCCGTAAGATTAACTTAATAATATACTTATTTAATATTTAATTTGTTTAAGTGCCATTATAAATTTCATGCATGCAAAAATGGGTAAGCACCGGGTAAAATGTTTGGTATGTGCAAAAATAAAAACTAGTTGCATAAAATTACATGGTGGCAAAGAGATGCAAGTATAAAATAAGTTTGAATGGTGCTAAATTTCTATGAGAAGTTTTACTACAAAGCATATTTTGTCATTTGTTAACGGGGTTCGTACAGTCAAGCAGTGTGAAAAATAGGCATTTTTAAGAATTTTTTGTGAACTCTGTACAGTGTTTGTTATTTAATATAAAATATCACGTTATTATGCTTGTGCGGAATAATGTAGCAAATTTTCCTTATACTTACAGGAGGGAGCAGTGGTTAATCAACTTAAATAGAAGTGAGTTGATTAACCAAAAAATTCCGCAGGATCTTCGTGTCTGTGAAAAACATTTCAATGAAGAAATGTTTACCTCGACGAAGACACGATTGAAAGTGAATGCAGTTCCAGTTTGTATTCAACCTATATATCCTGCTATCAAGGTAGTAGATGTAGAAAATATTTCAGAGCCGGATCATGCTTCTGTTATGCCAGGTAATTCCCCAGAACATCTCCACGAGTATCCCAGTTGCTCTATAAGCACCCAAACTGAAACTAACTCTGACGAAAATATGTCAGAGTTGGAGGCACTAAGGCGGGAATGCGCTGATTTGCGAAAGCAAAATCAATATTTTCAAAGCAAGGCCTATTTAATTCAGCAAAATAATAATATTTTGCCTCCCGAATTGGCACGAATTGTTGAAAGCCAAATTCGAAACAATGGTCTTTCCCCTCAAGCGCATAGATACCCCAACGATTTGAAAAAATTCTGCCTTAGTATATATTTTATTTCACCTTCTGCTTACGCGTTTCGAAACCACCATATCAAATTACCTACAGATAGAACTCTGTCCAGATTTGTTGAGGATTGGCCATTTAGCCCTGGCGTTCACAAAGTTTTGTTTCACGCTTTGAAATTAAAAATTCAAAATTTGCCAGCCATTTCACGAAACTGCTCTATATGTCTTGATAAAATGTCTTTAAAAACCCATTTATTTTATAACAAATCTAAAGGACAAATTATTGGATTAGAGGATGACGGTACGGAGAGAACATTGCGACCGGCCAAATATAGTCTAACTGTAATGGTAAGAGGCATTACACACCGCTGTAAACATTTGGTCGGGTATTATTTGGTAAATGCTCCCTGTTCTGCAAAATCCTTGAGGAAATGTATTCAAGAGGTTGTAGAACAATTAGTTGACGTTGGGATGATGAAACCAAGGTTGATAATTTCAGACCAAGGGAGTAATTTCACTAGTTTCTCAAAGCTTCTTGGTGTATCCATAGAGAAACCATATTTCTTCGTTGAAGAAAAACTAATTTACCAAATGTTTGACACACCCCATTTATTGAAATCACTTTGGCGTAATTTCATGAATTACGACATAGTATTTGACACTTTTAAGAGGAGGATACACCTAAAATTGCGAAATCGACCGACTTTATCCCCAAATAACTTCTTTATTTCTGAATGGATTTTAATGAAAAATACATCATTTTATAGATTGAAGGTTAGAATAGGATTCGTATGCGGCGTTTTTTAAACAAGGTCCTAGATTTTTTTTTATAGCTGTTTAAAAAAAGTAGTTTTGTCAAATTTGGTAGAAGTTATCCCCAAATAACTTCTTCTGTTCTGAAAGGATTCTAATGAAATATACATCATTTAGTAGATTGAAGGTTAGAATAGGATTTGTATGCGGCGATTTTTAAACAAGGTCCTAGATTTTCCGTAAAGGACATTTTTCTAAGAGTAGTTTCTTGAATTTGCTATATGCTTTTTTCCCCTATTTCTGGATCGATTTTTTTAGATTTTCTTGCGTTCATACACAGAAAAGTCTCATTTCTTTTATATTTGTAACTTTTTTCAATAAAAGAGTGCATAATATTAGCAATATTTTAATGTAAAATTCAGAGAATTTAATTGTAAACGCCTAAGAATAGGCGAATTTCGCACTTTTTGACCAACAATTTCTTGACAACACATTCAAGCACTTTGTGTATCATATCAGCGTGCCGCCGTTCATGTACACGATTCCTCTGAGAGAAATTTCAGCGACTTAGCGAGTGACGTAGAAAGAACATGCAAAAAACAAGCACTTCGAGGCTGCGCTGCGGCGGTGTACGATTTCAGAATGGCTAGTGGGATGCAATTTAGAGAAAAGTGTTTTTTTGCTTACGCGCATTTTTCTTGTTCAGGCAATTTAGCCACTTGACACAATTGGGGACGGGGAGGGTAGATAAAGGGGCAAAACGATTTCGGCATTCGTATTTTTCAATGGATTGTAAATTTACGTTTTTTAGGACGGGGAGGGTGACGTACAAGCGAATGCGATATTTCGTTAGAAAAGTTTCATTCATGACTTTAGAATTTCGCAGTTCGAGAAAAGGAGTTTGCCTTGCTTTTTTGAATTTCCACTTTCTAGTACCAATTTAATATGCAACTTGTCTGTAAAAATGCAAGTTGGCATTAATATTATAATAATTTGGATAATTTTGTACGTAGGTAGATAAGACTGAAAAACAACAAAAGAAAAAATTATTTTAATGTAAACATACATAGTAAATAATTAGGTACATGTATCTATGTACTAATCCGTATTCAGTTTTCATGCTATATTATAATATGCAACTTCATGATATTTTGGACAAGGAAGTAGAGGACGGGGCAGATCTTTCGTTGCTAGTTTTCGCCTTTTCGGTAAAATTCATTCTTGTATAAATTTTACGATTTTGATTTTTGAATGCCTGAAAAGAAATTTTGTTTTCATGGGTTTGTTTCTTTTAGTTTTTAATTTTTTTATTTCTTTATTTTTTTATACTCTAGTTGTAGGGTATATAGGGTGTATTATTTTTGAGCAAATGTATCCAATGCCAAGAAATAATAAAGACAAAAAAAAGAATTATATGTTCATGAATTTAGGGTCAATAGGCAAATCAATAAATTATTGAAATGCCAAGTGAGTAGGTTATGTAATGATTTCTTTATTTTTTACCTCCGAATCAGCACGTATGTCAATTAATAGCGCCACCTCTCTCAGTCTCTCTAATTCTATTCCACTAAGTTGATAAAATAACTCTTAATTAATAATCTTTCAAAAATCATACTTTTATTTGGTCAATTGTATATATTAATTAAATCACAATGTTTCATAAGTAGAAGCACAGAATGCAGCTAAAATGGAAAAATATGTCCCTCTTAGATTGAGAAAAGGATGATTTTATCAATAATTAATATATAAAAATTCCGTAATATATTACTTCAAAATGAAACTATTTTTTATAATAATCTAAACTATAAAATGTCTAGAAAAGTCAAACTAAAAGAAAACAAATTCATCCAACAAAATTTCCTATCGGGCATTTACAAATCACAATCGTAAAATTCACTCAAGAATGAAATGTACCCAAAAGTCAAAACTATAAACGAAAGACCTGCTCCGTTCCCTACTTCGCCCTTCCCGTAGAATCATTTTTTTCCGCAAGCGCCAAGTACTGGCCGAGATGCGCAAGAAAATCAAGTAGTAAAGAAACAGCAGAAGCCACCAAGGCGAAGCCCATCGCAAAATCGATATTTTTTGCGTGCCCGTGAACTGCAGAGAGCAGAGAACAAAAATGCCGTCGCTACACACACAAGCAAAAGGGACCTGCGATTGTGTGGTTTGACTTGTTTGTAGTAGTTTTCAACTCGGAAAAATTTTTAGGTGTATCCTCCTCTTAAGAGAGCCAGCTGGCGTGATGTTGTAGGTTTGTACAACCACGAAAAAAACCAGCAGTACAAGATGGTTCCAAAATTGACCTCTGAACACGTTTTCCCCAACAATTTCCAAAAAATGAGAGTGAAATTGGCTGCGCAATCTATTAGTGCAACAGTTTCTAGTGCTCTCTACACGCTCGCTGCCGCCTCTGCAACTGCCATTAATACTGCGGAAGTTATTGAAAAATTCGACAAATTGTTCAATCAAATTCAAATCAAAAGAAAAAAATAAACGAATTGAACCTTGCTCTTGTTGTCAAAAGAATAAAAGAGAGATGTATAAAGCCGGAGGTATACGATACGGAAAACGTCATATTTATACCGAAATATCTTTGTGGGATATTTTTGTGACATGGAGTCACACGATAAGCAAAAATGAACTTGCAACCTGTATTTTGCAATTCACAGACTACCGCGATGCCCGTAAGAGCAGTAATCTCAAAACTGTGTATATAAAATTTTGTTTGGTGTGACTCGGGAAATTTGAACCCCGCAAATTCCTTTGATGTGCCGGAAATATTCCGAAATTTTTGGGATATTAATACGCGATACACCATATTGCTTATCGTTGAGCCACACGATATGAAATATGGCGTATCGCTTATAAATATGACATTTTCCGTATCGTGTACCTCCAAAGACCAAAACATTTGTAATGGTTAGTAAAAGTAGTTGTAAGGTTTCGTGTAAAATATCGGAGTTCGGCGTAGGAGGAAGAAGAAAAGAGGAAGAAAGGGACACTCGCTCATTGAATGTCATGACGAGAGGAAGTATTTTTGCAAAGTTAATAATTCAGAGTTCAGGTTAGTGGAATATTTTGTTAGGGAAAAATGATTAGTGATTAGTTAAGGAAGAATAGGATATAATATAAAGTTATTGTGTGCAAATAAAGTAAAGCTAGAAAACGGAAGAGTGACTTTATGTGTATAATTGTTTGAATCGCCGAAAATAGGGATAACAAAAACAAAGAAGTTGTGCTTTTAATTGATGAAATGGCTATCAAAAAAGGACTTCAGTATAATTCCCATGAAGATGAAATACAGGGATTTGTTGATGATGGAACGAAATCCTCAAATGCGTTAAAATGTTGAGTGATCGCGCAATAGTTTGCTTCACGGGGTAAATTCGAATATCGTTGAATAGTACCACTCAATCGTAAATAAATTTATAGGCGGACAACGATTGAACCTTTCGTTTTCTAATTCCTATACCACTAGATGCAACGCGGCTCTAGTGCAACATAACACGCGCGAATGTTATTCGAAATTGAGTATGACGGTTTTTCGGAAAGACACGAACGCTCGCATTTAAAAATTGTTTATTCGTCACCGTGGTAAAATTTCAAAAGAAAATCAAATTCGGAAAATTCGCGGACATCGTAGCAAAGTTGCACGGGCAACGGTGGATCAGTTTTACGGTTGTGCAGATTCCGGAAAATCTGACGCGGAAAAATTAAACATTCGTCATAAAATTAGAGAAAAAATAATCTCATATCAGCTTGATCGCGCGGATATTGAGCAAATGACTTGCGATCAATCCGGTTCACCTAGATGGATTGAGTTGAAGCAGTATTTGCTTACTGCTTCCAATTACGGCGTGGTTTGTCGTCGGCGAAAAGCTGATGTCGCGAAATTAGTCAATAATATTCTGGTATCTCGGGATTTATAGTTCGTTCCCTCTATTTCATACGGGAAAATTAATGAAAATCGCGCTTTAATCCAGTTGTCGGATCAACTTGGCGTTGTAATAGAAAAATGCGGGCTTTTTAGCGACGCGGAGTTTCAATTTTTAGGGGCGACTCCTGACGAGATAGTAGGAGATGTGGCGTTAGTTGAAAGAAAATGTCCTTACACGTGCGCGAAGGACAAAAAAACGATCGTTTCAATAAAAATCACTCATATTACTATCAGGTTCAAGGTCAGTTACATATAACGGGTCGCGAATTTTGTTATTTTGCCGCGTGGAATCCGCTAGATACCGAATTAAAAGTAGAAAAGATTGATCGCGATGATGAGTTTTGGTCGGAAAACTTTCCAAAACTTCGGAATTTTTATTACGATTTTGTTCTTCCGGAAATTGTCGAACGTTTCGCGGATTAGCATGCTTTTGCGTATTTTTTCGATTTTCTCAAATCTCCTCTTTTTTTCTGGTATTGTCCTTTTTTGCTTTTTTCCAATAATATCGAGGATTAGGTTTACGCGGGATACCTCGTAAAAAAAACGCATCGATTTTCCGACTTCATGGGTGATGTGGAAACGGAAATTTTATTCAAACTGACCATGTAAATTTAAAAGTTTTGTCTTTGTTTTTCTCCTTAACGTAGCATATTAACTTAAATTGTGGCAAATCAACTGGCAAAGGTACATAGCTGATCCCTTGACTAGTTAAGTATATTAATATCCATTCAGTGTAAATATCATATTTCTGGAATAAACATACATACATACATACAATTAAAATGGATTTTTTTTCTTTAAGAAATAAAGTAAATTTAAAATTATTTTGCTTGAAAATAAACTAATTTTTTTTTTGAACAAGTTATGTTTGTTGAAATTAAATAAATTATTTGAAATATTTCAATTAGCTCTTTGATTCTTTTTCATGTTAATATGTCATGACTCCCGCTTAATAATTTCCATTCCCCCACCCCCTACACAATTCATAAATAACGTAAAATAACTTTTAAATATTCAAAACAATGTCATTTCAATATATTTTAATTTTACACGAACAAAATCACTGTGCAAGCTGTCAAATGTGGACCACTTTGTGTGACGTCAATACTCGAAAATTTGCTTGAAAATTTAAATGGGCTACGTCATTATTACGACATTAACTCTCTTAAGTGCTCCCTGGTGGACAGTATAAATTGTAACAAGTGGCAGCACTTAATTTTGTCGAAAATCAGTCAAAAATCCGGTTATAAAAGAGCGCGCATCCGCCTAAGAAAATCACTTTTTCCACAGTCTGACTGGGAAGCAGAAGTCTCTTAGGAATTCGGCAGCAATAAGATATTGTTGGCTGAAAGGCTACAACCCGCTTTTGCAAATCAATGTAACATCCTTAATTTCTCTTAAAGCATGACTTTTAATGTCTCTTTAGATTTCAGGAAGATTAGGGGGCACGGCAGTGCCCCCGCCAAGTCGAGCGCGAAGCAAACACTGCCGTACCATCCTTTACTGGAACCATTTCGCCGCATTTTCAAGCCCCTATTTGAGAACCTCTGGATAAGACCAGAACGCAGAAATTTTCGTCATCCAGTAAGCTATAATCACATACTTAAAATTTGAAGTCTGTAGGTCATTTAGTTCCGAAGTTAAGTGAAAGCAAAGTTTCGCATTTATGACAATCACTCACTCACTCACTCATGATCATCAGAATAGAACTAGTACTTCCCATAAACTCAGAGAACTGAAATTTGGTACAGAGTTAGGGTTTAATGGCCACACAAAGGGAAAACTATAAAAACTAGGATAATCGAAGATATGGAGTACCTGGTGACCCTTATTTGAAAACACAAGAGCCCAACCAAACTATTAAAGAACGACATACCGCCTTTACAAAAAATATTCAACTTTGTTTGCCTAATAGAAGGCTGCAGGAATGTATTCATTTTTGTTACTTCAACATGTGCACTACTTGAGAGTACAGTTTTCAATTCAGTCATGCACACAAGTGTATATGGCAGCACAATACAATCAATAACAACTGTACAATGCTCTAACTTCGGATCAAAATGTGTTCACTACAGTTGTACCTTTCATGCTCAATGTTTCTGAAACTATCAAGCCTTGTGCAGTTCTAAGGGTTCAAAGTACACTGAGTACACTGAGTAAAGCCGGCCTCACACAGCCGGAATGGCTTGCTGAATTCAGAAACGGAATTATATACAATTCAGACCGTTCTGAATTCAGATGCTGAATGGCTTGCTGAATTCAGAAACAGAATTATATACAATTCAGACCGTTCTGAATTCAGATGCTGAATTCCGTTTCTGAATTCAGCAAGCCAGCAGTGGAACTACTACCTCTGCGTCGCACAACCGCAGGCTATTTTGCGCACTTCGAAGGCACATACATAACGTCTGCTCATTCGACTTCGGCTTGCCATCGTATTCTCTCAGCTTTTATTTTTCGCAAGGTTCAAATCACTTGTTATATAGTATACTAGGTGAATATCAGAAATATCAGTGAATATCAGATTTAAGTAGGTACATTAAAAATATAAATTAATAATGGAAATCAATGAGGTATTTAAGAGCCATTCCTTTTTTTTATAAATATATTAATATTTAAATTTGAAAACAGGCGTCCATGTCAGAATCTTTATCAGCAAGTTCTGCTGGCTTATTAAACATTAACAACGCTGCAATAAAAGATAAAATTATAAGTGGAGAATTTCAAATTAGTCAGAAAAGGGGAAGAAGCAAGGTGTGGGATGTTTTTGGCCGGATTGTAAACCAAAATGGAGAAGATATTGAGAACATCGTAGCTTGTAGAAGTTGTCACAATGTGTACAAATTTAATGGGAAAAGCACATCGAATTTGGTTAAACACAAATGCTATATAATTTGTAAAACTAAGGATAATGAAAGTTCATCAAAAGTTGAAGTAGATTCTGGTGCCAAAAAAAATGGGGTACGTATTTTAACGCAATGGGTAATACAAAATTGTAGGTCTTTTAAATTAGTGGAAGATTCTGGTTTGCGGAAGTTCGCAGAATTTCTTATTTCAGTACGCGCAAAGTATGGGGCAAATGTTGATGTTGACAAATTGCTACCTCACCCAACGACAATTTCTCGAAATATTTACAAATTATATAGTATTTACATGACAGAAGTTAAAAGTGAAATAAATAGTATTAAAGATATTGAATTCGGGTTAACATCAGATTTGTGGACGGATAATTATTTAAGAACGACGTATTTAGCGCTAAAGATGGGCAATTGATAAACAGGCTCCTGGGATTAAAATCTATGGAAGGAGAAACATGCTCAGGTGAAAACATTAAGAGGAAGGTCTGTAGAGTGTAGACTATTAAACGAATTCAACTGCCATCTGGACGAAAAAGCCATTACTGTTACAGACAGAGGTTCTAATATGGTTGCAGCATTTCGGTCATGCAACCAAATTTTTTGCGTAAATCACTTACTGCACAGTACGCTTGAAAAATCTATAAGGCCCAATTTCACAGTGCAAGCTTAAGCTCAAAAATAGGTTTAAAATTCTGCTTAAAGTATGCTTTGATTTCAAAGTGACAATTTTAGTCTTAAACTTTGCTTTAATTTAAGCGGCGATATTTCGTCGCTTAACTTAAGTTTCATAAAAATGTATTGTCAAACAAACGTCATATGTCAATTGAAATTAATTCTTGATTTTGAATTGTATTTAATGTGCTTAGTAATTAAATGGTTTAATTTTGATAAAAATCAATTAAAATATAGATCATAAACAAATAAAATCACTTAAAAACAGCGGAATAACATTTTTGGCAAATAGTTCACCGTATACAGTAGACTAAAAAATTGATTCTTATAACTTAAACCAGGTTTACTCAAATATCAACTGTGAAATCCGACAGCATTAAACTTTAGTTTAAGCTTCCTGTGCTCGCTTAACTAAGCGAAAACTTAAGTTTCAACTGTGAAATTGGGCATAAAAGAAGTTCCTGAAATAGCTGATCTGTGTAATATGTGTACTAAACTGGTCAAATATTTTAAGAAAAGTGGTATAAATTGCACACTGAAAACTACTTTAAAGAGCTTCTCGTGCACAAGATGGAATACAATTTATTACTTATTGGATTCTATTAAGAGAAACTGGGGCGAAATCACAAATATTTTACACGAGAAAAATGAACTGCAGAGACGTAATAATATTAATTTAAGCTATATAAGTGCAGTAGTGACAATTCTACACCCTTTCGAGCAAAGTTCTAAAAAGTTAGAAGGGGAAAATTATCCAACACTGCACTTAGTAATTGTTCATATTCATAGCCTAAGGAAAGTGTGTATTGTCGACGTGGAAGATATTGATGCTGTTAAGAATTTCAAAGTAAAGCTAAATAATTACATAGATTCTATTATTTTACGAAATTTGAATATATATCACATAATTGCTTTGTTTCTGTTTCCTCCTGCAAACAAACTAAATCAATTTGCTGAATGGGAGAAAAATTTGGTAAAAGATGAATGTAAACGCATTATGAAAAACTACATTGGTGAGATAAATGAACAGGAAAATCAAATTGCTTCCACTTCGACAGTTTCATCACACAATGCAGAACTCTTTTCCGATTTTGTGCAAGCTGTAGAAATTGTAAGTTCGGAACATAAAATTAATAATGAACTGCAAGTATATGAACATACAAATGTACATGACGATTTCAATACTTTACAGTGGTGGCATTTGCATAAAGCAGAATTTCCGTTGCTCTGTAAAACAAGCTGCAAAATATTAGCTGTACCAGCGAATAGCTCTGCTTCCGAAAGAACGTTTTCTGAAGCTAGACATTTAATTTCAGAAAAACGTTGTCTAATTGCTTCGAACCCAACTTCTGTCAATCAGATAATGTTTTTACATAGTAACATAAACAAAAATGACATACTTCACAAATTAGAAGATGTTAATATAAATTAAGTAGCTTTCCTTGTATATTTGTAAAATAAGAAATTAGTTTTAATAAAAAATTAACAACTAACCCATAAAAACAAGTTTTAATTATACTTCCTTTCTTTTGTAAATTAAGTTTACCAGCATGTAATTAAATAACGGTTTCACGTTTTTTAAAATCAATCGGTTATTCATTTCCTAGAACAGTTGTATGGTTTCCAATTTGAAAAATCCGTTAAAATTTCGAAAAATTGAAAATTATACTATAATTAAAGTTTTTAAACGAAACTTTATTGGGTCATTTTTATAATCGCCATAAGTCTGCCGGCAAACTTTCAGCTCAATTGGATCACGGGAAAGAATTAAATATTTATCCAAAGCTTATTCGGCAGACAATCAGACAACCAGACACTATACGAGTTAATATATGGTAAAGGGAGTAAAAATACCAAAATATAAACATAAATTTGTTTTTATTTGTTACATCTATTATACACACTGTACTCAGTGTACTGTACACTATATTCGAATATATTTATTTCCGCTTGCACTTGTTTTGTGAATACACTAAAGAAAAGCTTTAATTCAATATTGTGTTATATTCATTCATTCAAAAACGCTTTTTCTTTTCATTCATTTTACTCACAAGCGAAGAGTAGAAGACAGTGAGTATTTGAAATAGGATTGAATGATTTGAATGGTTTTAAAGACGTACTCATGCAGCTCTTTAATCGAAATATCAAAACCCGCTCGTAAAGTTGGAAACATAACCTAAAATATAAATGCGAAAAAAGTGTTGTTCCGTATTCAGGTTTCTATTATTTGTTATTTGATAATGGTATGTGACGAACAATTAATTCAAGAGGTAAAGGAAAATGAAGTGTTTTATAACAAGGCTAAAAGTGGATATAAAAATATCAAACTAAAGCTGGAAATTTGGGAAAAATTTGCAGGAAAATTGCAAAGTACCAGTAAGTCATTCGACATACTAGATATATATTGTTTTATTAGTAATAATATAATCAAATATTTTACAGGCGACGAAGGTATAAAATGGTGGCGTAGCCTAAGAGACAGATTTGTGAAAGAGTACAATAAATTGCAAGCCCCGTCTGGTAGCTCCAGTGAGATCAAGGTTATGTGGGAGCATTTTTACTACAGAACACTATAAAAATTATAAAATCTTACTATAGAAATGGTGAATCTAACAAAGCCACTTTTCGCGCTTTGAGAGCAGATTGCGGTCGCCATAAACGCCCCACTGAGCAAACAATCGCTAACATATATATATATATATTATATATATATAGGATATTTGACCAAATGGGAATTAAAACGTTACAGTTACCAAGAATTTTGTCATAATAACGTAACGAATACGTTGTAGCGTGAAAACTGTGGGATGGGTAACAGAAGGTCGCAAAATGCTACTTGGGGAATTAAGGAAGAGGAATATATCAAGAATAGGAATAAGGAATGTAATTGGAAGAATTAGAATTAATAAAAGTGGGTTTTTTACTTATATTTTCCCACTCAAATAACTTGTGTGTTTTCATTACTTTCCATTGGCTCTCCCTGAATATTATGGTCCTTCGAGCCGGATTCTAATTAATTTAAAAAAAAAACATTAATTACAACAAAATCAGTTGCGAATTAATTTCGCCCAAAAACTAAAATTGGTCAGGCGACCATTTTTGCTTCAAGCGTATACAATACGCACACAAAAAAAAAGAGAAAATTTTTTCTTTTGATTCCATAAAAATTCTGCCAATAAAAGTGGATTATATTTGTCGAAAGATCAATTAATTCCAATAAAGGAAATAGGAATATTAATTGAATTGGTCGGGAGGCCACTCAATTAAAGGATTAAAGATTAATTTGGTCGAAAGACTATTTTTAATCAGGAAAATTCACGAATTTGGACGGGAGGCCATGTTTTTTTTTTAATACAAAGGAATATGCGTCTGCGCTTGTGTAAATTCATACAGCGCAAAATACATGTACGCCTTACAACCTTCATGTATAGGAATTAACCCAGTTGTGAAAAATAGAATGGATTCTAAAAGAATCGGTTCGAAATTCATTCCAAAATAATCAATTGATTCCATTTCTGCTTCCTAGGAATGCAGAGGGAATCAGAATGATTGCCACAAGACAAGATATGACAGGATCTTGTATAAGATGCGTTTTTCTAAGTAAAACCGTTAGTTACTAGCAGTCGCTGATATTGTTTTGCGCACGTTATTAGTTCATTTCCCAAAAAGTATTTGGAAAGTGTGCACGGGCGTCCGGAATTTAAACGTGAAAAAACAAAAGTAATTGTGATTTATTAAACTTGTGATTTATAAAACTTGAAGGCGACCGAAAGGGGTAAGTTTTAGAGAATAAAATAATAATTATTTATTAGTATTGCAGTATGTCTAAGATAAATTAAGTTTTGAAAGGAGAAAAAAAATTGTAGATTGGAGACAGTTTTGCATATTCGGTTTTTTGCACATTCATGGTTTTAGCATGAAAGTTACAATTACAAGAATTGCTCTTTGATAACTTTATCATTACCTTATTCATTTGCAGTAAAAATGTTAAGGCGAAAAGAAATGAGTAAGAGGCAAATTGCACGTAACATTAAAAGGCAAAAAGAAATTTATTTGAAAAGATTATTCCAAAATGAAAATAATGCACAAAGAAAATGTGAACCATCTACGTCTATAATACTCACCATTTATTACATCTCACTGATAATATACGTCAACTAGGTTTTTAACCAGTTTATCTGGCTACTGCTTCGAAAATAAAATGCAGAGTATAAAAAGAATGATTAGAAAACCATCTGCAATTTTGCAACAGTTATTCAATAAACATAAGTTCGAAGATCTAATCATACCGAACAAACCCACAGGCTTTACATTTACGGAAAATTAAATTACAAGTTATTTTTCTGCAACAAACTATTTAAGCATTCATAAACCTGACAATTACTGCTGCATTGCTCCATTCACCCCGATTGAAATAACTGGTTTTCGACAGGAAGAAGATGGAAGGAGATATGTCGGTGGGAAAAAACTAACTAATTTAGAAAATTTTTTTTCGGACCCAATTTCATCAAAATCATCCTTGGAGATATGCTACGCCGATGATCCTGATTTAAATGAAGAGTTTTTTAACATGAAAGGCATCATTTGCAAATTATTACGTTTACCGTTTGAAAATAGAGCAATAATTATACCAATTCTGCATGATTGCACATAACACCACAGCTGATTAATATACCTACCTATTTCAAGATATGGCACAAAACGCAAATTAAACGATGAAAATGAGTGCCCTGGCAAATTACGGCGATGTAATGCTGCGATGGGGGAAATTGCATTTGGAAATAATTCAAGTAATTGCAAATATATATTACTGTAAGTTCATTTCCTTTAAAATTCTTTTTAAATTTACAGTTAATACTTGCAATCATTCGATAAAGGACTACTGTTCATCAAACATTAAAATTTAACAAACGAATAATTATTTGAAAATAAAAATAACAAAATTAAGGAATCATTGAATCATTTAAAATAAAAAAAGGAAACAAATTGAAGTTAAATATAAAAACATTAACATAATACATAAAATTGAAATTAATTTATATTGAAATTTAAATTGAAAATTTGAATTGAATTAACCTACTGGAACAATTAAAATTGAAATTTAATGGGAAATCAAGCATAGTAATGCCCACTCGTCATACTGTGTGGCAGTACTTAGTACTTGAAAAAGATCAAGCGGAAGCATTGCATTTGCAACTAATTCAGTCTCTCTAAATCTGCGAAGACTGCAAGCTACGGAGTTGAATATAGTGACAGTTTTTTTTTTTTGTTCAATTTTACTTGGAAAGTGAAGCTCTTTAGGTAAATGATAATAATTGAAAACCTATTCGCATGCTGACCAAAAACCCCATTTTTTCATTAATTAGTGTGTTAAGATTACGTTTAAGAAATTGTGAATTTAATAAAGATTTTGTGAAGTTTTTAAAAACAAGTTTGATGCTTGAGATTTTAGTTTGAATAAATATCTAAATCAACCACGCGTTTTTATTACGATCCCAGCATTTCCTTTAAAATTTTTTTTTACATTTCTCCTTACTACATTTAACAACTACATCGATGAAAACTTCAGAAAAATGAAAGGTACGTACCGCATTCCGCGGTACCGCATTAATGCGGTTTCTTTCGAATCATTTCGGCGCAAGCACGCATAAGGCGCGTTCCCACGACGCGTTGCTCGGCTCGTATGATCATAAAAGTATCACAGAACAAAAGGATTCAGCCCGTCTTTCCGGTAAAATGTCGGTAAATCCTCAAAACTTCAAAGGCGTGAAGGACCACGCCGAGCCGGACGACGCGTCGTGGGAACGCGCCTTTAAAATGCATGCAAGATTTACAACCTTCATGTGTAGTAAAGGAATAGGAAAGGAAAAATGCAGCTGCATCGGAGTAATTCGGTGCGAACATACTCAAAATACATGCACGACGTGCAAACGTCGCAAACGGAAGCAAATGTGGTTTACACCGCGAGGAATGTATATGTATGCAGAACTGATCACTCTGCGCACATACTCTAGGAATTGTACCTAGCAAATGGGCAAACCGGTTCATGATAGAGGAGAACCTAAAAACACGACTGTACTTGATGTGGCAATGGCATTCGAAATTTCATCGTCAGTGGAAAAGCAAGGGTAAACAAGGTAAAAGTATAGGTTTTCAAGTAAAAGTAAAAAAATGGCACCAAAACCATCGAAACGCAAGAGCAAGGTATTTATAATAATTTACATTAATTAAAGCATTATTATTGTGTCATGTAAAGTGTGTGAAACATCTGCTAGGAATTCGGCGAAAAAATGCAAAGGGAAAAGTCGGAATGTGTTCGGTGAATAAATCGCAGTGAAAGTGTCAAATCAATTAATTGGAAATTAGGAATTAGGAAAGGAAAGGCCATCAATGTGTTTACAACATGCGTAAAGTCGAATTAATTTGCGAACAAATTTCAATTGCGTTATTTAGTTGTGTTTTATTTTTCATGGTGGGCGGCTACCCGGCGGGGATGCACTTGTGTTAGGGAGCGTAACGTACTTGTACATATTGATGGACAAACGTGTAAGAAATTAAACACAAGCACTCCCAGCAAACCAAATTGTCCGAAATGTCGGAAGGCTTCCGCAACGTCTGAACGATTTCGAAAGAAAAACAATTTATACAAAAATAACTCTCGACTTGTCTGATAGACGTCGAAAAGAATTCGTAAGTGGCGACGAAAAGATATACTGCTCGCATGATATAGCTAGGTTGGTCTCTTTAATTCAACAGCAGAGCTATTTTGTTCGTATCGACTTCGTGTCGACATCGAAAAGAATTCGGAACGATTTCGATACGAATTCTAAATGTTTTCGCCGCGTTGTTTCCAGCGGTTCTTCGCTCAGCTATCTGCGCACGTGCTTCTGAAATATCATAGGATTACAACAAAAACATCAGAATGTTTCGCCTCCGAAAATCAGCTGATCAGTGCGCCGGATACAAATATTGAGAGCCAAAACAAACTCGGGAGATCAAGTAGCAAAATTTTCGCCTGTACGGTGTGCTAGCTATTTCTCTCAATCCTCCATATGTCTGGCTTTAAAAATATCCTGTCTCCCTTTTAAAGAATTTGTTGAGAGGATTCATGTTTCTTCTCTTTCATTAAAGGGAGGGCAATCGGAAAACACTTCTGTATCCTAACTTTATTTAACTAAACTTTGGTTCTAGTTAACAACGGAACCGGCACACAGTGTTTCGTCTAGAGCAAGCTAGCAAGACAAAAGTCATGTCGCAATTACCTAGAATTGACCATGCAATGTTGTAAACAACCCTTTTTCAAGTACCAATTCCAAGAAATTAATGTGACAAACGTGTTTACTAATTAGGTAGCGGGGGTTAAAGGTAGGTAATTAGAAAAGCGATGCGACCATTTTCGCATCAGTTGCAATTTTGCCACTAAAAGAAAATCATATAAGAAAATTGTCAGTGAAATTAACAAGTGTTTTAGTGATGGAATCTTTTATTCAAGGTATGTTAATTGCATTTATATAAAAAAAAAGTTTTAATTTTTGGTATCTTTGTACATTAAATATGTGTTAGAAAATCTTATTGGAAAAAGTGAAATTTTTTTCTTAAATTCAAAATTTGAAAGATCTAAACCTGTCTAAAGTCTATTTTTTTTAGTTAGAGCTATAACCTTAAACTTAAACTATAAGTTATAAATAGCGCCCAAAACTGCCCGAAACTAAAGTTATCCGTTTTTTTCTAGAACAAGTCATCACTATGAAATGCTCAGCTTTTTGTGTTTATTTCCGGAAGATTCGTCGAAGCCGAGGTTACTGATGAGTGTGTACGAGCTTTGAAGAGCAAAATCAGTGGTTATTCGAAAATGCTGAATGATAAATGGAGTTCAGCAAAGGTTACAAAGGAGTGATTTTTATCGAATAACAAAAGCTGGTTTTATGGGGCGGACCCACAGTTTCGTGTGTTCGTTGACCCAGTGTGTCCAGTATCTCAGCTCGTCAAGGAAATCCTTCGAAGAATCTTCCTTAAAAACGAAAAAACGACGCTTCGAACAACTCGTAATGTGGCTAAAGAATTAAAAAATGTTAGGGAAGGTAAGAGTAGTGAAGTGCATAACAGTGAAGGAGCTAGATCCTTAAGTGCTGAAGAAGCGTTAGCCTATTATGTGGACAGTAAGGCAACAACGCACTCTTACAAACAGACCAGAAAGTGGGCAATGAAGGCAGGAAGTTACGTGTTTTCATCATATCATAGTGTGAATAAAGCAAAGTTTTCTTGTATGCCATCTAAGGACGATATTGCAGTGACCGAATCTCGTGTCGATATTAAAGTACAGGGTATTGTTGACATAACGGCTCAACGTATTATTCAAATACAGCGCGAAGTCACCCGCAGTATCGTTCCTGATTTGGAAGCCTCTGATTTCTCATTCACTTTAGTTAGTAAGTGGGGCTGTGACGGCAGTTCTGGTCATAGTACATATAAACAGAAATTTGATGAGTCTAACGCTACAGACGAGTTTATTTTTGTGTTTTCATTTGTTCCTTTGCAATTGCTTAAAGGCGATTCTGTTATATGGCAAAATCCACGCACATCTTCTTTTTTGTATTGTCGGCCTCTTAAGTTTATATTCGCAAAGGAAACAAAAGAATTGACTATAAAAGAAACGAACGAGGTGATGGATGAAATTAATAGATTACGTCCAACGTCTTGTGAAGTTAATGGCACTCAAATTTCTGCTAAGCACAATATGCTTCTGTCCATGACTGATGGCAAAATATGTAACGCTTTGACGGACAATACTTCCACTCAAAAGTGTTACATATGTGGTGCCACACCGAAAACTATTAATGACGAATCAAAGGACTTTCCACAAAATGCTGATAAACTAGGTTTTGGTTTATCTACTTTACATGCATTAGAACATTCGAATGCCTCCTACACATTAGTTATAGATTGGAAATTCGAAAGTGGCAAATGAGGGGAGCTCTAGATAAAGCTAAAGTGAAGGAAAGGTCTGAATCCGTAAGGCAAGAGTTTAAAACTCGCATGGGCCTTATCGTAGATAAACCAAAGGCTGGGTATGGAAACACTAATGATGGAAACACGGCCCGCAGATTTTTTTCTAATGCTGAACTAAGCAGTGATATTACAGATTTGGACGTAGAACTTATTAAAAAATTTCACATTATATTATGTACATTGGCATCCGGATATGAAATTAATTGTGATAAATTTGGAAAACTTTGCATGGAAATAAGGTCACTGTATGAAAGTCTGTATTCGTGGTATCCTATGGCTGCTACTGTGCATAAAATAAGATATAGGTAAAGCACATTTTTAAAAAAAAAATTTTTCAAATACATTTATTAATTTTTTTGAATTTTTTTGTGCGTTATTTTCATAAATTATTACTGTCAAACTGTCTTTCTTATATTTCATATTTTAGTTGAATCTCATCAGTTTGTGTGTTTTTAAGTGAACACACACGTCTCGTTCTGATCGCCAAACCATTGTGTAAAATTTTTGTTTGAAAAAGTGAAAATAATTTTGTACCATTTTTTCGAGTGTGTCAAAAGGAAATTTCTTCGTCGCTTATTTGAAGGTAAATATTTTAAGAATGTAGTATTTTTAATGTACTTTCATAATGCAATAAGAACTCCAAAGTCATTTGATCAAAAAAAGAAATTAGTAATACTATCCAAGATGGTGTCGAGAATGTAAGTTGTCACACAAAAAAGCATGTAAGTTGTCACACTTTTTTTTCGTTTTAATACATGTGTACGATCATTCGACACTTGGAATCTATATTGAATTGTGTTTCGTGAGTTTATAAAGTGTTTTTAGTGAACATTTGAGGATATTTTCGTATTACAATTAAATTATATTTTTTCGATTTTTCGTGAAACTTTCAGTGCATTTTTTAGTTGTATTCTTGTCTTGTCTTGTTTCGGCTTGTCGAAGACCGAGAAAAACTGAGCATGGTTTAAATGATTTTGACGCGTTGCTGAACGCAATAAAGTCCATCAAAATTAACAACATTTCCATCCGAAAAGCAGGTGCTGCAAACAACATTAACTATAGAAGTTTATCACGGTATTTGGAAAAATTTGGTGAAAAGGTGGCAGACATCCAAAATGTGTCAGATGAAGAATTGGTGCATATACTTCAAGGAATTGCATCGTATGGAAATGTGGCCAATGCTCATTCAGTAGGTGTCATTTTTAAGACTGTGTCATTATTTTGTGTTTGTGTGCGTTCATGTTCAAAAGAATGCGATTTTGTTTGAAATCCTACAAACTATTTTTTGTTGATATTTTTTTTTATTTTATATGTCTCGTCACAAACAGTTTTCTCTACGAACTCCGGAGCAGACGAGCATCAATAGAGTCAAAGCATTCTGTCCTGAAAACGTTAATCGTTTTTACCGCAATTTGGATCAAGGGATTCATCAATTCGGTCAATCATCCATATGGAACATGGACGAAACGGGTTTTAGTACTGTTCCGAGCAAAATAGGCAAAATTATCAGCTTGAAGAGTCTCAAGCGCGTTGGAAAAATAAGATCGGCCGAACGTGGTAGCATGATGACACTAGCTTTTGCGATAAGCGCTGGGGGAAATACTATACCGCCGTTTTATTTATTTCCTCGCAAAAATATGAGCACAACTTATCGCGAGCATGTTACGAGAGAAACGGTGACTATTGCAAACGAAAGCGGTTGAATGACGCAAATTGAATTCGTAGAGTGGTTGAGACATTTCATTCAATTTTCTTGTTCTACGAAAAACTCTTGCTTCTCGACAACCACGGAAGCCACATGTCGATTGAGGCAATTGAATTGGCATTAGAAAATGGCGTTACAATGTTAAAGTTTCACAACAAATGAATATTGAGGCTGGGTTCAAAGCCACAGGTATCCATCCTTTCAATGAACATAATTTCAATGACAGCGATTTTGTTCTAACTGAAGTAAAAATAAAAAATAAAACGGCAATCGAATATGAAAGTCAATTCACAGAAGACGATCAACGTTACGTCGTATTTGTGGATGCTGAAAACGAAAATGCTAATGACATAGCTGTCTTTGAAACTGTGTCTACAACTGACACCGACACAACAATGTCTACGACCGCGACACCGGGTTCATCTCGTGCTGTCAGCACACCACATGAAAACAGTTCATCCCGAGAAGCCGCTATTTCTCGCGTTAATAGCTTCGTTTCGTTACTCGAAGATATTGGTCCAGTGCAACACTCACCAGCAAAGCCACAATCGAATCGTGAACCCAAACCGGGAAAACCACTATTCTAACTTCTCCTGAAAATGTTGCATTATTAAAAGAAAAGCAGCAAAAGCGACAGGCTAACAAAGATAAAGCAGCAGAGCGAGCTGGAAAAAGAAAGGAGCAAATTCAACAAAGAAATATATCAAAAAAAGCAAAATTAAAAATTTTGAAAAAAACCCACGACGGTTAAACGTAATTTAAAAAGGATAAAATAATTTAAAAACCCGCGACTTAAAGAATTTAAACCCAAGAATATCCGTCGGGGGCTGCCATTACTATTTTAAAGTTTAATATAAATATAAATGAGTATTGCAATATATAAACTATCGCCAATTATTCTCGTTACTATAAAACTGCAAAACTAGTTCATTTAATGCCAGCCCTGGACGGATATTCTTGGGTTTAAATTCTTTAAGTCGCGGGTTTTTAAATTATTTTATCTTTTTTAAATTACGTTTACCCGTCGTGGGTTTTTTTCAAAATTTTTATTTTTGAATTTAATTTAATTTTAATTTTCTATTAGGTACATTGAAAGTATTTATAGTGAATGAGAGACGAGTGCGGCCCTAATTACTACTAACTAATGAAAAAAAAAAATATTTTTAAATAATGAACATGGGGCTTTGTTGTAACTCAACTCGATATCATTACGTACAATGAAAATAATAAGTAATAAGTAAAAATGACGGTAATAAGTAGAAATGATACTCTGAAATACTCACCAATCGAGTTTCTTAATATTTAGGAGCTAATATAAAATATATTACTGCAGGGCTCCCTAGTGAGTTACTACCGTAACACCTATTTAAGAACCCTCACTAATCAGAAACAAACCCACTACTGAAAACCGCCTCAAAATCGGACTAGTAGTTTTGGTTTTGCACAAACAAATGTTTGCTGCAGCGCCCCCTGGTGAGTTGTCACCGTAAAGCAGGACGCACACTAGTGAACCATTGCACCAGCACCAGAGTGCCTCTGGTTGCAAGAACCACGGTGTACGTTTTGCTTAACATGAAAACATATGGAGAGCCGCACACTACACACCTCATGGTGCTTGCACCGTGCACCATTGTGATTGCACCATGTTTGGTGTGCTCGAAAAAGCAAACCGTGGTGCATGGTTTATGAGAATGCATGATAATCATTTTTATAAAAAATAAAAAACAACTGCGGAGCAAAATTCTCTCGGAGGGTTCTGTAGTGTGCGGCAGACAACATTCGAGCATGGTTTGCATGGTACAAGAGTTCGCCATGGTGTTGGTGCAATGGTTCACTAGTGTGCTTCCTGCTTAACACCTATCTAAGAACATGCACCAATCAAACCCAAACCCATCACTGAAAACCGCATCAAAATCGAACTAGTAGTTTTGGAGATAAATGGCGACATTGGTTTGCACATCCTCTCACCCCAAACGCATATACCATCTCCGTGCCGTCGTGGGTAAAAACGCATATACCATCTCCGTGCCGTCGTGGGTAAAAAGGGGCACATCATCGACTAAAAAAAAATCAAAAGTAAAGAAACCACCACCACCAGCAAAGAAATCATCGACAGCAACAAAAGTTCCGGTGTGGAGATAGCCACACATTACTTCCAAGTTCACCATGTTGTTAACGGCAATGACAAAAGAAAAAAAATAATTGGCTGCAGGGTCGCTCATTTCGGACTGCTACTTCTGCACCCACGACCATAACCTCAAAAATGTTGGACCCGTCGACACAATTTTAGCTGTAAGTTAACCAAATCAAATGCGACCGAGCTCAAAATCAATAGGCATGATCTCGACATATTACCAGACATTTTGGTACAAGTCCCGCGAAATTTAATATATTTTGACGGGAGTTATCGTTGAAAATCGGAAAATTATAGAACCCGTTATAACTCCCTTATTTTAATACTTGGTGAACTTCTTGTAATCTATAACTGAATAGCCCAACGAGCTGAACAAAACGCAAAAAGAAATTTTGAAAAAGACTTATTTTTAAGGAAATTATGACCATTTCAAAAAACAACGGAGCCTCGGAGCGACTGAGCGACACCAAGCTAAAAACTTCCAGAAAGTGTTTTTAAGCACTCCCGATAACGATTCCATAATTTTTTCGGATACCCATTTTTGGCAGCATCACCATACTTCCATTCCTATATATAGGAACATGGAAGTAAAAATCAATAACGAAAAGATTTTGATCTCTTTTCAATAAAATTACATAAATTTTGTAAATTATGCGTTTATTTTTCAGTTTTGATGCATTTTTAGAAATATTTTGAGCGTGAGACAACTTACATGGCAAATTTTTTTTTTCAATTATTGACCTTATCATCTCATTGAAAACATCAAGAGGATGGAATTGTTCGCCGATGTTATGCTGATTTCATAGAATTCACAAGCATAAAATTGGAGTTAAAATACGACATCTTAAAGGAGGAATGGGATAAACTGAACCAGGTTTCTCTTCGGTTGATGGGATCTTCCAGCCGGGAGTACCAGAAGATGCAAGGGAATTTGGATTTGGCTGAGGAAAGTTTCATAATGGCTTCAGTTAAATTCAAATCAGCTATTGAGGCGAAAATAAGGAATCAGGATAAGGAATGTGCTGATAGTACCAATAGAGGAAATATATCAGTCAAAGTTGTAATGCCGGAAAAATTTCACGAGATAACGAACACGTGGGGTTATTTTGCAGGAGACCTTATGACCTGGCAAGGTTTTAAGGACCAATTTACATCAAGGATACATGACAACCCGGATGTACCTCCAGCTTTCAAGTTCTCTCACTTGAAAAGGTCGCTCAAGGGAGAAGCTTTAAAAACTCTAGGCCAATGGGAATTGACTGAGTAATCGTATCTGGCAGTGTGGGAACGACTGAACCAGATTTATGGCCGCAAGTACCCGATGTGTCGGGAATATTTAAGGAACTGGCAAGCATTGCCAGGGTTAACAGGAGAAGTCACTGCAGCTGTACTCCAACATATGTCTAATGTGACTCACGAGCTCATTAGACAACTTAGAGGATTGGAACTACCGGTGGATCACTAGGATATGTTCATCGTGCATAATCTACATAAACGATTGGACAAGGATACTGCTATACAATGGGAGCTAAATAGGAAATCGGAAACACCCACGGCAGTGGAAATGTTGGACTTTTTGGATCGTCAGGCGGCAGCTTTAGGCACCAGACAGGAAGGAAGGAAACAGGAAAAGGAACGAATGTCCTATAGGGATATAACAGGGATGAAAGGAGAAACGTCTGGGTCAAGTCGATCGCATACACTACTGGGAAAATTAACTAGGAAACATCCACTCTGTGAGGTCTGCATGCGGGAACACCAGCTATATTTTTGTGAGGAATTCTTGTCACTGGGCTGCAACGGCCGGTGGCAATTTGTGGAAAAAAGAGGATTATGTCCGAACTGCCTCAAAAAAGGACATAAGAAGGAAACACGCCCGGAAGGACGATGCATTATCCCTGAGTGCTCTCGGGACCCCGCACACAACAGCGTGTTTGCCCTGTCAAGTTGCGTGTAAAAAGCCTCTCAGTCTACGCTTCAATGTCAACAACAGGAGTCTACAAGGGAAAACGTTCGGGAGAATGATTAAACCAAGGACCAAGGAAAATCAGGAAATTAAACAAGGAACAGGACACAGGAATTGGAACTCAAAGAAAATTTAGAAATAGTAAAAAATATTATAATGTTAGGAATAATACTATTAGGAATAATAATAAAACAAAATACAATATTAAAATAGGGAGAAATGTAAGTAAGGAAAATAAAATAGATTATTCTCAAGCATACCCAACGGAGTTTGCAATAAGGAAAGAAAATTATCGTTCTTACCAACAGTCTTGGAGAAATTATCGTATAATGGAATTTTCTTAGGATTATGGAGAGGATTCATCGACACGGGTGCGCAACTAAGTCTAGTCAATTCAGATTTACGAAGGGTGCTGAAACTATATACCAAGCGAACATCAAGAAGGTATGTGTAGTTGGTGTAAATGGAGAACCGTGAAGGATAAAAGAAAAGGTTGTTTTACAAATACAACCATGGTTTGGAGATACAGGATCGGAACATTTAGAAGAGACCTTCTGGGTGCTACCCAAAGAAGGTCAATGGCATCCAACAATGCCAACAGAATCAATAAAGTTAAATATGATAGGAAATCAAGAAATACCATTGGCGGATCCAGAGTACTGGAAGCCAGAAAAGATTCATATTGTTGGATTCTTCGCAAAAATGATTATACAAATAAAGGATAAGTTAATCTTCTTTTTTTCCGAAGATTTGGTTGAAGGAGACAAAACAACTCCCGAAGCAGGTTTTGTTCAAGAAATGGTAAAAAAATATTTTATACACGGGTCATTCCAGGTGAAAACGACAAATCGGTGTGCCACATGTTTTTTGATTTTGATGAAAAAAATTGAGGTTGATCTTTTAGGCACTAAATACAAAAATTCATCGCCATTTAATTTTTTCATTGCCCCCCTCCCGGTCGGCCTTCGTTAGTAATCTTAAATTACGTCATTTTCACACTCTTCTATGATCAGCTATAACTTTTTTCCTATGGCATATATTGGAATGATTATAATTTTATTTTCTTACTTAGGTAACGTGAGTACAAAAATAAATGCAAATATGTAATTGGTACCTTTCACCAATAAATGATGGGCTAGTGAAAATTCGTTAATAAAAGTTAAATTTTGAGATTTTCATCTGGCTGCTATGATAGAACTACTAAACCTGGAGAGTTGATTTCTTTCACACATTAAGTGCTCATACAATGGAAAACGTAACGGTAGTTTGAAGATCCTACATTATCATTTTCTTGGACAAAAAACTGGTTCAAATTTGAAAATTTTGAAAATTGGTCCACTTCACCTCTCAAAAACTTCATGTGGGGGAAGGAATAAAAACCTGACATTTTCGGAAAATGTAGTCTCAACCTTTTTCTCTTTAAATCATTTAGTCCTGTTCTGTTATTTTCATCTCTCTAAGAGATTCAAATTTTTAAAAATGTTTGTTTTGATATTATACTTAGAAATAATTATACGACAGTGCCATTAGACAAAACCTTGTCTTAATCCGAACGAAATTATTAACAGGGTGAAAATTGATGGAAAATGCTCAGAATATTGTCCTCAGTGACCCACTCGAGTTCTGAAGAAATTCGAGTTGCCATCTTTAAAAAAATGTGATCCCCAAGCGATGTTTATGCAGCTTTTCGCTTTTAAAAATCACAACATACTTTTCTTGAGAGGTTAAGATTTGGCTATCATCTGCAAATTTTCTTTCATCAATTTTATATATTCGGACAGTTTTTTTTTTTATTCAACGTATTCTGATCCATATCCTGAGTTTCAATCGTTTCCGCATTTATTTTATTTATTATGTTTATTTTTTATTTAAATTTTGGGTCACTGTAGGTACTCTTTTATATCCTTGATGCAAATCTAGTTTTCTATAATTTTAACATAGCAGCCAAACTAAAATATCGGGGCGGGTTGTATACTATGTAAAATTATTCATTTCCATTCGAGAAATTAAAGAGCATTGACGTGTTTTATTACTAGTGCTTGCAAGCAATTAAACTTGAGAATTACACGAGTCATCTAAAACAAAAATGGAGTGTTCAATTGGTATGTTTAAAAAGGAAGATTGCCACAAAATATTATATTCAAGATCATCTTGCTTATTACCGGGAAGTAAGTTAAGTGAACTTGATAAACAATTACTTAAAAAGCGTACAGGCATTACATCAGTGAACAACATTTGTACATATCACTACAAAAAATATGTGGAGAAGTTTTTTAATCTGTTTGGCACGAAATGTTGTGATCCATTAGCGATCCATACAAAGATAATAAAAAAATCGTTGAGGGAAATTATGTTACCTTTTTGCAAAGAAATTAAGCATATCGACCTAATACCAGGATTGGCAATTTGTACCCTTTGCTATGACTTTTTAAATAAAAATAATTTACCGGTAATGGAGGCAAGTATGATGCAGTATGTACTCATGATGTAGGAGAAGTGGACGAACAGTTTGAGCCCGGCTTTTCTACGATTGATTCTCTAAATAAAATTTGTAGTATGTTGGACGAATCACCTGTTCCCGCCATACAAAAAATTAATGGTTGCAGAAGGAAAATAATAATTGATAAGAAAGTTGACGAAATAGCAAATAAAATTCGTCGAAAATTAGAAAATGTTTTTGAAGTAGACAAATCCATTGAAACTCAGGATTATGCATCAGAATACCTGGAACTTATAGAAGAGCTTAAGATTAAATTTCAAGCTTCAAATTCATTTCATGAAAAGTACCAAATCTTGAGCTTGTTGCCAAAAAGTTGGTCTTATTAAATTTAAAGGAGATTTATGCCAGTTTTAGCTATGTTCTCCAGACATTAAAATCGGCTTTTCAACATTTGCCCTCTTGCGTCCAAAGAATTGTGTTTTCGCTGGTGCTAGTGGGACGCACTCAGTATGCGTTTGTTTAGCCCATCAAAATGTTAAATTGATGTTGATAGCCAGCAAAATTAAATTACCATATCAAGATTTATTGAAAAAAATTGTATGTGATGATTCAAGTGAAAAATGTATATTATCACGTTGCACGGAATGTCCAGGGGTACATGTGATTGATTCTGAATTTCGAAACGATTCTGAATTATTGTCCACGATATCATACAAACAATGGGCATCAACTGATCGATGTCATTTGTTCACTCTTTGTAAAACAGTTGAAGATTTCATAGAGGACTTAAAGGACAAATTTTCGCAAATGAAATCACATCATTTCATTGCTAAAAAACAGTCCGGATATCTAAAGTTGTTGAAAGAAAACTTACCCAATAATACAGAGTTGATAACATTAGTTGATTTTTCTGAAAATTACTCATTTCTGGTTCAAGACGAAGTGCAATCATTCCACTGGACAAATGACCAAGCTACATTACATCCTTTTGTTATTTATTTTAAAAGAGATGGAATAATTCAATGTAAAACATTTTGTGTAATCAGTGATAGCATTACGCACAGCACTATTTCTTTTTATGTGTTTCAAAAAGTTTTCATTGAATTCATTAAACAATGCTACCCGGAATTGAAGAAAATACATTATTTTAGTGATGGCGCAGCTTCACAATATAAAAATAAAAAAAAAATTATTAATTTATGTTATCATACGGATGATTTTGGATTGGAAGCAGAGTGGAACTTTTTCGCCTCGGGTCATGGAAAGAGTCCCTGTGATGGATCCGGGGGAACCATCAAGAGAACTGTAAGAAAAGCCAGTCTACAAAGAACAGATGATGATCAAATATTAACCCCTCAAGAAATGTTTGATTTTTGTTCAAACCATATTCCTGGGATCAAATTTTTTTTTGTGCCAAAGCAAGATGTTGAAGATGCTGAATTATATTTATCGACAAGATTCATGAATTTAATCACTATTAAAAACACAAGAACGTATCATAATTTTGTACCTCTTTCTCATCAAACATTGAGAGTACGAAGATATTCAAGCTCGGAAAACTTCGAAACTGTATACATAAGTCGACCGAAACCATAATATGAGATGCAAGTAACAAATTCCTAATGTTTTTTTTTTTTTTAATAAAACATTAGAAATATTATTTACTTATTAATAAACCTGAATAACAAATGAATGACTGATTATTTCTAAGAAGTATAATATCAAAACAAACATTTTTAAAAATTTGAATCTCTTAGAGAGATTAAAATAACAAAACAGGACTAAATGATTTAAAGAGAAAAAGGTTGAGACTACATTTTCCGAAAATGTCAGGTTTTTATTCCTTCCCCCACATGAAGTTTTTGAGAGGTGAAGTGGACCAATTTTCAAAATTTTCAAATTTGAACCAGTTTTTTCTCCAAGAAAATGATAATGTAGAATCTTCAAACTACCGTTACGTTTTCCATTGTATGAGCACTTAATGTGTGAAAGAAATCAACTCTCCAGGTTTAGTAGTTCTATCATAGCAGCCAGATGAAAATCTCAAAATTTAACTTTTATTAACGAATTTTCACTAGCCCATCATTTATTGGTGAAAGGTACCAATTACATATTTGCATTTATTTTTGTACTCACGTTACCTAAGTAAGAAAATAAAATTATAATCATTCCAATATATGCCATAGGAAAAAAGTTATAGCTGATCATAGAAGAGTGTGAAAATGACGTAATTTAAGATTACTAACGAAGGCCGACCGGGAGGGGGGCAATGAAAAAATTAAATGGCGATGAATTTTCGTATTTAGTGCCTAAAAGATCAACCTCAATTTGGAATGACCCACACGTCATGTAACCTAAAATTAATGTGTTTTTTAATTGTAGGAATTCACGAACGCGGGAGCGTCAACGAGGGAGGACAACAACATCGCGGGACCTTCAACGAGGGAGGACCTCCACATCGCGAGACCTTCAACTTCAATGAGGGAGGACAACAACATCGCGCGACCTTCAACGAGGGAGGATCTCCACATCGCGAGGACTTCAAGATCAACGAGGGAGGACATCAACATCGCGGGACCATCGACGGATGACTTCGACATCGCGGGACCATCGAGGACGACAATTGCTGCTACCGCGACCACGAACATCAACGCAACCAAGAAGAGAACATGGATCATTAAAAAGCTGTTTTGAGGAAGCAAAATCCTATGTTGATGCGCAAAATAATGCGATTTTGATCGAATTAAAAAAATTAAATAAAAATATAGAAAATATAACAAAAGAGTTGAAGGAAATAAAAGAAAAATGAAATTATCGCAAATCTGGGGGCACGGCAGTGCCCCCGCCAAGTCGAGCAAAAAAACGGCACGGCCGTACCATCCTTTTCTCGAAACAGTTCAGGCCATTTTCGACCCCCTATAACTTCGTTGTCGATAAAACTAGAAGACTGAATTTTTAGTAACCAAGCAGGGATTGTATAAACACGGTATATTTCAAATTTCATTCAATTTGAACCAGTAGTTTACGAATTATAACTAGTCAAAATTTCTTAATTTTGTCACGCACTCACTCACTGACCGATCATCAAAACTCTAACGCACTTCTAGCAGACATAGAAGTTTCAAAATTAGAATACAATTAGTGTTTAGTGTATAAATAATGGAAAACCTAAAATATTTTGCAATTTCAGTCCAGTTTTCTAGATACACCAACTGCTTACTGCATAAATAACTTTGTAACCCCATATAAATATATAGGATTACAAAGTTATATTTGTAGTTGTTAATTAGAGTAGACTGTTAATAAGTAAAGTAACGCTCTTTTATACAACTAAACCTTAAGTTTTATCTTAGCGGGACGTCCGCACTGCCGAGTAGTTAATTAGAGAAGCTACAGAGATTTTACAATTTGATTTTAAGCAAGCAAGAAATTTACAGTTTACAGCTCTGGAGTATTGAGCGTTAGAATGCAAGCCATTGGTTAAAGGCGGTAAAATGATTAGGCAAAACTTGTGATAGCAACTTTACAGTGACTTACAAAATTAAGTAGGCTTGCAATATTAGAACTTAAATTAAACTGAAATTAGAAGATCATTATGATGACTGAAGATGATGAGAGCTTGACTCTAAACAGTAGTGAATGAATCAGTGTACCTGTATATGTATAATAAAAGGAAAAAAGTAGGACTATCTACAAAAAGTAATGAGATGCCATCAAAAACATAACTTGTAAAAAAACCAAGTCTCGAAACTGAATTCTTCTACCGTAAAAAGTTGTGAGATCCATGTAATACCAAGTCCGTTAATTTATTCAGTTCCTATAGTTAAGGGACCTTCTGTCTTAAGTTATTACGTAATTAGCTAACCTGACAACATCTTATAGTGACCATATATAACAGTGCTGATAAGGGATTTCGGCACCCCAGGATTTGGGTCGTGGGAAGAATGCAAGGGCATTGCAACTATTGGTTATTGGGAACGGCTTGGTTATCCCCTCCAATATTGATAGGTTTAGAAGTAAGAATATTTGTATAAAATAGGAAGGAAATAATAAACAGCAGGCAAAACTAAAACACAAGTCTTTGACTTCGGAGCCAGCACCATTGCTACTCCGAACAATTCTATGTCCAACAAAGTCTTTTGGCAACCCAATCAATAGCCACCAACTAGGGGCATACTACACACGCAAATACTTTTTTTAAAACTCCATTTACTCTCTCTACACAATTTCTGGATAAAATATAGGCATCATTATATTTTCGTTCGCTTTCAGTGGTGGGGTTTGTGATTGGCGTCATTAGCCACGGTTCCAGTGGATAGCCCTAGTTACCAATCACCGACATTTCATTATGATTATTATTCAGCCAATGTTGTTCCAAAAAAGTTCTTGCTTTGCTTGCAGATGTTAAGTATCATGGTTGCTCCCGCCAAACCTAGCTAAGCAGTTTAAAATTTCCAGGTCCAAATCGCAAATCAGTTGAACATTCTTTGAATGAAAATCTTTACGGCTGATGTAGCAGTGCTCGACGTCCAACGTTGGCTTCTTGATTTTAACGTGGGTTCAGTCTATTACTCCTATTATCCCAGGAAAACCAGTTGCTTCATAAAATCTCTAAATATGTGTTTTCATTCAATTTGTATTTAACTCGAATTGAAGAAATTACCGTCGTTTAATTATATTTTGTTTCTCCTGTGTGATCGCAAATTGTATGTATTTGTTCATTAATTTGTCCTGAATAATATATGTTATTTCATGGACTATTCGGCACACTATAGTCTTGCTAATTGGGCAAATAAAATCTTGCCTACAATCTCTTAAAAATGAACCGGTGGCAAAGTAGTGCAAAGCAACACACATTCTTACATTGTTGGGAATATATGTTTTCCTGACTGCATTTCTCATGTGTGGGCTTAACTCATTTAATAATATCATTGCTACCTCCTTGGAAAAACGAAAGAGCTCAACAAATCTCGCTTCAGGGATACTGAATGGATTTGATGCATCTCTTAGAACGCGTCGGTGTATCCCAAGCATATTTCTTCGGTCATAAATGTTTCCGAAATAGAGCACAAAAATACCAGATATATTATGTATTGAAAACGTCCTCTTTTAATAGGGGGACAGTTTGATCAAATTTTAATAGTTTTAAATAGTTTCGATAGTCGCCCGACAGCAGCAAAAATTCATAGCAACAAAACAAATTGGGAACAATGTTTGTACCCACATAGTTGCGTCGAATTAACCGATGTCAAGTGAAGCATTTCTCCGACATCTTGTTCGCTCTAACTAAAATAACTTGTTTTAAACTTTTTAGTTCACTTTTTGTATAGGCAGTCATGTTTTAGAATTTTTTTAATTCTTTATTTTTTATTTTATACATTTTAGTGACAGTAAAATTTGCGCACACTTGAGATTAACTCTATTGGTTTAGATTCCTTGAACAAACTACACTAAAAACTAATATTTCTTCTAATAATTCGGGGTGATGCCGAAAACTGCGGCTATTTACTTTGTTAAAGATTTCCGAAGGATTTTGGGTCGCTGATCACGGAAAAAATAATTTAAAAAGTCTAAAGCATACCGTTTACGAGATATCCTTCGTAAAACATCGGTTAATTCAAACCACGAAATCCTTCAGAAAACCGGTTGTTAATCACTGGAGGCCACTTTAAGAACCTAATATCAATTTAGGCTCCTTTTAACAATAAATGAAGCATGTTAATTAACCATAATTTAACCATAATTTTACTAAATTCCAAAAATAATCCGCCGTGAAATGATCAAAACAAAGAACTGTCAAATGAGTTTTGGTTTTGTGATATTTCATATTTATAAAATGTTCATATATTTGGTTCTTACTCGCTTTTACAAAATGAACTAAAATCAATTAATATACAATAATCAATTACCTAATTGACATTGTTACCCATTGCAAGTGTGGTACAGTGATTAACAACCGGTTTCCGAATGATTTTCTGATATGAGTGTACCGATTTTTTGGAAGGATATTTCGTAAACGGTACGTTTTAGAATTTTTTTAATATTTTTCCCGTGATCAGCGGCCCACAATCCTTTGGAAAATATCGAAAATTTGAATTTCTTCCGCAGTTGTCAGTATCGTGCGAATAATTCTAAAATTAATCAATTTGTGGGCCATATGATTTGACATTTTGAAAGTTTAGGTACCCTATGACACTCGGGATAACATATGGATTCTAAGAATACCACACACATCAAAATCGGTTAAAGCATTCAAAAGTTATAGTGGAATAAAAAAAGCATACATTCATACATACATTCGCTCTGAAAACACAACACTCCTTTTTTGGCAGTCGTGTAATAAAAGAGATCAATTTGCCGTAATTGATTAGTGAAAATAAAATTTACGTTGAAGACAACAAAGTTTCTTAATATCTATTTCCAAAAGAAGAAAATAAGGTTAATTTCGAACAATTTATTAAATAAATAAAGCTAATTTTACACTAATTTGTTGAGTAAATGTTAAACCTCATATTAAAAAGATGTTCTGAATTTAATAATCCTTAAGATTTGGTTCATTTTCATAACAAGCACTCAACGTTGGCAAAAAAACAAATTCTTCAGATTAATTTCTTTCATTCTTTGGCACGTCTTGGCACGTTTTTACCTTTACACTTCAGCTGCTTAACACGTTCTATTCTTTGAATTGTTTTGTCAAAATAAAAGGGGAAAATGTAAGTTATTTTTTTCATGAGTACTAAATAAATATTAAAGGGTCTCATTTTATTGAATGAATATTTTAAAATTTTCTTCGGATTTCAAAAACTTGTGTTCCAGACTCCAGTAGCATCAGCATAATTTTCTGTACCTTGCTTGCTAGGTTTCTGCTTTCAAATCCTGGTTTTTTAAAACAATCGTACCCAGACAGCATACTTAGTCCCAAGGACGTACATTTTATGTCCATTTTACGTATTTACGTCCGCGGATGTATGTTGTACATTCAATGAACGTAAAAAAAGGTACGTACGTAAAAGGTACGGTATATACATTCACAGCACGTACTTTTTTCGTACGTTCGTTTTATATCCGGAAAACAGGTCCAAGGGACGTACTATTCTGGACTTTAAAAAAATCAAAATACAAAAAAGGTTAAATTCGAAACTTGAAAATGAAAAAATTCTCGCTTATTTATTCTAACGAAATTTTTCATATGAATTGAAATTCTAAATTTACGCACTTGTCGCTCTTGCCAAGTGTACCGGATCAAATGTCAAGTCCACCTGATCTGACACCTGACACACCTAACAGTTGGCAACACTTCATACATTGACGTCGTTCATTGACAGATGATAAAAGCAATGGTGGACGAGACGCTTCATGTATCATAGAAGAAAATCGCATAATTTCTCTCTGTTCTATTTTTTATTGTAAAATTTAGAGATTTTTGTTGTGCCGGGTGATTTTTTGTTGTGGTGTTGCATTTTGCATTTATGATAAAAGGGTAAGTAATAAACCTAATATGTGGCGAAAAGATTCCTCCAGCAAGTATTATAAACGGGCTGCAAATGAGATAAAAAACCTGGAGAAGACGCTAAACTCACCAGGACCAAGCCGAAGCATTTCTACGGGTGGTCAAGTCAGTGCTTCCGTTTTTGATAAGTCTGAAAATATTTGTTTAATGGACCAATTGAACAAGCCTCCTGTCGAATCATCTCAGCCGTCTCTTTTTGTTCCATCTTTAGATGCATCTATACAACAAGTATTTTCAGAAGACTCTGATGCTTTTACCCTTGAATCGCCTCCTATAACTGAAAACTTGTCTCCAGTGATAGAAAAAGATTCAATAAACATATCTCTGAGGCAATGGGCACTACAACGTAAAATACCTCACAATGCACTTAATGAGTTATTGAGTATTCTGAAACCTATGCACCCTAGCTTACCCTCAGATTCTAGGACTCTCCTAGAAACAGCAACAAAAACTACAGGTATAAAGCATATTAAACCTGGCGAATATTACCACTTTGGTCTTAAAAACTGTATAGAAAAATTACTTTGTAAAATATTTCATGATCGAGGAAGCTTTCCCTATGACTCTATTGAACTTTTCATCAACATTGATGGTCTAAGCATTTCAGAAAGTTCAAACAGCCAACTGTACCCAATATTAGCTAGTATTCGTCAATTTGATTACGTAGAGCCAATTGGCATTTACCACGGGTTTGAAAAACCGAATAATGTTAATGAGTTCCTGAATGATTTTGTGAATGAGTCCATAGATGTTCCTGAAATTCTTTTTCGAAATAAAAATTATGCTGTGACCATTAAAGCATTTATCTGTGACGCCCCTGCAAAATCTTTTATAAAGTGTATCAAGGGTCACACAGGGTATTTTTCCTGCACCAAATGTCAGATTGAAGGTAGTTTTCAAAATTCTATTTATTTCTCTGATGTCAACTTTGTCACTCGTACAGATGAGCAATTCAGAAAGCAAACACAAGAAGAACATCATTTGGGCATCTCTGTTTTGTTAAAGATTCCTAAATTAGACATGATTAAATCATTTCCGCTAGATCCCATGCACTTGCTTTACTTGGGTGTTGTAAAAAAATTGCTTATGAATTTATGGGTTTTTGGCAAGCCGCCAAACAAATTATCTTTTATGCAAATTAATAAAATATCAGAAAATCTTATATCACAAAAAAGAAATATTCCTACTGAGTTCAACAGGAAACCCAGAAGTATAAGCGAATGCAAGAGGTGGAAGGCCACAGAGTGTAGTCAATTTATTTTTTACACGGGACCTGTTTGTTTAAAAAATATTCTTAGTAATGATCAGTACATACATTTTTTGACATTACATGTCGCCTTAACTTTATTATCATCTGAGCATTATTTAGAACCATCAAAACTTGAGTATGCAGATAGCCTCCTTAAATATTTTGTTGAAAGTTTTTCTAATTTGTATGGAGTTCATTATATATCACACAACGTACATAACTTACTACATTTAGTAGATGATGTACGCCTATATGGACCATTATACATATTTAGTGCTTTCAAATTCGAGAATTATATGAAGACGTTTAAAAACTACCTAAGAAAATATGAAAAACCACTTCAGCAAATTATCAGACGAAAGGGAGAAATTGATAAAAACTTAAAAAATGTTCCACAGTCTTGTAAGACATTCCCAATTTTTAAAAAAGAACATTTTGGTGGTGTGGTTTTAGAACCAAATCATTCAAATTTTCAACAATTTTCTCAAGTAGTTTTTGAAGGTTTTACATTATCAGTAACTTCGCCAGATAATTGCTGTTTTTTAAAAAGAGGATCTATTGTTGTAATTAAAAACATACTTAAACTTGAGAATGACTGTTTTATTGTTGGTTCTGAATTTAATTCAAAAAAAGATTTTTATAATACACCATGTAAGTCATCAATTCTTATGATATATAAAGTTGGAGATGAAAGCGAATTGAAAATGTGGAGCATTACAGAGATAGCTTTTAAATATATAAAACTTTCATTTCAGAATTATTTTATAGTAATTCCAATGTTACACTCTTTATGTTAGATCAATTATTTATCATATTTTCGCCTAACAGCAAATAAGTTTTTTATAATATATTCCGTTCATGCATTTATCAATTTTTGAAACCTTATATGTTTTTTTTCTTAAAGAATTTTACAGCTACATAATTTATATACTTAATTTTTAAGTGAACCTAATAATCTCTGTCCAGAAAGTGTATTGTTAAATTGCGTGAAATTTTGCCTTTAGAACGAATCTGTACCTACATAGCCAATGTAAACTACATAAATCTGTAGGGCATTTAAGAAAAACAAGTTCTGCATAGTATAGATAAACTTATATTGTTTCAGGCATTTTAAAAAATGAAACTTGACTTTGTACAATGTACATACCCATGTAATAATGAATACTGCTGAAAGAATGTATAAATTAGAAAAATTGTTATATTGTTATTGAGTTAGAAATAATTGTTATTGTTATTGTTATTATAATTTGTTTTTGAAGGAGAAGATGGATTCCAAAACATGGACAGTTGTCCATTTCATAGAAGAAGGAATGGTTGAAGCTGTGCCTTCTGTATGGATTAAAGGTAAAAATAAATGCCTTTGGCCGCCACATCAATGGACCTCAGAGAAAATAAGACATTGTATTAAATCTTGTACATTTGATTCCTCCTGGGAAACCTTTAATGTCAAGATTTTTAAAAATGCTACTTACAGTAAGTATTATAAAATAAGTGAGTTTCAGCTTCTAAAATATTAAAATATTGTTTTTAATTGTCTGAGGTGTTTCATGACCTTTTATTTCTTTCTTTCTTTCTTTTTTTAAGGTGACTATGAACGAGCTTGCAAAAAATCGAAAAAAGCTGAATTATGCAGTGATTTAAACAGTGATACAGGAACGGATAGAAAAAGGAAAAGGATGCCTTCAAGGAAATTCGTCAGCTCTTCATCAGAAAATGATGAGGAATTCCAACCCCTCTCATATTTGAAGGAACCCCCGAAATTTCAAAATTTTTGCACTTGTAATTATTGTTATCTTTATATAATTATGAAGAGCTTGAAATAAAAAAAATTATATATTTTATTGTAGCAAAAAAATCTTCCATAGGAAATGGATCCCAAAGCAGTACAAGAAAGAAGTTAACCGGTTTATTCAATAATGTTCTCGATTCCACTGACAAAAATTCCAGTAATTTTCAACACTCGAATTCAGGTATTCACTTTGAATATTTTCCTTTGCTTTTAAAAATTCTGATAACAGGCAGATATCAACTCTACATTTAATTTTTTTTTTCTTAGAAAATCAAAATTGCTTTTTCTTTCAGCTAAAGCTTTTCAAAGCACATCATTCGAGCAGATTTCCACTTCATTTGAAGAAACATCACCACTCCAATACACTCCGAACACTAGTAAAAATAATTCCAATAATATTCACGACAATAACTTTGGGGATCATAACACTGGAGCTTGTGGAAATTGCTGTCCTTATCAAGGTTTGTTGTAGTGTAACAAAGTACTCACCTTTTTCATTGCTGATTAAGAATTTACCTATTTTAGTTGGATTAATCAAGACTCTTATAAAACAGCAAAAAATGATGAAAGATGCATTAACAGACATTCAGAGGAATTATGAAAATATATTAAATAACCAGGACAAAAAAACAATTTCTCTTGCAAGCAAAGAGACCATATTCAGGGATTTTACCTTTCCCTTGCAAACGGACAGCGAATTACAACAGCTGGATGACTACTTAATAGATGAAAATATCTTTGAAATAGCTGTAAGTAAAAAAAAAAATCCCCAAAAAAACTTCATTTTACTAAAATTTGTGTGTCTTAGATTGAGGAAATATCACGATTTGGAGGAAAGGATAATGCAGATTTTGTAAAGAGATGTCTTAATCATATTGTATCCAACAAGGTTGCTCTCAATTATAGTTGGTTAGGACGCCGCGCAAAGAAAAATTTTAAGGATCAATTTAAGAATATTGTGAAGTTAATTGTTGGTAAGTAAAATTTTTTTTTTCATTTAAGAAAAGCTTAAGTTAACATTGGAAAAATTAGAACGTCTAGAAATCTCTAATACTCTGTAAAAGTGGTAGATATTAAGATGGGATTTTCTTTTGTTCTAGTAACAGCGGAAAATAGTCTCAAGGCAAAGGATAGGAAAGAGACGGAAGAGTTAATGAAGTCATGGCTTCGAAGGGCTGCTGAAAGGCAAAAAAAAATAAATGAGTGAAAAAATCAAATTTGGTTTTAACTTTGTGTTTTTGGGTTTTTATGTTTCATTTGGTTAATATATTTTATTCCATATATGTATTTTGTTTTATTTGGAAAAAAAGGTGTTGGTTTTGTGAAACCTATACGGTACGTACAAAGAACGTACAAAATTCATGGTATGTGTGGTACGTTTCTCCGTAAAATGTACGTACATGGTACATATAAATGGTTGGAAAATGTACGTACGTGTTCCGTACTTTGTTCGTAAAATGGATGTTAGGTACGTACCATGTACGTATATTACGTCCGATGACTATGTACAATTTACATACACCATACGTAAGTTTGCTGTCAGGGTAGGAACTTAATTGATCGTGTTCTTTCGATTATTTTCGTTTAAATTCATTGAAAACACATATTTCGTTGTGTAAATATAAACACAAATTAAAGTTTTGCTGAAAATAACCTAGAAAACTCTATTAACTTGTATATTTAGTTAAAAATGTCGGGATTTTCGTGGGAGAAATCTACACCAGCTGGTTGCGTGGGCTCTATTTATTCAGAAATCGGTGGAATATTATCCGAAGAATGTTTCCCAGTAACATGAAATGCATTAAATAACTAGTTATAGATGTGCACTAACCTTTGATTGTCCTGTTTCCGATTTCGGGATTCTGATTACGAGAAACTTCCTGCAATTAACTAATTATAAAGATACACAATATCTTAAATGCACTCCACGAATGAATTCACTTTCTTTTTATCACAGAACTCACAATATGATAAATAAATTATTAGCAAATAATAACACATACCGGCAATCGAAATCAATTGCACTTTCTGCACGTGCACGAATCAACAAAACTTCCGCCGATGTCAAAAAAAACTCACTGAGAGAAACATATACATAATAATTTGTCTTGTCAGTTGTCTCCAGCCTGTTGCTCAGGGTCAGGCATTGCCGCTTTGATATCTATCCATATCCATAATATCTATAAATTTCCGGACTAGAATGACATTAGAAAATATTATTATAGCGATGTCGTCTTAACACGTTACGTTTAGAAGTAACGCAATCAATTTCTTTAAAATCGACATAAAATAGAAACTCATAATAACAAATTCCTTTCGCGACAGTGGCAATCTCTACACAATTGATAATATTGGGGAACGCGCTCTGAACATGCCCTAAGTAATCAAAGAGAAATGGATGTTCGACTCCGAAGTGTCTGAACTAAAAAAGTAAAACGCTTATTGACATGTCCATAATTTACCCAAGACACTGACCGACAACAGTTTGGTAACGTACCACGGCGAAACGTGTCAAATGTTTATATGAAACTGTTGAAGTGTACTGTCATAGTATCCCGAAATATGCGATCAGGGTAAAATCCTAGGATCAGGAATAAAATCCGCGATCAGGAATAATATCCGAGCAGAATAAGAGAGTGTAGATAATGTAACTCATATATTTACATTAATATTCCTCACAAAATACTCCGTATTTCATCCTACTATATATCTATGAAATAAAATGTCATTTCAAAAAAATTATTGAAAACCCTAACCCGTAAAAACAGTTTTTTTATATAAAAATTTAATTTAATAATTATAATTAAATAATTAAATATTATTCGATTTTAGGATTTTTTGCTTTATACAGACACACTATACAAAAACATCGTGAACCTAAAAACTTTAGTCGGAGTATTTACTATTTAGGCCTGTGCGAATTCTCGACTAATTCGACTAAATTGGTTTCACCTATCAAATCTCAAAATTCCATTTGCTGTGCGAATTCTCTATTTTGACTAAATGGACGAAATCGACTAAATTCGCTGCCAGTCGTTTCTTAGTTTGGTAAAATCCTAGGAGCGGGTACTAGTAAACCTGTCAACAGAAATTCGAGCTGTCATTTCAAGTAAAAGTGCGTGCTTCTATATTTTTCGCATATCGACAAGCACGCATTTACATCTTTATATGAATTAATTACTCTAATTTCAACTAAAAGGGCATGTTTCTACTTTAATTCGCATATCGGCAAGCACGCATTAATATGTTTTAGTGAAAACCGCGCTTGTCAAATGTCAGCAGTACCCGCTGCTAGGATCCAACCCTTAGTTTTACATGTTAACATGTTAACAATAATTTGTGGTAAAAATTGTGATGTAAATTGTAAAATATATAAATTTCATTTTAAATCATTAATTATTATAGGTCAAGCAAATTAGACTTTTGCTTTCGAATAACTGGTGGAGTTCTGGAAACTGCTTTAATCTTTGAAATAGGTATCAGATATGTACATCCAGAGTTTGCCCCAATTTCCGAATGGAGCTTCAGCTGGTATGGACCAAAATCTTCCAAATTTTCGGACTTTTTTCAGTTTTTCGCTTATATCTTCTAAAATACCAATCTTTAGAAAAATTGCTTCAAACGAAAGTTGTAGAGCATCAAATTCTACGTGCAATGACATTAAACGCGAGTATTTTGCACCACCCGCTACCAAAGTACAGTAGGCCAAATTTGGACCAATTGTCCCTTTTGACGAAAAATTTCTACCGAGTTGTATACGTATATCTCGTGATTTATGATTTTATTCGTAATTACCGCGTTAAGAATTTCAATTGTCTATGTTCCAAATTTCATGATCCTAGACCGATTGGTAGTGCTCCATCTCTTCCATGATCTCCGTAGTCCGACAGTGAAAGACAGCCGTATCTTGGAAACTAGACCACTTAGACGTTTAAATTTTAAAGTAGTACTTCCTTTTAATCATTTCAACTATTCTGAAAAATTTGAACACTGTACCTTGACTATCCTCGGAGATAGAAAAAATTTTATTGTGCAACATTACATTAAGTATCGTAAAGTTTTGGGTATAGTTTTGCCGTTTTTAGCTTATACATATCTCATAGTCATAAGATATCAAACTTTAGAAAAAGTGGTCTAAATGAAAGTTTTAGAGCGTTGAATTTTGCGTAAAAAGACACTAAACAGGAATTGTTTAATCACCCATTACCCGAGTACAGTAGGCCACATTTTGAGTCAACTTTCCATATTTACGAAAAAACTTTAGTTTCGACGTCAGTTTTCCTCAAATATCTTCGAAAATTATCCGTTTATCAAGAAAGTATCCGATATAAAAGTTGTAGAGAATTAAATTCTCCGACAAATGAGACAAAGAACGAATTTTTTGGACCACCAACTACCAAACTACAGCATGTCAACATTGACTGGTATTAGTTTCATGTTCAGGCTTTACAAAATTTCTTCATCAAAAATGATAAATAATATAAGTAATTTCGAACATAAACAATATTTATTACGAGAACAATTAAAAATTAGTAGATAGCTATCAAGATACTGCTCATTTACATATTACCTATGACCTACATTATATAAAACTATTTGTGATTGCGTGGTGTGAATTATTTACGATTTTAATATTTAAATTAGTTGTTATCATATTATTTTTTATTAGAGGATGATGGGCCTAATGACATATCTTGTAATTCGTCCATTTCTTCCACACTTAAATCATCTTCAGAGTTGTTTCGGTTTTCTTCTTCTTCAAAGTCGTTATGGTCTAGATCAAAATCATCTGTATACAGAATCTGGATTTCACTTTCACAATTACTGCGCGATTAACCCATACATATCTTACAAATGGTAGTACATTTAATGCCATTTTTCTTGCAGGAACAAGCTCCTTGGCAGCCTTTCGAACATGTACAGCATATAGTTTTCAGAAGTTCTTGAGGTGCTGCTTCTTCGGTCGTAGTACCTGGTAGGAGGCCTAGATTGGAAGTTTTCCAACCCCATTTAAGTGGGTCCAGTATGTTGTTTTTCCACGCTTGCAGTTGTAAATACGTTTTGAAGGAATGCTGTCGAGCATCTGCTTCTGTAGGAGGCAAAGAAGCAAGGTTGAATGATGTTTTCGTTAAAAATTTCTCAATAATTTCGCAACGCAACACATTTAAAGGTTTGCCATCGTTTTCGAAGTATAGAGCTGCTATACACTTCTGCCCTGCTTCTTCAACCTCATTAGCAGTAGCGTTGGATTTGCTGAACACGTCTGCTGATTTTTGCAGGCTTCGCTTTGTATCCAACGTCTTTAGGAATTTCAGTTTTCCTTTACCGAAAAACGATGAAGTGGTGTCGTAACCACTAAAAGCATGTAGAAACAGTATGTTGTCTTTAGAAACTGGGGAAAACTTAAAATCTAAGGGGAAATAGACAATATCGTTCAGTTTGCCTTTGCCTGCCTTCAGTAGAAAAATGTTGGTGGATCTCGGGGCAGAAGCAGTCAAAATCACAAGAAGGTCAATGTCCTCTCCAACAATAACCACACACTCAGAATATTGACCAAGCTCAATAGCCCTGGCCACGATTAAAGAATCAGCATCCTCAGTAGCTTGTGTAACTTTAAAGTCTTCAGCCTCAAGTCGTGTAATCAATAATGAAATGAGGCGCTCTTTATTCTGTTCATTCGAAAGGAACAATGCTTTCGACATAGTTATTGATGTTGTTTCATCAAACGTGATATTCGGTGCAAATTTTTTTTGTGGCTCTGCGCAGCCATTCAGCCGACTTAGTACTCTTCTTACTTGCTGTATGAGGGTAAGGGTAACCATCAAATACAATCATTACCTTTTTTTGGAACCAATGCTTGACATAATTTACATACTTTGTAAGTATTGATGATATTGGTTCATTTGCCTCCCACGTCACTCTGTGTAAGAGGAATCCCCCATCTACGACAAAGTCTACCTTATCAAAATTAATAGGGTTTTTACGAGCATCAAACAATTTGTAAAATACAGATTTCTGTGTTTTTTGCATACCTAAGTCATCAAACATAGATAAAGGATACGGCGCTGGAAATATTTCTTAAGTTCTTCACTGGACTTCTTGTGGAACGCTATTCTCCGAAAAATCATTTCTGAGTTTATTGGAACGTGTTCGCCATGAACCTTGATTTGAGACATCATGCTGTTTAGAGGTAAGACTCGATTTTTTCGTTCATACTTCACAGTCACTCACAAGGCAATTGATGTGCTCTTGAAAGTGTTGCTGACCAATTTTCCTGATTGTGGATTACCAAGAACGGCTAGAAATCTACTTGGAACAACAGAGAAAACTACCACAGTACCTATGCATGGTGGTGAATATGTGCAGTTGGGGTTGGCACCAGCATTAACATCCATTATATGAATGGATACACTTTTGCTAATCTGAACGTTGATAATTTGAAGTTACAGTTGAATGTGAATGGCCAAATGTTTATGGCCAATTCTAATATCTGATGATATGATGATATAATGAAATCTGCTGAAGTGGTGGGAATTTTTTTTGGAAAAGGGAAACCAGTATGTTCAAATGAATTTATGGAAACGTTTGTGAACGAAATTTCGGCAGTTTTGTAAGATGGATTTAGGTATGAACATAAAATTGTAAATGTGAGTCTTCAGAAAATTCTTTGTGGCGTACCAGTTAAATCTTTTTTATTGAAAACGAAAGGACATACCGGTTTCTCCAGCTGCACCAAGTGCACAATTATCGGACAATCGATTGGTGGAACTCCATGTTTCCAATTGAAAATAATCCCAGTCGTGATCAAAATTATCATCATGGCGAAACAATTTTAAAACACATACCTAACTTGGGATTGGTTTCGAATGTACCACTAGATTACATGCATTTAGTGTGTTTGGGAGTAATGAAGAAACTGTTATTATTATGGGTACAAGCTCCACTGCCAAAAAAATTGGGAAAAGTTGCTGTGGAAAGAATATCACAACAATTATGTGAGTATAAAAAAACTACTCCAATGGAATTCAACCGAAAACTGAGAGGCCTCATAGAACTTAAATTTTGGAAAGCAACTGAGTTTCGCCAATTCTTATTGCATGGGACCCAATGTATTGAAATATGAGAAATATGAGAAATATGAGCACTTTATCTCACTGCATGTAGCTATATCCATTCTGACCAATTCAAGATTAGTAATGGATGAAAGTGACGTTAAGTACGCTTCGGAGGTAATAATATATTTCGTAAGAAAATTTGAGTATGTATTTATATGGGAAAAAATTTGTGTCGCATAATATACACAATCTGCTTCATCTACCTGAAGACGTGAGAAAATATGGGGCGTTGGATAATTTCAGCGCCTTTCATTTTGAAAACTTTTTGGGAGGTCTGAAAAATTATTAACAAAAGGAGACAGATCATTGCAAAAAATTGCCCGTCGGTTAAGTGAAAAATATAGGATTCATCAACAGCAAGGGATTAAACTGCACGACTGCAAACTTCAGCAGAAGCATTTTGATGGGCCTTCGATACCAAATTTCTCTGGGTGGCAACTTGTGCAGTACAAATTCATGCAAAGTAATGGTCTATATTTGAACTGTGACAAGTTACATGTGAGCATGGTGATGCTGGAAAACAACAAGATTTATCGAGTGCACAACATTGTAAAAGTATTACCAGATGAAGTATATTTAATTATAAAAAGTTTTAAAATAATTAAGAACATATATATGAGAAACGATGTTCTTCAGCTATACTATCTACGTTTTTAACCGACTTCAAAAAGGGGGAGGTTTTAAGTTCGACCGCGATTTTTTTTTTAAATGTTTGTTCCAGCATAACTTCCAAACGGTTTACCCGATTTTCATAATTCTTTTTTTATTTGATTTAAGAAAGCTTCGCGGTGGTACCGTGTTATTAATAAGTTCAACGCGTTTTTTTTTTTTTTCTTGTAGCATACCTAACTTCCAAACAGCTTAACCGATTTGCATATAATTCTTTTTTTATTCGATTCAGGTCCCATTATAACAAAAGTCATACTTCGCCCACCCCGAAGTCATACTCGCCTTCGGATGTTTTTTTATTTATTAAATGAGGAATAAAGAACTGTGATACGCATAATAGGAAAAGATGAGACGAAGGCGACGTTGCACTCTACCCTGAATTGGAAATTTAGATCGCTTCTGCGGGTCCATTGTACTTTAAAGGTTATAAAGAGCGGAATTGATTTTTACAATTTTTTTTATATCATTCCGAAGAACTCCAATTTGATCACAGTTACGCTTCGCTCACTTGTACGCTTGTACGTTGAAAAGAGAAAAAATAAAACTCTTTTTAAAAAAAAATTGAACCGACTTCAAAAAAACTTACACTTAAAAAGTATAAAATAATTTTTATTTCTTATATAACAAAAACCCAAATTTTTGAATTCGGCGCCTATAAGTAATCCACCATATATATACAGAACCTAATATTTACAATTCAAACTAAAAGAAGCTAATCTCTGCTAAATCAAAAGATAACACTTATAACTCCAGTAGCTCAAAGCTGTGGTAGGGACCTAATTGACTAAGCTATCATTATATCTTTATCGTTTTCCAAAAATATGCAGATTTATACCTATGTATAATTTGTAGGTTTATTGTAATGGATAGATAAATAAATAAGTTTTTATAAAATTGGTGATAAATTGGCGCCGACTTCAAAAAGTTGGGTTTTTGTTATATAAGAAATAAAAATTATTTTATACTTTTTAAGTGTAAGTTTTTTTGAAGTCGGTTCAATTTTTTTTTTAAAAAGAGTTTTTTGTAAGAAATTTTTGTTCCATTTTTTGATTTTGTCTCCATCTTTCTTTGATATCATAGAATAGTTTTGATATATGTATGTAATTTGTTCTTAGTTGATAATACATATTCTAGATTTTATTTGCTGAACATAAATTCTTCAACGATCCCATAGATTTCCATAATATCACCCTTTAACTTATCTTTTATTAAATGAAAAAATTGCAATCTCGTAAAGCCACATTCGGTCGAAGTACTGCTGGAGCCTAAAAAAAGTTTCAGTTTTATAAGACAGATATGAAAAATTACATATGATTTCATAAAGCTTTAACAATCAGTTAATTCGAATTAATTTTCGCTCAAATTGATCCAAAATTTTTTTTTCCAAATTTTTTTATAATTAAAAGTATAAAAAAAGGTGCAAAAGGTGCAGCTAAAGTTTTCTTTATTTCATAGACAAGGCTTTTATCCATTATCTTTGATAGGTTAGATGATCGAATACAACAGAATATATAAACCTTTTAATTAAATAACGCGTTTGTTTTACCATTTTCAGGATTCCTAGCCCTTAACGAATTGCTATAACTCCAAAATACGCTTAAATTCCGCCCGACAAATGACGGGGGTTTACCAAATTCGGTAGTTACAATTGTACCCACTTTCTAGGTGGAGGCAACGATGAATGTTGAATTTTAAAAAGCACACAAATTTCAAGACGAAACCACTCCAGCCGGAAAATATATTTGAATACGTTACACATGCAAATGCCTCATCTGCATGTTATGCGAACGTAAATCATCCGTCACGTGCTTCGTATCTTGATATTAAAAAAAACTGGCTCATGCGATGTGTCACAAAATTCATAGATCACAGAATCCTGCCAGGATGCCCCATTGCCTTATCAATGTGGTTGCGAAGGTTCGTCAACCGAAACTCCAGCCACGTTATCTTCATTCGCTGTAATCTGTTATAATATGTAGCAAATATGTAGTCCCGAAATTGTTTCGAGTACACACTTATAATACAATTTGAACGTCACTTAGCTATAAAGTACATAATGTACCTAATGCATATATGTATTGTAATTTGTCATTCAAACAAAATTTCACATAATATTTCATGAATATTTCAAGGACGAAACTCACCAGAACTAGACTAATTTTTCCAGCACATATTCCCACAGAAAAAAACAGCGGCTGGAAGAGGAGCATTTCATTGAAAACAGCAGTTTGACGGTTTATTGATATTCGTCATTCGAACGCGAAATTGTAGGGCAAAGGAAATGGTTTCACTAGGTTCGATGGAAAAACCAGACAAATTACAGGAAAAATCAAAAATTCGTGAGGGAAATGAAAATAATACGGAGGAAAGCACTCTGGCAAGATAGGACCAAATATTATATCGAGCATATGACACTTTTCAAATTTACTTTAAGAAATATCATTTAGCCAAATTCTCGATTTTCTCTTCTTCTTCTTCTTCTTCTTCCCCTTTCCATTTATTCGCTTTAAATATAAACACAGATCTATAAAAACTTTGTATGTACGAGTATGTCGTTTCGTTAGTGACTCAGAATAGTTTTGCAAATCCTACAAGCGCTAATAACCTCAACAGACGACAGCATTGAATATTGCACTTAATCAAGTTAATGACGGCATGACGGTACGTAATCTAGTCGGGTTGATCGTCTGCCACTGAACTGAATTAGTTGTTGGTATATATGTTTACATTTGGTGTAATCGAAACATAAAATACATTCGTGACAGTGCGGTCAGAATATTTTTTTGAAAGCATGTATTTATACTTACGAATTTTGCATTAAAAAAAAGTATTTCGTTCAAAAACACGACAAGCAACAAAATGACATCTCACGTCTCATTACTTTTTAGTACAACTACACTACTACGCAAACCGGTACCGCCGCCGCCGGCAGCAGTATATCGAGTCTAATCGAGTTACAGCGGGCAGATTTGTAAGTCGAGTTCATATACGGAATCTACATGGGCTACGTCATTTTGACGTCAGTAACTCGATTAAGTACTCTCGTCTATATAACACTCTTTAACCAAACCTTAAATGTAGCACTAAAATATGTAACAACTATTTTTAATAACTTAATACAAACACACAGAAGCCAAATGAGTATCTATACTTTTTATAAAGTTATTGTTTTATGTTACTCTCGGTGTCAAACCCATTCGTTGGGACAATTGCATCTGAGCTATTTTTGTAATCACAAGTGTATGTATACATATGTATTTTTAATGAAAGTAAGCATCTAAATAACATTAAAGTGATGCGTTTGTTTTCTTTTGCCATCCTTCAATAGATAAAACCAAATATGACAAAATCTGCGACTATTAAAGTACATTGATTAGACACGACAACTTCTGGAAAAAATATTAGATAAACTTACCTCAAAACTCCTGTTTTGATTTGAATGTTTGTTTCATTCTCCATCGTTTTGTTCCATTTCATCATAACTCCGGATTGGCTAAGGTACAAACGAAAAACGGTGACATAAAATGCTTTTTTGGGCTGGTAGGGCCCCTCCCTTTGAGGGACAAACAAAAACTCCAACTTCTATTCTTCTCGCTGCTTTTCGCCCATCACGTGATCCTTTAGCATTAAACCACAGAGTCTATAACACAAAAGAAGTAAATTAAACTTTAATTTTTCCTTGTAAAATTTCAAATGCATACATGGCCTGCAATATTTTCACAAGTATAATGCCCCAGATGAGGAAATGTTGAAACTATGGGTCTTACCAAGTTTTCTTTATTTGATGTTAGAGGGTAGCTAGAAAAGTACAAAATTAGCAACGAAAAAGATTATTTTTACAAAAAGTATTACTAGCCACAAATATTTATCTAATCATCCACCATAATGCGATTAAATACATTTAATTAAATACAGGAGAGATTTTGTTTGCCCAACAATTTCTCAGTGTCCTTTGCAGACTGCAAAACTGGCATCAAAATTTCTGTCCTATTAAAATATAAATAAATATAATAACAATAATATAGAAGTGAGTACAAAAATGTCTTACCACGCTGTACTATGCAGACTTGATTTTGGGACCACCCAAATCATTATAGTAGCTGGAGTGATAACGATATCTCATGACTTTTCTAGTTATATAACTAAAGAATTAATTTTATAAAGTTTATATTACTGTAATATATGTTGTTAGAAAAAATGATTAACGTCTTTGACACTTATACCAGTACCAACCAGTTAAAATGACTGGTGCAAGTTTCTATGCAGTGAAATATGGACAAGAGTCAACAACAACAACAATTAATTACTAATTACACATTGTAGGGTATCATAATTGCGGGGCAAAATATATGATTACCTGAAAATCTTTATACTTTTGACAAAAATAGAGCAGATTTTCATTAGTTTAGTAGCCATATTATATATAATACGTATCGGGTAAAAGGGGGTTCTGATGCGTCACTTAGAGAACAGCCGTTCTCCGTGATGTCATAAAATACTACTGAGCATCATAAATTTAATTTTTATGCATTCAAATCCATTTCACACTTTGCTTTTTACTCAAACCCGGCCTTAAGTTGTTTTTCACACGAGGGATTCTACTTACTATTCATTCGCTTCGACAAAAAGAAAATGAGAGAGGGAGTCAATCAACAACCTTTTTTACAAAGGGAACAAATTATTTGCTTTAGATTCAACACAGTTTGGAATAACTTTATTGAAAATAGTTAAAATTGCTTCAAACCAGGAGAACTGAGACATTACCGATGGATGAGCAGCTTGAGTATAATTCAGTGTTTATGCGTGCTTGCCTCAAAAAAAAAATTCTTTTGGTTAGGATAATACGAATTGTTTGTTGCAAACTATACTAGCAAAAAAAAAACTTTTAGCGAGTTTAAAACTGACGGGGTGCCCAATAGCGCATGAACTTGTATCCACAAAAAAGTTGATATAAATTTTTGTGGTGTGCGTGCATTATTGTTCCTTAATAAAATCAATAAAAATTTACAAATACCTTTGCGCTTGCAAAAAAAAAAAACTACTCGCCAAAACATTCTAAAAATATATTTAGAATTACTTTCTATAAAAATTACAATTCAATGAAAATAAAATTTCAAGAAAATTACAATTTAATGAAAATTTCAATTTCGTGAAAAGATGATTGAATAAAATGAACATGGCGGCGCGGCGCAAGCAAGAAAAATTTAATTTCCGCCTCTGACAAAGTATGAGTATTATAAGGATCACATCTCTCATTCACACCCGCACATACATTTCTCTTTTGAATACACATTATCGTACTTCATACTTGGTACTTACTTTTGTACATTTCACATACGTTTCAGTTTGGATGCGCAAATGTATTTGTGTTTGCCTATTATATATGTATAATATGATCACTTTAAACTTTGACTCTCACAACGACTTTGAAACTCTTACTTAACTTGCATATAATGAAAATTAAACGGTATCTAATTAGACAGTTATTTTCAAAGAATTTTCCAAATTGAAATACATACTTTTTGGAGAAATAATTAAATAATTTCATGTGACATTTGTTGAGAATACTGTTTGGTGAAACTCTACTCGTCAAAACAATTTGTTTCAGATAAAGATAAAGAATATCGCAAACAACTGTTAATCATTAATATGGACAATATACATTTTTCCTTTTAATATTCATACAATACTAATTGTTGAATTTTTCATTCTCCGAAAATTTTTTCATAAAGCATCCCAAAGACAAGAAATAGAGAGTTGACCTAATAAACAATAGGCCAATAGTCATCGAGAGAGAGAAGCAATGGCGCTTATAAAGACATGGCCAACAGGCTGAGGGAATCTAGAATTGGATTCGGTAGGCAAAATACAACCTACGGTCCTCTGTGCAGTTATCCAGAGAAACTATACTATGGTTCTTGAACACATGCGTAGCTAGCTATACGTTAGCGAAACCTGTGCAATGAAGAAAAACTCTATAGGACGGATCCACGTTTTCAACATTGCCCAGAGAAGAATTTGTATGATATCCTGGCCGGATAACATTACACAAATGAGGAGCTCTGAAGGTAAACAACAGGACAGGATGTGACACAGATATACAAAAAAAAAAAAAAAAAAAAAAAAAAAAAAGATGGATCGGCCACACGCTCAGGAGGAGTTTGGAAAGAAAAAAGCAGAAAGACCCAAGGCAACATGGAAGAGATCCGTGGAAAAAAAAATATAAACAGCCGGAAAGACCGAGGAGCAATGAGCAATGCAAAGCGATATCACAAACAAAATAGCGCCCAAGGGAGAGAGGCTTTATGTAATCGCTATGCGGCCAAAGGGAGTAGAAAAAGGAACAAAAAATACTAGTTACTTTGGTATAATTTATACTAACCTTTTTTTTGTTTTTTTTTTTGATTATTGAAGATGAGCACCATGCACTGACGACATGTCTCAAGTCAGATATTCATTAAAAAATTTGGGCAGTACCCAAGTCTCACAAATAGTACTTTGCTTTGGGATTATGTCATCTTGCACGACCATGATCATGTTTGATTAATTTGTTATTTATTATGTTTATGTATCAGGTATCTATTATAATAATAAAAATTTATTTTCTAAAGTATAACAATAAAATTTTGTTTTATTTTGATTTTTGAACAAGTTTGATTTTTTATTTCAAAACAAAAATTCCTGCAATATTCCTGCAATATTCCCAATACAATATTACACTGCAATATTGCAGAAACATTCCTGCAATATTGGTAATATTGTGCAAGATTGGCAATATTGCTACAATATTGCTGCAATATTTCCTACTATCTGGGTGCTTTAACTAAGGGTACATCTACATCCAGTCCGTGTAAGTTTGAATCATTCAGCATGGCTGTCAGCGCTGAATGCTCTTCCTGCGTCATACCAATCTGAGATAGGATAATGTGAGCCAAAGTTAGGTGCACTAACAGATGACCTCTTAAAGCCCTTGAGTAGCAATGTCCAGTCATCATCTTATTGGTGGATGTAGCAGCGTAGATGACAGCGAATAACTCCTGAAGGCCACTCCCATCCATTATGTATCCTATAGCTCCCATGAACGACATTACTTGATGAAACCCCAAGGCAAACAATAACAGAACCCAGGTCGCTGTCAGGATTACATGAAGCAACGATATCTCGAGCTTTTATGTAAAGAGGCTGGTCAAATGTGACGATACAGCTCTTCACATTATGTGCTTTACATTTTTGTGCTGCATCTAAAAGAACTGTATACAGTATACACCGTATCGTAAGATGAGGGAGGCGAATTCACAAATGGTAGACATAATATACGTGAGGTAGAAAAAGGTCTATGCGAGTGTACTGCTTGCATAAATCCATTCCAGCCTGGAATATTTTCCACTCCTCTCCATTTCCCGTACATCCACAGGAACTCATCATTAGACAATTCAGCTTTATTTGGGAGAAATTTACAATTTAGATCCTGTATCAATATTTTTGACAGTCCTCCGTCCGTTTTTTGTAATGGTGTTTCGAAAGCACATCATGGTTTTTCTGTACTGATTGACTTTTCCTATAAAGAACAAATCCGTGTCATATATTTCCAATAATCTTTTCTGTATAGTTTCTGTCCTTGGAATGTATCCATTGTAGTTCTGCAGAATATCTTCAAGTGCGAATTGACATTCCTCTTCGTTTTGATCCAAACGGTTACAAATAAAACTAACGCATTCATTTACCTCATCAATTCTTGGTCGTCCATCTTTACTGTGAGTAGCAACCTCACTTTTGAAAAACCTTTTCGCACAATTATTTTGGTACCTACCACCCGCAGCAATGAGATCTCCAACGTGCCCAATTCGACATTTCACTGAACTCCCCATTCATCATTCCGTCTTGTGACCACTTGCATAATCGATTTCCAAAAATCCTTAGTTAATACTTCTCGAACAACGTTTTTTTTTAATATCGGCTTCTCCGTATCTATTTTTATATAATTGTTTGATGCATCTTCTCCACAAAATAAGCATCTCAATTTAAAGTTAAAATGTTCGTTTGACGAACGAGAAAGACGTGTATGTCCTTCCACTGCAATTTGGGAAGCATAATGTTCCTTTGAATAAGCTTTCCTACACTTTTCGTGAACAGAAGCGTTCGCCAAAGCAACATGTTTGCCATCCTTTCTTTTCTTACTCTGCTCTGCTTATTCTGCTCTATAAATTGTTGATATCCCTTTTTCTTTTATTTTCGTGGTCCCAACTTCGTCTGATATCCTTTGACCGCAAATAAAGCACTCCGACATATCGGAAAAACTGTTAATCTGTTTAAAATTATTTTTATTATTTTAAAACCAGGAGTAGAATTTTCGATGTTACCTGGTTGAACGTATTTCGCAAAGTGAAAATTAATATAACAAAGTTATTCATTTGTTTTTAACATAAGTTCTTTGATTGTTTTTTACTGTGTAACTACTTTGTTCAACTTACAACCCGATGATAAAGTGATCCAGCAACGCACAGAGGCACAGCAAAAAAGATTACTCCATCACATCAATATTGAGGCAATACAACTACTGGATACAACTAACGATATCAGACGCCTCAAAAGAACTAAACCACATGAATTAGTTTTTAAGGTTTATTATTTATGTCGGGAGTGGAATGTTGATTCTTGCCAACCCTCACTCGTCTTGCCTAATTCTGACAATTGGGTACTCCAACATAACTAGTAATTAATAATTATCGTAGGATAAGATTGTACTAAGCATATTAAATATAAAAAAAAAAAAAATTCGCAATAGCGTAGCTACAAGATCACACGGTGGAAATTCAAAGTGTCTGTAATTAATCGACGCAAAATTTTGTGCTCTACAACTTTCGTTTGAAGCAATTTTTCTAAAGATTGGTACTTTAGAAGATATAAGCGAAAAACTGAAAAAAGTCCGAAAATTTGGAAGATTTTGGTCCATACCAGCTGAAGCTCCATTCAGAAATTGGGGCTAGCTCAGGATGTACATTGTACATATCTGAGACCTATTTCAAAGATTAAAGCAGTTTCCAGAACTCCACCAGTTATTCGAAAGCACACCCTTTTTTGAAGCTAATTTGCTTGGCTTATTAATAATGCTTGAATAATTTACTTATATCTTGGGGAATATAATTTTTTTTCCATTATAGCCCAGTATATAGGGGTTTTCAGCTTACATTAATTCCGACAAAAGATTTTTGTTTTTCTAAGATCCTTTGGTATAGTGTGAGTATGCCAAATGTAATTGTAAGTTTGCGACCTCGAAGGTGGGGGGGGGGGGGGGGGGGAGGGGTTCCCTTATATCTTGAAAACGTTCCATACTTTCTAGATAACCGTTCCATAGAAAATTAAAGACGACAAGATTTCGCGTTGATAAAAAAAAAAATTCCTAAATTGGTCGAGTCCCTCGATTTTTATGGGGATCCAAAAAACAGAAAAGGACAATGGGCATTTTTGTATGAGACCTGGTCCAAATTTCCACCAAGGACGAAACATATGTCATTCGATAGCTCTTATAATCTTATAATGTACTTCAATAGTTAATATGGCGGCTCATTTCAATTCAATGGAGGAAAAAGTTATAGCGCTTCTAAGTGCTGAATGTCGCCTATAGTTGGCTTTATAGGCACGATACCGATAACTGCGGAAATTCACTTTCTTGATGATTTCCGAATGATTTTGGGGCGCTGATCACCGGAAAAATAGTGAAAAAATTCTAAACCATGCCGTTTACGAGATATCCTTAGTAGAAGGATCGCTTTTGTAAAATGCTTGAACCAGTATGTCGGGAATTTTTCCTTAAGACTTTAAACATTTCTGATGCATGGGTAGGAGATTGGGTGGAAAAAATTTTGGAGGTATGGTAAGACCTGCTTAATACGGGCGCAAAGCTGTCCACAACAAGACAACGGCAGAGGACGATAACTTCATTCGCCAGCACATCTTCAGTTTTCCCTGTGTTGAGTCTCACTACTGTAGGCAAAAAACAATTAAGAAGTATTTGAGCTCCGACTTGAATATTTCCATTATGCACAGGGACTATAAGCTAAAATGTCGGAATGATGAACGCCCTGCTGTCTCGCTTACCAAGTACTTCAATATTTTTAAACAGTGCAATTTAGGATTCATTAAACCTAAAAGAGATCAATGTGGGAAGTGTCTTCGATTCAAGTCCTTATCAGAAGAGGAGAAGCTATTGGAGCAGGAAAATCATGATGTTCATTTGTCGAGGAAGGAATTGGCGCGCAAAGCTCACGATCAAGATAAGCAAGATGCTCTCGCCAATCCACATAATATTTTAGCATTCAATTTAGATTTAGAATCCGTGCTTAACACACCCAAGGGATCAGGTGGTCAAATTTTCTATTTGAGAAAATTGGCTGTATATAATTTGACCATTTATAACCTTGGGAATGGTGATGGTTACTGTTATCTGTGGGACGAAAGCCATGGAAGGAGAGGCTAAACAGATATTGCATCGTGCGTATATCGCTATGTTATGTCTCAACATGGTATACAAGAATTGAGAATGATGTCTGACGGATGTGGTGGACAACAAAAAAACAAGACTTTTATATCAATGTGCATGCTACTCTGCATATTTCATCCCACACTTCAAGCCATTTATTATAAGTTTTTTGAGGCGGGTCACACAGAAATGGAATGTGATTCTATTCATTTCAAAATTGAAAAGGCTGTAACGAGGCAAAATTTCGCATCGTAACATGTAAACATTCCCCGCCGCTAAAAATCTGTCAACAGCAGAAATTTCCGTTTTTGCCCTTATAATTCGCGATTGGCGCCTGAAGCGAATATATAAGAGCCCAGGCGGCGATCGATTCAAACGAGCTTGGAGCAGCGAGCTTTGAACGGTTGAAAGAATACGCGTATTGAGCGGAAAACTGACCATACCGACCGAGTTAGGGAAAGTACGCGCATTGAGCGGAAAACTAACTATCCGATACCGACCGGGTTAGGAGAGTACGCGAACTGAGCGGAAAACTAACTATCCCGTGGTGTTGGGAGAGTACGCGAATTGAGCGGAAAACCATCCATCCTACCGTGTTAGAAGAGTACGCGCATTGAGCGGAAAACTAACTATCCGATACCGACCGGGTTAGAAGAGTACGCGTATTGAGCTGGAAAGCTAACTATCCTGCCGTGTTAGAAGAGTACGCGCATTGAGCGGAAAACTAACAATCCACCGTGTTAGAAGAGTACGCGTACTGAGAAAACTAACCTCCCGATCAGAACCCCGAGTCAGAAGAGTACGCGCACTGAGCGGAAAACTGATTAAACCACGGTAGACAGAGTAGACCATAGCTAAAATTGTATTAGACTAGAAGATAGGACTAGGTAAGAATTAGCGAATTATATTAGGAGAAGAAGATAGAATAAACACCTACAAGAGGACACCGCCTGTTTTCTTTCTCCACTGAATTTACCCCGGCGAGACAAGCTTGTCTCAAACAAAACATATCTATTTTGTACGGGGCGAAAGGAAAACCCCGCTACAGGGCATCCAGAAAAATCCCTGTTTATGTTCCTGAAGGTTGGGCGCAGGTGATAAGAAGCTGCAGGAGGAATCCCCGGCCCTTCGAAGTGCACACTGCACACTATGCTTCATGATGATTTCTTGCAGTTCGAAGATTGTGCGCCTAAGATTCCTATTCAGGCTGCATACTGGTTTCATTATGAAAAAAATAAACTCAATTCAGTTTTCTACAAAAGAAGTTTCCTGGATGAAGAGTTTATAGAACAACAGCTCTCATACCGTAAAGAACCGCCAGTGAGGCAGCCCATGAGGGGAAGACCGGCGAAACACCGCTTTTCAAGAGGAAGAGGTGCAACAGGAATAAGGACAGGAGGACAAGGACGTTCCATATCATGGGAGACCCCCTCCAAGGCCTACCCAAACAGGTTACCAATAGCTAAGGCTAAATTCAATGACATCAATACATGTTGGAGAAGCTGATAATTCCACAGGAGCAGCATCCTTTCTATTTGAGCCTGAAAAGCGACGAAACAGTAAGAGATTCGCTTCCAGAGCCGGACATAGAAGAAGAAGACAGTGACTGATAGTCCAAATTAATTTTAATTTTTATTTATAACTCATGGGGCTCTGCTAAGGTGACAAACATCGCAATAATTCAACGTATGCAGGTTAAAATAATTAGATTAATACTTGGCGCCCCGCGCTACGTCAACAATAAAATCATTCAGCGAGACACGAACATTAACCTAGTCCACGACGAAGCTAAACAACTTGGCACAAAATATGTGAGAAGGCTGCGCAAGCACCTTAATAGGTCAGCAAGAAATATACTCACCTCAGCTAAATTCAGGCGATTAAAGCGTACCGATCCCCTGCAATTAGCTTCATAATTGGCGTAAACCCCAATCAAGCAAGAAGCAAAAATACAACATGGGAACTACTCAACGGAAACAAGTGGACAACACGGGCGAGGTCATCAATTCCATCATCATCAGCCCAGTAGATGTCGTATCAACCAGAATCGAGACGATCCTGCTAGTCCTCACCACCCTTTTAATCAGCAATGTACAATGTACATTACCCTAGAAAATTAAAATAGAATAGGTTTAAGTTCAAGTTCAAAAACTACACCGTTTAAATGGAATCTAAAATTGAAATCAGTTTTCATCGTTTTTCTCAAAACTCTCAAAACGTCGAATCGTACAGGCTGTGCCGCTCGACATTTTTAATTTTTTTAAATTTTTTTTCAGGAGTTTCTTGATATGTGTATGTCCTTAATAACATGGCATAAATAAAAAAAATTATTTCTAGCTTCTTTTTTCTTGGCGGCCATTTTTGTTTGTGCACGTTAGTAATTTTTCACAAAAAATGTCTTCTACGGATTATTCTATAACTTTTTTGTTTATTGAGATATGAAAGCAAATCAAACGCTGAATTATAAAGCATGAAGTGAACTTTAACCTGGTGTAAACTATTTTCCCATACTTATTAAATAAGTAAGTAAAAAAAAAACACAAAAATGAATTTTTAGATTTTTTAGAAGGCACTTGTTTGTACGTTCCATCTTTTAGAAAAACACTTGAGAACTTTTAATACAAATAATTTTTAAATAAAAAAAAAAAGCCGCCTTCAAAAAACAACCAGGAACTAAAAGGCAAATCCTACATGTACTAACTTAAACTAAAAAGTAAAAAAATAATATTTTAAATACTTCAAAACAAAGAGCATCAAAGGACACTCCACGAAATTATCATTATATACCTATTCACAATTTATGATCACTTAGTTTGGAAGTCGGTGCAAACCAAAACAAACAGAAATCGAAAGAAGGCTGATAATTGTAAAGTGCATCAAAATTTTTATGCATTTAGACACAACCATCTAATAGCATGTTCATACTGCGAGATAATCAGGGGAATAAAGCGGTTACGCAATCGGAATCGCCTCGTAATCTCCATGCTATTGTGAATAAACTAGTTCAAATTCTTTTTCATAGATGGTTCTAAAGAAAATTTGACAGATTTTCACAGTGAATTGACAATTTGGTTGGCAGTTGGCACCGACTCCCTGGGTACACGAGGACGAGAGCACTTAAGTGGGTTAATGACGTCACTATGACGTAGCCCATGTAAATTTTCCATAAGAACTCGACATCGAAACCTACCTCCTGGAACCCGGGTTAAACTCGACAGACTGCAACAGTGCCGTTAGTTCCACATGGTAGAAAATCTTTGTACTAAAAAGTAATCAGCTGTGAAATGTCATTTTGTTGTTTTCATTGTGTTCAATTTGAATATGCAAACTGGAAACATGCAATCTCCACCAAAAAAGTAAGTAAATATATATTAATTTGATTTGTTTTATTATTTCTTTTTGAATTTTTAGGAAGCAAGTCCGTTTCTTGTGGACGGAAGCCCTCAACAATGTTTTGCTGGACGTATGGAGAGAAAATATTGGGGAGTTGAGGAGGGCAAAACATAACTGCCACATATATAAAAATATGGCCGAGCAGATACGGACGGTGTCGGGAACGACAGTGACGGTCAATGAATTAACTATGAAAATTAAAAATTTGACGAGGAAGTACAGGTAAGTTAAGGTTTTATTTAATAATATAAAGTAAAGTATATTTTAATTCTAGAGCAGAAAAAACCCTAATGGGTCCCACCAAACCAAATTTTAGGAAGTTTCCCATCCCAAAATTTGGTAGAGGAAGAGAGCTTGGAGGAACCACCACCCCTCACCGTCGCCGCTTCTCCGACTACTTCTGCACAGCCGTCAGCATCGCCGTCACTGTCGCCGACACCATCACCGACACCATCCACGTCCTCCTCCACCAAAAGGAAGAGACCCAATTTGACCGAGAAACTCCTTGAGGAGTTTTCTCGGTCAAATGCTAATACACAAAGGTTGTTCGAAGAGAGCAATAGCCTAATGAGGGAGGCTAATGCTCTCTTCGAACGATCAGCACAGTGTCAAGAAAGGCAGGAAAAAAATAAAAATTAATAAAAATATAATTAAAATCTTTTTTATTCCCTTTGCTCTTTTAAATTGTTGCAAATTGCAAGTCGTATTGTATTTGCCATAATGTTATTATTTCCCGCTGTAGTCCTTGTATTTGGTTGACTTCTTGTCGCATCCTGTGCTTGACGTGCTTCTTCTCTCCAACGTTGGTAAACTCGGACATCCATTTCGTTGCATATATTGTGCAAAACGCAGGAAGCCTTTATTATTTTTCGGGCATTAGGAATGGAAGTTTCGAGTCCTCTGCCAATTTTTCGGAATCGAGCCTTCAAATGGCCAAATGCATTTTCTATTACTCGTCGAGCGGAGAGAGTGAGAACGGAAATGGTTTCAGTATATACTGCGACATTTTAAATGCGGAGTCCCCCAATAATAGTATCGGAACAGAGACTCCCGAAATATCTTCCGAATTTGCCCTGTAAATATCATTGGATTCCATTTCCTTTTTTAATCGCGATTGCTCATATATATAGGAATCGTGATTTCTACCCACTGCTCCAACGTTGATATATGTAAATCTATATCGGTGATCTGCACACGCGAGTAGAACGATGGAGTACCAACCCTTATAATTGTAATAATCCACGGCATGCTCTTTGGGTGGTGCTACTTCTATATGTGTGCCATCTGATAATAAATAACAGTATTTAATTATTTGAATAATTATATTAACAATTCATTAACTACCTACTGCCCCAAAACATTGAGGAAATCCCCATTTCCTTTCAAATCCCGAAACTATTTCTTTTATAGTGTTTTGGGAAGGTGAAAAGAAATTTAAAAAATCTTGGTGCAATTCATTCCATATTGCTTCACACACTTCAACTACTATCTTGCCCACTGTGGTTCGTCCAACTCCAAACAAACTGGCTACCGTCCTATACTCACTCGATGAGCCTATTGCATACAGAGCAATAGCAATCCGTTTATCAATTGGCACACATTTTCTCATGTTTGTATCATTTCTTTCCAAACCGCAGCGCAAAGAATTCACAAGGAAAGAAAATGTAGATCTACTCAGCCGGAAATTGTTTTTAAATTGTACATTGGTGTACTTTGGAATTTCTACTTCCCAAAACGTACTTGTTCTATGCTAAACAAACAAATAAATTTTCACATGACTTGTAAAAAGCAGAAAAATATTTACCATTGCCCATAATTCTCGACCAATTTGTGGTCCACAAAGCCGAAAAAGCGTAAGAAATAGCATACTGGCTTTCCCGCGATTGTATAATGCTTGATTCCTTATAATTTGTGCTCGTCTCCTCAACATTTCACCTTGTACAACACAACAACACTTAATGATCAGGGAACTATTTTCAATTCGATTATCAATTCCCTTTCCTAGCCGCCTGAAACGAGCTTTTACCTGCCCAAAAGCATTTTCCACCACTCTTCGGGACTTTGAAAGAACATAGTTAAATTTTTTTTCTTTTGGATCCATTTCTACATGAAATGGATAGGGTTTCATCAAGGTTCTGCTGAAGCGAAAAGCCGAGTCACCTATCATCAGAAGTGGTACATTTACTCCACATATCTCAGTTGAAAATTCATTCATGATGTTCTTCTGGTGTTCTTGTTTTAATTTGGAACTTTCATATATTTTGGAATCGTTGCAACGACCAGGACTTCCAACGTTAATATATAAAAATCTATATCTAAAAATGAATCCGATTATTTCCTTAGAAAATGTTAAAAAAATGCAATCCGTTGAAGTAATTAGGTACCTATAATCCACTAAAGCAAGTAACACAGTCGAATACCATCCCTTATAGTTGTGGAAATCAACAGCGTCTTCAATATTCGGCTTGACTTCAATATGGCAACCATCTGCAAATGAACATGATCAAAATTTTTCACACGTTAGGATAAACTTTATTATGTAGAACCTATTGCTCCAATACATTGAGGAAACCCTAATGCACGAAATCCTTGAACACACTCGCTAATTGTATTTGGATTCAAGGGATAATTATTCAAATACTGTGTCTGCAGAACGTTCCGAACTTCTTGGCAAAATTCTTGGACAATCAGACAAACAAACGATTTACTAACTCCAAAAAGGTTAGCAATTGTTCGATATTCGGCTGATGAAGCTAAAGAATATACAGCGATTGCTATTCTTTTTTCTATAGGAATGCAACGCCTAAATGGGGTATCTTGTCTTTGCATATGTTTTAATTTAAAACATAAAATGTTGAATGTGTTGCGGTACATCCTAAAATTTTCCCTAAAGTGTTCATCGCCGAAATTTGCCACATTGATTTCCCAAAATGTACTCGAGCGTTCCTGTAATAATATTATTACCATTGAATTTTATACTGTTGTTTAATTTTTATATACATACCTTAATCCATTTTTTCTTTATATTTCTTGAGCTTACAGCTACAGTGGCAATGATACTAAATAAATTGCATAACTTTAACATTTTTTCCTTGTTTCGTCGTCGCTTTTTTAAATAATGAATCAGCAAGGAACTTTGAACTTCAGTAATATAATAATCAATTAACTTTAATTGATTACCCAGTTCTTCATTATATAATAACACCAATTTCATTACATCCGAATCCATTTTTCACCCCTTTTAATTAAAAAGAAAAGTGGCACAATTTATCACAAAAAAATTGGTAAAATGTCAAATGTCAAATGTCAAACAAAAACACTTACTGGCGATGTAAACACTTTTCCTGTTTTGGAAAACAAGAATCAAAAACATGTGTTTTCCGAGTCGATGTAAACAGGCTATTAAACTCATCGCAAGGGACTCACTTGATTGCTGTTGCGAATCCATTTTATGTTTACTTTTCGCTAAATGTCATCAGACACACCAACAACGAACTCCGTTCGGCGGCACACGACACTTAACCCACTTTACGTGACGTCATTAACCCACTTAAGTGCTCTCGTGTGCCAGGGGTATTAGTTTGGGAGTCGGTGCCAACTGCCAACCAAATTGTCAATTCACTGTAGGGATGGCGGTTGTTGCCAAAATAACCGGTTTTCGGTTATTTCGGTGTTTTTCACCTGCGGTTTAACCGGGCGGTTTAAACCGTTCTAAATCACCGGTTTTTCAAATAACCGGTTTTCGGTGTTTTTTAAAAACTTTTATTTTTTAAGCACCAAAATCTCGCTACTGCTGCATAGTGCATAGCAGCTGAGCAGCTGTAGCCTGAAGGTAAACTAAAAACTCAAATCAAACACAAACTGTAAAAAATATCTATTTCCTTCAGATGCAAAAGCAACTATAAATGCAACTATCAAAATGTTCATTCAAAAGCGAAAACAGCTAAACATTTCCAGGGATTTCGCTAGTACAATAATACAGTTCTTACAATAAAACCAAGGTTTTTTAATTATTGATAATTTTAAGCCAAGCGCGGAACGCCTAAATTACAAAAAAAGTATAAAAGTATGTATGTATAATGTATATTCAATATTGATTATTGTTTATTTTTTTAATAACAAACTGGGGTTAAAGTTTTAAAGCTTAAAAGCTTTACTTTGATGATTTACTGATTGGTGTCCTCGCGTGTAGGTCCGCAGGCCGTTTGCGTTGGCGGCATCGTTTTCCAATTCAAATCCTTTTCAATCAATAACTCAATTACAATTTAGGTTTTTTTCTTTCTAAAAAGTAAAATGTCACCGAAAGGTGTAAAAATTACCATGTTTTCTTTCTGTTTACAAAACTTAATTTGCCGGTTTTTTTTATCCGGTTATTGCATTTAAAAAAAATCACCGGTGAAAACCGAACCAAAAACATCACCGAAAAAACACCGGTTGACCGACCCAAAACACCGGTTTTCGGTTTAAACCGGTAGGTTTTTCCCATCCCTAATTCACTGTGAAAATCTGTCAAATTTTCTTTAGAACCATCTATGAAAAAAAATTTGAACTAGTTTATTCACAATAGCATGGAGATTACGAGGCGATTCCGATTGCGTAACCGGTTTATTCTCCTGATTATCTCGCAGTATGAACATGCTATTAGATGGTTGTGTCTAAATGCATAAAAATTTTGATGCACTTTACAATTATCAGCCTTCTTTCGATTTCTGTTTGTTTTGGTTGGCACCGACTCCCAAACTAAGTGATCATAAATTGTGAATAGGTACCTATATAATGATAATTTCGTAGAGTGTCCTTTAATGCTCTTTATTTTGAAGTAATTAAAATATTATTTTTTACGTTTTAGTTTAAGTTTGTACATGTAGGATTTGCTTTTTAATTCCTGGTTGTTTTTTGAAGGCGGTTTTTTTTTATTTAAAAATTATTTTTATTTTTTGCTTTTCAGTGGTGTTTATATAAAATAGGTGCGTAGGATATATTAGGTGGTACGTCATGGGGACGTGACCGGTACCTCTCTGGGTTCAGTATTGTACCCTAATAAATTATAACAAAAAATGTACTGATAGCGATATAATAAAGAATGTTTAGATAGGGTCTGCCAGTTTTGACAATTCGTACCCCACATATCCCTAATTTGGTGGTGTCACCGTTAACCTCATAGGGAGACTCTTATTTATGCAAATAAAGTCTCTCTCTAAACTTCATAGGGGCCGAGATATTATTTTTTCAAAATTTCAACGGCCACCACCGTGGCCCTCGGGTGGTTTCGTACTCAGGGAGGCATGAAATGAAAAACTATGAAAGAATTTTTCGAAAGTCGTTCCATGGTATACATCTCAATAGGTAGATTTTTCTTCGATTTGTCTAGGGTTCCATCATCAGATCCTGACCTGATGACATTGGTACCATATAGGAAGTATACTCTTTCAAACAAAAAATGAATTTTCCAAATCGGTTCAGGCGTCTTCGAGTAATCGGGGAACATAGATAAAAAAAAAGATTCCGACGAATTGAGAACCTCCTCCTTTTTTGAAGTCAGTTAAAAAAGAACTTTATTTACAAAAAGGAGTTCGACGCGTTTCGCCCTATCGAGGCATCAGCAGGCTATCGACCAACTTAAAAAATTTTTTGGATTCAATAACGGGCTATTATTTAGAAATCTAACTGGTCATTAACAATGTGTTGTCCAATAAACTGAGCCTTCCTAATTTCAAATATTTCTGCTCTCGTCAAGATATCGCCCCCGTCAACACACCGTAATAATTCAATACTATTGGAAGATATTTTGTGATTTTGTTCTGTTAAGTGTTTAGAAATAGCAGACTGTGGCCACATACTTCTAGCTCCCGCAATGTGCTCATTCAATCTAGTTCAATCGATAGCCTGATGATGCCTCCATAGGGCGAAACGCGTCGCACTCCTTTTTGTAAATAAAGTTCTTTTTTAAAAGTTCATATATATGTGTATGTATATATATATTAACACGCTAGCGGCCGTATTTTTGAAGATATTGGAACCAAATTTTAATAGGTTAAATGTATAGGGGTATCCTCTGTTAGGATACAACATCAAAAACTGTTTAGTATCGTAGAATTATTGATTAACCACAGTTTAGAATATGGATTATGATCTTCGTCAGAAATTACCTTTCCTCTGCAAAGGAGAATGGGCAAAATTGTATGGAGCGTGGGCTATTTGCGGCCAAGATTAATTTTGATATTTCTTGATATAGTTTGGTCCTACTATTACTATGCAGAAGTTTTATCTCCGCCATGTAATTCTAAAAGGGATAAAATACATTTTTGTTTTGAATAGATTTACTATGTATCCTGGCTTAAGTTCAGTGCAAAAGTGAAAAATCAAAGTGAAATAAATAATCTAGAAGTATTTATTAAATAATTAAGCAAAAAAGATAAACAATCGCACAGTGCACAACGACACAAACGTAACCGAAGGGCACCGCGGACGGCGCCCACGACCCTCACGCCAACGCACAATATTGCCGAAAATTCATTTCTTTAGCCAAAACCTCTAATGTGGTTAGAATAGAGCGAAATCGGAGTTCCGTGGGTTCTTCGACATGCTGAGTCGATTTTTGAGGCTTACAGTATAGTATGTTTGTCTGTTTGTCTGTCTGTCTGTATGAACGATAACTTGAAAACGGTTATAGTTAGAAGATTGAAATTCGGTACAACAATGTTTCGTTGAAATTGTAAGGTCAAGTTCGAAGATGATCCAAATCGGGCAACACCTTCTTGGTGTTGCCATATAAGTCTGACTTTTGCTCAATGCAATCTTTATATTTAAATATTTTTTTTTCTAAATGAAATACAATGTAACGCCCATACCAAAAGTTGTTACTAAGTGACAGTACTTTCATTTGACACTAGTTTTATGGGTGGCCGCCGATAGCCCAAAAACGCCCATACTCCTTTATGATTATTTGTATTTGAAATCTTGCTTACTTTCCATACGGCAAATTTTTGCTGTACTTTCTACTGTTACAGCTATGACTCCCTCCCGATTTTTACTAATTATGCGTTGTGCAACCTTACTTAAGAATTGAATATGCTTTCTGGTGAAAATACGTGAAGAATACAGAAAATTGTACTACAGCGCCATCTATACTGAGTTTTAGAATAAATTAAATATCAAAAATGGATTCCTAATCCCAAAAAACCTTTATATTGTAGGCAAAAATGTCACTGCTAAGAGAAACAACAGCTGATTGAGCTGTCACTAAATATTGAGGTTAACAACGATATGAAGTTAACCTCAAAAGTTAACCTAACAATGACCAAAAAAGCAGGAGGCGCAGAGAAGTGCGACGTAGAGGCGCAGAAAATTGAAGTGTCAGAGTGATAGAAATGTCAAAGTCATTCGATGTTGAACCACCAAAGAGACAGGTTCGTTTCGTTTATTATTGAAGAAATAAGTGTAAGACTGTTGGGACTCGATGTTGAATCACCAAAGAGATCAGACGTGTTTGTTTAAGATTTAATGTAAATCAGTGTGCTGAACAATAAAATAGTTAGAAGTAATTAATTTAGAAGAAACAAAAAAGAAATGTAAATTTAGAAGAAGTAAATAAAGTGTGTAAGAGCTGAATTAAGTCGTGAGTTTATGGGAAAGGAGAAGAATTGAGGAGAAGCCCTATTACTACAGTTTCAGAAGTGGGATAGAGATCCTGTTGCGACATTCGAAACCTAAAATTACTGGGCAACGAACCGCCCTCCTTTTCACGTATTGCACGAACAGCAATTCGCCCGTTGCAACATTCGCACGTTGCAACATACTTCAGCAGTAAGCTGCATTGGGCAATTCACTAACCTGCTTGTGCAGCAATCAATAATGTTGCATGCGAATGACCGACCCAATTCTGTATGGCGCAACATTATTATCAGCAAATCGACCCATTGGTAGTAAGAAGTTCGGGAATCCAGAAGTCAGAAGTTTCAAAACCGCCGCGAAAAACGAACTCGCACTCGATCGCTCCCCCTTTAGATAATCATACATTTAGTATTCGCTTTACGATCCACCCTACATACACATATGTGTATTGTGTATATATTGTTAATTAAATTTGTAACTATAGTTAGTGATTAAAGTGTTTAGTAGAAACATTGTGTTTTCTCTCTCTCCACTCGATCACTGCAAAACATTTGGTCCTTCGAGCCGGATCGCGAAATATCCTTGTAAGTCTAAAGGGGTGATCCGTTTTAGTTTATCGAGAGTGTAGTGCGTATCAAAAGCTAGTCAAAGTGTAAAACTAGTAGTGCATTATACAAGTGTACCTATAACTAGTGATTATCTTTCATCGAAGATCATCGAGGTCATCCGCATTGGTAACCTGCCGTCCAATCCCATTTGCCTTCTTGCATCCCAAAAACTGCACCTTCTTGGTAAGTCACCTTAATTATCCATGTATTAAGTTGCCGTGTGTATAACGTAAGCTAACTCGTCATCAAGTAAATCGCGGCTCTCTAAGGTGGTTCAACTATCTTTCCGTATTATCTTATCGCCAATCCTAAGTTAAAAAAAATGGCAAACCCGGGTGAACAAGAAACTTTTGAATCCCGATACGAGCTCCAAGTATGGCTCGCGGAACAAATGGATAAATTTGTAGCCAATACGAAAAGAGCTAACTTGAGTAGACGCACCCATGGTTTTTATCTCGCCCGTGTTAACGGCTGGCACGAGTTGTGGCAAAAATACGCCGCCAATGATCGTGATTTATCTCGCTTGGCCTCTGCAGAGACCAAAACTACCCATCCATACTTCAAAGAAAATCATTATAAAGATTGTAAAGGGGACTTGGTCGCCCCAATGCGTGCGCTTCAACAACCGAACGGAAATGATGACAAAACACCCTCGGGTGCGGTAGGTCAGGCTCCAGAAACCAAGGTTACTTCGGCTCCGCTCATTCAATTTCCATCTATTTCGTTGCCAAAATTCTCGGGGAGCTACTCTGAATGGATAAGCTTTCAGGGTTTTATTTGTATCGTTGATCAGCACCAACTCTGCGTTGGTCAAGGTACAAAAATTGCACTACCTTAAAGCGAACGTAATCGGCGAAGCAGCTAAAGTCATAAAACAGTATCAAATTACCAACGACAATTATGACGCTGCGCCGCCGCCTGGGCTGCTCTCGTGCGAAGGTATGACAACAAACGTGTCTTAATCTCTAGTCAATTGCGCACGTTGACCGCTCAACCAAAAATTGGTAACGCATAGCTCTTATTGATACAACTTCTGAATGCTTGAGTTCATTATAGCATCTAGATCAGTGATGGGCAGGCCTATGCCCGCGGGCACTCCAGCTTTTAGAGCTTTGAATATGTACACGAGCAGCTCGCAAGTCGAGAGCGCATCATTCGGCCGCCGGCCGTCATGCGAGCAGGACTATGCTTCTTTTCGCTTTGCTTTCGGTACACTGTAAATTTGAAGTCATTTTGCCATGTGGCTTCACTTTTACATGACAGGTGACGTCACCAAAATTAACAGTGTAAAAAAGGCCGGAGAGAGCTTTGAAGAGCTTTTACACAATCACATTTTGAGACTGTGGTTGCATGCCCATCCCTGATCTAGATGTACCTGCAGATGCATGGGGTCCTCTTCTGGTACACCTGCTAACGCAAAACTTCCTCCTGATACCCACCGGGCATGGGAAGAAAAATTATCAAATGTCGATAACTATCCTGATTGGGAAACCCTCAAGGCCTTTCTTGAAAAGCGCTTTAGAACTCTGGAAGCTTTGTCCGACATTCGACCAAAAGAATCAACGACACTCAGTAAAAAGGTAAACAAAAACCACGCTCAAATTCAAAGTTTTTGCACTGGCCCCTCGACCTGTAAAGTGTGTCACGAAAAGCATTCTGTACGCCAGTGCAAAAAATTTCTGAAACTCAGAAAGCTAGAATACCTACAAGACAATTGAAACATTGTATTGCGAAGCTTGAAAAACTTCACGAGGAGTGGAGAAAACTACAAAAAAATTCGACCAGGTGGCTGTGACAGCAATTTGCTAATAAATGCCGAGGCTATTAACCTTTTGTTTTCATATCTTTCAGTGACGATTCGCCAAGCAGTATCATAATTGGATTCTGAAATCGTGAGGTGTCGTATTAATCTCTCCGCTTCTCTATGAAGACTTGTTTTTAAATATCATATTTTCTGGCACTTTGCAATCGGCTGATTGTCGACCACTTCCGTAAAGAGGTCATGAAATTGTGTCCATTTTCGGTAGCCCCCATCAAATTTTGGAAGGACTATTTTCGGTAACCTCATGACTGAGGATGCTGCTGAAGTATTCTGAGGAACGGTATCCGCTGTGTCGCTTCGTTGATGCCTCGAATTCAACTTTTCTGCTAGCTCGATTTGAGCGTCTTGCACGTCTTGTTCAAGAGTTAGGAAGCTTTCCTCATCGTATTCTACACCGATGAAAGATCCTATTCCCATGATTTCATGGTGTAACATCTCTGCCTGTTCCCAACCTCCTTTTTAATTTCATAAAACTGGAGAGATCGTGTCTGATCATGTGAGTGTAAACTATTCAGTGTTCTTGTCAGCGACTCAAGAACAGCACGCTGCTTCCGAATTAGCACCATTGCCGCTGCTTCTGAGTTACCGTCGTTATCTTCCTTATCCTTGGTCGGCACATTGTCATTTCCTGCGGTCCCTGGCTTGGAATCTCCTTCATCGCCTGTTTTGGAATCTCTTCCATCGCGAAGCACGGATGTTCGGGGTTTGCGCCAAATTCCCTGATTTGGGTGTCTGTGGCATCATATTTTTCCCAGTTGTTGTCAAGTTCGGAACCCTTTTTATGCAGATACTTGAGGTTTTTACGGCTCATAGAATCCCTGCTGTAGTTCGAGCATAAACGATAGATCTCGTCTCCGATCTCCTTTTGTGCCTTTGTGAGTTCGTCTAGGCTCATGTTGTCTATTTGTCCTGACTGTTCCTTGATGAACGGAGTTGCGTAGAGTAAAGATTAATAGTTGCTGTAGTTGTGATCGCTTGTCGAACCACGTCGGGGTCACCAATGATTCGATTGAGAGCTTTTTCTCAACCGGAGATAAAGGTTCTTGTACCTTATCTCAGTGTCGCGTGCAAACGGTTCTTGTTACCACTGCACTGTTTTTTGCTGGAATGTGAGCCTCAAAAGTCAAAAGACTCAATGGTTAACTATTTGTTGTTTGAATAACGCGAACACTGACTGAGAAAACGACTGAAAGAACGACTGAAAATGACTGCACCAATTTTATTGATTGCCAAAATATTTAAATAAAAATAATTTGCTTACAACTAATTGCTTACAACTATTGATTGCTGTTTACGAAATGATGATTGCTTAGTCCAGGCAACGAAGGAAAAATAGGGGAAAAAATTCGTGTATAAGCCATTTTTGGTACAGTTGTAGAGGAAAGTGTCCTGAACAACATACTAAAAGTACTGGAGGGTGGGGGTGGAGCTAACGGGGCGGGGGGGGGGGGGGGGGGGGTTAAGTCCCTTTTGTCAGTTTTTTGTTAATAACTCGAAATCTACTGCTTGTAGCAAAAAACTTTCCGAGACTAAATTAATCTACAGTAAATTCTCTACAAAAAAGGTTATATACACTTTTTTGCTAGGATCAGTATTTACGGAGATATGGAGGGGAGAACACATTAAAAATGAATACTGTCAAACACGTGAAAAGTAGTCATGAACTACTTGGTTGAATGCAATATGGATTGATGCATAGATAGAATGGATCAATGATATGGATCATGAAGATGAAAATATCGATTTTGACGAAAATTAATGTTGAAGAAATATTCTTAAACACTTGTTTTTTTCATTTTTAGCAATAAACATTTTATTTTTGTTAATAAATATCTGACTTACAATAAGAAACGTCATTTTTAAGAATAAAAATCGGTTTTTTTTTGCAATTTTCCATTTTCCCCCCTCCATATCTCCGTAAATACTGATCCTAGCAAAAAAGTGTATATAACCTACACATATGTAGCTGTAGGCGAATTAGACCGCCTTCGCTTTAGCACAATTTGCAACTTGGCGCTTCCGCGGTCACAGTCCTAGGTTTTTGTTAAGAATCATAACAGTACTCATTGTTGATTTCTTTTACATTTTTTGATGCCTCCTGTGAGGAATGTGAACTCTGTGAATTAAGTGCAATAATCTGCGACTATATTTGTTGGTATGGCTGAGTTGCAAAAACGAAGTGCAGCATGCAACGCAATCAAGAGAATCTCGAAAAAAGTGTTGTATGCAAATTACAGTGCAGATGGCTTTGAAATGGCAGAAGAGCAAAAGATGCTCGAATTAACTTACAAAAAGTTCTATGCTTTTCAAGACGAGTTAGTGGGGGTAGCGGAGGATGGAGAGTTGGAGGCGCATGAGGAGTTAGCCGCGACAATAGAGGAGCAGTACAAAAAGGTCATGGCACATTTACAGCGAAAAATGGCTTCTCTCACTATGGCAATACAACGCGATTCCGTTACTCCAATGAGGTATTGAGGTGTCTCGGCGTGGCGCAGATCATGTCTTCGAAATGAAATTGGACAGGCTGTCTGTGCCCAAATTTGATGGATATCTACGTAATTGGCTGGAATTTAAAGATGCATTCGTGACGCTTGTTCACAACACCGATGCACCCGAGGCATACAAATTGGCAAAACTCCGCGAAGTTGTGGAAGGCGATGCAGTGGCACTTGTTGGAGGTAAGTACACTGGTACATTTCGATAAGGAAGTTTAGCAGGCATTGCAGACGCGCTACAATAGTCCGAAACAATTGGCCGAAATTCATATGGCTCGGTTTATTGGATTAAAACACATTTCGACTGAAACAACAGTAGAGCTACTGTCAGTGGTTGACACCGTCCGTGAATCACTTCGCGCTCTCACAGTAACGGATTTGCCGGTTGATCAGTGGGACGCATTGGCACTTGGCAGTTCCAATATTGACCTCAAAGCTCCCAGCAGCGACACAACAGGCTTGGGGAATGAGCCTAACAACACAGGATATTCCAAAATTGGACGAGCTGCTTACTTTTGTGGAAAGACGAGCTCACAGTATCACATCAGGCGTAATACAATGGCCAGGCAGTTCAAAGGTTTCAACCAACACAGAAGTTGGCAAAAAGGTTGCAGCGAGTCCTGCTCAACACGTACCACGTTTGGTAAAATCCAATTTAGCAGCGACGTCACCCGGACATTGCGAATACTGCAATGAAAATTCGCATCGCATCAGCAAGTGCTCCAAACTTTTGGCTTTGCCTGTCACGGAACGTTTCAACAAACTCATAGGCTCGAATCTCTGCTTCAACTGTCTGAATCCAGGACATTCGACAAAGGTCTGTTCATCCACCAACTGCCGCAATTGTAATGGGAGACATCACACTGTACTTTGCCGAACATAGGCGGCTACGCAGGTATCGACACAGGAGTCGACTACTACATCAATTACTCAGGCTCAAGTTCCTATTCCATCAACCCCAAGTGGCCCACCGCGTAACATGGCTTGACTAAATGACAGTATACGTACATTTACAGTGATCAGAAATCAAATCATTCTTTTGGCTACCGCGATTGTGCGAATTTCTGATGGCTTTGGCAATGAACATCCGTGACGAGTACTTTGTGATCCAGGCTCTCAGACAAGTTTTATTACTTCTCGCTTTTTTAATGGTTTGGCTCTTCGTAGACAACGCTGCGAACTACAAGTTGAAGGAATAGGCCATTCAACAAACACAATTACTCAAGGCAAGACAACAGTTACGCTTATATCAAATACAAATACGAAATTCGAAATTGGCATCGAATTCCATATCATCGACACAATCACTTCTCCGACTCCAGTTGTGCAAGTGAGCGATCTTTGTTGGCATCATCTACGCAATCTGGCATTGGCAGACCCAACATTTGGCAATACTGGCCGAATTGACGCATTGCTTGGAGCAGGTATATGGGGTCAATTACTCACCGATGGCATTATACATGGTTCAAGCAACGAGCTGTGGCTCAATCAACTCAACTTGGCTGGGTTGTGTTCGGACCAGCTGAGACACAATCACTGATCGACATCCCAACTCGCTCATTGGCGATACGTGCACGTTCTTTGTCTGTACGTATCAATAACGACGAACACACTGACACTCTGCTGCGACAGCTGTTTGAAGTCAACGAGGTCGAGTCACCGACAGATATTACGATGGATGCAGATGTTGGTGAGGACATCTTTTTGAAGACGCATCGCCGCGACAGGAATGGTCGATACTACGTGCAGTTCCCATTTCGAACAGATGCTCCCATACTAGGAAACTCACATCAACTGGCATTGCGACAATTCTACCAATTGGAACGGAGATTGTTATCTAACCCGAAACTCCGGGAAATGTATATTGCATTCATGCGAGAGTACCGTGATTTAGGCCATATGCATGCTATACGGGATCAACCTGGCGATCCATCGCAATCATATTTTATTCCCCATCACGCCGTGCTTAAAGAAAGCAGTACTACGACCAAGCTTCGTACGTACTGTTTTCAATTCTTCAGCGAAATCATGTACTGGCGTTTCGTTGAACGACACATTAATGGTTAGCCCTATGCTACAGGACTTGCTCGTACACAACTTGTATAGATTTCGACGTTTTGCTATTGCAATGGCTGCAGATGTGGAAAAAATGGTTTATATGGACAAACGACATCAGCAATGGCAACAAATTCTTTGGCGTGATTCACCTGATGAACCACTACAGACCTTTCAACTGACAACAGTGACGTATGGCGCAGCGAGTGGACCTTACCTCGCTATACGAGCGATGCAGCAATATGCTAAAGACAATTGTCATATCCTCATCGATTTACAACGAAAAGCGTGCCCACAACAGAACAGGCGATAGACCTGGCGAAGGACGTCAGTTCAGTGCTGAAGCAAGGCCATTTTAACTTGCAACGATGGCGATCAAACGATCCACAATTCTTGGCTCAGGTAATTGGCAATTCCACTGATACTGACATGGATTTACGTTTAACAGAAACCACCGTACTTGGCTTGCAATGGAATCCTGCAACGGATGAATTAATTATTCTATCGCATCAAATTGGAGGCTACACCGTCTACAACTAAGCGTCAGATTCTCGCTGAAGCAGCTCGAATCTATGACCCAACTGGAATGTTGGCACGAGTGACGATCGTGAACAAACTGTTCATTCAGAAACTTTGCAAGGCTGGCTTGGAATGGGACACTCCGATCCCATCAGATTTACGAAATGAATGGCTCACTTATCGCAGCGACTTGGCGAAATTGGAACAAATTCGAATCCCTAGAGGGCTTGGCATAACTCCTGATCATACTCTACATCTGGATGGCTACTGCGATGCTAGTTCCAAGGCATGCGCAGCTGTAATTTATATTACAATACGCACTAATGAAACGCAACGCATTACTAGGCTGATCGCTGCAAAAACGCGAGTCGTTTCCATTGGTTGGGTGACGATTCCAAGTTTGGAATTAACGGCAGCGCATCTTCTAACAAAACTCATGATGGACACGAGACAGGCGATGGAACTACAGCAGGTTCCATACACTTTAGGCGTGTTCCTTTTTTAGTTCAGAGCAGTTCTCTGAACAGAGCATGAGCAGGTCGAAGATGTTCTGAATCGAGTGCACTCAGAGCGCGCCGACTTGTTTGTGGAACAGACTTGAGCACTTAGCTGTCAAATGTTAATTAAAAATATTTTCATCGGCGTAGCACATGTGTTAAGTTTTTCTTAAAATGGATAAAGCAATAATTATACGAGAAGGGTTCAATATTTTTTTCGACGAAAGCGAGGAAGAAGAATTTGTTCGGGGAATAGTGGTAAAAAATCAAAACTATGCCGAATGTGTTGTGCCGAGATTCTCAAACAAAATATTTAAGGGACATTTTCGTGTTGATCCAAACGTGTTTGAAATTTTGTGTAAAGATCTACATGATCTTGAAGACCATTCATATGGACCTGGAAGAAAATCTACATTGCTGGAAAAACAAGTTATGATAACATTATGGTACCTGGGAAACCAGGAATGTATGAGGTATGCATTTTGTATATATTTTATTCCCACATATTAATTTATATGGCTTATTGTTAGATCAATTGCAGATAGATTCGGCGTAAGCATTTCAATGGTTTGGAGAATCGTTTCTAATATGTGCGACCTTCTAATAAAGTTGAACAGATTCAAAAGATATGTGAGGTGGCCGGAAACAGAAAAAGCTGCTGCAACATCTGCACACTATTTAAGAAAACATCGCTTTCCAGGTAACAACACGACTTTATTATTTCTTATTTAAACATTCCAATATCGAATGATATAATTACAGGAATTATTGCATCAGTTGATGGAACATATGTTCCAATACGGTCGCCTACGATTTCCCATAACTCATACGTCAACCGGAAAGGAAAACATTCCGTTTTGCTCCAAGGCGTATGTGACCACAAAATTGAGTTTTTATACTGTTACACCGGTGAGGCTGGTTCAATCCATTATGCGTTACTTCTCAGAAAATCTGGTTTAATAAATAAAATTGATTCAGGTTCGTTGAAATTTATTTACGAAAGGCATCAAATAAAATAATCGTTGCCCACATTTATGTTAGGTGTTTTCAGTGTAAATGAAGACCAACATTTATTGGGAGATTCAGCGTACCCACTAAAACAGTGGTTAATAACACCCTATAAAGATAATGGGCAGCTTCGAGAACAGGAAAAAATTTTTAACACTGTTCATTCTAAGTGCAGAGTGGTAATTGAACGTGCTTTCGGCTTACTGAAAGGCAGATTCCGAAGATTATTTTACATCGATTCTGTAAAACCCAAGTCTATTGTAAAATACATCATCGCTTCATGTATATTACATAATATATGTCTGCAAAACGATGACATAGAGGAGGAATTCATTGTTATGGAGGATGATGATGATACAGATGATAGCGATTCAAATCCAAATGAAATGCAATCGGCGAGAATAAAGAGAGATATGTTATTAAATGCTTTATTTTAACAAAGAATATATTATTTTAATATAAAAAAAAATTCATTACAAGTATTTCATTTCTTAAAGTTAAAGTCCAAACATTTCTTTGTTTGGTACAAGTATTTCATTTCAGGCACATTTCATTTCTTAAAGTTAAAGTCCAAACATTTCTTTGTTTGGTACAAGTATTTCATTTCAGGCACATTTCATTTCTTAAAGTTAAAGTCCAAACATTTCTTTGTTTGGTACAAGTATTTCATTTCAGGCACATTTCATTTCTTAAAGTTAAAGTCCAAACATTTCTTTGTTTGGTACTAGTATTTCATTTCAGGTACATTTCATTTCTTAAAATTAAATATTTTTTTGATACTTGTAAAAAGGAACAAATAGATTCAAATAAAACAAAAAAGTGTATACCGCATCACACTTACATCTTTTCCACCATTTGTGCAAAGAGATCGAGGAACTTCTTAGACACTTCCATTCTCTCCTTATGACGCCTCTCTATTGCATCCTCTTGCAACCTGCGCCTTTTTTTATTGAAATTTGTGGTGTATCTCGAACTGGCATCACCATCAGAAGCTGTGACGGCATCATCTTCAGTATTTCCCGCAGTTGGCGAACAGATAACTTGCGAATCTTCCGTCGATATTACGGCAGGAGGATTTATTTCTGGCGCACTGAATAGTATATCGTCAATTAATGTATAATATTCCCACGATCTTCGGCGTTGCCCCGTTGATTTATTCTCTTCTTTAATTTTTTTATATGTTTTTTTCAGTCCTTTCCATTTTGAATCGACCTGCTCGTGCGTTAAATTTACATTAAAAGCACTATTGAGGACTTTGGCGATTTCTTGATAAGCTGCTTTTTTCACTCCACTTTCCAGGCGATGGTAATTGTTTTTGATTTCGTCAATTAGACCAATTGTTAAATTCCTCGACCACTTAAACCCTTCAAAAAAGTTTATTGTGATAACCTTCAATTAATTATTTGCATTAATTTCATATTTTCTTTACCTTCTAATCCAGAACATCCGGCCTGGTTCGCCATTTCTGTTACTTGTTAAAGTCAAATTGACATTTGACAGTTAGTGCTCTGCTTTCGCTCCAAATGCTCGGTCAATTTTGGTCGAGCGAAATGAGCGCGCTCTGAACGTACTCTGAGTGAGAAAAGAAACATAGATTTTCAACTCCGAAGTGTCTGAACTAAAAAAGGAACACCGAGTTTTTTTTGACAGTTCAGAGCAGACTCTGAACTAAAAAAGGAAAACGCCTTTTGTAGAGTGACTCGAGTACCGGTCTCTGTTGGCTACGTGAATCGCCCACTCAATTCAAACAGTTTGTGGCAAATCGGGTCCGATACATTCAGCAGACCTCCGAAATTGCAAATTGGCCTCACATTCGCACGCAATTCAACCCGGCGGATTGCGCAAGTCGTGGCATTAGTTTCGATGCCCTAATAACTCACGCACTTTGGTGGCATGGCCCGGCTGATCAAAGCGAGTCGGTCGAATCGCAATTTATCACAGAGGATGAGCAATCACATGTAGCTTTGGAGCTCAAACCAGTCAAGGCAACCCTCTCACGTTGCATGAAATATTTGGCAATTGAAACACGATATCAGCTTGGTACGGAGACAATTCTTATCGATTTGCTTTTAGTCCAGTGCAATTAGACTTTTTCTGCGGAATAATTCATATAACGGCAAATGATGACTTTTCTGGTAGGTAATGATGTCCTCATTAATGTTCCAAAAGTCCCCAAAGGGGAAGCGTAAGGACAAAATTTGGCAAGCCTTTAAAGGACTAAAATTGTGTCCTGGAATGCAATTTTTCGAGATATCTCGATTTTCATTGACTTAACGACAAAAATTAATAAGACCAAAAAGAAAGCGTTGGAAATTCTCTATAAAAAAGATAAGGGGTCTTTTTTTCGTATACGCAACCGTTTTCTTCAAAACGACGCGTAAAAAGTCAGATCGCCGCATCGACCGCGAGAATCTTCGGGAATTATACTCACCAACAAATCTTAAGCACGGGCAAGAATAAAATTACTGATTTTCAAATCAGTATAACTCGAACAATTTTTATCCCATTGACTTAAAATTTTAGTTATCGGTTCTCTATTCTATTTTGAAAGGAAATATTGAAGGGTTTTGCAAAACATAAAAAACTGTAAAAGTTATTAACGAATATCTGTCCTCTAAATAGTGGTTTTTCAACAAAATAGGCAATAGTTACATGCATTTTATAAGTGTATTATACCTTCAATGAAATGTTGCTGTATTGGATAAGTGGTATATGGCTCATATACATTAATTTCAATGTTTAAACTTCAGTCATTAGTAATTCATATAGCAATAAATTCCTGTTAAATTTACACAATTTCGGCCATTTTTAAATTTTTTGAATTTGAATATCTAAAAAACGGTGGGTGATTGAGAAAAACGGTTTGAATATTTGAAATCAGCATGTGTTAATTGGTTTAAAACGGCCGTTGGATACTAACATATTCTCAACCAGCTTAAGATTTGTTGATAAGTATAATTTCCGAAAATTCTCGCGGTCGGTGCTGCGATCTGACTTTTTACGCGTCGTTTTGAAGAAAACGGTTGCGTATACGAAAAAAAGACCCCTTATCTTTTTTGTAGAGAATTTCCAACGCTTTCTTTTTGGTCTTATTAATTTTTGTCGTTAAGTCAATGAAAATCGAGATATTTCGAAAAATTGCAATCCAGGACACGATTTTAGTCCTTTAAAGGCTTGCCAAATTTTGTCCTTACACTTCCCCTTTGGGGACTTTTGGGACATTAATCAGGACATCATTACCTACCAGAAAAGTCATCATTTGCCGTTATATGAATTATTCCGCAGTTTGGCCTTTTTTCGGTCTAATTGCACTGGACTAAATTACTAATGACTGAAGTTTAAACATTGAAATTAATGTATATGAGCCATATACCACTTATCCAATACAGCAACATTTCATTGAAGGTATAATACACTTATAAAATGCATGTAACTATTGCCTATTTTGTTGAAAAACCACTATTTAGAGAACAGATATTCGTTAATAACTTTTACAGTTTTTTATGTTTTGCAAAACCCTTCAATATTTCCTTTCAAAATAGAATAGAGAACCGATAACTAAAATTTTAAGTCAATGGGATAAAAATTGTTCGAGTTATACTGATTTGAAAATCAGTAATTTTATTCTTGCCCGTGCTTAAGATTTGTTGGTGAGTATAATTCCCGAAGATTCTCGCGGTCGATGCGGCGATCTGACTTTTTACGCGTCGTTTTGAAGAAAACGGTTGCGTATACGAAAAAAAGACCCCTTATCTTTTTTATAGAGAATTTCCAACGCTTTCTTTTTGGTCTTATTAATTTTTGTCGTTAAGTCAATGAAAATCGAGATATCTCGAAAAATTGCATTCCAGGACACAATTTTAGTCCTTTAAAGGCTTGCCAAATTTTGTCCTTACGCTTCCCCTTTGGGGACTTTTGGAACATTAATGAGGACATCATTACCTACCAGAAAAGTCATCATTTGCCGTTATATGAATTATTCCGCAGAAAAAGTCTAATTGCACTGGACTAATTCATATAGCAATAAATTCCTGTTAAATTTACACAATTTCGGCCATTTTTAAATTTTTTGAATTTGAATATCTAAAAAACGGTGGGTGATTGAGAAAAACGGTTTGAATATTTGAAATCAGCATGTGTTAATTGGTTTAAAACGGCCGTTGGATACTAACATATTCTCAACCAGCTTAAGATTTGTTGATAAGTATAATTTCCGAAAATTCTCGCGGTCGGTGCTGCGATCTGACTTTTTACGCGTCGTTTTGAAGAAAACGGTTGCGTATACGAAAAAAAGACCCCTTATCTTTTTTGTAGAGAATTTCCAACGCTTTCTTTTTGGTCTTATTAATTTTTGTCGTTAAGTCAATGAAAATCGAGATATTTCGAAAAATTGCAATCCAGGACACGATTTTAGTCCTTTAAAGGCTTGCCAAATTTTGTCCTTACACTTCCCCTTTGGGGACTTTTGGGACATTAATCAGGACATCATTACCTACCAGAAAAGTCATCATTTGCCGTTATATGAATTATTCCGCAGTTTGGCCTTTTTTCGGTCTAATTGCACTGGACTATTTACCGATTCAGCATACTTGGCAAAATACTGCGCACCACAGCATACGTTATTCGATGGCTAACGGCGAACAAGGCTCGACGTAGTCAACCGATTATTTCCGCCAAGGAAATAGATGATGCATTGAACTGGCATATTTTGGCTGAACAAGGCAGATATTTCAGCGAGGACATATCGCAGCTCCGCAAATCAGCTGATTTGGCTTTGACGAGCAAGATGAAGACACTCAACCCATATTTGGAACAATCAACAAACTTCCTCCGGGCAGCTGGCAGGCTCGAGAATGCTCCGCTTTTAATTGAATAGCGGCACCCAATCATCTTGGCAAAGGAAAGTATTCTATCAAAGCTCATCGTGCGACAGGAGCACAAGGATACATTACATGGAGGCATTCAACTCATGCTGCAGACACTGCGACAGAAATATTGGATCTTGCATGTACGTACACTCGTTAAGCAATGTATTCATGAGTGTATTCCTTGCAGAAAGCAATTGCAATCAATGCTCAATCAGCGGATGGCAGCATTACCTCGATCGATAGTAACTCCGACACCCCCGTTTGCAGTATCAGGAGTAGACCATTGTGGTCCATTCAACATACGTATTGGCTCCAAGAACGTTCGCACCGTGAAGAAAACTTATGGCACAATTTTTGTTTGTATGGCAACGAAGGCGGTCCACATCGAATTGGCAGAGAACTTATCATCAGAAGCATTCATCAATGTATTTACTCGATTTGTGAGCAGGAGAGGCCTCTGTCCTGTCACAAACTGTGCAGTGGCAATGGAACAGCATTAGTAGGCTCAGATCGAATTTTACAAGAGGATCAGAAAGATTGGCACTCAGCTTATACGAAGCAACATTTGGCAAATCAAGCCATTCAATGGATCTTCAATCCACCAGGCGCTCCGCATCACCGCGGAATTTGGAAAGCGGCTGTCAAGTCCGCAAAGAAGCATTTGGTCCGCATCGTAGGAACAAACTCGATCTACTACGATCAACTTCACACTTTGTTAGTTCATATTGAGGCTTGTTTGAACTCGCGACCTTTGGTAGCTTTGCACGACACACTGGACGATCATTTGGCGCTTTCTCCAGCTGATTTTTTGATTGGGAGATCAATTGTCGCGGTACCTGACAAACCAATACTAGACATTCCGACGAATCGACTCACATATTGGCGCCAGCTGCGACAAATGCAACAGCAGTTTTGGAAACTATGGCATGAAGAATATATGGGGACTCTACAGGAGCGATCCAAATGGCATAAGGCAACACATGACTTGAAGATTGGCTACGTCGTCATCATTCGCAACACAGTGGAGGCTTGGAAAGGTGACGGAGTTGCATCCCAGCAGTGACGGCCTGACCAGAGTCATCACTATCAGATATCAACATGGCGAATTCAAGAGACCGATACAAAACTACAAAAGGTCTGCAAATTACTGGATCTTTCTGATCATACCTGTCCAGGGGGGCGGAATGTTTGCGATTTCACAAAATCTGACAATATGCAGCAACATGCACAGTCATGTCCAAACTTAACATAACAGGCTAGCGGCGAGACGCTCTATTCTTCTCGGTTGTAACCGAAAATGTCTATTTTTAGATCACCTAATATATGTGTATTTTGTTCCGTTCTCAATTTCGCAACGGGAACGCGAAATCAGTCTGGTTGTGAACTTCACCACAGAAGTATGACGTTTAGGTTGGCTTGGATTTTTTACTGTGAACAGTGAACCCTAACACTAATTTCTTGTTTAATTAATTGCAATCTGCGTGTGCAGGAAAGGAGTGAGTTTTCCCTCCCTCCTAGGCTACTCATTGTTGATTTCTTGTACAGAAAGTTTAAAACATGTAAAGCAATTTTTCAAAAATAATTTAGAGGTCAAAGAATTGAGCAAAGTTAAACGTAACGTGAAGGGTAGAAAGAAACAAATAGAAGTAAAAAAAATTTCAAACCTTCTCGAAAGAAGAAGGCTGTACAGAAACTGACAATTGCAAGCAGCAGTAGCAGCAATGATTCCTTGCCAAATACGGATTCTGAGTCAGACTTGATAGATAATATTTCTGAGACCGAAGTATTCACTTCAAGAGTAATAAACAGTAGCCAGTCAAAAGATAAAACAGGAGGTGATGAACAGTGTAACGTTTGTAAGAAAAAATACTCAGAAAGTGTTGAAGAGTGGTATGTATGTAAAGTTTGCAATAAATGGGCCCATGAAACTTGCGGTGTTAAAGGTGTCCTTAACTTTTTTTGCTCACTGTCCCAACTAACAATCGGCTAGACTCAATTTGACAGTAAATTTTTAAAAGCCCTTATAGTACATTTCATACAGGAATAATTCGCTAATAAAGGTTTTCTGTAAAATTCTTTGCTAATGACGTTTTCTAGAGCGGTCAAAAAGAACTATTTACTGACTGTACACAAGGAAAAGAGAACCATTCCCATATGTGCTAGTGAATCTGGTGTGGACATTAAAAATCTAAATTACGAAAACTTTAATGTTCTTGTGGAAAATGATGCAGACAAGGACGATGAAGCTGGTGTGATCAGTAAAAATGTAAATTACGAAAACATTGATAATCTTGTGGAAAATGAGTCAGAAAGGGGCGATCTTGATTTTGAAAATTTGGACGAGTTTGATATTGATATTTACTTTAAAACAGCTGTTTTTGTAAGAGCCTGAAAAAGTTGGCCACTAAAGCATAATATAAAACATTGTGCACTAAAAGATTTACTTAAAATCCTAAATAAATACCTAAAGATCCCAGAACACTACTGGAAACACCACAATCAGTTCATTTAATTGCAATTAGCAGAAGTGGTCAATACTGGCATCAGGGGTTGTCGGAGTGCTGGCAAAATTACTTCCGAAATGGAAAGTATTAAATTCGAATTTCTTTAAATATCAATTTTGATGAATTGCCTATTGCCAAAAGTTCAAGGCAAGAATTTTGGCCGATTCTTTGTCATATTTATGAATTGCCTAATTCTAAGCCAATGGTTGCAGGCATTTACTCTGGCGTTGGCAAGCCTAGTAGTCTTCAGGACTTCATTTCTCCTATAGTGAATGAAATGAAACAGTTAATTTCTCATGGAATTCGCATAAATGGTCATCTGCTTACAATCTCAATTAGAGCCATAATATGTGACTCTCCAGCAAGAGCATTCATAAAAGGTGTTGCAAATTTCAACGGTCAGCATGGATGCCAGAAATGCACAACAATAGGCGAATATTCATATGAGTCCCATTGCAATATTTTTCCGCGAGCACAATGCCCAAGAAGAACTAATGAAGGCTATCGTAAAAAGGTGCTTAATTTGTACTAATTTTGCAAGAATTGATGAGTTAATCAGTGGTTCTAATTTCTGATATAATGGACCCATCATAAATGTGTAACACCATTGGAACAGCTGCCTATTGATATGGTTGAAGACTTTCCTGTTGGAGACGCCTTACACTTAATAGATCTAGGCATAATGAAAAGGTAAAGAATTTTTTTTGAAAAGAATATAAAATATTTATTTAAATCACTCGAAAAGCTAAGAACTTAATTACATTAACTTTCCAGGTGTTTATTTGGTTGGAGGGACGGAACATTAAAAACCTTTAGAGCTAAAGGGTCAGCTAAGAATATTGAAGAAATTTCACAATTCCTTTTGAAATGTCAGTTACCTAGTGAAATTCACAGACAAGTTAGAGGTTTGGATTGCTTGTCTCACTGGAAAGGCGTAGAATATCGATCGTTTTTCTACGACATAAGCATAGTAGTTCTCAAAGACAATTTAGCGAATGACGTTTACCAACATTTTTTATTATTTTTCTGTGCAGTAACAATTTGTTCTTCTCAACATTATAGAAGCAAATATATCGATATTGCCGAGCAACTCCTCGAACACTATGTCGAGCTTTATAGAGATATATATGGCGAGGCATATATGACGAGTAATGTACATAATCTTACACATTTAACAGAAGATGTTTGGAGGTTTGGAATATTATCAACATTTCATACTTACCCATTTGAAAATATGTTATATCAAATAAAACTCTTATTACGACAAGGAAATCGACCATTAGCACAAATGACATTGACATGATTATTTTTAAAAATTAGTTAGGCTCGTCCATTCAAAAATCGTTTTCTGAGAAAACGCAGGCAGCTGGTGGATTATGATAAACATTATTGGGAAGGATACAAATTAAGGATGTTTTTAAGTTATGTGAAGGGTGATACACCAGGTAGTTTCTTTGTTACAGATAACGGAACTTACATGACTGATGTGAAAAACTACTTTCCTTGGTATTATTTTGCCTTTATTTTTTTTATTTTGGACCTTGTACGCTGCGGTAACATTTTTTTCGGTGGACTGTTTCATAGCGCAACAAAAAAACACGAATAAGACCGACAAAAAACTCTAATTAGATGCACTATTGGCTGTTAACCGCTATAACACCCCTGTTTAGCAGAAAATCGGAATTTTGCGAATATCTCAAAAATCATGCGACTTTGGACTATAACATATCTGGCTCAAAATATTCACAATGACCCAACCATATGCAAAATATCTGCAACACCCCTCAAAACACCCTGTACTATTTTATTTCAATAGTGACATAACTGAGGTTTCCACTTCTGTTCGTTACTGTTTAAATTGTAATCTCATTTATTTACCAAACGCTTCAAAACAAAAATGTCCCTTTCATGCCACCTCTCCCCTACTCAGATAACAGGTTATGGGCCCAGAACTAAATTTTTGATAAATTTCGCGGAAATTCTGTCTTAAGTACTTTTGCGTAAGGCTAATATCGGTATGCTAGATAAAGTTCGGAAGGTAGGATAGGGCAGTAGACATTTCCGATCGCAGAATTCAGGTTTAAAAATTGAAGAAACTGAACAGTGACTAAAATAATAGTCGTTTAGCTGTATTACGTAACAATGGACTCGGAAACGGTAAAAATCGAAAAATTGCAGGACGGCAGTCAATATACTCTTTGGACCGACTCCGACCCTGCGAGGAAGTGTGTTTGGAAACTTCATTCGATGGTGGTTTTGCTGCATTTGCTGCTGGGTGGAAATTCGGTAAATTAAGGTTCCAACAAAACTCACGGCCGGGCAAATGTTTTCATTGCAACCGAAAAGATCACTGGAAACAAGAATGTCCTTTTCGTGAATCAAAAGTAACGCACCATACTAATGCAACTGATAGCAAAAATAATCAGAGATGTTGCGTTTGTTTGTGAAGCATTTATTGCTAGAGATACTGAGAAAGCAGATCATTGTTTTCTCGATTCAGGTGCAAGTTATCATATGAGTTTCCGACGTGATTGGATAATTAATTTTAAAGAATTTAGTGAGGCTATTGTGGTCAGGTTAGGTAATGGTAGCAAAATCATTGCTCAAGGGTCCGGTGATATAAACATTCTTGCATATAAAGAAAGTGAATGGGTGGAAAAAACACCTTGAAAATGTACTTGATATACCTGAGTTTAAATTGAATTAATTTTCATCCAATCGCGCGTTGGGCATAGGGTTGAAAATGGAATCAGATACCACAAAGTGCCGGTTAATTAAAAACGTAGACCAATCTAACGTTGCAGTGGGAGTGCGAGATTCACAACTGTTTAAAATGTTATTTAAAATTAATATGGAAAGTTTAGCAAACATTTCATCGAAAGAAATGTTGCCGTTGCAGGTATGACATGAACGGTTTGGCCATCAAAATGTCGCTCATGTTCGAAGTGTTTTAAGAAAGGAAAAATTTTCAGTAGTATCAAAACATTGGCATTTTGAGTTAGACAAATCACTAGATTCGTGTGCTAAATTCGCATCGATTGGTGAAAATATTAGTACTAAAAATGCCAAGCTTCCACTTAAAAATGAACCACAAAGTATTGATTCCGTTTCAAAGTAACCAAAGTTTTTAGCATTTTCGTATCAAAACTGCTAAAGCGGACAAGGGCCAATGAGAAGTATCCATTTGTATTGCGTGACCTGGCTGTCAAATTTGTCTAACAAGTCAGTCACTCGTATTCAATCCTTTCAGTAAGTTATCGTATTCAGTGTACTTTAAAATGGATAATTATACCGGAGTCTTTAACACCTACAAAGTGAAAAAAAAAGAATTCGGCAGCCAGAGAAGTGGAGATGTAATGTCCGCAAACAGATCAGGTAAGCCTAAGAATTATTGTGAGAGTTATTGTGAGTTATTGTAAGTTGTGGCATTGTGTGTTGTGTACTATGTAATCAAGCCATTTTTTAATTTCTCCTGTATTCCGTAAAGAGAAAATCAAAACAAAAATGAAGCTAATTGAATAATTAATTATGATGGTCAATAAGGTAGCCGCTTAATTATTATATTGTTGTTGCAGATACGCCGACAATAAAGCTCCCAAGCAGCCACAGTGCCTTCACAATACAGCAGCTTATCAGTGCCGGTCATTAAAATTGTCTGCTATAACAGCAGTTGAATTTTTCAGATCTCCTCCCTTCTTGGTGTTCACCGATTTCAATTGTTCACTGCGTGCTCCCCTTTGATTCTCCAGGGAATCAATATCGTATCAATACAATACAATATCAATACAATACAATGGAATTTATGGAAAGAACATCCGAAGGATTGATTTTAAATGTCGGGGGCGACCTGTTTTTAATGAATTATGAAACAGCCGTTTCATTGTTAAACATTTCCGGGGCCGAAGATGTGGTGAAGGATGCAAACACTATTTCTATTGAGCAACCAATTATGCCGACACGGGAAAATCCTCCTACTAAAACGAAAAAATTGAATACTGCTGCTTGCAAGTAAAATTAATGAAAATTTGGATGAATTGCCCATAACTAATCGGTAATCCTGCGTTTGCTCCGACATCCGCATCAAATGCAATTCTTTCGGAAAGCGCATCGGGTCTTCAACAATCGAGCACGAGCTCGAGCTCGCCATCAGCCGTAGAACCGAGCTTTGCCAGTTCATCTGTCCAAAAAAAAAAAAAAAACTTCCAACATGTTCCATATATATTATATACTCGATTATATATGTATGGAAGAAATATCTAGATTCTAGATGTTATAAACTTTAAAGTTCTGCTCGCGACGCTTTAAGTTCCGCTCGCAATGCTTTAAGTTCAGCCCGCGCAGATTAAGGTTCCGCTCGCCTTTAAAATTACAATAATTACATACATTACAAAAACAAAATGAAAGTATATATAAACCTTCAAGAGGATTTTGTCAATTTGACACAATTTTTTATTTCAATTACATATAAATTTGTCATTTTTCATCGAATCGGTCTGTCATTGTGGCTCAATAGTGTGGCAACGCCACATGCGATAGGAATAAGTAGGAAGAAATACGAAAAAAGAAAAGAGCAAAATCAAATGAGAGGAGAACAGTTAAGCTGCCGACAGTTGCGAAGTAGCGATCAAAGTGTTCGGGTGATTCGATAATAGGAATCTTAAGGCATTTTGTATTTTAAAAATAAATGTTAGTTGATACTAATGAGTGAGTTTTATTAAATTGCGTGAGTGCCCCTTACAATAGGTAAATCGTATATACATTTTTTATTTTTAGTATTACATACACACATATATATATACCTATATATGTCACATATGCCGTATGAAAATTTTCCTTAATTGGTATTTGGTGTCAATTTGACACAATGCAAACAGATATAGGAAAATCCCATTATTACTATTTGCATAGCTCAATTCCCGACTGGGAATTTCCACCCGGAACCACCCAGTACCTGGTTCTGCCTTCCACGAATTTTGAAGGACAACGGGCACAGGTAGGGAATGCGAGGTTTCGTGAAAAATACCATTGAGGCGCAGGGTCAGATTGCTATCGGGCGTGGAGGGTAGTTGGTAAAAATCAGTGGGCGATTTGTTAGCGAAATAAAATTGTGAGTGTTTTTCCTATAAAAGTAGTTTATCCTTTCTTTTACTGTGTGCAGACATATCTTTTTACGGTGCTTCAATTTCTTGTGCCTGAAAAATATAAACAATTTACGGAAAATGGATTATTCGTGGTTTGATCAGTATGCTACTGATGATAGTGATGAATACGATAGTGCCGAAGATAGTAACTATATACCAAACAAAGTAGAATTACAAAGTGAAGACGATTATAATAGTGACGATTCAGATTTGGAACTTGTTGAACAAAGAACAAGAGAAGAAGCTGTGGTAACACCAAATGTGATGTTATTGTAGAAAGACAAAAAAATACAGTTTTTTACTGAACCACTGCCATTGGCTCGTGCCAATAATGCTCCGTCTCATTTTTTTGTTGGTAGACAAGGTAGATATTTTTACTTTACTTTTTTACTTTTTTTACTATTCATATATTACCTTTTTATTGAATTACACCGTTGCTTTGCTATTATTAGCTGGTGTCTACCGTTCAAACGGTGAAAATATCACGTCAACCGATTATTTCCGCCAAGGAAATAGATGATGCATTGAACTGGCATATTTTGGCTGAACAAGGCAGATATTTCAGCGAGGACATATCGCAGCTCCGCAAATCAGCTGATTTGGCTTTGACGAGCAAGATGAAGACACTCAACCCATATTTGGAACAATCAACAAACTTCCTCCGGGCAGCTGGCAGGCTCGAGAATGCTCCGCTTTTAATTGAATAGCGGCACCCAATCATCTTGGCAAAGGAAAGTATTCTATCAAAGCTCATCGTGCGACAGGAGCACAAGGATACATTACATGGAGGCATTCAACTCATGCTGCAGACACTGCGACAGAAATATTGGATCTTGCATGTACGTACACTCGTTAAGCAATGTATTCATGAGTGTATTCCTTGCAGAAAGCAATTGCAATCAATGCTCAATCAGCGGATGGCAGCATTACCTCGATCGATAGTAACTCCGACACCCCCGTTTGCAGTATCAGGAGTAGACCATTGTGGTCCATTCAACATACGTATTGGCTCCAAGAACGTTCGCACCGTGAAGAAAACTTATGGCACAATTTTTGTTTGTATGGCAACGAAGGCGGTCCACATCGAATTGGCAGAGAACTTATCATCAGAAGCATTCATCAATGTATTTACTCGATTTGTGAGCAGGAGAGGCCTCTGTCCTGTCACAAACTGTGCAGTGGCAATGGAACAGCATTAGTAGGCTCAGATCGAATTTTACAAGAGGATCAGAAAGATTGGCACTCAGCTTATACGAAGCAACATTTGGCAAATCAAGCCATTCAATGGATCTTCAATCCACCAGGCGCTCCGCATCACCGCGGAATTTGGAAAGCGGCTGTCAAGTCCGCAAAGAAGCATTTGGTCCGCATCGTAGGAACAAACTCGATCTACTACGATCAACTTCACACTTTGTTAGTTCATATTGAGGCTTGTTTGAACTCGCGACCTTTGGTAGCTTTGCACGACACACTGGACGATCATTTGGCGCTTTCTCCAGCTGATTTTTTGATTGGGAGATCAATTGTCGCGGTACCTGACAAACCAATACTAGACATTCCGACGAATCGACTCACATATTGGCGCCAGCTGCGACAAATGCAACAGCAGTTTTGGAAACTATGGCATGAAGAATATATGGGGACTCTACAGGAGCGATCCAAATGGCATAAGGCAACACATGACTTGAAGATTGGCTACGTCGTCATCATTCGCAACACAGTGGAGGCTTGGAAAGGTGACGGAGTTGCATCCCAGCAGTGACGGCCTGACCAGAGTCATCACTATCAGATATCAACATGGCGAATTCAAGAGACCGATACAAAACTACAAAAGGTCTGCAAATTACTGGATCTTTCTGATCATACCTGTCCAGGGGGGCGGAATGTTTGCGATTTCACAAAATCTGACAATATGCAGCAACATGCACAGTCATGTCCAAACTTAACATAACAGGCTAGCGGCGAGACGCTCTATTCTTCTCGGTTGTAACCGAAAATGTCTATTTTTAGATCACCTAATATATGTGTATTTTGTTCCGTTCTCAATTTCGCAACGGGAACGCGAAATCAGTCTGGTTGTGAACTTCACCACAGAAGTATGACGTTTAGGTTGGCTTGGATTTTTTACTGTGAACAGTGAACCCTAACACTAATTTCTTGTTTAATTAATTGCAATCTGCGTGTGCAGGAAAGGAGTGAGTTTTCCCTCCCTCCTAGGCTACTCATTGTTGATTTCTTGTACAGAAAGTTTAAAACATGTAAAGCAATTTTTCAAAAATAATTTAGAGGTCAAAGAATTGAGCAAAGTTAAACGTAACGTGAAGGGTAGAAAGAAACAAATAGAAGTAAAAAAAATTTCAAACCTTCTCGAAAGAAGAAGGCTGTACAGAAACTGACAATTGCAAGCAGCAGTAGCAGCAATGATTCCTTGCCAAATACGGATTCTGAGTCAGACTTGATAGATAATATTTCTGAGACCGAAGTATTCACTTCAAGAGTAATAAACAGTAGCCAGTCAAAAGATAAAACAGGAGGTGATGAACAGTGTAACGTTTGTAAGAAAAAATACTCAGAAAGTGTTGAAGAGTGGTATGTATGTAAAGTTTGCAATAAATGGGCCCATGAAACTTGCGGTGTTAAAGGTGTCCTTAACTTTTTTTGCTCACTGTCCCAACTAACAATCGGCTAGACTCAATTTGACAGTAAATTTTTAAAAGCCCTTATAGTACATTTCATACAGGAATAATTCGCTAATAAAGGTTTTCTGTAAAATTCTTTGCTAATGACGTTTTCTAGAGCGGTCAAAAAGAACTATTTACTGACTGTACACAAGGAAAAGAGAACCATTCCCATATGTGCTAGTGAATCTGGTGTGGACATTAAAAATCTAAATTACGAAAACTTTAATGTTCTTGTGGAAAATGATGCAGACAAGGACGATGAAGCTGGTGTGATCAGTAAAAATGTAAATTACGAAAACATTGATAATCTTGTGGAAAATGAGTCAGAAAGGGGCGATCTTGATTTTGAAAATTTGGACGAGTTTGATATTGATATTTACTTTAAAACAGCTGTTTTTGTAAGAGCCTGAAAAAGTTGGCCACTAAAGCATAATATAAAACATTGTGCACTAAAAGATTTACTTAAAATCCTAAATAAATACCTAAAGATCCCAGAACACTACTGGAAACACCACAATCAGTTCATTTAATTGCAATTAGCAGAAGTGGTCAATACTGGCATCAGGGGTTGTCGGAGTGCTGGCAAAATTACTTCCGAAATGGAAAGTATTAAATTCGAATTTCTTTAAATATCAATTTTGATGAATTGCCTATTGCCAAAAGTTCAAGGCAAGAATTTTGGCCGATTCTTTGTCATATTTATGAATTGCCTAATTCTAAGCCAATGGTTGCAGGCATTTACTCTGGCGTTGGCAAGCCTAGTAGTCTTCAGGACTTCATTTCTCCTATAGTGAATGAAATGAAACAGTTAATTTCTCATGGAATTCGCATAAATGGTCATCTGCTTACAATCTCAATTAGAGCCATAATATGTGACTCTCCAGCAAGAGCATTCATAAAAGGTGTTGCAAATTTCAACGGTCAGCATGGATGCCAGAAATGCACAACAATAGGCGAATATTCATATGAGTCCCATTGCAATATTTTTCCGCGAGCACAATGCCCAAGAAGAACTAATGAAGGCTATCGTAAAAAGGTGCTTAATTTGTACTAATTTTGCAAGAATTGATGAGTTAATCAGTGGTTCTAATTTCTGATATAATGGACCCATCATAAATGTGTAACACCATTGGAACAGCTGCCTATTGATATGGTTGAAGACTTTCCTGTTGGAGACGCCTTACACTTAATAGATCTAGGCATAATGAAAAGGTAAAGAATTTTTTTTGAAAAGAATATAAAATATTTATTTAAATCACTCGAAAAGCTAAGAACTTAATTACATTAACTTTCCAGGTGTTTATTTGGTTGGAGGGACGGAACATTAAAAACCTTTAGAGCTAAAGGGTCAGCTAAGAATATTGAAGAAATTTCACAATTCCTTTTGAAATGTCAGTTACCTAGTGAAATTCACAGACAAGTTAGAGGTTTGGATTGCTTGTCTCACTGGAAAGGCGTAGAATATCGATCGTTTTTCTACGACATAAGCATAGTAGTTCTCAAAGACAATTTAGCGAATGACGTTTACCAACATTTTTTATTATTTTTCTGTGCAGTAACAATTTGTTCTTCTCAACATTATAGAAGCAAATATATCGATATTGCCGAGCAACTCCTCGAACACTATGTCGAGCTTTATAGAGATATATATGGCGAGGCATATATGACGAGTAATGTACATAATCTTACACATTTAACAGAAGATGTTTGGAGGTTTGGAATATTATCAACATTTCATACTTACCCATTTGAAAATATGTTATATCAAATAAAACTCTTATTACGACAAGGAAATCGACCATTAGCACAAATGACATTGACATGATTATTTTTAAAAATTAGTTAGGCTCGTCCATTCAAAAATCGTTTTCTGAGAAAACGCAGGCAGCTGGTGGATTATGATAAACATTATTGGGAAGGATACAAATTAAGGATGTTTTTAAGTTATGTGAAGGGTGATACACCAGGTAGTTTCTTTGTTACAGATAACGGAACTTACATGACTGATGTGAAAAACTACTTTCCTTGGTATTATTTTGCCTTTATTTTTTTTATTTTGGACCTTGTACGCTGCGGTAACATTTTTTTCGGTGGACTGTTTCATAGCGCAACAAAAAAACACGAATAAGACCGACAAAAAACTCTAATTAGATGCACTATTGGCTGTTAACCGCTATAACACCCCTGTTTAGCAGAAAATCGGAATTTTGCGAATATCTCAAAAATCATGCGACTTTGGACTATAACATATCTGGCTCAAAATATTCACAATGACCCAACCATATGCAAAATATCTGCAACACCCCTCAAAACACCCTGTACTATTTTATTTCAATAGTGACATAACTGAGGTTTCCACTTCTGTTCGTTACTGTTTAAATTGTAATCTCATTTATTTACCAAACGCTTCAAAACAAAAATGTCCCTTTCATGCCACCTCTCCCCTACTCAGATAACAGGTTATGGGCCCAGAACTAAATTTTTGATAAATTTCGCGGAAATTCTGTCTTAAGTACTTTTGCGTAAGGCTAATATCGGTATGCTAGATAAAGTTCGGAAGGTAGGATAGGGCAGTAGACATTTCCGATCGCAGAATTCAGGTTTAAAAATTGAAGAAACTGAACAGTGACTAAAATAATAGTCGTTTAGCTGTATTACGTAACAATGGACTCGGAAACGGTAAAAATCGAAAAATTGCAGGACGGCAGTCAATATACTCTTTGGACCGACTCCGACCCTGCGAGGAAGTGTGTTTGGAAACTTCATTCGATGGTGGTTTTGCTGCATTTGCTGCTGGGTGGAAATTCGGTAAATTAAGGTTCCAACAAAACTCACGGCCGGGCAAATGTTTTCATTGCAACCGAAAAGATCACTGGAAACAAGAATGTCCTTTTCGTGAATCAAAAGTAACGCACCATACTAATGCAACTGATAGCAAAAATAATCAGAGATGTTGCGTTTGTTTGTGAAGCATTTATTGCTAGAGATACTGAGAAAGCAGATCATTGTTTTCTCGATTCAGGTGCAAGTTATCATATGAGTTTCCGACGTGATTGGATAATTAATTTTAAAGAATTTAGTGAGGCTATTGTGGTCAGGTTAGGTAATGGTAGCAAAATCATTGCTCAAGGGTCCGGTGATATAAACATTCTTGCATATAAAGAAAGTGAATGGGTGGAAAAAACACCTTGAAAATGTACTTGATATACCTGAGTTTAAATTGAATTAATTTTCATCCAATCGCGCGTTGGGCATAGGGTTGAAAATGGAATCAGATACCACAAAGTGCCGGTTAATTAAAAACGTAGACCAATCTAACGTTGCAGTGGGAGTGCGAGATTCACAACTGTTTAAAATGTTATTTAAAATTAATATGGAAAGTTTAGCAAACATTTCATCGAAAGAAATGTTGCCGTTGCAGGTATGACATGAACGGTTTGGCCATCAAAATGTCGCTCATGTTCGAAGTGTTTTAAGAAAGGAAAAATTTTCAGTAGTATCAAAACATTGGCATTTTGAGTTAGACAAATCACTAGATTCGTGTGCTAAATTCGCATCGATTGGTGAAAATATTAGTACTAAAAATGCCAAGCTTCCACTTAAAAATGAACCACAAAGTATTGATTCCGTTTCAAAGTAACCAAAGTTTTTAGCATTTTCGTATCAAAACTGCTAAAGCGGACAAGGGCCAATGAGAAGTATCCATTTGTATTGCGTGACCTGGCTGTCAAATTTGTCTAACAAGTCAGTCACTCGTATTCAATCCTTTCAGTAAGTTATCGTATTCAGTGTACTTTAAAATGGATAATTATACCGGAGTCTTTAACACCTACAAAGTGAAAAAAAAAGAATTCGGCAGCCAGAGAAGTGGAGATGTAATGTCCGCAAACAGATCAGGTAAGCCTAAGAATTATTGTGAGAGTTATTGTGAGTTATTGTAAGTTGTGGCATTGTGTGTTGTGTACTATGTAATCAAGCCATTTTTTAATTTCTCCTGTATTCCGTAAAGAGAAAATCAAAACAAAAATGAAGCTAATTGAATAATTAATTATGATGGTCAATAAGGTAGCCGCTTAATTATTATATTGTTGTTGCAGATACGCCGACAATAAAGCTCCCAAGCAGCCACAGTGCCTTCACAATACAGCAGCTTATCAGTGCCGGTCATTAAAATTGTCTGCTATAACAGCAGTTGAATTTTTCAGATCTCCTCCCTTCTTGGTGTTCACCGATTTCAATTGTTCACTGCGTGCTCCCCTTTGATTCTCCAGGGAATCAATATCGTATCAATACAATACAATATCAATACAATACAATGGAATTTATGGAAAGAACATCCGAAGGATTGATTTTAAATGTCGGGGGCGACCTGTTTTTAATGAATTATGAAACAGCCGTTTCATTGTTAAACATTTCCGGGGCCGAAGATGTGGTGAAGGATGCAAACACTATTTCTATTGAGCAACCAATTATGCCGACACGGGAAAATCCTCCTACTAAAACGAAAAAATTGAATACTGCTGCTTGCAAGTAAAATTAATGAAAATTTGGATGAATTGCCCATAACTAATCGGTAATCCTGCGTTTGCTCCGACATCCGCATCAAATGCAATTCTTTCGGAAAGCGCATCGGGTCTTCAACAATCGAGCACGAGCTCGAGCTCGCCATCAGCCGTAGAACCGAGCTTTGCCAGTTCATCTGTCCAAAAAAAAAAAAAAAACTTCCAACATGTTCCATATATATTATATACTCGATTATATATGTATGGAAGAAATATCTAGATTCTAGATGTTATAAACTTTAAAGTTCTGCTCGCGACGCTTTAAGTTCCGCTCGCAATGCTTTAAGTTCAGCCCGCGCAGATTAAGGTTCCGCTCGCCTTTAAAATTACAATAATTACATACATTACAAAAACAAAATGAAAGTATATATAAACCTTCAAGAGGATTTTGTCAATTTGACACAATTTTTTATTTCAATTACATATAAATTTGTCATTTTTCATCGAATCGGTCTGTCATTGTGGCTCAATAGTGTGGCAACGCCACATGCGATAGGAATAAGTAGGAAGAAATACGAAAAAAGAAAAGAGCAAAATCAAATGAGAGGAGAACAGTTAAGCTGCCGACAGTTGCGAAGTAGCGATCAAAGTGTTCGGGTGATTCGATAATAGGAATCTTAAGGCATTTTGTATTTTAAAAATAAATGTTAGTTGATACTAATGAGTGAGTTTTATTAAATTGCGTGAGTGCCCCTTACAATAGGTAAATCGTATATACATTTTTTATTTTTAGTATTACATACACACATATATATATACCTATATATGTCACATATGCCGTATGAAAATTTTCCTTAATTGGTATTTGGTGTCAATTTGACACAATGCAAACAGATATAGGAAAATCCCATTATTACTATTTGCATAGCTCAATTCCCGACTGGGAATTTCCACCCGGAACCACCCAGTACCTGGTTCTGCCTTCCACGAATTTTGAAGGACAACGGGCACAGGTAGGGAATGCGAGGTTTCGTGAAAAATACCATTGAGGCGCAGGGTCAGATTGCTATCGGGCGTGGAGGGTAGTTGGTAAAAATCAGTGGGCGATTTGTTAGCGAAATAAAATTGTGAGTGTTTTTCCTATAAAAGTAGTTTATCCTTTCTTTTACTGTGTGCAGACATATCTTTTTACGGTGCTTCAATTTCTTGTGCCTGAAAAATATAAACAATTTACGGAAAATGGATTATTCGTGGTTTGATCAGTATGCTACTGATGATAGTGATGAATACGATAGTGCCGAAGATAGTAACTATATACCAAACAAAGTAGAATTACAAAGTGAAGACGATTATAATAGTGACGATTCAGATTTGGAACTTGTTGAACAAAGAACAAGAGAAGAAGCTGTGGTAACACCAAATGTGATGTTATTGTAGAAAGACAAAAAAATACAGTTTTTTACTGAACCACTGCCATTGGCTCGTGCCAATAATGCTCCGTCTCATTTTTTTGTTGGTAGACAAGGTAGATATTTTTACTTTACTTTTTTACTTTTTTTACTATTCATATATTACCTTTTTATTGAATTACACCGTTGCTTTGCTATTATTAGCTGGTGTCTACCGTTCAAACGGTGAAAATATCACGGAATTATGGGACGATAAGCATGGTCGTCCTATAATTTGCAGCATGTATGTCGCTGGTTCATTTCAAACAAATAAATAGTTGTATTCGTTTCGATGATAAACAGCTAAGGGACAAAGAGAGAGACAAACTTGCTCCCATACGTGATGTTTTTGACAAATGGGTTCAACGGCTGAAACTTTTATATTGTCCAAATGTCCAAGTGATTTCATTACAGTTGATGAACAACTACTTCCATTTCGTGGAAGAACACCATTCAAGCAATATATACCTTCCAAACCCGCTAAGTACGATATCAAATTGTGGGTTTGTGCTGATGCTCAAACTTTTTATGCATACAACATGCAAGTATACGTTGGACAAGATAGGAACTGCGCACCAGAAGGAAAACGTGTGGTTCTAGATATGACTGAAGGTAAACTTCTGTATAAATCATTCTCATTCATATTTCTCATTCTTTTCTCATTTCTTTTCTAAGGTTTGAATGGTAGAAATGGCACTTGTGATAACTTTTTTACGTCGTACGATCTCGCCAATGAGTTGAAAAAACGCCAAATGACATTGGTTGGCACAATTCGCAAAAATCGGAATGAAATTCCACCTATATTGCTCGATATGAAGATAAAACCATTGCACCACACTTCATTTGTGTTCGACCATACCCTTCGTGCAAGTATGGTTTCATATGTGCCGAAAAAAGGAAGTTTGTCAGACTACTCTCGACATATCATTCAAGTGTAACCATTGACGTAAAAGATGTAACGAAAAAGCCGGATATTATAAAATTTTATAATAACACCAAAGGCGTTGATGTGTTGGATAAGCTTGTTGGTACATATCGTTGCAAGCGAAAAGTAAATCGATGGCCACATACACTTTTTTGCAACATGCTAGATGAGTCTGCTTCCAATGCATTTGTAATTTTTATAGCATTGCATCCTGAATAGAAAGTAGAAAAGAAAAGTATCCGCAGACGATTGTTTTTGCTACATCGAGCAACGCAAAAGTATGCCTCGTGGTGCAAATGCGATCGATGTTGTAAATTCTATTAGAAATATACCATCCATTGGAAGTATAGCTTGTCATTCGAAGATATCATTTTCGTTGCAACATACGCCACTGTCGAAGAAAAGGGCGCGTTGTGGCTATTGCAAGCCATTAAAAAATTCAAATCTCCATAGTATTAGATGTGATACACGCCAGAAATACCTGTGTCCATCGCATCGCTATATATTGTGCTCGAATTGCACCGATTCTCTTAAATTTTCATGAATTTAAAAAGGTTGTAAATTTCTTCTGTATACACAGTGTGTTTTTTAAATAACCGGACTTTTAATTTAAATCATGGAACACATAGCGCCATATATTAAACGTTAGCAGCGTTAAAAAGGTACATGTTTCTTCTTTCGAACATATCTATGGTCAATGGTCATGCTCATCGGTTAACAGGTTACAAAATTACACATGTTTTAATGACAGTAGGTTTTGTGGTTGTGTCGTAAAAACATAATGGAACAAAATGCATGTAGACTCCAAGACCTAAACACTAGGAGAATAAAAGGAAACGCACTTTCCCGTAACAATTAATTTTATTTCTCTACTGAACACTATTACTAATAACAACAACAACTAGCGAAAATTTTAAGTCAAAATTTAAATGGAACCCGGACTTAATGCAAACAATAAAACAAATGCAAAAATAGTAATTGCCTGAGATGTCGGCACGCGATCGATACTGGCAGCGATTTTTCGAAAACTGCTACTCCAAGTTTTTCTTCCCAGTTCGATCGGTGAAGTTCAATTTCCTGCCTTTGATGTTTCGGTGGTTTTTAAGGCAGAAATCAAATTTCTGCAATCAATGCACCAGTTTCTGTGCGTTAATTGCAATTCGATTTCTGCCGATCAGGGATAGCTGTTGCGACGTGGTGTCAGATGTCCGAGGCGATGACCCTCTAGCGTGTGCAGGAAACCATGGCGTAGACAATGCAAATATTAAACTTTGTTTTAAACTCGGTAAAAATTTGCTGAAAGTTACGAATTGTTAAAAAAAAAGTTTATGGTGATGATTTTATAAGTCGTACTCAAGTTCACATTTGGTTTACACGATTTTCAAATGGCCGTTGCAATTTAAATGATGATCATCCACTACCTGGACGACCAGAAGCATCAAATCGTGCTGAATTAGTAGAAAAAGTACGTGAAATAATCGCTCTCAATGCAAATTTCACTGCGAGAATGCTGGCAGCAGAATTAAATTCATCTAAAAGTATAATGTACACAATATTAACTCAAGATTTGGATAAAAGAAAGGTCTGAGAACGTTTTGTTCCACATCAGTGAAATGAAAATCAAAAAGTCGCTCGTGTAGAGCATTGCAAGGACATCATTTCTACAGCTGAAAACCATCCAGATTTTCTTGATTCTATCATAGCTGGTGATGAAACATGGTGCTTCAAACTGGTGCTGAAAACTGCAATGAAAGGAGCTTTTTACGATGACGTTTCAGCCATTCAAACAGTCGTGACACAGGTGTTAAAGAACATCCCAAAAACCGAGTTTAAAAAGTCTACGGATGAATTGGGTGATCGATCCAAACGTTGTATTGAGTTAAATGGATCCTATTTTGTATAAATATTAGCTTTAAAACATAATACCATGCTTGTTTTATTCTATAACTAAAAAGTCCGGTTATTTAAAAAACACACTGTGTATATGTATTCTGTTATTTCCGATTTTTTAATTACTTTATATTAAAAACACCTAAAAATAATTAGATATGTTTTTTTTATTAAAACACTGGAGTTTGCCACTCTTGCACCATTGCAATTGTGTCAATTTGACACACGAAATACCTTTAAGCTTTTAAAAACGAAATGCTCTTGAAGGTAAATATATATAACGTGTTCTTAGGGACATGATAGCTGCCGCAGTTTTGAAGATACTTGAACCAAATTTTATTATGTTATTTTTAGGGTTAAATTCGTTAATAAACGGTGGAAATTCGAAATTTTTAGAAGCACGTCTTGTGGGGTATCGTTGATGAGTAGTTTCTAAAACAATAACTAGTTTCTCGATTTTGAAAAAAATTACCCCAAAAAATGCAATTAAAAACACTTCGAAATCTACCTCAGCCTGTAGGCCTGCCGAAAAAAATTTTTTTTTTTCAGGGTGAACGAATTATATTATAGGGAGCTGTGGCTGTTTCATTTCTAAAAATTTCGTCAATTTAATTTACTGCATCATAATATTTCATTTATTTTTATTAGCTGAAATGCTAGTTTCCATTTTTATTTTCCACGTACAATTTTTTCTTAAAAGGACAAGTATCATCAAATCAAGAACTTTTTTCCTATGCTTAAAGCAAGGATTTGTGTCGGAAAACTTACTAAATGAACCCCGAATGTCAGTATATATATTATACCCAGTGATAGATATTGGGCAGCATTTGAATTTTGAATGCAAGCAGCATGCATGGATATATCTTTTGGTTCTCATTTCGCACACAAACGCCTCAAGTTGAGATCCACTTGCCGCTGTGCTGCGACTGCCTTGTGCGCTTAGTGCTTTGAACAGTGGGGCTGAAACTGACGCCCGCAAAAAGCTCTTTTCTCTGAAGTTGTGATCAGCATTCTCGGTAGAGCCAAGTGTGCACTTCACAGCTTGGGACGTCTTAATGTTTATATAGTCTTTGCTAAAAGGTTAAGTATGATCAAAAATTTAGAAATTCTTGATCGGCTTAATCATCATAGTCGAAATATAGAAACCAGTGGATATATTAGCACATTCCAAGTGCTTTTTCAGGTTTCCCTCGGCACTAAAAGGAAGGACAAAATATGTCGTAGCAAAAGGGGCAATTAAAACAATTGAAAACCATAACATCTTTGTCATTGAACAAACCTAATTAATGCGCCACTTTGTACGAACCGCGTGAGTTACAGAATTACAGAACATTGACGAAATTCTGAAACGATATAATATAAAGTAATTAAATCTGTTATTCAAAATTCACAATTGTAAGCATTTCCCACATTCCAGAAAACTCGAAACGCCATACAATCCGTCTGAAAAATTGTAACTCAATACTATAATATTTGCTGGGCAAACCAACGTGAAATCGTTGCACTTTCCCACACAAAATTGCAACTCAAGCTCTCCACCTTCAGAAGCTTTCCTGTCACCTGGACTAGCCTCGTGACCATCCAAAAACTCAAAATTAATGTGGAAAATGCAATTAGAACTCAAAAGTTAGTTAGAGTCGTACTCTCCTCCCATTAGGATAATTTTACCTTTTCGGAGATCTAAAGATCTAATCGTGAAACTACTTGTAGAAGTTGTATGTTGCTTAAGTAAATAAAAATAATAAAGTTAATAAAGTTTGTGTTCACACTCTATTTTGTTTTCGTTATTTTTTTTTTCCGATCAAAATCGTGAAACATCTAATTCGTGCGCCATATTTGAATTTTTCTGTATTTTGAAAAATGATCGAAGTTATAAGAAAAGTTTAAGATAATCCAAAATCAATTATGATGTTTAAAAGAGGATATCACAGTGAGTCTTTGCATATAAAGTTTTCATAAATGTCTTAAAAATACTACATAGATGTTGTGAAGGAATGAAAAAAATTTAAAAAAAACTTGAAAAATGGGTTTTTTTTGACTTTTCACAAGACCTATTAAATGCGCGCTTGAGAGTCTTTGGAATAACCATGAAATCTGTACATTTTGGCGTGGCGTCTGGAGTGTGAGGTTTTTCAACGTTCCAAGCCACACCAACTAAACCGTTTCGCCATACATATTTTTGCTGGGCAGGTGACATGCCACCTTTTTACGTGTGTGGATGACTTAAAGGAAAAATGTGAGTTGGAGTGTCAAAATGGAATAGCAAGCCATACACGAACATTGTTTTCCACGCGCCAATTGCCGACTACGCAAACTGTCGGTTTTTTGCCTTCGTGTGTGACCAAAACCACACGCCACTCTTTTCTACATTCCAAGTCGTCGCCTTACTTCTCTATTCGAAAGAAAAACACATGTTTAAGAAAATGTGCTTTAGAAAGTTGTAAAAATACTAATAGGATTTTCCGTTTATTCGCGTTGCCTACTAAAAATGGTTCCTTGTGCAATGCTTGGATAGAGGTTTGTGGCTTAGATCGTACTATAAATGTTTCAAATAAATTTCTGTGTGCCTCCCATTTCAAACCAGATGACTTGGGAAAACGAAAATTACGTGCCAATGCTGTACATATTGTAAAATACATTGATCAATTTTCATTTGAAGAAAACGTTAGTACTGTACTTCCTAATCCTTCCTAAGGGGAACAATGCTAATTCCCCTGCAAACAATGAATTAACAATAGAAAAATTGAATATGTTGGAATATATATTGGTGACCCCGACGTGATAGCAGAAGTCGAATTAAGCGCACAGTTGGAACGTCTGCAGAAGGAGTACGAGCAACTCCAACAACAATTCCCTACGCAAATAGCGCCTCAACAAGGCCAAAATGATAGCTCGCCACCGCAGAACGAAGTTTCCCACGTAAGTAGAGTGGCACTTGGCAGTAAAACTATCTCCGTTCTGGCCCAACAATCCGTCAGTTTGGTTCGCTTCAGGTCAAATCACAATTCGTGTTGGCACAAATTTCTGTCGAAGAAATAAAGTTCCATTACCTAGTTTCGCAGCTGCGCGCAGGATATCCTTACTAGCCCCCCGGAGGAGAATAGGTATACTTATCTTAAAACCGAACTAATTCGCCGTCTTTCAGTTTCGGATTAGGCAACTACTAACCCAGGCTGATATAGGAGATAGGAAACCATCACTGTTTCTCCGCTACCTGCGAAGTTTGGTGGAAGCAGAAACGGTTCCTGATTCGCTTCTTCGAACTCTCTGGAATGGGCGCCTCCCTGGCCATGTCCAGGCGGTCATAGCCACCCCGCAAGAAGTTTCCTTAGATGCTGCGGCTCAACTCACTGGCAAAGTGTTTGAAGCAACATCACAGCATTCTTAGTGCGGTCTTATCTACTTCTTCAAATTTTAACATTGACAATCAACTTGAGGAGCTCGGCGAACAGGTCGCATCTCTTAAGGACCGGATCCACCAAACGAACAAGCAGTTCGTAGTTGATGGACATTTGACGAACACAAAAAAACATTTCTGACGATCAAATTGCTTGCGTGAGCAGCTCATGTCTCCACCAAACGTGCAAAACACCGAACAAGCAAATGTTCACTGATTTGCTTTTATGTTTGCAATTGTCCGCTGGTTCTTCTATTGCATATGGTCAATTCAGTCCGTATCTGGCTTCAAAAGCGAACGACCATAGCTTGAGTTAAAGTTCCGGTGTGGAGATAGCCACACATTACTTCCATGTTCATCATATCGTTAACGGCAATGACAAACAAAAAAGAATTGTCTGCAGGTGTCGCTCATTTCGGACTGCTACTTCTGCACCCACGACCATAACCTAAAAAATGTTGGACCCGTGGACACATTTTTAACTGTAAGGTAGCCAAATCAAATGCGATCGAACTCAAAATCAATAGGCATGATCTCGACATATTACCAGACATTTTGGTACAAGTCCCGGGAAATTTAATTTATTTTGACGGCAGTTATCGTTGAAAATCGGAAAATTATAAAACCCATTATAACTCCCTTATTTTAATACTTGGTGAACATCTTGTAATCTAAACCTGAATAGTCTAACGAGCTGAACAAAACTCAAAAAGAAATTTTGAAAAAGACCGATTTTTAAGGAAATTATGACCATTTCAAAAAACAACGGAGCGACTGAACGACACCAAGCTAAAAACTTCCAGAAAGTGTTTTTAAGTACTCCCGACAACGATTCCATAATTTTTTCGGATACTCATTTTTCGCACCATCACCATACTTCCATTCCTATATATAGGAACATGGAAGTAAAAATGAATGGGAAGAACAGAATTACTGTTTGTGCCGCAGCATTTTTAATTCTGCACGGAAATTCCGGTAGAAATAGAAAATCCCCTCGGTGTTAGGTTCGGCCTTATTTAAAATTACGGGATGAAGACAGATGTCAAATCCCAAATTAACGGGTAAATTTCAATGTTTTTAATCAAATTTATCATTTTTTCGTTTGTCCACTGCATTTTGTACCGCGAATATTGATACAAAAATTAATGTTCTGAGCGATGTTTGTCTGCTTGTGGAAAAATTGCCCACGTGCAGATGTTTGGTCGCAAGCACAACGAAACATGTTCGCCACGGTATCCACAGAAATGTTCGCGGACACGATGCTTGCGGGCTGAATTTTTCTGGTGGATACGCGTCCACGAACATGCGGCGAACATTCAATGATTGCGAGCAAGCATTGCTCGAAAACATTTATTTCTGCGTGTTTGGTGTAGCCAAAGGGCAAAACTTTGCTCGCAAACAGCTTGCGAGCTGCACGTTTGGGGGATCCGGGCTTTTACAGTAAGTGTCGAAAAACTCTTGCCGGGACATCGAGCGCCCAGAAATCGTGGACGCACTCCAGTGGTGTCTCGAACCAGTTTCAAATCGCCTTACAAACTCTAAGGACATTTGTTGGTATCATCGTCGTTTCGGTGAGGATGCAAAAAAATGTGTGTCAAAGTGTAAATTCTCCCCAAAAGCAAACGGCAGTCAGCAGTAGAGACGGCCGCTGGCTGCCTCAGTCCCTACCCTACAGTAACATCAAAGCGTCTCTTTGTTAAGGATAGAATCAGTCAACGCCGCTTTCTGATCGATTGGTTCAGACTTATCCATATTTCCGAGACGCCTCCTGCGGGAACAACGTTGGAAAACTGACTGATCTTACAGCAACAGCAGCCAACAATAGTATAATTTCAACTTATGGAACTTACCAAATCAATCTTAACCTAGGTTTACGACGCAGTTTCTTCTGGCAACTCATTGTAGCAGACGTAGCAGAGCCTATTCTAGGAGCCGATTTTTTATCTTACTATCACCTCCTACCAGATGTAAAATCGTCAATTAATAGATGGCATCACAAGTCTTGCAATCACATGCATGCAAATCAACTCCATTCAGGCCGGTATCAAAACTATAAATGGGGACACACCGTTCCATAAAATTTTAGCAGAATTTCCGGAAATTGTTCGTCCTCCTGGCGTTCCAAGAGACGTGCGTGATGATACTCAGCACCATTTTGAAAGTACCCCAGGTCAACCAGTGTACTGTCGAGCAAGGCGTTTAGCTCCAGACCGCCTCCGAATCGCCAAGGCTCAATTGGAAGAGTTAATTCGAGAAGGAACTGTTCGTCGCTCCGAAAGTTCGTGGGCAGGGCATCTCCATTACATATGGTGCGAGATAAACAGCGAGATAAACGAGATAACAGCCGGCAGATTAACGCTAGAACAACACCCGACAGATATCCAATTCGACACCTACTGGATTTTTCCCATGACCTTTTCGACTGCAAAGTTTTTAGTGTAATTGACTGTGAAAGAGCGTTTACCTAAATTCCTGTCGCCGCGCCAGATGTCCCCAAAACAGCAATCATTACGCCGTTCGGCCTTTTTGAATTCTTATTTATGAACTTTGTCCTGTGTAATGCAGCTCAAACCTGGCAACGCAACGGTTTATCGACGATGTCTTGCGTGATTTACCTTTTTGCTTTGCTTATTTAGACGATATCTTGGTCTTTTCGAAATCAGAAAGTGAACATAGTGAACATTTGCGTGCTCTATTTAAACAACTTTCTCGCTACTGTGTAATCATTAATGTGAATAAATGCATCTTGGGCGTCGAACAAGTAGCATTTTTGGGTTATTCAGTAAATAGTTCTGGTTGTCATTCTTTACCAGATAAAATCGAAGCCATTCGGTCATTCCCACAATCTGCTACTGTTCGCCAATTGCGACAATTTCTTGGCATTGTAAATTTTTATCGGCGTCACATACCACATGCTGCCGCACTGCAAGCTCCACTCCACGCTGCAATTTCAGGAGTTAACATGAACGGATCTAAGCCCATTCAGTGGACAACAGTCTTACTACAAAGTTTCAGCTCGGGTAAGGCCACACTTTTATAGTATTATATATTATATAGATTCTCCAAAAATTTCAGAGTATTTTCAGCACATCAAAGGAGTCTGAGGAGTTCAAATTCCCCGAGTCACACGACACAAAACTTTTTGCACACATTTTAAGCTTACAAGCAATAGAAACGTTGTTTTTGTAAACATTTTGCAGTGCGTGCGAAAGAGACACAAAATTTTATAAATATTCCGGTTGCAAAAGAAAAATATTTTTTTGCTTATCGTGTGACTCGATGTCACAAAAATATTTGCTTATAAATATAGGGTTTTTGCTATGGTCTGATTGCGGCTTTAGGCTGATTTTATGGAAAAGTTATTTTAACCAATAATGTTAACTATAAACTTTTCTACAATTTAGCTATAAAGCAATTCTATCTAAAGCGATATCTATCTTCCAATACGCACGTACACAGAACGTTATAAAAAAATACCAATTCTAAAAAAATCCAATAATTTAACGTTAAATTCATATAATATCCTATAGGGAATGAAATTTCCTTAACAAACATGTGCGCTTTTGACAGTATAGTGCAAGTTATTTTGGCAACTGCGTCTGACGTAACAGAAATGGTGTATGTGGAAACAAAGACGGAGTATAAATTATACGCACTAATTTCTACTATAATCATTAATCAATAAAGGAATATCCACACGCTCATATAAGTTACGAACAGAAATATTGTGCAGTTTTTTCCTACCAACATCAAAAATGGGAATGTGGTCGGCTTAGCTCTGAGGAAGTCTCCGAACAATTGACAGGGAAAAATTACCTCACAGCTGATCAAATACTCGACCCAACAAAAACTTCTCGGCCACCACCGACGGGGAAGCGAACAAAACAATTCATGACGTACTAGAGGCGGAAATTAACTTCTGCACAACGTGCATCCGCCACTCGCCTAAAACAGTTTACCGAATTTTTCACCAGCGCATCCGTACAGTGGGTGGGTTCAGTTTAGAATTTCGTGAAGATTACTTTGAATTAAGTTAATTAACAGAAACGCAAATATTATACTTATGTCGTTAATAACGGACAGTGCAGTAGAAAAACTTATTGAGGAAGTAGAAAGACGACCGGCACTTTATAAGAAAAGTATCAAGGAATATTCCGATGCAAACTTAAAAAAAAAACTGTGGGAGGAAGTGTCTGAACTAATTATTGCTGGATGGAGCGAACTTTCAAACGAAGATAAAAGAAAACAATGTAAGTATTCACAATTCACATACCTAAGTATTTACACATTTTATTTATATTATAAGTACATCAATTTTACAGCATAAAGATTCTATTTTGTCATATTGGCACGAAATTGAGCCTTGGGGAGATGTAAAATAAGACGAAAAATATTGGCGCACATTATCCATATTATTTCTTCCTCGGTTGTTTTCATTAATGGTTAAGTTTTCCAATGGGCAATTGTATAATGTATCAGTGAATTTTATTCCATCTTTTATTCGTACAAAATTATGCAGAATGCAACAAGCCTTAACAATTTTAACACAAAAATTAATATTTACATCGATTGGACGGTGCAAAATGCGCCAGTTATTTATTAGGATACCGAAAGTACATTCGACTATGCGTCGAGCTCTTGTATGTCTGTAATTAAATATACGTTTTTTAAAATTTAAATTTCTTTTTGTATATGGACGTAATATGTGGTTTCCAAGCCCGAAAGCTTCATCGCCTACCACACAAAAGCGCATGATATCCCATCGTCATCATTGGGCAACTTCATCCTTTGGGGACATTAAGCTGGTTTTCAGAAAGCCGTTTGCCCATATTGGATGTTTTGAAAATTTCGGAGTCACTACCTGTTCCATAAGAACCCGCGTCTACATATACAAATTTGTAGTCCGCATCCGTCCAAGCCATTAAAACACAAGAGAAGAACTTTTTGTAATTAAAATATGCTGATCCTGAGTGTTCTGGCTGGACGATTCTAATGTGCTTTCCATCGATTGCGCCAATGACATTTGGAAAGTTGGTGCGAATGTTAAATTCGTCAGCAATTTTAATCCAATCATGTTCTTCTTTAATAGGCATGAATAATGGTTGAAGTATCGTCCATAATTGTTTACAAGTATTATACACAATTCCTCTTATAGTGGAGGCTCCAATGAGATAGTCGAAAGATAGCGCATTGAAGCTAGCTCCAGTAGCTAGATATCTGTAAAAAGTAATTTCTTTATAATTTTAGGTGCCGACATACAAAAGAAATGGGGCAATTTGCGCACTTGTTTCCGTAGGGAATTGAATGCACAAAAAAGTACGAAGCCGGGACAAGCTGCGCCTAAAAGACGCAAGTATGTCTACTTCGACAAGCTATTGTTTTTATTGCCGTGCATGGAAAACAGACCTACAGAAAGCAATCTAGAACCAGCAGATGATGAGGAATATGATCAGGACGACAATTACAATGAAGCTGGGCCATCTACTTGCAAGTCTAACACTAACACTAACACTAACACTGCTGCGAACCAAACCAAAGATTTGGATAACGCGATACTGAAAGCACTGGAGGTATCAAACGACGAGGATACTCATTTCGCATTATCCCTTGTTCCCTCATTCAAGAGTTTGTCAGCGGAAGAAAAATTAGATGCTAAGATTTATATCTTAAATGTTTTCAAGAAAATTAGAATGGAGAGGTCAAGACCAGTGCAATTACATGGTTTAGACTATTCTACAAGTTGTACTCCATCACCGAACTTTATTGAGGTAAATGAAATTGATGACCTTGAAAACATTGCATCGCCTCAGTACTCCAGTGACACAGTCCAATCGTATTACTTAACAGATAATATGTGATTTTCGTTTCAATAAAACAAAAAAAAAATTAAATAAGATATGTTTTGTTTTCTTACCTTAAAGTCACACTCTATCTCTCCTCTACTGGTACAGCACGTCTTAAATGCGTGTCTTTTATAATTATTGCTGGTCCAATTAATGAAACAATTTCATTGAAACTTGTTATGCTCATGCGATAATATGAGAAGAACTTTTTCGGGTAGTTCAACAATTTGAAATGGTGCGTATAAAATTTTCCTTGCAGCAATCTATTGCTGTTTATAGGATGCACCCAATATTCTCGGCTCCTTGTCTTCATCCTCCTCCTTCGTCTAATAAAAAGAGCAAGAATTGCAGCTCTCGATAACATATTATTTAATTTCATAACAACTTAGGTCGGTGGAGCACAAAAGTTTACTTCAAACTATTTTCACTTGAATTCAAATGTAAACAAAACACTGTCAATTGTAAGCTATCCGCAAATATAAATCGGCTGTGTGCGCACCCATCACCAACTAAACAGTTTAGTCTGACAGTGTGCGCAGTTGCTGCCCAACCCGACTAAACTATCGGCCGATAGTTTAGTCTGCAGTCTGCGTTTACCCTAAGATCACTAAATTCGGCAGTAGGGCACTTAATTAGCCCCTAATTTTATACTAATATACCTACTAATTTTTGTAGTTGGCCGTTGGGGCGGTTCCAACTTTATGGACATGGTAATATGCTTTCGGTAATGCGACTTACCAAAAGTGGTTTAAGCGTTGAATTTAATAAAGAAATTTGCAAAATAAAACTCAAGGAAAAGCAAATCGATGTGGCTGATAAAGTCGGTGGGTTGTACGTACTACGACAGCCAGATACAGTTTGTGCAGTACTCGAGCACAATGAAAATTGCATTCATCAATGGTATCGGAAATTGGGACACAGAGATCCTAATGCTATACGGAAAATGAAAGCTTGTGGATTAAATAAGGAGTTAAAAATCGTCGATTGTAGAATTAAGGAAACATGTGAAGTATGCATGAAAGGTAAATTAACCAGGTTACCATTTCCAAAACATTCAGACAGTGAATCATCAGCACTCATGGATTTGATACACATCGATGTTTGCGGTCCGATGCAGACAGAAACACATGGTGATTGGTGGTAAGCGTTATATTGTAACTTACACATATATTAAAAAACAACTTAAACAGTTAAAAAAAACACAAAAGAAATGTGTGCACTAGTAATGAAAAAATTAAAAAGAGAAACACTGCCAAAACTAAAACACAGAAAGGAAGTTTTGGTTAGATTATAAATAAACTCGATATTTCGCAAAATGCTAAGATTTTGTGTAATATGCTTATTTCGGAAAATAAAACATCTAAATGGAATGATGATGAGAAAATCTTAGCACAGAACATGTAGGTACTATCGGTCGCAAACCTCGTACCAATTTTTAAGAAATAGATTGGGATCGAATTTACCCCATATAATTGGGCTCCTGTAAAGCACTTACAGCCTGGTTACACTGCTCAAGTTCTTATGCGAAAAAAATGTAAAGAAATGACGGAAACATCAAAATGTGCAGTATTACTTTTTGATTAGATTACTGTGAGGTCCGAATTGAAATACAATTCTTATTATGATTTAATAGATGGTCTACAGGATACTGGCTTTGAACGAAGTGCTACCTTGGCGAAGCAGGTTTGTTTGTTCATGCTAAGAGGATTGATTGATCCGTGGAAAATAACAATGAATTATTTCACTTCATCCAATAGCATTAAGAGACCAGTTTTACAAAATATTGTTTTAAAAAATTAGGAGATGTTTTCAGAAATGGGATTTAAGATAAAGGCTGCCGTTTGTGACCAAAGATCAAATAATCGCCACTGTTTTAAAGAGGGAGGTGTTACTGCTGAAAACCCATATTTCGTATGGTACGAGCAAACAATTAAAGCTATATACGACTTTCCACACTTACTAAAATCTTTGAGAAATGTTTGGCTCTCTCGTGAACTACAAACCCCGGATGGGATTGTTTCTTTCGATGTTGTTCGAGAAATATTCGAAATGGCAGTTTTTCATTCGATGATTCATCGGTTGTGCAGGTTACCGCTTTCAATTGAACATTATCGTAATGAATACCTGTATATTAAACGAATAGCCTTTGACAATGGTTACCCTGACGCGATGATTGACAGTTTAATTTTTGAACATTCTAGAAAAGTAAGACGGGAAAAGTTTTCTAGCTTTTTCACTAAAAACAAACCAAATCAATTGAATAGTCAATTTGTATCGTTTTGCTATGTTCCACAAATTATGTACAAAATGTCTCATAAATTCTTTCAGAGTAATATGAAAGTAGTTTATTCGAGCAAAAACAAATTATCTAATCTTTTGGGAACAACTAAGACAAGATAGAGACGTTTAAAAAATCGGGTATCTATTCTGTGAGTTGCAGTGATTGTGATAAAGTTTACTACGGCCAAACGAAGAGAAGTATTGAAAGGCGTTTCAATGAACATTTATCGTACATCCAAAAACAAAAAACTTCAGCGACATTGCGTTCGGCGGTGTACCAGTCTGCATTGGTTGCACATGTGATTCAGGAGGAACATTTTAATGTTAATTTCGACAATCTATCGTTGGTAAAGCAAGTTAGTGATGAGAGGAAACTCGACGCGTATTTATTGATTTCACGTCGTTCAGCTTAAAGGACTATTAATTGCAAAAGCGATATTGCCAACGATATAAAAGTCATATTGTCGGTTAATTTTCTTGGCGGTAGAACTGTGTTAGTGAAAATTGAGTGGTATTGTGAACGTTATAAACGTTATATTGGTATTGTGAAAAGGGTCTGAGGAGTTTGGTAAGTTTTATTTTAGAATTTGTAATCATTTATGGGGTCCAAAATGGATAAACGACCTTGGGGAGTTAGATGCGAAATATGTTGCATGACCAAGCGCACTTCTTCTACAAGGAAATTTTTTAAATTTCCTCCGCGGGAATCCGAATTATTTAATAAATGGGTAATTGCATGCAATATGTCGAATTTACCGACAGCGAAAAAAGGTTATTTGTGCGAGATCCACTTTCTTATAGAAGACATTCGCACAAGGTATTTGAAAAAAAATGTAGTGCCGTCATTAAACTTACCGCAGTCTGATGTCGGCCATTTGGGCACAATAGAAGGAAGTTAAAGGAAGAAAATAAATAATTAGGAAGTTAAAGGAAGAAAAGAAATATTTCAGGTAGTAAAGGGAAAATTCAAAGAAAACCTGGCCAGTTTATTACTTAATTGCAAATGTTGTAATTTATTATGTGTTCAATTTTAGGAAAATTTGGGAACAAAGATTCCTGAACAGGAAAAGGAAGTAAACAAAGGAGGCCAAGACAAGGAAGAAAAGGTGTGATAGAATTCCATTTTCATTCACTTATGTTACGACTCTGTCGATAACGATAGTAAACAAACAAAACCATATTGGGTCACGCTTCCCCGAAAATGCAAGCAATGCACTTGACCGCACGCCTAGAGTGCAAGGCGAGGTTGCGTCACATGGAAATACTGCACAAGTGCAAACCATGCAATATGACGCCAACCAAATGCGGAACTTCGTATTGGGTCAATGCGTTCGATGCACTATTAGCCAATATAGCTAAAGTGTGTGAATTTGTTAAAAAACTAGGCTAAGAAGTTAGGAGTAGGGATAGAATTAAGCCCGAAGATTTGTATAAATAATAAGTAAAATTTTAAATAAATCAGAGATACATTCAGGACTTGTGCGTTTAACTTCGGCACCCTGACCTCTCGACTTAACTCGCTTTCGCAGCGAGAATCCCTAGAACTCGCTTTCGCAGCGAGCCAATCCCGAGCAAAACTCGCTTTCGCAGCGAGCACCTGAACCAAATCAACTCGCTCTCACAGCGAGCACCGCAGATCATTGCACAGTCAACTACCAAAGGCGATTAGAACCGGCATACAGTACATGGCGACCGTGAACATCCGGACTGGATCAATCACAGAGGAGAACGAGTTCGATTTCGACAAACGTTTTCAGCAGTTGGTGGAGCTAGCGGAGAAAGGACTCCAGAAGGTTAGGCACCCGGAGAGCAGAATCGAGGGAGTTACATTGTACCCCAGGGGGATTTTACCGACTGTACCGGCAATTACGATAGCATCAGCCAAAGAAACGACACCGGCAGAGTACGAGTTGGGGCCAAAGAAGATCACCATAGAGGATCTGAGGCGCAGACAAGCGGCAAGGAAAAAGGAAGTAAAGTCGAAACCAAGACGCGGAGGACGCAGGAATCGTCTCCGGCTGGAAATTAAAGGGTTCAAGGAGCTGGCCAAAGTAGTAGGGACGAAAGAAGAGAAAATTAAATACAATAAGTTAGCAGAAATTGGTAGGGAAAAGTTAGCGTTGTGTAGGAATAAGGCAAATTAGGTAGTACGAATGGATGAATAAATAAATATAGCGTATTGGTGGTTTTTAATTTTTGGTTTTAGCATAGAATTTTGTTAGCAAGTCTAATTTCCTTCAGGTCGTGTGAGAAAAAAATTTAAGAGACAATGGGGAACAATAAATCCGTGCAGAGTGAAAATACGGGAGAGATAATTAATAATGTGGTAGTCGATAATACAGTGAGTATAGAAAACAATCGAATTTTGGTACTATTGGCAATAATTGCTGCGCTGAAAATGGCAGAATTTGTATTCGTTGTTTATAAAAGTCATAGAAGGGGTCTAAGAAAAAGGTATTTGAATACTCCGGCACAAATAAACGTAGTTTAATAAGCAAATGGACACATTAGACGTCATTAGCGCGGAGGCACAAACCATATTGTCTAATTTTGGTAAAAGTAAAAACAGGCACTATACAGAAAAGACATTAAACGAGAAGGAAGCGAAAGTAAGAGAATTATTAGACAAAGCAAAGGAATACGTCGAAGGAGTAGTTGGCGCGACTGTGGAGGAAGCATTAGAATTGAAAACTGCGTACGGGAAGATTAAGCATGCAGTAAGCAAAATTTTGGAATTAATAGAAATACAAAGGAAGTGCAAAATGACGTTTGACATAAAAACCGGTACGGCACTTTTGCGGCCATTTGATGGGCTGCATGAGGAAACTGATTCTTTTATTGAATCAATGGAGTTGCTAAATGAATTAACCCCAGTAGAGCAAAGAGCGACCATGATCAAATTTATAAAGACAAGAATAACTGGAAAAGCAAAGCTAGTGATTACGGAAGAATTGGACACCGTTGAAAAAATAAAAAACAAACTAAAGGAAAAATTCTCAACAAAGTTATCTTCCGAGGCGATAATGGCACAACTGAGAACATGTCATCAAGGAAGCAGGAAGCTGGTAGACTTCTCAAACCAGATAGAGATGCTATCTAGACAATTAACCCGGGCGTTTATTGCCGAAAAGGTGGTAACTGGAGAAGCGGCCGAAAAGTTGGCCGAAAAATTTTCGATCCAAGCATTTACCAATAACGTAGCGAATTCAAGCACCGCGTTAATCCTGAAAGCAGGAAATATGGAGACCCTATCGGAGGTAACGGCAAAGGCTTTCACGGTGGACAAGCCACAGGAAACAAATGCGATCAGACATTACAACGCCGGGGCACAAAGAAGTTACCGGGGAGGCTACCAGGGAAGAAGAACAAGTCAACCATCGAAAAGGAATTAACAGCAATACACTGGGCTATCACATACTTTAGACCATATGTGTATGGTAGAAAATTCCTGGTAAGAACGGATCATCGACCGCTTACCTACTTGTTTGCAATGAAGAATCCATCATCCAAGCTAACTAGGATGAGGTTGGATCTAGAAGAATTTGAATTCGAAATCAAGTACGTTAAGGGAAAAGAGAACTCTGGACCAGATGCACTGTCAAGGATACGGCTCGACATAGAAGAACTAAAAGAACTAAATATACGAAGGATACAAACACGAGCAATGACTAAAAATAAACAAACCAAAGAGAAGGAGAACAACCCAGTAGAAAAGCAGCCTGATCAACTGCAAGTAACGGAGGTTTTATCTCCCACGGAGGTAGATTCGCTACCCGAACTGGAACTAAGGATAAAAGTCGGCAATCAAAATAAGTAGGTTGGAAATAAATGTCCGAAAGCGGAAAAAAGAGATATATAAGCGGTACGTAGAAAACGTAAATACCCAACAAGTAGAACCCGCGCTAGAGCAGGCATTCGAAAGGTTGGATGATTTTAGTAAAGAAAGTCAGATTAATGAAATAAAACTCTCTGCAGGGAGCGAAATTTTTGAAATTATTAATAGAACCGCATTTAAAGTCCTAGGCAATGCAAAGTTAAGGAAGATGCAAATAAATATATATACAGTGGTGGCCACGAATTTAGCACACATCATGTTCGTTTTCATATTTTAAATTTTTTTCGCATTTCGATTTATAAGTAACAGTGTATTCCTATACAAAAGATGATGCTAGACAAGCAAAGTAAATTCCGTTATTCTAACGGTTCCGTTCTGTCAATATTCGTGAAATAGTGTGATTAGTTGTGAGTCGAGTGTATTTGCTCCTGGACACGAAATTAGCACATATTAAATTTTCAGCTATCTTTGTATCTTTTTCAGAAAAATTTAGTTAAATTTTAAGGTAATTAAGCTTTTCAAAGATTTTAGTCTAATTTTAAAAGAAAAAATAAAATAAATCGTGCAATTAGGAATGGCTAAAGGGCGCTGGTGTTCTGAGGAAAAAAGAGCACTAATTTTGGAATTAAAAGCAAATGGAAAAACCATTGCAGAAATTTCCCAGATGTTGAAATGCTCGAGAAAGATGGTGTACAACGCAATGAAGCATTTTGAAGTTTTTGGAGTAACAAAAAATGTGAAGCAAAATCCTCGAGCAAGGAAAACAACATCCAGAGAAGATCAAATCATTTATCGGATTTCTACTAAACATCCCTTCAAGAGCTCCAATGCCATTAAAACTGAACTATCATCAGACTATGCTGTAGACGTGTCGTCAAGAACAATAAGACGTCGGCTCAACGAAAAAAATTTACGTGGATGCATTGCTCAACGAAAACCACTTGTGTCAAAAAAAAATCTTAAGGCAAGACTAGATTTCGCAAAACAGCACCTAAACAAACCAATGATTTTCTGGAAAAATGTACTTTGGAGTGACGAAAAGAAGTTTTGTAGGCTTGGATCAGACGGAAAATGCTATGTATGGCGTCCTAAAAACCAGGAGTATAATCCAAAATATACAATCAAAACCATTAAACATGGGGGAGGGAACGTAATGGTTTGGGCTGCTTTTTCCTGGCATGGTGTTGGACCGATAATTAAAATTGACACCAAAATGGACCAGTATGTGTATAGGAATATCCTAGAGAGCCATATGGTACCATTTGCCGATGACAATTTACCGGTTGTGTGGCGCTTTATGCAGGATAACGACCCTAAGCACACTGCTCGCCTAGTTAAGAATTTCTTAGAGGTCAATAAGGTTAATGTTTTAGACTGGCCAGCCCAATCTCCCGATCTTAACCCGATCGAAAACCTCTGGAATGATGTTGAGAAACATGTCAAGGAAAAGGACCCTAAAAATTTAACGGAATTATGGGAAGTAGTCAAAACCGCCTGGAATTCCATACCAAAGGAAAGATGTGAGGATTTAGTAGAAAGTTTACCCCGAAGATGCGCCGCGGTAATAAAAAATAAAGGATATCCTACCAAATACTAAAAACAAATCGAAAAAAGGTAAGTTCAATTATTTAAATGGAATATTTTTAATTAATAAGAATATGTGCTAAATTCGTGTCCAAGCAATACTTTTATTATTTCTATATTTTTTCTTCCAGGTGTAATCCAAATTCAAAATTCATATTTCTACGGAATTTCATTTATAAATAAAATATAACAGAATGAAGGAATAAATATTTGTTTGACTTTGAATTAAACTACATGTTGTTATTTCCTCCTACAAGACATGTGCTAAATTCGTGGCCACCACTGTAAGCCGCAAAGGAACATCCAGAATATCAGCGAAATACAGGAAATACTCCGTGAATACCACAATACGCCCACTGGAGGACATCTAGGTTCCACCAGAATGTACAATAAATTGAAAGAAAACGTCAAATGGAAGAAAATGAAAAAGTCAATAGCTAAGTTCGTGGGAAATTGTGAGCTCTGTGCCAAAAATAAGCACCAGAAAAACACAAAAGAGCAACTGGAGATAACCACAACCCCGGTAAAGGTGTTTGATGTAGTTTCAATAGATACGGTAGGCCCGTTTACTAAAACAGCCAACAACAACAGGTACGCAGTCACAATGCAGTGCGATCTCAGCAAATACGTGATCGTAATTCCAACCCAGGATAAGGAGGCTAACACAATAGCAAAAGCCATCGTGCAAGGATTCATATTGACATATGGACCAATGTGCAAAATAAAAACAGACCTGGGTACGGAATATAAGAACCACATATTGGAAGAAATATGCGACATTCTTAGAGTCAAGCAGATATTTGCGACTGCAGCACACCCAGAGACTATTGGAGCATTAGAAAGAAACCATAATTGTTTAAACGAATATCTGATGTGTTTTGTAAACGAAAATAAGGACGACTGGGACGATTGGCTGCCGTACTACGCATTCTGCTACAACACGACTCCAAGCACGGTGCATGGCTACACACCATTTGAATTACTGTATGCCAAAAAGGTAACTTTGCCAGCAGAAGTAATGGTGGAAAACCCAGATCCAGTATACAACCACGACGACTACAGCAAGGAAATAAAATTCAGGCTTCAGAAATCACTAGCAAAGGCCAAGCAATATTTAGAAGAAGCAAAAGCTAAACGAAGCCAAGCCAGCCTTTTGAAAAGTAAACCACTGAATATCAAGATAGGTGACAAAGTTTTAGTCGACATTAAAAACCGAAGGAAATTAGACCCATTATATAAGGGTCCATACGAGATAATAGCCATAGATAATAATAACTGTACAGTAATAGATGCAGATAAGAATAGGGTAGTTGTGCACAAGAATAGGTTAAAAATGTTAAGAAAATAGGTAAACTAGTAAAAATACTAAGCAGAAGCCATATCAAGCAAACAATAATAATAATATAAGGCTATAGGTAGGAACATAATACGTTAACAAATCAAAAAAAAAAAAAAAAAAATTTTTTGTAACGAACGCATTCCCAAGAAACAAATTTTTTTTTTTTTTTTCCAAGGGGGGAGGTGTGATAGAATTCCATTTTCATTCACTTATGTTACGACTCTGTCGATAACGATAGTAAACAAACAAAACCATATTGGGTCACGCTTCCCCGAAAATGCAAGCAATGCACTTGACCGCACGCCTAGAGTGCAAGGCGAGGTTGCGTCACATGGAAATACTGCACAAGTGCAAACCATGCAATATGACGCCAACCAAATGCGGAACTTCGTATTGGGTCAATGCGTTCGATGCACTATTAGCCAATATAGCTAAAGTGTGTGAATTTGTTAAAAAACTAGGCTAAGAAGTTAGGAGTAGGGATAGAATTAAGCCCGAAGATTTGTATAAATAATAAGTAAAATTTTAAATAAATCAGAGATACATTCAGGACTTGTGCGTTTAACTTCGGCACCCTGACCTCTCGACTTAACTCGCTTTCGCAGCGAGAATCCCTAGAACTCGCTTTCGCAGCGAGCCAATCCCGAGCTAAACTCGCTTTCGCAGCGAGCACCTGAACCAAATCAACTCGCTCTCACAGCGAGCACCGCAGATCATTGCACAGTCAACTACCAAAGGCGATTAGAACCGGCATACAGTACAAAGGAAAAAGGACCAAAACAAAAGTCCGAAAAGATAACTCGACCGACTACAGAAATCAATCAAAATAAAATATCATTAGTGGCGAAATTTAATTATTTAGCCGAAACTGTAGCAAAGTTATCCCAATTCACGAAAACGAATCAGTTCACGGAAATTGATAGGGGAGAGTCTTGTAGGTTGAAACACGCTTTGATTTTTGGTCGTAACTTTTAACTAGATAAATAAAACACATAGTTTTATATGCCGTTGGAAAGGTAATATTGTTGGCTACATGGAATGTAATTCAGTTGCATTAAAAATAAAAAAGTTATGGCCTATTTTCCAAACATGTGATTTTTGGTCGCAAAAAAATTTGTCGTGTAGGTTGAAACGCACATAGTAAATGAAATTTTTTTTTTATTAAAACGCCAAATTTTAAATGTTTATTATTAATTTCTTGCACTTCCGATTCTTACAGCTTTGAGAACATTCAGTAATGTATCAAAATCCGAAACACCACATGCCCAGTTTTTCTTGGCCTACGGCATGCCGTGTTCACTATCCGAACTATTTTACTGAAACACTATTAATCTTTTTTAAAATCCACTTGAAGTTCTAGTTTTAGTTTTGCTTTGTGATTTGTAATTTATTTTTCCGTGATACAGCTTGTATTAAGCAAAATAAAAATAAAAAATAAGCCTGAATAGAAATACAAAGAGTTTTTCGTACTATAGCTACTTTTCTAAATTGTTCATCCGGCACAGTTGAAAGTTATCACCAACTGAACTTTCTCTCATCCTGATCTGTAATTTATACTTTCTTGTCGTCCTTGATTGACTCAGCCTCTTCGAGAACAAATACTTGTTCTTTTCCTAAAACAAAAGAAATCCCGAGTTCGTCGGGCTGGCAATTAACTGCCGGAATAACTCATTCGCATGAGTTGTTGCACACCTGAGTGCATTGAACGATACCGCAACAGTATAATACTATAATATGTAAGTTCATCGATGTGCACATCAAACGGCTAATGCCGTAGTTCAGGGAAAGCAATATCACTCAAGGACGACTGTACAAAACAATCGTCCTTCAAAAGTTTGCAAACAGGCGCGTCCGCCTATCAGCCGGAAGAAAAAATGCTAACAAGTGTTTCCGAGAAACGATATCCTCCAAATTACCTCGTTATGAACATAATTGCTAGTGAATGACCCACGTTCATTCTCATGACAATATTGAATTTGGAATCTGAATAACAACATGGTTGTGTTTTATTCAAGCAAGGACATAGGTATGGTCACTATGATCCTGCAGGATTTAACGAGATTGACAGCAACTGTGTGCTCCAGAGAAGGTTCCAAAGAACCAGCATATGTAATATGTATGTAGTTTTGTATGTTTATTTTTCTTTTAGTTGTTCACTTGCTACTGTTATGGTGTTTCAACCTGCACGACATCAAGTGTTTCAACTTACAAGACTGATCGACATTTTTAGAAGACATGAGATTTTTCTTTTCTATGCAAAATAAGCTAAAAATTCCTTCGGGACGATAAAATAGTGTAAATGTCATATTCACCTTTTCATATCGATGCAAAAATCACGCTTTTTTCAGTTTTAGAAAAGTTTTTAAAACACTTTTTTCACAATTTTTTTTGACTTGCTCTGGTTCAAGTACAAGGATGGCAAGTTAGTAAGTCTGTATGCTATGAAATGTTGGCTACTGATATTACAACAACTTTACACTATACAATTTGGTGTGAAATGTAAAACAAAAAAAAATATAGCTGTGTTTCATCCTACATGCCGTTTCAACCTACACGACACTCCCCTATAAATCAATCATCAGTAAGGAATACTCGGTTAAAAGAACAATGGTGCAGATTAAACGAGATTTTTATGGAATTAATTGGAATCTTGGAAGAAAAAGAAAAATCACCTTTCCAAACAAGATTGGAAGTAGTTGAGGAAGCTTACTTTTTAGCGGCAGGAGCCTTTCAGGAAAATTATGAATGACTCAGTGGAGCTTTTATAACAAGATCTCCTTCGACTTCAGGAAGCACGGACCATGGAAATGAAAGGAACATCAATGTTCAGGTCACCATACCGGAAAAATTTCGTGATATCCCTCATACCTGAAGATATTTTGATCGAAACCTGCTACAATGGCAAGGATTTTGGGATCAATTTATAGCACGCATACATACTCGTATAAATAAGGACACCACGGCAGCCTATAAATTTTCGTATCTAAGGAAATTGTTAAAAGGAGAAGCCCTTAACACCTTAGGACAATGGCAACACACGGAAGAGTCATACCAGGATGCTTGGGATAGGCTCAACTACTGTCGCAGCTTCGACATATATAAATTATAATCGTAGTGGTTGTCAAAAAAAAAACACGTTGATAACTTGTTGAAAAATAACGAAATAATTATAGCAACCCATTTGAAAATACTTAGTAAACGAAAATCTAAATTACAGTATAAAAGGAACGACATTCTCCCGAAAAATTCAGTCGCTTTCAGGTATACGCCGAGAGTGATTCGAATAAAAGTCTCTGGTTTCCACCGAGAATTATTTTGGAATTAATGAATATTTGTTCTGGTATACGCCGAGTAAATATTCATTGTAGCAAATAAAATTTTACTATTCTGGTATACGCCGAATAATAAAATTTTACACAAACCTTATGGTTAGAATATTATTCTGGCATACGGCGAATAAATATACAACTAACACATATACACTATTCTGGTATACGCCGAATAGTACATATTCAATTACTCTGTTATACGCCGAGTAATACACAAGACACTATTCCGGTATACGCTGAATAGTATACGCCGAATAATATATACCTACAAAATCATTTAAAACGCTAAAACTGAAGTAATAATACTCACCTCACCGAAGAAAGTAAATACTTTTTCTATTATTTTCAGAAAAGCAAATGCTGAAGATTTAGTTTTTAAATATATAATTAATTCGTGAGTTAACGTACTTTTTATTTGAAATTTAGATTTAAACTTTAATTAATTTGTTATTTGAATATTGTTGTTGTTTATTGTATTGTTGTTTGAATTAAATAAAAAATAGATTTTTGTCATTAAATAAGTGTGTTTCAAGTTAAAAGAACCTTGAATCCAACAACCTATACAGTTTGCCATTTTTCAATTCTTTATTAATATTGCAGTTGTAAAACGCTGCAACAACTACATATACAATAGGAAATACTCGACCTGCCGAGCGTACATACAAGAATGGCAAAATCTGCAATACAGAAAAAGGGACACCTACGGCTTCGGAATTCCAATAATTGACCAATTTAACGCATGACATGATTAGGCAATTGAGAGGATAGGATATACCCGTTGATGCGTACATAACTTACATGAACGACTGGATCCGGAAACTGCTCGCCAATGGGAATTACATCGGAACTCCGAGACTCCAAAAGCAAGAGAGTTTTTGGAATTTATAGACAAGCAGGTCGCAGTTTTATCAAATATGCAGAATCGGCAAGCTATTAATAAAATTAGCCAATCAGGAAGCAACCAGACTCTGGCAGGAAAAGACACCCCCGGAACTAGTAGGTCTTCTACTCCTTTATCGGCAACCGAGAGACGACCACCCAGGATAAATACGCATTATCGGGATCAAACTGGAAGATTTGTATTGAAATTTCCAATAAAGGAAGATATACAAAATTTCGAAAGCTCTAAGCAAATTACGTTGAAACGTCATATATTCGGAAATGAAACGGATGAAAGAGGTGGAATTAAATAAACTTTTTATTGACAAAATGCGAGAATCAATGGAATTAGGATATATGGTACCAGCCAGAGAGGAAGTTAAACAAGGAGAACTCGTATATTATATACCATACCACTGTGTAGCCAAAGGAAGACTTGTCTTCGATGCTAGTTGCAAAACTAATCGGGGAATTTCATTAAATGAACTTCAAATATTAAGACCAAAATTGCAAAGGGATTTGCATGAGATTCTTATGAGATTCCGAAGGCATGAAATAGCAATTTACGCAGACATCAAGAAAATGTTTAACCAGGTTCGTTTATCAAGGGATCAGTGTAATTTGCAGCGAATTTTGTGGAGAGAGACTCCGAATGAAACTATAAAGGAATACTACTTCACAGTGGTTATTTTTGGAATGACTGCGTCACCATTTGTAACCGGGGGATCATTAATACAATAAGTAAATAAGGCGATCACGTTAGCAAGAGCAGGATTTGAACTATGCAAGAGGAAATCTAATAGCGTAGAGGTAGTAGAAGCTATGCATTCGAAACAAGAAAGCACAATGTTGCTTTCAGAGGAGGGGGGCAACCATATTGGGATTGAAATGGTTGATGAAGGAAGATTTATTAACAAGTAGCCGCTGTCTACCCGGTTTCACCCGGGCGGTGAAAATCCCGTAGGTCGGGTTTTAATAATAGTTGGTTAGTTTTTTCAATGGAGGGTAGTTTTGGGGGGTTGGATTAAGATAAAGGTTGGTAGCTCTCATTGAGCTTTTTTTCTAATCAAAAAGGCGAAATACCAATTTTATTGAATTGGATTTTCATAGAAACTTTCATCCCCTATTTTACCCCGTCACTGGTCAGTCATGGTGATTTTTTATTTTTAGAAAACATATTTTAACAAATTTTATTTAGAACACGCGCATAGTGAAAAAAGCAAATATCGAAACAAAAAGCTGAGAATTTAAAAAGAAAAATGTAAACAAATAATGATATTCCATAATTGTTTATCTGGGATAATAGTCAGTTGCGCATGGTTGAAATAATTTATGTACACAAAAATTTATAGGTAAATGAAAATCTAAGATTAGAACCTTTTCAATTAGAAAAACTTTTCAGTTTTCACCATGATTCTAACTATCGAAAGTTAGAACCGCTAATATGCTTTCAAATTTCCCTGATAATTTCCCATTTCTCAGATAATTGCTCAGGTGGGAAATTTAATAATTTGAAGATATTTTGTACTGTAGATATATATTAACAGGCTGATAAAAAGTAGCGTTGAGTTCACTTAGGCAGTATATAAAATAATGTAGAAAATTTCATAAAAATCGATCCAGCCGTTTTGCAGTGATGCTCGGACAAACTAATTACTAGTGATGTGTCGGTCGCGAATGATTCGGTCGTTTTGACCGAGTCAGTGACATGACTCAATAGACCCGAGTCAATAGCCTTAACTATAATGGTCTGGTGCTGCAGGTCTATTGTCAAATGTCAATTTCAATTCACATTTCACTCAATGGTATCAGGTTGTGTACTTGTGTTATCTTAAAATATCATCTTTAATAGCAGTCATCGCTACATAAAATTTGGACCATCGTGAGTTTTTGTTTTAAAAAACAAATAATAGTGAAATTTTGTGAAATTTCGTTTCGTTTCAGTTTATAAAATCGAAGTTCAATTCATTCTGCAATCTGCATTCCGGATTCTTGTCTTGATTTCTTGCAAATTTGAAATTGCATTGCAATCCTATCTCGTGCACGTGCTGTAGTGCACATTTTGAATTTTCTGTCTCTTCCCTGTGCTGTGGGCACTTGGGCAGTGGATTTCAATTTTCAAATCAACGGTGGATACAACTTAATAACTTATTCTTAACGTATAACAACTTATTTCAGTAATTATTTTTATAATCAATCCAAGAAATGGCTGTGAATCGCCAAAAAGATAGAGATTGGAAGTTAGTGAAATTTATCTGTGTAGAACTGCAGAGTGCAGAGTGGACATTGCACATTGTACAATGCAACATTGCACTCGTTATCTATGTTCGATAAATTCTCTGATTTGAAATGCTTCTAAGTTTCTAACTAAATTGATGTATTTTTCCGGTTTCATTATTCAATATTCAAACTTTGATTGATAAGAGTAAGATAAGATTATTAACACGGGACATTCCACGTCAAATCATCCAGCGGTGTCAACCCCACATTCTCGGATTTTCATAAATTTTTTTTTTTTACAGTATCTGTGTTCAAATATAACAACCCGTATTTTTCATTTTCGCCGAATTCCTTCTGGTTTTTCTTTTATGTCCACTTTTTAAAAAGTTAATTTTCCGCTATACTGACGAGTGACAACACTCGATTAAATTGACTCTTCTCGTAAAACAAGTAATTGTAGCCTATTTAATACACATAAAATTATGAAATTTAGTAGTTTCATTTAGAATTGAACAAGGAATCAAGTATGGTATCAAAATTTCATTGAACTGTCCAATCAAGTTTTATTGCGCTTCAAATTTGAAATATAAATTTTTTTTTTGCCCGCGCTAAGTGTTTTTGAATTCTTTATAACTTTTTTCTATTAACACGAAAAACTCTGAAAGGGGTCTTATTTCAAAGAGGAAAGACTGTCCTTTAATATAACAATATAAAACTTTTGGGTATTTCATGTTATTAATATACAAATAAGCAATAACTATCAGATAATAAATCTATAAATATATATAATTTTGTGATTCTTATCGAAATGTAGTCATAACCGACAACGTCGTATTTTAAATACACTGTACAATATACTGCACATGGATTACTTTTTCGTGATCAGTTTTGTTAGTAGAGACAAGACTAGTTGGCTTGGTCTATTGTATTCGAAAATTTACATTGACTGAAAATAATTAGAAAGAACTTAACAAAATAACGTGGAATGTCCCACACTTGTATTTAAATTAAATATGTAGATATGGAATTCTCCAGAAAAAGAAGTCCTGTTTGGAACTTACTTTACCGTAAATGACGGAGATGTGCTAACGTCAAGAGCTACGAGCAAATTTGTGTAAAAATAAGTTATCTTTTAAGGGAGGATCAACAAGAAATTTGCTGCGCAACTTAAAAACAAAATATCCAGGTGTACAGGATTCTAGAATAAACGACTCAAAATAAAAAACTTTAAAAAAGTAAAAAAAAGGAAGCCAAGCACATGAAAAAGTTAAAAATTCCAAAAAATAATTTTTGGAAAAACTCAGATAAAAGAATTTTATGAAAAAACTGAAAAGACGAATTCTATAAAATGAATCAAAAATCTAAACTTTAAACCAAAAAAATAAATGAAATCCAAATAGCAGACCAAGTACCCTTTGATCTACGAATCATAAGGTAACGACAGTTGCTTCAGTATCATACCCAGTGAAAATACAACAGCTTTCATAACGTCGATGTTACAAGTATTGTACTGGTTAGTCCAAGAGTCTAATCAAATCTGACTTTTTCTACTGAAATACATGGCGAGAGCAGTTAAGAATTTCACTTGAGGTTATCAGGGTTGATTTTTCATTCGGAATCTTTATGCCTGTCCTCGCGATGTTTAATATATATGAATACTAGAATGATAGAGCTCATCGGATTCTCTATCTAAATATTATATGGAACAGACGATTGGTTTTACAGATCTCGAATGGAGAAAATTTCATGAAAAGATGTAAGTTAATTAATTCAAGAAGTTATTTTGTAGTTTGGTCCTGGCTCATCCGTCCTAAAACTGCGCCAAGTATTTCAGTGGAAAAAATCAGATTTGATTAGACTCTTGGACTAACCAGTACATTACTTGTAACATCGACGTTATGAAAGCTGTTGTATTTTCACTGGGTATGATACTGAAGCAACTGTCGTTACCTTATGATTCGTAGATCAAAGGGTACTTGGTCTGCTATTTGGATTTCATTTATTTTTTTGGTTTAAAGTTTAGATTTTTGATTCATTTTATAGAATTCGTCTTTTCAGTTTTTTCATAAAATTCTTTTATCTGAGTTTTTCCAAAAATTATTTTTTGGAATTTTTAACTTTTTCATGTGCTTGGCTTCCTTTTTTTTACTTTTTTAAAGTTTTTTATTTTGAGATTTCACTTCTTTTTACAAGGTTTTATTTAACTTCGTTTTCGGTTTCTCTGTTTCTCTGTTTCTCTGTTTCACTGCTCGGAACAAATATTGCAGTTTTTAACCAATTTCTACCACATAAATTTTCATCAATTTTTTTTACATAGCACAGATTTCAGGAACAGAACATGTTTTAAAAAAAAAATAATATGTTTACTGTCAAAATCATTGCAATTAGAGCATAATTGTTAATCAAGTATTACTGAAATTGCATACGCATTTCAGTCAATTTCAAGGCAAAATTAACATTTGCCAAGAAGAAGACTGCTTACTGCCTGCGCACATTTTTATGTCGCCGAGCAGCGCTGGTTCATTGCCGAAAACAAGTTGCCTGCTTCGAAACACGCACGCATATTTTCTCCTTGCTCTCAACGAGGGGGAGATTTTTGTGTGCTGGCGAGTTCTGAATTAGGATAAATTTGCGCCTATTTGGTGGATGCACATTTTTGTTATGATTCTTTTTTAGCTGAGGGGAGGGTTATTCTATTCTTCATATTTTTTAAAAGAAATGTTTTCTATTTCTCAAATGAGTAGTATGGAGTGGGAGCTTTTCTAATATGATTTTATAATCATTTACTAAAGCTGAAAGCACCATTAATTGCATATTATTATATATATATATATCTATGTAATATTTGTATAACATATTATTTATATTATAATAATAAATAAATACTATATGAATATATTCAGTTGGATATGTTTTGTGGTAAACACCTGGACAATGTATGCGCATTGCGCATATAAGTATATATTTATTGATAACACCGTGCTCTCGGCTCACACGTTAAAAGGTAAGGTCCGCCGAAGGAATCAGAAATAAAATTTTACTTAAAAAATTAGATTACAAAATTTTATTTTAAAAAGCACTAAAAACTAAGAAAATAAAAAATTAATAAATTAAAAAAATTAAATAACAATTTTTTATTTTAAAAAGCACTAAAAACTAATAAATAAACTTTCTACTTATACCACAGTATTTTGGTTACATCTAGTTTAAAATAAAAACTTGGGGTGCAACTTAGAGTATAAAAAAGGAAGCGCTATAAACGTGTAAGCCTATTTCTTTCTCGCTCTAGCACATATTGAATTAACGCCTTATGTGTCACTCCATAGCGCCTTAGACCTAGTAGTGTGGAAACAAAATATTTCCACAATGAATAATATATTATATAAACCCCCTAAGTTTATCCAAAAAATTTCGCCGCCTTCGTGAAATGCTTCACTATTATGCGTCTCATAATCAGCCGAAGGGGTGCATCTGCATATAGTTAGATAAAATTTAATATTTTGTATATGTTTCGTTTCAATGATAAGTAAAAGCAATCACTAACTGTTCATAATATTTCCAATTGATAATTTTAAATTTAAGTTATCGGTAAAATTATATTAGAAGTGTGTGTGTGCATTTTGTTTTATCAGCACCCCAAGTTTTTATTTTAAACTAGATGTAACCAAAATACTGTGGTATAAGTAGAAAGTTTATTTATTAGTTTTTAGTGCTTTTTAAAATAAAACATTGTTATTTAATTTTTTTAATTTATTAATTTTTTTTGTTAACGTAAAACAACATAATAACAGATCTAATAAGTATAGCATCAATATTTCTCCAAGAAAAATATATACGCGTTTTTAGCATATTATTCTTTGACCTAATGTTCTTTGTATCATGGGTCGTATTTACGCGAGCAAGGCGAGAGAGAGCAATACCAATTCAAGGTGAACTCTGTTTTCAGATACACTTTCCCCTCCCAATGGAAACTAATCCGGAAAACAGAATTTGGCACGAGAGGAAACGTACAACATAATATTATGCTTCGTGTTCGTGTATCGATTTTGGAGCAGAGCTTTTTTGCCATGCGCGGTCGCCGTCGCGGTCGTCGCGGTGGCTTCGCGGTCGCAAATCGACTGATCCCCGTTGAGTGTGTGCGTAGAAGCAGCGCTTGCGCACTTCTCTCTGGTCTGACAAAAATTTGGTAATGATGAATTTTGTGATAAATTGGAATTAATGTAAAATGCTATCACGATATCTCAGATTAGGATGAATGGATTGATTTCAGATGTATCTCATTTGAAAGCTTATATGCGATAATATTAAAGAAAGTGCTCTTAAAATTTCGATTTTTAGAGCCATTTCCGAGATATTTCAGATATAAATCCCATTTTAGGTTAGAATTTCATTTTTTCCAGTAAATATACACGGAGCGTTTCGACGATTTCTTCACGTACTTGGCTTCGAGACGCTACCGCGTCTCTTGATTCATTTCAGAACTCGGAAGAAGAGGTTCAGGTTCAAATTTCTAATACATAGTTATAAACTAAAACTTCGGAAGCATTTTACGCACTTGTTTAATGTTTTTATTCGAAAAGGAATTTATAAAACTGATTTACTACGAACAATCAAATTTGTTTAATGAATATTAAATAAAAATTGAAATGTATTACCTTAATATCAAATTTGTTTACTGAAATTTAAATGTAAATAAATTTGCTTATTGAATTTTAAATGAAAATTGAAATGTATTACCTTAATAAATTTGGTTAATGAATTTTAAATAAAAATTGAAATGTATTACCTTAATTTCTTAAATGATCACTGAATATATTTTCCAATGAATAAAAAACAGTCGTTGTTTTAATATGAGATTGAATGAGATGAGATGGCTAGAAGTTTGATTCGCTGCAAAGCACAGCGAGTGTAGTGTGTGTACTTTGTAAGGAGCAATACAGAGGCAATTCGAGCTGGTTTATTTATCTATTTTTTTCAGGTTAATTTTCCGCCGTTTTCAAAGACCGATCCTCCGAAAAATTGCTAATTTTAGGAATACCATTTATTGTGAAATTGTGCCAGTTTCCTGCAGCAGAGATTGAACGAGATGAGATGGCTAGAAGTTTGTGTCGTATGCTAGAGCACACAAGGTTGTTATAATAGATTAAGAGTAATTGTAATAGAATAAGAAGGTAATAAAAGTATACGAATGTAACAGTAGGTAGAAGTTAAATGGCGAGTGTACATCGAAAGGGGAAAGTTGTGAGTCAGCGAAAAAATACTTAATAAATGTTGCGTTTTTTGACCATAAAAGGTTTTCCCAACTCAAAAAACAAAAATCTTTTATTTATACGATACATTTTGGTCCGTGTCGAAGTTCGATAAAAAGTGCAAGATGGCAGCTGCAGGCAGATCATTAGTGAAAATTGATTTTGGATCATGTACAAACACGATCACGACGTGAGCAAGCGAAAACGAGAGCAGCGAGTGGACGGCGACAGCATCTAGCGAGCGAGAACACAACAGTTTGGGCAAAGTGTCAGCGATTTACCCCGCCAGCGAGCAAGCGAGACAGCGAGTATGTCACCTAGCCGGTGGCAGCGTGCGCAGATCAGGGCAGCCATTCTTGTATCGAGGTTTGGCATAAACTAAGGTAGTTTTTTTTAAAGAGGTAGAAAAGATCAAGAATTCATAGTTAAATTTGGCTTAAATCGATAAGTAAGTAGAGTTAGAAAAAGGGGGAAGCAAGTGCAGTAGAAATAAGTCACAGCAATTAGTGACAGCAAGCGAATATTTACGTAAGTGTTTAGGAAAGAAATTAAGAGAGCGAGTGTGGGAAAAGTTATTTGGGCGAGTGTGAAAAGTTATTTGGACGAGTGAAAACGGATATCGAACCGAAAAGTGCATGCAAGATACAAAGATTTTGGATGATGCGCATCCGAATCAAAAGTTGTTAGGTCCATTGCGCAATATGAAATGTACCGGGAAAATCACGATGGTGCTTGTTGTGACAAGTCCATGTGAGCATGAAGGGGAAATGAGTGTTATGGCGGAATAGGGAAAAGCGAGCCAGAGTCGAAAGTGACATGTTTACAAACAGAGCCAGCCCAAGTTTACAAGTGTGTTCTCACTGAAAATTTTAATTCAGAAAAGAGCGAGAGTAGCGAGGGGGAAAGTGTTGCACTGTGGTAAATATTTAAGCGTTATTTAGCGATTTGGGTGCAAATGCGAGCCAGCGTCGAAAGTGCATGCGCGCCAGCGTCGAGAGCATATATTATGCGCCAGCGTCGAGAGCATATATTATGAGCCAGAGTCGAGAGTTCATGTAATGAATGTAGGGACAACATGATTACCGAGAGCGAGCAAGTGTAAGTCACAATGTGCGTGACGGGAAGCGTATATGTGTAGGTCACAATGTACGTAGCTAAAGCACGAATGATAATAATAATTTGGAAAATTTAGGAACAGTGCAAGGGGATAGCGGGATATTGAGCGATAGCGATGTGATTTGAGCTAGCAATTTATTATTTTACGATTATTTTAGCAAAATGGCAGGAAAATTGACGATGGCGAGAGTGTCGGCCGCAATCAGGCGAGTGCTGGAGTTTACCCAGCAGGAGGATTTCTCCAGAGCGGAAAGGGAGCAACTTCAGGTGAGGCTGGAATTGGTGGAGGATAGCTGGACAGCGTTACAAACAGCGGTTGCGAGCGTTGCAACGGAGGAGTCAGACAGCGGATTAATAAAAATAGAAAACGAGTATCTAGATGCGAAAGCGGCGATTATACGCCAGTTGAACTTGATAACAAGAAGAACAAGGGACAGCGAAATGGGACCAGCGCAGGATAAGCGAGGACAGCAGGTAGCGGTGCAGGTAGAAATGCCAATACAGCAGGGCGACATCCTAAATACGTGGGGAATGTTCGATGGCGAGCTGACAAAGTGGCAAGGCTTCCATGACAGGTTCATGGCAGCGGTCCATAGCAGGGAGCGAGTGTCGCCAGCGTTTAACTTTGTACATTTAAAAAATTCGCTAGTAGGAAAAGCGGCTTGCGCGATCGGCGAGTGGCAGCTGACAGGCGAGAATTATAAAGAGGCTTGGGAAAGGCTTAACCAGCTGTACAACAAACCATATTGGATTTGCCGAGAACATTTGCGACAGTTCACGAGGTTGCCAGCGTTCTGTCCCCGTCTGCAGAGAAGCTGCAGAAGATGTCCAATGTGACCCATGAGGTGCTGCGACAGCTGAGGGTACAAGGGCTAGCGGTGGACCAATGGGACATGTTTGTGGTCCACATGTTGCACAAGCGTCTGGATCCGGAGACAGCGAGAAACTGGGAGTTGGCTCGTACAACCGAGCTACCGACAGCGGGGGAGATGACAGCGTTCCTGGACAAGCAGGCAGCAGCTTTAGGAGCATGTGGAGCCAGCCGACAGACGAGACAGGGGGTCCAGAGCAGCCAGCAGTCGGAGCCAGCACGAGCCAGTGTGAAGGGTACATACAGTGCAGTCAGCCAGAGAGGAGCCAGCGCAATGGGACGCCAGCATACATGCGAGTTGTGCGGAGGTGTGCACCAGTTGTACCACTGTGGCGAGTTCTCTGCAATGAGTCTGCGCACTCGCGGAGAGTTTATTCGACAACACCGCCTCTGTGATAACTGTTTAAGGAGGGGACATACAGCGGAGGGCTGTTACCAAGGCCCTTGCCCACGGTGCCCTGGAAAGCAGAAGCATAATAGCATGATCTGCGGACAGCGAGAGGCGAATAAAATGCCAGTTCCAGCTTTGCAAGCGTCGAAAGTGCCAGCGCCAAAAAGAAGGATGGAATAGCAATTACCATCCTGCAGCAAGCGACAGAGGTAAGGGACGAACGACAGCGTGGACAGTAGATGTAAGCGTTTGATCGATAGCAATAAGCATAACAATGTATATGATAGCAAAAATAAAGATAGCGTAAGCGATAGGGTAAAATATTCAAAGGTTTTTAATGCAACAGCGAGAGGAAAAGCGAAGGAGTCCATTATTTTAATGCCGACAGCAATGATTCGGATCAAGGTAGGGGAGATGTGCTTTGGGCCACTAAGAGCGCTTCTAGATTCTGGGGCACAATTGAATCTGGTGCCGTACAGGATGTTACACGCAATGGGAATTCCAACCACTTCGATAGCGCAAAAAATAATAGGTGTGGACGGAAAGCCAATTCGTATATGCAAGCGTGCGATAATGCAGATAGTGCCTTGGTTTGATTCAGAAATACATATCGAAGAAGAGTTCTGGGTACTGCCCAAGGAATCAAAATGGATAGTGGTGACACCAGCGGAAAGCGTGCAAGCGATAAATCATGATTCGACGATCCCACTTGCTGACAACACCTATTGGAAGAAAGGGGAGGTGACAATCCTGCTTGGAGCAAAGAGCTTCGCCGGGATGATAACAAATTCAGTAGCGCGCACTATAGGTAACATAGCGTTGATAGAGACAGCGTTTGGAATGGTGATTTTCGATGCCTATGCAGCGCAATCCGATAGTGTAGATGGGGAGGAGCTCCCTGCGATAAACTGTGTGCAAGTGGACAGATTGGACAGCATGGTGAGACAGCTTTGGGAAATGGATCAGATAGATTCACGGCCAGTGAGGACAGCAGAAGAGCAAGAGGTGGAAGATAATTTCATGCGAACAGCTATACGCGATCAGAATGGAAGATTTGTAGTGACGATTCCTTTGATGGAAAGCGCGAAAGAGTTGGGCAGTTCGAGGGAAACTGCGCTGCGAAGATTTACATATTTAGAAAGAAGGTTAGAACGACAGCCAGATTTGAAGGAGAAATATGTACAGTTTATGCGCGAATTCGAAAGTTTAGGGCACATGACTAAGGTGTCTGAACCAGCGAGGAAGAGCGAGATAATTTACCACATCCCATATCACTGTGTTACGAAAAAGTTTCGGGTAGTCTTCGATGCTAGTTGCTGTACGAACAGAGGCGTGTCTTAAATGAGGTGCAATTATTGGGAGAAAAATTGCAACGTGACTTATTTGAGATAGTGATGCGGTTCCGGCGCCATAAGACAGCGTTCTGTGCAGACATCAAGATGATGTGCCGGCAAGTGAGGATAGCGCGCGAGCAATGGAACCTGCAGAGGGTGAATGTTGGTTTTGGATATAATAAGTGCATCTATTTTTCTACCTCAAAACCAGCATGTCTAATTCGGCCACTTATCCTTAAATTATTTTTATAAAATTTACTAATTATGTATCTATTGTACATAAATTAATCTAACTTTCTTTTAGGCGTCTTTCAATATCATCTCCATATGTACATATTCATAATTGTTGAAATTAAAAATGCAATACGAATTTTGCTTTGTTTCGTTTTCCTATATTTCCTTATTATAAGACAATAAATTATTTTAGCATATGAAAAAAACCATTTAAATCGAACCTGAAAATCATTCCCTTTTTCGAGCATGTGAACAAGATAAATTTGTGAATGAAAATTTGGTAACGATAACCATATTCGCGATTCCCGCGCGCGCCGTCATAGTCCCACTCCAGAAATGTGCAAGCGTAAAATACGAAAATTCTTAAGAAAAATCGATTTTGCACACACCTCGTCCTCCGCGTTTCACCGCGCCGACGTCAAGTGCTTTGAGATTTGAAAAGAAAATCAAAGCAACATGTCGCTCGGTTCCTTGTCTTTGCCTTGTTTGTCCTGACCGCCACCTTGCAGCCCCTTTCCTATAAACGTCTCACTGCTCCGATGTCGGAGCGCATGACCAACTGTATACACAAATATGCTTAACGCAACAAATGTTCCTTTTACTGTTGGCTACATGTTGTGGGACGTTCCGGAAGATCCCAGAATTGTATACTTTTTTTTGTTCGGGATGCGACATCTAGTTATTATGATATCTATGGTGTTACTCAGATCGAAAATTTTTGACATGGTGGGATATAAAAAGTGCTACCTGCAAAACCAATTTTTATACCAAATTGTAAAATCGCAGTAAGCCACTTAAAAAATATTATGGTAAAAAACATAAATTGGCAAAACAATATAAATTAGGCGATTATGTAGTAATCACGAACCATGTAAGTACACACTGAATAAAAAATTACTACCAAAATTCAAAGGTTCATATGTCGTGTCTAAAATATACCCTAATAGAAAGTATCTGGTCAAGGATGTAGAAGGCCATCAGGTTACTCAAATACCTTATACAGGAGTAATAGAGGTTATAAATAATAAATACCCGCTTAGTTGATTTGTGCGAAGAGCTTACGCATAGGGCCGCATAGCTTTTTATCTGCTGTCAGCAAAAAATTTGCGGCCCGATGCAAAAGCACAGCTGCCAGCCAATTTAAAAGTACTGCATGAAAAAACCGTCAGCTAATTGTCAGAGGCAAAGAATAACTGCGTCAGAGGTTGCGAACTTTTTAGCATCCTTTCCCTGTTGTACGCTGTTTAAATTAGATTAGTGTCCTCTCTCTCACATTTTTCTTTTTAATCTTTTTTCCATATACATTCAAAAAAGAGTTTCGGTTCTTATTTAATAGATATTCTTTGCTTGAACACCGATAACCCGAAATACTGGAGATGAACGAGAGGAGTCGCAACCCAGCTTCAGCACGCCGCGCCGTAGATATAATGAAAATTTAGTAAGTTATTGACGGTTCCGCAAAGGAAAGCACTGCAAAGTGTATTTTTTTGCATTCCCTAATAACTAATTATTCTCTAGCTCAAGTTCGTTTATGTAAATTGCTAAATGTTTGCGCCGGTATGTTAATCATGTTCAAAAATAATAACGTAGTTGGAAGTGATTAAAAAGGTCGGTTATGAAAAGTTGGTTCACATTAAATTTTTCCTTATTGCTTGGAATCTTCCTTATGCTTACAAAAATAAAAAAAAAACTATTTAGTTTTATAGTTTTTTTTAATAGTTATTTGGAATTTTGATTTTAATAGACAACTTACTGAATCGAGAATTCTAATCAGCCCTCTTTCATTTTTTTTTGGCTTTTGTTCGTATATTCATTTTCAGGTTAAACATAGATGAAGAAGAGTAGACGTAATCAAGGTAAAGTAATGCGGGGAAGCCTTGCTGAACTTCGCCGTTAACCCACGCGGAGGCCCAGCAGGGGATTATCCTAATTTTGTATAACATAAACTTAAAGTAAGTACTTTAAAAAAAATTAACCAAAAGCACATTAAAAACTAAATTCGCATTCCTTAATCATATTGTTTCAGCTGATTTTTCAAATGTGTAATAGAATCAATCCCGAAATCATCTACTTTTATATGTTGCGCGGTTTTTTGGGAAACAATTTGGGAATTTGGTGTACAATGTAAATATTTCGAAAATTGTCCATGCCCAATATTCAGTCCATGACTGTTCGAAAACTTAGTTCTATTCTTCTTCTAATTAACATTTTATTCGTCAGTTTTCTAAATGTACCTAATCATTTTGTTATTCTAAATCATTTCTTAAAGGTTTTTTTTGTTTACCTATTTATTGAATATTTACAAACAGCGTCTTATTCATATTTTGAGAAATTACTTAATGAAAATAATTTTTAGAATGCACATTCATTTGAAAAACTATAGTAGAAGTTCACATCAACTATAACTAACATGAAAAAGTATTATTTTTATTCACATTATTGCAGAAGATTCAATTGAGTATAAGACATTTTAAATCGAATTTATGTCGTTGTTGTTATGTTTTATTAGTTTATTAGGTTTATTTTGTAGTTTTGTAGTTTGTTTGTTATATTGCGCCTTTTATTAAACTTAAACTTACTAAAGTTAATTTAAAATTAAATAAAAAATTACATTAAATTACATTTTTAAAATTTTGAGAAATAGAAAACAAATTCATCTTCTGGGAAATTAATTTTTTTTAACTGCGTACAAAAACTTAAATCATTCGTTTGTTGTCACTTCCAATTTACATATTGTCTTTGAAGATTGCTTCATTGATTAATTTTGGAAATATTCGAAAGGTTCAGTTATTTCAATAATTTTCAAAAAATACACTGACTCTAAATTTTATTTTATTGGAAATTGCTTTTTAATATCATAGTTTTTTGCCTTCTCTTCTGTTTATTGATTCCTCTGATTCTTGAAGTTCTCTGCAAATTGTTCGTATAAATTGATATATATATATATGTATATATTGCAGATATTAGGGCAATAATTTGTATTATTCACTTGCACTTATTATTAAATTCTTGACCATAGTTTTTTTTTCACATTTCACTCGTCTGCAAATCAGCTTCATTGTCTCAATTGCTTTTGTTTTATAACTTGTTAGAAAATTTTATGAATATATTTAAAACTAAACACTTCGATGTACAGCAGCAACGATGTTTCCAAATAAACCGGAAAATATTATTTCACAATAATATTAACACTAACGACTATTTTTTAGTCTTAAAAAAATACACAGAGATAATAGTAAATGTTTTAATGTAGTCATATTTCATTAATTTTTTTTTTTTTCTCATTAAGTTTAAAAATACGCACCACTGTAATATTTAATCTCGTTTCATTTTTAAATTCAGCAATTTATTAACAATAACGTTTTCATTTCATTTAAATGATCCGTTCAATGCACAGGTACGATTGATGGGTATTGATTGATGAGTTCTTGTTCGAATGCAAAAAGACAATCACAATAAACCACTTTCAGGTTTCACGAACACAATGGTCGCTCTCCTTATCCACATGATGCAAAATGGAAACTAACCATTTTCGCATACCATACCGTCAATCGTCGTGTTTTAATGAGCTGAATCATTTCACAAAGAGGTAGTCCCATTTTTGTTCATATTTATAAGAGCAAATTATAATCACCACGTTTGAGTTAAATATCACAAGTATAAATTCACTACTAACTCTTGTTGCTCCTGTGTTTTTAATTTTTTATCAGCCTAGTTTTTATTTCGTTAATATTACAATCCAAAAAATCCACATTTTTGCTGAGCTGTATTTTTGTGTAAACTTTTGTTAATGTTCAAGTGCATAGTCCAGCGAAACACTATTTGACTGGCTTCATTCACCCTTCAAAGCTATTCACATCGTCAAACGCGAATATGTCGCGAATTAACGCGTGGGTCGCATCAAGTATTTTCAGGGTTACTTTAGTCTTGTCAAATTGTATTCAACAATCTTATAGTGTTTTATAATTTTAATAAATGTGTGTTCATTGAAGTCCCTTTTCGTGAGTGATCACCGCTAATATCCTTCCTAGAGAACTTTCAGCATCTGAACGCAATTCAATGTTTATTACACAACAACAGAGAGACAACTATTTTTGCTTTTTCTGATGACGCGAAGCAGGATAAAAATGTATCCAGACAAAATTCCTTATTCTAGTGCATTTTAGTAGAATAGAGAAATGATGAACTTTTAAAATACATTTAATAACCATTTAAAATACTTTACAAAATTTTTTCTATACAAGTATGAAGACTTTTGACAACAACTTAATCCCGAATCTGCCAAACTTTTAGACTAGCGAACAAAGTAATATTCGTGTTTTTTTTATAATAGCATTATTTATTTTTCACTAATTCGTCTACCCCTTTGGGTGCGCGTATCAAAGTTTGGGAGACCCTGGCTCAGTCATTGTAACAATGCTAGTACTACAAGTAATACGTGATTATAGTTAGTGTAGTAAAATATATTAATAGACCTACATTTTCAATTATATAATTACTTAAAATTTACAAGTCCTTTTGTTACTTTCATTAACATGCTGCTACTTTTTATCAAATTAATTATCAATAACAATTATAATTAGAATATTTTTTGATGGACCTCTTTCCAAACATATTTCATTGTATTCCCTGTATCTAGGAAGTATTTAACAACAATAGAAATATAGAAATATACGAATGTTTTGCTTTAATGTGATTGTAATTTTTCTGTAAGCATAAAAAAATGATTATATTTTGCATATTGTTTATGTGCGTAGCGTAAGTAAGAGGAAGTAATAAAATATAAAAGTCCTAGTTTTTAGTGGATGTTGTGTGGACTTGGACACACATAGCTTGGTTAACCAACTCTGAACTCATTTATACCCTTGACAATCTACACCGTCGCGGCGCAGCACCAGCACAAGTCATTGCCTCGCATGCGCTGCACGTAGCGACGTGTTCCATAACTGTGTTAATGTAGTTTGTTTTAATGAAAATAAAAATCATTAAATCATCATTTACCTACCGAAGGTAGGTTATATATAATTATAGTTTATTATTGTATCGTTATTACATTTTTTGATTTGGTATTTATAATGTAACGGTATATGAGGAAAACGTCTTGAAGCTTTAGAATTCTTAAGATTTGCATTTTAGGTAAGTGCCGGTTTTGAGACATGACTCGTAGCAACAGAAAAAACTCTCGGGATTCTAAAATTGGAAAAGAAAAGCTGAAGAGGAAAAGTCACTTTCAAAGATTAAAGGATCATTTCTTAAATACCTAAGCAATCGAAATGAATCTTCAAATATATCTATACACACTGAAAATGTTGGGGAACTTGAACTTACAGTGGAGGGCAAAAGAGATATGTATAACGATGCCGTGACACAAGAAATAAACGTAGACAAGCCATCTTCAACTAGTACTTTAATTGAAAAGCCATGTGAAAATTCTAGCTCAGGTCAACATAGTGAGGTGGAAGTTATATAGGATGCCGCCAAACAAAATAGGAACTATACTGATCCTGCTACCTAGGATGTTCTTGATGATAAATTCCGTCAAGACCTATAAGTTCAATATGGACCCACACAAACAAATTTCAACTTTCCTGTGGACAACAATCGTAGAAAGTTTTCAATAGTTCATTATAAAAGAAGTCTGGTAAACGGTGAATATCTTCATCGAGAATGGCTTATTTACTCTACCACAAAAAATGCAGTGTTCTGTTTCTGCTGCATTCTGTTCCCATTTGGTTCTGATCCAACAGGAATCGTTAAACGTTCGGCCCTATGTGGTACCGGCGTTAATGATTGGAAAAATATGTCCGCTCTCATAGTTAGCCATGAAAAAAGCAGTGAACACATGACGAGCTTTCAAAACTGGACAGAACTTGAAGAAAACTCAGATTGAAGAAAAATAAAACTATTGACGAAAAAAATTTGCGTAAAATAAGAGAAGAAGAAAAATACTGGCATCAAGTGCTAGAAAGATTGATAGCATTGGTAAGAGTGCTTGGAACACAAAACCTAGCTTTTCGTGGATCAAATGATATAATTTATTTGCTTGTAACAATGGAAACCTTCTTAAATTCGTTGAGTACTAAGCTATGTTTGATCCAATTATGAGTGAGCAATGAGCATATCCGAAAAGTTCGTGACCAAAAGACTCGCATTCATTACTTGGGCAAAGATATCCAGAATGAGTTAATCCAACTTCTGAGTGATGCCATTCAAAGGAAAATTTTGTCTGCTGTTAATAATGCTAAGTACTTTTCTATAGTGCTTGATTGCACACCAGATGTTGCCCACGTGGAGTAAATGAGAATCATTTTTCGTTTTATCTCAACAATAAAAGACAAAAGCTGTGAAATCAAAGAACATTTTTTGGGATTTATTCCTATTTCGGACACGACTCGAGCCAGTTTGAGTACAGCCGTTCTTGGAAAGTTAAAAGACTTGTCACTTTTGCTAGATAACTTACGTGGACAAGGTTACGATAACGGCAGCAATATGAAGGTCGAAAAAATGTAGCACCCATACAGAACGCATACAGCCACAGAAACGAATTTAAACAACCGAAATACTAAAAAAGAAATAACGATAACACCTCAAGCCGATAACGAAAAAAGGTCCGTCCCAACTCCATTCATTAGGAGTAAAACATTACCCCGTCCAAAAATTATGCGATTAGTGTAAATGGTCACAATACAAGAGAAAAATCACCTAAGCCATCAAGCATAACCTAATATTAAAGAGACACCTCACAGGTACATAAAGGCGAATTATTATTAGAATTAGATTCAATCCATTACAGAAGTAGACAACGATAATAGGTAAATATTGTATAATAATTGCATAATAATAATAAATAGGTAGTAAATATTGTATAATAATAATATTGGTAATAATTGATTGAGTAATTGCCTAAAGTAAGTAAAGTCACTCTAATATAATATAAGTGCATCGGTATAAGTTAATACTTAGCATAAGCTATACTGCAAATATATAAATATATAATATATATGTAAAAACAAAAAAACAAAAAAAAATTTAGAAAATTTTAAATTTGTAAAGCAAAATATTAATTAAACTCAATAAATAGAAATTATATACTAGTACATAAATAAAAATGGGTAAATAAATTGCACTATTATAAATAGATAAACTATAAATCAAAAAAGCAAAAGAAGAGAAATGTAACGCACAATCTTGTATCCTCCCTCGATAAGACATGACTTCCTACGAGAATTCCTCTTCAAGGAATAATTCTCTTTTTCCAAGGGGTAAGGACTGTTGTATATCGGTATATCGATTAAATTTGATCAATGTAAATAGACATAATAATTACAAAAAGAGCAGTCAACGGAGAACAGATAAAAAAAGTGATACAAAAATCCCTACTATAGAGGACAATGTCTATAACATATTGCGAGCTGGACAAATGCGAATACAAAAAGAACTACTTTTTGGTGAAGTTCTTAAGAAACAGCGTGAATCAAATTTTAAAAGCCAGAAGTGTCAGAAGGAAAAACAATTGATTTCAACAACCTTAGCCGGGAAAATTATAAAAAAAAAATACAAAATGATGAGAAAATGCTCTTCATTTTCCACAGTTGAAAACTTAGGGAAAGAAAATATTTTAAGGAGAAGTCGGGCTAATTTTGAAGAACGCACTAAAATTATTAATTTCTTAGAAAGAGATGACAATAGTCGCATGTGTCCTGGAAAAAAGGAATATGTAAGAAGCGGAAAGAATATAAGACAAAAAAGACTTTTAATAGAAACTAAGAAAGGACTTTATCAAAAATATAAAAATGAATGTAATTATGAAATTTCATATACCTTTTTCTGTAAAACCTTCCCATTTTGGATAAAATCAATTAAAAAATCAGATAAAGAAACTTGTTTGTGTAAAATTCGTGCTAATTTCAACTTCCTGGTACAATCCCTAATGCAAAATGGTTGTTTCAATTTCAAAACAACAAATGAATTGGTTCTTTCAATAACTTGCTCAAAAAATGTGAATTGCTTGCAACGAAGTTGTAACGTTTGTTCAAATAAGAAAATCCTGTACAATACTGAAAAAGATAAAAACATTAAAATAACTTATAATGAATGGCAAAGCAAGCAAGAAACTTATGAGGAGAAAACCAACAAAACACAAAAACGAGTAGTAAAGGTTTCAAAAGAAATTGTGACAGCAAGCGTTTCTACTGTAATAAAAAAACTTTAAACAGAACTTCCTCGATTCATGAAACACGAAGCAATAATTCTCAACCAATACGACTCAATTAAAAAATTAAAAGAAAATTTAACAACAAATGAAGTTCTAATTCATATGGACTTCAGTGAGAATTATAACGAAATATAGCCAAGAAATACAAAGTTTTCACTTTGGAGGATCGCGAAAACAAATTACATTGCATACTGTTGTTGTTTACCAAAGAAATAAAAATAACAACGTAGAAACTAAATGCTATTGTACTTTAAGCGAAAGTCTAAGACATGATGTGCCGGCTATTTGGGCACACGTCATGCCAATTTTAAACAACCTATCACAAAATATTAGCATTCTCCATTTTTTGAGTGATAGTCCAGCCACCCAGTATCGCAATAAAGTATGTTTTATTTTTTGGCAAGGAATTTAAAGCGAATTTATCCAAATATGACCAGATTCACCTGGAATTATTCAGAATCCGGTCACGGAAAAGGGGCTCCTTTTAGGGCCAACTTTTTAGGATTTGAAACCACTGTGCGCTGGGTCCTGATTCCTGAAACGTGGGGAAAACCTGTAAAAACTCGACCTCTATGGTTTGATGTGGTCCTCGTTAGGACTGAACCACGATTGTGTTTCAACCATTGGAGTGATTTTCTTTGGGCGTCTTGTTTCCTTGAACTTTGACTTGCTTTGATTTCAAGTTTATTCACAACTGTCAGCTGGTTTATTTTGTATACAAAATAAAAAAATAAAGACAAAATAATACCAAGGAAAGTAGTTTTTCACATCAGTCTTGTAAGTTCCGTTATCTGTAACAAAGAAACTACCCAGTGTATCACCCTTCAAATAACTTAAAAACATCCTTAATTTGTATCCGTTCCAATGATGTTTATCATACTTCACCAGCTGCCTACGTTTTCCCAGAAAGTGATTTTTGAATAGATGAGCCTAACTAATTTTTTAAAAAAATAATTAAGATTTAAAAAATCTCTAAAACACGACTGCCTATACAAAAAGTGAACCAAAAAGTTTAAAACAAGTTATTTTAGTTAGAGCGAACAAGATGTCGGAGAAATGCTTCACTAGACATCGGTTAATTCGACGCGTTATTAGTCCAGAGGAGAAAAGGATATACTTAACGCAACTACGTGGGTTGTTTGTTGCTATGAATTTTTGCTGCTGTCGGGGTAGTCCGGTCAAGTTAGATGTGCAAGGTTACATTAATTCGCATAGAGCTGAAAATTTGTACGAATGTTCGGAACACCATTATAAGTAAAATGTGAAAAGTCCCCATCGATCCGCCATTTGCAAAAAAAGTTATTCAAGGTCAAAGTCTGCAAATATGGGTTTTTTGTGCTTTTCAGCCAAATGGGAAGTTTTATCATAAAAATAGATGACTTAAATTGTAGATCATAGTATCATCTATAAAAATTGTTAGACTTTTTTCCTAAGAGTCACCGCTTCTGAGATATAATGATTCAAAAGTTGAAAAGTTGCATTATTCATAATATCCACACGTTTCCACGTTACCTATGAAGTAGTGTACTTGGCGCGTTTTTTTTTTAACTTGGTTTCCCCGGTAGACCTAGTCCACGATCTATTGTTGTTGGGGATTGCGAAGAAACTTTCAGCGTTATTTTAGATAAATACGTGCAGTATGTATGGCGGCATTTTGGCCATGTAGAGTTACTGTAGTATTTGATGGCTATGCCGATTGTACGAAGAATATTAAAGCCGCAGAACAACGTCGTCGAACTACAGCAACATCTTCATCGTCTGATATCTTATTTGATGAATTTATGACAGTTCCCACCAGTGAACAAAAATTTCTTGCCAATACTCACAACAAGTCTCGTTTCATTTCAATGTTGAGAGAAAGATTTACTACTGAAAATATTTCTGTTAAACAAGCTGATAATGATGCTGATGTCGTGATAATTGAAACAGCAATTGACCTGTTCAACTTAAAAAATACAACTATTGTTGTTGGTGAAGACGTTGATTTACTGGTATTACTTACTGCTGTTTTGTTCATAGCGTGTACCGGTTATCAAGGTCAATCATGCTCCAATGTTGATTCGCCACTAGAAGATTGTTCTTACGACATCAGCGAGGAGACATCCGATTCATCGCTGTTAGAAGAATTTACTTGCATCCAGCAAGAAGAAGAAGGACAAGAAAAGGAAGCAGAGGTATTAGACGATTTGGAATAATTTTCCGCAATTAGGATCACAATAGATCGTGGAATAGGCCTACCGGGGAAACCACATTAAAAAACAAACGCGCCAAGTACACTACTTCATAGGTAGCGTGGAAACGTGTGGATATTATGAATAATGCAACTTTTTCAACTTTTGAATCATTATATCTCAGAAACGGTGATTCTTAGGAAAAAAGTATAGGGTCATTCCACGCCAAATCAGCCAGTGGTTGACCCTTGACCTCTCCGATTTTGTGGAAACTCGGTGAGTTTGTTGGTGTTAATAAATAAAAAGACCCATAATTTTTTTTTTGGCGAAATTCGATGTTTCGCGGAAGTTACGGTACTTCGAAAAGAAACCGCTTTTTCGTGCAGTGCTTATTTCTAAAGGAGATATTTCAGCTTCTTATCCACTTAACAGAACAAACAAGGAGTCCATTTTGTTCAGAATTGAACGTAGATTCTATTTCTTGACTCAAAAATAAATTTTTAAAATTTTTGAATATTTTTTTGAAAAATTTCATTTTTCAAAATGATTTTTTTCAAATTGATGCCATTTCGATTTTGCTCATATTTTTTTCTGAGATACCTTAATTCAGTATCTAAACATTTGCCAAGTTTGACGGAGGTGTTTTTTGATATAAGGGAGAAAAAAATTATTGAAATTTCCTCTGCATGACATGAACACGGTGTTTTTTGTGTTCTCCCAAGATGGCAGCACGTAGATACGTGGTAAAAAGAGGAATTGGTGTTGGCAATGCTTTTTCACTGTTTAAGTACCCCCTCCCCCTTCCTTTGTTCCATTTACCTTTACCCCCTCTCCCTAGCGGTTCTCTCTTTTTTCTTTAATTTGTCTCTGCTTAAAAAAATAGATAACTTTTTCTTATAGAATGTTGGCTTAGTTCATTTTACTTTTATTATTTGATATTCTTACAATTTAGTTCTTACTCGTAGTAGTAGCCTCGAATACATCCAGGGTCATCTCTCACATTCGAACTCGCCGGCCGTTGTCTCTCTTTTTTCTCTTTAATTTGTCTCTGCTTATTAAAAATCGATAGCTTCAAAAGAGTGCGTGAAGTCTTTTCAGTTAGGAAAGTTGTGTTAACCGTTGTGCGTGCTGTGAGACCGTGTGTTTGCACGCTATAATGGCGCAAATGCGGTGTTCTATAGGAATTGCTCTAGGTAAATCGTGTAGTACTGAGACAATGTTAAAGACAAGGGCTCAGTTCTCCCATCGGGACTTGAAATTAGTAGAGTGCAGAGCAGAAGAAAGTATTGATACTTTGTGCCTTGCTCATGAGAGAGAGTTTTTGACTTCTCTCTATTCTTGCAAGCAAAAAAAGTGCTGTAATCCATTCAGCATTCACCAACGCATTGTACGAAAGCAGCTGTGGACAATTACACCCGATTTTTGCGATAGATGTGAGGAATTGGCAATCGCGGGTGTAGTTCAAGGGAAGAAGGTATGTATTAGGTGCAAGAAAGCCCTTGTGAAATTGATGAACAGGAAACTACTATCCACACCACCTCAAGGTGAAATCGAAAGCTGTGGAATGGAACCTGAATACCAGAATCTTCCTGTTCTGACCTCTAGGCAACAGGGGCCTATTCAGCGAGAGCTCGAGGAGCCTTCGGATGTGGCCGGGCCTTTAGTTTTACAAAATTCAGCAGCAGAATCCGGACCTTCAGGCTTGCAACGTACTCCGCAGGCAGCGCCAGGATATATGCAAACATTATCGCCCAGTTCCACGTCAGGGAGCGAACATGCTGACAGCAGTGGAAGTACATACTCGCCTGAGTGTAAGAAAGCTGTCCTAGAAACACTGAATAGGAGTATCAGTACGTTAGGAGTTTCCCCGCTAGGTTTAAAGAAGCTAGGAAGATCGAAAAAATATGCTGAAAAGAAATCGCGGAAAGTTCAGTCCATATTTCGGCAATCATTTCAAAAAATTCTAGCGGAAACAGTGTTCACTGATGACCTTCCGGAAAGTGACAATTTTGAGCGTGATGGGAAAGAAATTATTCAGGAACTGAAGGAAGCGGTAGCTGCCACGCAATCAATGGCTCGTAAAATCCAACTGCTTTCTATCCTACCATCTTCGTGGTCTAGATCGAGAATTGAGAGAGAATTCAATGTTTCAGTGTATATAGTTAGGAAAATGCGAGAGCTGAAAGCTACGCAAGGTATATTATGCACTCCACATCCGAAATGTGGACGTACACTTGCAACAGAAACTGTAAGAATAGTTGTTGATTTTTATCGTGATCAAGATGTGAGCAGAGAACTGCCTGGAAGAAAAGACTTTCTCAGCGTGAAGGAAGGAGGCCAACGTATTCAGAAACAAAAAAGGCTGGTTTTAGGAAACCTCAAAGAAATCTTTGCCCTATTTAAGGAAAGGTACCCGAACGAAAATGTCGGATTTTCAAAATTTGCTGCTCTTAGACCCACTGAGTGCGTGCTTGCAGGACAAGCTGGCACACACACAGTTTGCGTATGTGTCATTCATCAGAATCTGAAACTGATGTTTGAAGGAGCAAAGCTTGGGGAGCTGAAGGACTCTACGGGTGATACGTACTTTAAATCTTACAAAGACTGTCTAGAGGCAATTCTGTGCAAAGTGCCGGGAGTTGAATGCTACAAAGGTATGTGCCCGGAATGCCCACCAATTTCTGATCAACGAAATTTCCTTGAAAATGTCTTTGATATCAATTTCATTGACGAAATTTCCTATGCACAGTGGATCCAAGTTGACAGGTGTACCCTAGAAACTGTGACAAAAACTGCAGATGAATTCACAGAAGCATTTGTAAACCTCTTGCCGAAAGTGGTAAAGCATGACTATATAGCTAAAAAGCAAGCAGAATACTTTCGGATGGTAAAAACAGACTTAAAAGCCGGCGAAGTAGTAGTAGTTGCTGATTTCTCCGAAAATTATTCATTTGTTCTGCAGGACAGTGCACAGGGCTTTCACTGGAACAACAACCAGGCAACTATTCATCCTTTTTCGTGCTACTACCGCTCAACAGGAGAGGACGTGAAAACCCTTAATCTCATAGTAATATCCGATTGCACTGCTCATGTAACTACCACAGTTTACGCATTTCAGCGGATTTTAGTAGAATTTTTGCGGAAAACGTTGCCAGATTTAAAGAAAGTCATGTACTTTTCTGATGGATCATCTGCGCAGTACAAAAACAGATTCAACGTACTTAATCTTCTTTGCCACGAAGAAGACTTCAACGTTCCTGCTGAGTGGCACTTCTTCGCCACGTCTCATGGGAAAGGCCCTTGCGATGGCTTGGGTGGCACACTGAAGAGGCTTGCTGCACGTGCAAGTTTGCAACTTCCGTACGATCGCCAAATTCAGACACCAGCGCAACTCTATCAGTGGGCTTCAGAAAATATCCACGGCATTTCCTTTGAGTTCGCTACAAACGACACTGTCGAGGCCGAGAAGAAGAAAATCTCCCGAAGGCTGCGAAATGTAAAATATGTAGAGGGCATCCGTTCCTGCCACGCCTTCATTCCGCAGGGCAAGGAATATATTTGCGTTAAAGACCTGTCTATGGACGACAACGGCCGGCGTGTTCGAATGAGAGAGATGACCCTGGATGTACTCGAGACGAACCCTGATGAGCCCGACAGAATAACAACAAGGTAAGGTGTCCCAATATACAAATAAAATGTATACATGCAATTTTTTGTAAGGATGAATTCAAATCAATATGAAACTTTTACAGATCGCAGACCCTCCGTGCCGTAAGAACTTAAAAGGCTACCAGACGTCGGTAGTAAGAACATATTATTGTATGAAATTTAATTTTGGCAGAGTAGCAAGTAAGAACTAAATTGTAAGAATATCAAATAATAAAAGTAAAATGAACTAAGCCAACACTCTATAAGAAAAAGTTATCTATTTTTTTAAGCAGAGACAAATTAAAGAAAAAAGAGAGAACCGCTAGGGAGAGGGGGTAAAGGTAAATGGAACAAAGGAAGGGGGAGGGGGTACTTAAACAGTGAAAAAGCATTGCCAACACCAATTCCTCTTTTTACCACGTATCTACGTGCTGCCATCTTGGGAGAACACAAAAAACACCGTGTTCATGTCATGCAGAGGAAATTTCAATAATTTTTTTCTCCCTTATATCAAAAAACACCTCCGTCAAACTTGGCAAATGTTTAGATACTGAATTAAGGTATCTCAGAAAAAAATATGAGCAAAATCGAAATGGCATCAATTTGAAAAAAATCATTTTGAAAAATGAAATTTTTCAAAAAAATATTCAAAAATTTTAAAAATTTATTTTTGAGTCAAGAAATAGAATCTACGTTCAATTCTGAACAAAATGGACTCCTTGTTTGTTCTGTTAAGTGGATAAGAAGCTGAAATATCTCCTTTAGAAATAAGCACTGCACGAAAAAGCGGTTTCTTTTCGAAGTTCCGTAACTTCCGCGAAACATCGAATTTCGCCAAAAAAAAAATTATGGGTCTTTTTATTTATTAACACCAATAAACTCACCGAGTTTCCACAAAATCGGAGAGGTCAAGGGTCAACCACTGGCTGATTTGGCGTGGAATGACCCTATAACAATTTTTATAGATAACTAGCAGGCCCGGCAATGCTTCGCTATTGCCCAGGAAATAATGAACTTTACTCTAATGTTTTTAATGATTTGTGCTTAGGTGAGTTGTAGGGCTCAGAAGAATTTCCGAAAACCATAAGTGCTCATGTAATACCTGTAGTGAACCTCTGTACCAAGTGTGAGTTCTTAAATAATAAATCTTCTTACAATAAGAATTTGAGAAACATTGATCAGTCAGTGAGTGGGTTTTGGCTTTTGGCTTATGATTCTCTGAAAAATACATGGTTCGGAACAATGTTTTTAACACGCCTTTAAAATTTTTTTTGTATGTTTCAAGATGGGTAGGGTCCAAAAATGCAATCTCCGTTCCGCATTGTCCCCCGAGTCATCGATATTTACCTTAATTTCCGTTCGAAAAAAATCGTTCTTTCGCACATTTGGACCCTGTTTGTGTCCCGATGCTCAGCAGCTTAATCGGAATGCACCTATAGGTTTTAGGGCAGTGGGTGCTTTTTAGGGTGATGAGATCAAATCTGAAGTTGATTTTGACCAAAGAGTGAAGAATTGAAAAAAAAAATAAAACAAATATTTAAAAAGCTGAATCAATTTTGAAAAAAAGTAAGATAAAAAATAATTTTTTTTTTTAAAAAATTTGTGGGTCGCTTTATTCAGGACTCAATCGAAAATTGTATTTTATTCAGTTTAGAAAAATAAATTCTGCAGCGTTTTATACATAATAGCTGTACCCTGCTACACGTTGCTGAGGCTCAGTCTGGTTAAATAAAAAATAATTTCACGAAGCCTGTGGTTATACAATATTTTTCATTGTTCCATTTTCTGTGCAAATATAGCGATTTTTTGGTTTGCCGCGTCTAGAACACGCTACACGCAGCATAATTGACCATGTGAGGAACAATCCCCGTGTTCCCGTCTAGATCAAACCTTTGTCTATGGTAATTGCAAACGCCACTCAAATTAGGAAGTGCCATCTTTTAAATTGAAATGGGATATCTGTTGGAATCGTAGGAATGCGAGCAATGAGGACATTTTCATCTCTGAAAGGTGCTGTAAAGACTATGGTGCTTCTACGGTGTTGCTCGTTAATTTTTTTAACGTTGAATACTTCTTTTCGCGAACCTGAGGCGTGATTGCTGAAGGAGGAAAATTTTGGTTTGCCGTCACGGGACACTGTAATACATTTAAATAACTTCTCTCCATTCATTAATCGTAAATTTTCGTTTTCGTCCGTTTTCGGGGGTCCTGGATTGGGGTGCGTCAACTACCCCTCTTGGGGTTGTCCAATTTGAGCCGTGTGTGATATCAACTTAAAGATTTTGTTGAGTATGTACTATTAAATGGCATATTTTTTTTCTTCTGTAAGAAATTTTATAAAAGACATTTTATCGTTAAAACGCGTGCTTTTCGAACTTGTGGTACAAAGGAGGAGCAGGGTCACAGGGTGATACGATGGGTGGGGCTGAATTTTCTTTTAAATATGCTTTAGCATAGTGTTTTACATCTTTCATGGAAGGAATTCAATATTTTCACTCAAACGCAGATAAATCGACGCAGCTCACTGCACAGTATGAATGAAGTCTGTTGTAAAGTTTCTTACAGAAAAAAAAATTATGCCTTTTTAATAGTACTTACCAAGAGATTTAATTTGATATCACACTCGCCTCAAATTGGACTACCCCCAAAAAAAAAAATGAAATTCAAATGAACATCATTTAGCCCACCGGAAAGATTCCCATTCAGTCATTATAAATTTAAAAACCCCAAAAGTAAATTGTAATTGTTCATCCACGTTTACTACCGTAAAACTCTGCCCAAAATTTAAATCGCCAACAAAAACGTGGGGAAAAGTGTTTTCTTAATAATAGTCATGCTATTATAATTAATCGACCTTTCTTAGCATTTTCATAATGCTACTTGACCGATATTTTATAACACTGTGCAACAAAATTTAAAATTTTTTACGCAAATTGAGCAAACTAAACGATTCTAAGATAAAATTGGGCCGCTGAGCTCGAATTTATCATCCGTTTTGCTGTGGGTCGTCAAAATTTTGAGATATTTACAGTTCAAGGTCAACTGGACTGCCTTTGAAATCGTTACCTGTAATTCATTATTTTGAACTCCAATCAAATTTATGTCTTGGGCAAAGTTGTTCGTTATTTAATTCTACATATTTTTTATCACCACACCCCCCACCCGCCCTCTACCCTTACCCATTTTTTTTTACAAATTTCTGAAAAAGACATGCCGTACAGAGTGAACCGTTAGGAAAAATAACAATGTTTTTTCGGAAGAAATATTCCTCATCTATTTTTAGGTGGGGTCTGCGAACATCAAAATTCTCTCAGACCTAACCCTAATGGCAAAACACCCCTCCAAAGTGAAGCATTCTGATTTTTTTTCACCTCTTTATGCCGTGAGGGGTAAGCGAATGCAGTTAAACTTCATGTATGTTAGGAAAAAATGTTCCTTTTTGACATCTACTTTCATTTCTACATTCAAAAAAAATGCACGCATTAGATGTATTTGGTGCTCTTGCGAATTCTGAAGTTTCGCAAATGCCTTCAGTTGGTCTTCCGAAAGCCTGAGCATGCTCCACCGTAGCATTCTGTCCGCCTTGGTCTTGAGCACGGTTGACTGCATACTGTATCCTTAGCCAACAATTGCGGCAAATATATTCCTCGCCATTCAGATTTAACTGTAATATGTAAAAGACAGACTATATCCAAATTCAAAGCAGGTCTTCCAACATAATATACATATGAAATCTGTACAGGGTCAAACGTATATAAAATAAGAACCCAACATGACTCGAGTGCAGACTACAGATATTCATAGGTGTATAAAAAAAACTATATATTAACCTGTCGAGGTGCCAGAAGTGCTCGAATATACTCAATTATTCCTGGGTGGCTATTCACAAATGTTTCAATTAACTGGTAGTGTCGTCTTCGAAACAAAGCGTAATTACAACAAACACAATATCGTCTTTCTACTTCCATTTTCACAGAAATTATACACGTAGCGAAAACAGATAGTTTCATATAATAAAGCCGTTCAAAGAAGTTTTTTACTATATTCCATCTATTTTGACAAATAATATTAACCGAAAGAAAGAAAAGATGACTTGATTTTATGATAATTTACTTTATGCACAGTGCAGAACGCTGTCATTTTTACATTATTGTTACAAAAAAGCAATATCTTTTTTTGGTCATAACTTCTAAATGCCAGCATATTTTTTTTTTTGTGTAATAGTAAAAGTTGTTGCATATTTAATGTATTGTTCGGCTACATAGGTCTCGTTAGTGGTGGACATTTGGACCACTTTTGCCCATTGTCCTTTATTTCACACTAAAACCCGTATAACGGTTAAACATAGAAAATTGAAATGTTCCCATGAAATATGTAGAACATTGTGCTAAAGCATTTAAACAAAAAATCAGGCCTCCCGCAGCAACCTACAACCCCTCTATAGACAAATTGGCAAATCACGCATTTTAACGATATTCGAATGAAAAAAGTCTGTTGTAAAGTTTCTTTAAGAAGAAAAAAAAATATGCCATTTAATAGTACTCAGTAAGAGCTTTAATTTGATACCTCACACGGCCCAAATTGGACAACCCCAAGAGGGGTGGCTACCACCCCCACCCCCCACAACCCTCCCAAAAATATTATAAGTATAGAAAAACCTGACTGTAGTCGAATACAACGTTGTGTCATAATTTCAAAGCAATCGGTGAAGAACTTTAGGAGATTATCGGAGTCTAACAAACGGACATTTACATTTTTATTTATATAGATAGAAGATAGATAGTATGATCTACAATTTAAGTCATTTATATTTATGATAAAACTTCCCATTTGGCTGAAAAGCACAAAGAACCCATATTTGCGGACTTTGACCTTGAATAACTTTTTTTGCAAATGGCGGATCGATGGGGACTTTTCACATTTTACTTATATTTCCGAACATTCGTACAAATTTTCAGCTCTATGCGAATTAATGTAACCTTGCACATCTAACTTGACCGGACTACCCCGACAGCAGCAAAAATTCATAGCAACAAAACAAATTGCGAAAAGTGTTTGTACCCACGTAGTTGCGTTAAGTATATCCTTTTCTCCTCTGGACTAATAACGCGTCGAATTAACCGATGTCTAGTGAAGCATTTCTCCGACATCTTGTTGCTCAAACTAAAATAACTTGTTTTGAACTTTTTGGTTATTTATACTTTTTAGTGACAGTAAAATTTGCGCACACTTGAGATTAACTCTATTGGTTAAGATTCCTTGGACAAACTACAAGAAAAACTAATATTTTTTCTAGTAACTCGGGGTGATACCGAAAACTAGGGCTATTTAATTTGTTAAAGATTTCCGAATGATTTTGGGCCGCTGATCACGGAAAAAGTAATTTAAAAAGTCTAAAGCATGCCGTTTACGAGATATCCTTCGTAAAACATCGGTTAATTCAAACCACGAAATCCTTCAGAAAACCGGTTGTTAATCACTGGAGGCCACTTTAAGGACCTAATATCAATTTAGGCTCCTTTTAACAATAAATGAATCATTTTATTTTTAACTAACCATAATTAGTGTGTAATTTACTAAATTCCAAAAATAAACCGCCGTGAAATAATTAAAACAAAGAACTGTCAAATGACTTTGGTTTTTATATTTATAAAACTTTCATATATTTGGGGCTTACTCGCTTTTACAAAATGAACTAAAAGTACAATAATCAATTAATTATCATTGATGCCCCTTGCAAGTGTCGTACAGTGATTAACAACCGGTTTCCGAATGATTTTCTCATATGAGTGAACCGATTTTTTTGGAAGGACATTTGGTAAACGGTACGTTTTAGAATTTTTTTTATTATTTTTCCCGTGATCACCGTCCCACAATCCTTTGGAAAATACCGAAAATTTGAATTTCCGCAGTTGTCAGTATCGTGCAAATAATTCTATAATTAATCAATTTGCGGGCCATACCACACACATCAAAATCGCAATGTTATTGAAATGGCGATATAAACTTTCGCATCAGCTTTGTGATCGAAAGTTATTTCCCCTCATGCAATGCAAACTTTTCGGGAAAGAAAGAATTGAAACATGGGAAAATGGGTTCGGTGAAAGCTCATTTCGTGTACAGATCTGTGCAATGAAGTTTCGTATAATGCTTTTGGGATCGCGATATAAACTTTCAAGTTGTTTTCGTCTGCGAGAAAACACATGATTCAAACGATTTTGGATTGGTTGTGATTTACTGGCATGGTTGGTTGAATGCGTTAAAGTTTCGAACTGTCTTGCAGCAAATTAATTAGATTTTAGTAGATATTTTTGTTAATATAGATATTATTTAGTAAATTATAATCTTATATTTTTAATCGTAGATATTATTGATATATACATTAAATATTGTGGAAATGAGTAATGGGTAAAAATCGGGTGCAGAAAAGTACACTATTCCCAAATAACATTTTTTATTGTGATTAAAATTATTTGGTAGTACAAAACCATTATAATCAATTCAAGTCGAAGCAAACCTTTAATCACTAAAACGAAAACATTAACAAGCTGTCCCATTAATGGAAATCTTTGTTTACAAAGTGCAAATTAAATGAGCAAATAGAACGAAATTAATGGCTTACTTAATATGCTTAAAAGAAGTGAGAAAAAGCAATTTAAAATTTATCTCAAAGAGAAGTAAATCGAAAACGCTTTCTTTTATTAAATTATAATATTCAAATAATCGCGCCAAACATTTTGCGCCTAATATGTGAACATCATCGTTCCGTTTCATATCCTTCTCTAGCAAATGTCATTCTGTTGCTGTCTAATGTTCCTGGCGTTGACTTACACAGGAACAAGTCAAATTGTGTACATACGAGAGGTGTCGTTTCTTAGTTTAGATATTCTTTGGTCGTGTAATAATCAAAACTTATACCAAGCTTAAGTTTCTCGTATTCGAGCGGTCGATGTTCGCCTACATTTCTGGGGCCCTAGTTGCACTTCCATTAGCACGTCCGTTCATAAAAATTATGTCCGCGTTGTCAAATCTCGTAAACGCAGTCATTCCAATTTTCAAAAAGTTCAAAAATCAAAAAAAATTTAATGAAAAAAGGGTTCAACACTAATTTAAGCAGAACTTCCAAATAGAGAAAGAACTTGGAATTGGAAACCTGAAGTGAAATAGATTGTAGTATAATTAAAGTGACCCTACTCTACGTCAAATTTAAGGTGTAGATTCGAAAATCCCTTTCGGCAGGTAGATTTCGAAGTGTTTTTGATTGCATTTTTTGGCGTAATTTTTTTCAGAATCGAGAAACTATTTCTGACTGATAAACTACTCATCTAGAGCTTTTCAACGATACCCCACAAGACGTGGTTCTAAGAATTTGAAAGTGCCAGCCCCACCCCTACTCACATCCCCAAAAACTCGTGACTAGTGGGTGTCATCTTACACTTCAGAGAGAGTATTCTAATTTATGCAATAAAGTTTCTATTGACATGAGGAAAACTGCAACTAGCTCATTGTCAGACGAAAATTTGGATGTCGAGACTGTGGAGAAGTATATTACACGGTCGTGCAGTTGAAAGCACGTAGAATAGTACACAAAACGCAGTTTTCTTGTGAATATTGCGGTGAACAATGTTCTGCCAAGGTGCCCTTGGAATTTCACAAAGATATTTTGTGCAGGCAAAATGGCCGCTGTGCTAGAAGGCTTCCAAAATCCATTTACTACAGCACAAAAAAAAAAACGGCGTATGCCTATTCTGATACAAAACGGGAATCAAAAAAATGTGATCAAAATATGGCAGTGAGGAACTGGATCTACAATCTGACGACTGCTACACCATAAGAATTGTGTGAAGCCAATCCTCTGAGTACTTCTCAGACACGCGAGTCAATTCTCATCGAGGAGTGAAGGATCAGACGGATAAATACCGAATATTTATAATTTATTTGTAAATGATTTGTGATTGTAATTTGTAATTTTTTTTAGTAAATAAATTTCCCATTTTCTTTTAGAATTAAAGAAAAAGATTATCGTGTTTTATTTTAAATGCTTTTGATTCCTTTTTCAAAATTTTCAACATTCCTGAAATAACAAAGTCAACGAAACCAAATTAAATGTTTTTGATGAAATTACTTTCTCTCACTCATTTCTGTCGTATTCATTGTGATTAGACCCCAGTGTTCTGCCAGCCCCATAAGTGTAAAATTGTGCTACAGAACTACAAAAAGAAATATATGTAATATTATATGTTCTTACATTTATAAAATAAAGAAATAGACCGAATGAGTAAATAATTTGTATTTTATATAAAAACATCTTGGTCACTAGCATCAGCTATCTGTGTCATTGAATTTCTAATTTAAAATTTAGATTGCCCGAAAGTATGAGCCGTGAGACGGAATTAGATTTTTTAAGAAATAAAAGTAACTTTAATAGGTTTCAAAAATTATATATTTAGATTTCGAGGTTCACAAAGGTTGGATTATGTTAACGATACGAGTTCTAGATTTCGAACAGAATTTTAACAAAGCAAAAATTACCATTGTGATTCCTGTTAGTAATATATTTATAGCACTTTTGAAAGCGCCGTTTTGAAAAGTGACAGACGCTTAAATATTCTGTGCATATGTTCACAAACGGCGAGTCGATCATTTGACTAAAAAGATTAAAAAGAAAAGAAAAGTGTTCGTTCGTTTTTGCTATTATAACAGATAATTTGCAATCAGATCAGTGGTGAGTAATTTATATTAAGTTAAGTATTATTAAGCTTAAAACTACCTTAAGCAGAAAATGTAAATGTGCCATGTATTTTTGCAACTAGTGATTTAATTTTAATTACTCTTCTTAAATTTCATCAACAGGAATATGGAGTTTAATTTTCGAATTATTAGACTTCCGGAAGAAGGAGGCCAGCGAGGAAGCGGAGGAGGCCAGCGGCGCGGCGGCCAGCGAGTAAACGGAGGAGGCGGAAGCGGAGGCGCGCAGCGAGAAGGCGGCGCTCAACGGCAACGGCAAGGAGGGAGGTGGAGCGGAGGAGGCGCCTGGAAGGTTTCCTGGCCGCAGGAAACCGGGAAGCCGGGAGGAGGGCAGAGGACGCTGCCAGGGTCGCGAGGGAGGGCGAGGGTGGCGGGGGAGGACTTAGATATGATCTGTCAGATCACAAGCGGAATACGAGAGGAGGAGCCGCATAGAGGCGGTCCGAGCGGAAATTATTGCGCCAGATGGTGATCAGCAGATGATCCAATTTGATGACGATTTGATCTAATTTGATGACGCATAATAAATATATTTGTGCCGTCGCCAATATTATTTAGTTTTTGCCCACTTTGTGCGACTTCATAAAATATCGTAGTAGTTTTATGAAGTCGTAGTAGTAGTAGTTTTTGATTGTATTGTTATTTTGTTTTGGAAAAAATAGATGATTTTAAAAGGTTCAACAAGAAAGACGTATTTTTCCCCTTTTTTTTAAAAAACGACATTGCCGACAATTAAAATATTTGTTTTTTTTTTAAGTAGTAATTGTTTATTTTGTTTTCCCTATTTTCTTTTCTCTGTAGTTGGTTGTTTTTATAAACATAGATCTGACATGGTTGGAATGGATGGAGAATCTTTGACAGACAGAGGCGTTCGGAAAGCCCACCGCCGGAATTTTCCAGCGAATTATCAAGTTTTGGTAGAAAAACCGCCATTACGTGGCATGATTGCCGCTATCATGTCGGTTTGTTTGGTGTATAATATGAACGGAGGATTAAACGATATCCATATCGCATTTGCACTTTTCACTGCTGCCAATCTATATCACATATCTCACGTAAAAGCGCAGATTCCCGGTTGCAATTGCTCTAACTCATACACAACAAGGTGCTCAACCGTTGAACCATGATGAAACTGCCATATGATCCATCCCTATCAATCGTTTCGACCTGTTATAATGTAATTTCATAATTCATGGCTTACTAGAAGATCAATGAGCGACTGATTGCAGACGGAAGTCAACGGATAGAGTTGCAGCTGACGACGTCATGGTTAGCTCTAGGAAAATTAGATCAACATCATCATTAGACAACCTAACAATATACTAGACAAACTCTTCTGATTATATTCCGCTCCTGCAGCTCTTTTGTGGTCGGTCCGCAGGAAAATGTTATCGATGCAACGATCGCCACGACAAAGGTGTTCTTGTCAAATAAACTCCTGCAATGTCATTAAACGCAAAGAACATATTAGTGATTTGCTTCTGGACCCAAAACGGTGTAGGATTACAAATCACTTTACACCTTTGAAGGAATACTTTCGATTTTCATCAGATACAATTTAAAAAAACATTTTCTTTGACAGACAGAATTGAAGTTTGAACTTTGAACTATTGACATTTTAGTGACATCTGTTTAGAACATGGGAAATCGTTACGTGAAATTAACGTGATTTTTTCAAAAAAAATTAATATTTTTCCAGTTTATGAATATCAAATTTTCGTGTAAGTCGTGTATATTAATTAATAACTTACTGGCCATTATTTATTTTAATAATTATTCCTTTTTTGGTTTAAAAAATTTCCCACGAATAGGAATAGTTAGCAGCACTTTTGAAAGCGCCGTTTTGAAAAGTGACAGTCTGAAAGGTACGCGAGTCGAGAAGTTGTGTTTTTAATAATAACAAAGAAAAGTGGTGGTTCGTTCGTTAGCTTAAAACATTTAATAAAATAGCAGAAAATGTAAATGGCGTGAAATTAAAAAGAAAAGAAAAATGTTCGTTCGTTTTTGCATTGTGTTTTTAATAATAACAAAGAAAAGTGTTGGTTCGTTCGTTAGCTTAAAACTTTTAATAAAATAGCAGAAAATGTAAATGGCGTGAAATTAAAAAGAAAAGAAAAGTGTTCGTTCGTTTTTACATTGTGTTTTTAATAATAACAAAGAAAAGTGTTCGTTCGTTTTTGCGAATATTTGCAATAATTTGCAGATAATTTGCAATCAGATCAGTGGTGAGTAATTTATATTAAATTAAGTATTAATGATAAATATAAAGCTTGTCGCTATGCAAATGCAAGAATAGAATCTATACATCTAGAGCAGTGACGGGCAAGCCTATTCTCGCGGGGATTTGAGATTTCAGAGTACGCTACTATGTTCTGTGATCTGTCTATGGTAAGACCTTTTGACGTGAATGGTTTCAAGTTTCCCAGCGACAAGCTTTATAGTAGATAGGTAACAACGGATTCAGCGTGAATACAAATGTATTTGATCAACTTCAATCCGATCACCTTACTACACTTACATATTTTTCTTGTTTTCTCCTTTTTAGTACACGTATATAAAGCTTGTGCCTAACAATTTTTTTTTATTTTATTTTTTTCCTCTCGTTTCATTTAGTTTTGATCCCAAACTTTTGTATTTTTTCCAAAAATAAATGTTTATAAAATTGATTTTGCCATTCCCGTATGTTTTTTCATTTCTTTTTCCTTCCCTGGCTAGTTTCCTTCACCGCTTACGTGGATGTCGCGTTCCCGCGACTTGTCGGTAAAATGTTCCCCTTGGGTTTTCTTTTTTTTCTTTCACTCTTCTGGTTTCTTCCCCAATGTTTTGCCGATGTTGTGATTGGTTTTGCCGTGCCCAGTGCTCGCCGCTAGGTTTGCTAGTTATTCTCTAATCTACCGCGGCCCCGCTGCCTTTGGTTTCCGAATGCATTCGCGGTGCCTGGTCGATGTAATCCATCGGATAGTAACTTTCTCGCTGTAACGCTTGTCTCCTAGCTCGTTCTACTTTTATCTCCCCTCATGACCCTATCGTAATTGTTTTCATAACAACTATTTGATTCGTCTTCGTGTTCTTGCTCGACATACGGTTTTAGATGATTGTTATGAATGACTTTTAACCTTTTTCGTATCTGTATCTCCGTATTCACTGGAAATACGATCGAGGTTACTTTATACTTTATAGGGATCTTCTCAGATTTCGTTCAATAAAACGTTGGTATATGTTAAAACAGAAGGTTTAGAATCATGTACATTAGGGTGGATCGCACTTATATGTAAAAATTTTTTTTTAATCGGAATCTACCTATGCGGAAAAGATGTTCGTTCTATGGTAAGCAGAGTAAGAGAATAATAATAATAAAAAAAAAATTTTTGGGTTAAGCACTGCCGCAAGGGCGTTGAATCTTAGAAAATATGTGTAAAAAGGCTTAATTTTGTTTAGATTATTTTAGTTTGTTTTCTTACAATATAAATAACCAAAAGTGATGATTAGTGAATTAGTGAAGCTTGAATAAGTCGGAAGTCATGGAATGGTCCAAACGGGATACGTTCCGACCACGCAATGACAAACGGATTGCTGGAACCCCAAGCAATGCAACGTATAAGGTTCGTATCTTCAATATATCAGCTTTGGACCTTTGTGCGACAGATTATGTGGGAAAATGTGGCAGAGCCTCCACTGACTGAACGATTTAGTGATGACATGATTTTAGAAGCAATAGTGAACCCAGCAATCATTTTAACAGCAATACTACCCACTACCGAGGGATTTCCCTGTCACACTCAAGCAACAGAACGAATGGTGAAAATATTTAATCACCATCTGCCTTGTCTGCGGGCCAATCAGAAGAGACGGGCTTATAAGTAATCGCCTGCAATCACTAAAACGCACGCCAGTTTTCAACACTAAACGTGATTACTGCCCATTGTAATTTCGACGGCTTTTTTCTGGTTTTTCTTTATTTAATACTAATTGTATCTTTGTATCTGAAGATTTTTCATATTCCTAATCATGTAATATGTGTCCTCTTACTGCAATAAACATTAAAAAATACTGACATGCCTGTTTAACTTTAACAATAATCACTTTGACTTTTGACCATAAAAAGACTGAATTATCAAAATTTCAGTCTCATTATTGCAGTGCCTAAACTAATTTTTGTTTTATTTATTTTTCCCTTCATAGGTATATATGCCATAGAACATCTTTTCCGCATAGGTAGTATTTAAAATTCTGAAAAACAAATTTTCGATCCACCCTAATGTACATACAGGAACGTAAAGATTCGACAGGAAATACTGGAAAGGGACTGGCAAGATTACCATCAGTTATTTCAGGAATTATTGGCGGCTGTCAGTGCAACAGATGTAGCAGCGCAGATAGAGGAAGAAGAGCGGGTTAGAGCAGCGTATTGCGAAGCAAATAAGAAGCTTCAAGAAAAGCTAGATGAACTGCAACCAGTTTTACAGGATGTACAGTCATGTACAGATGAACAAATCCAGCTACAGGTGAACATGCCGCTTCAGCAACACGATATGAAAAATACGTGGGACGAGTTCAACGGCACATATAATGGTTAGGTTTTCGAGATAGGTTCATCGCTGCAGTGCACGAGAATGATCAAGTATCCGCAGCATTCAAATTTTCATACTTGAGAAAATCCCTAACTGGCCGCACTGCTAGAACATTGGGTGAATGGCAGCTCACGGAGGAGAATTGCCGGGAGGCGTGGGATCGAATAAATCAAATTTACAATAAAAAATACTTGATTGGACATGTACAATGATTACGTAGAAGTATACCAATCAGCCCGTCTCAACCCAGGACCATATATTGTCAAGTACCTGGATTATACATTTTTTAACAATATTGAGAAAATGCAAGCTCTTATTTCCATAAGACCTGGAAGGACAACAGGGGATGCAGTTGTCACTGATATCAGAGGCCTGAGATATAGCCCAGATAGATCCATCATGTTTAAAATTCATCACTCAGAAGAATGGAAACGAATAAAAATAAAACTATTTCATCGTATGATGCCCACCCCCAACTTTATGATGGACCTATACCAATTCAAAAGGAGAAATTTCAACATTTAATGGATTTAAAACTGTCTTTGAATAGAGACTACCATGCGTTCTGCGATAGTTTGTCTCACTTATAAAATGTAAATATTATTGTTAAAGTTATAAAAGTATTTAATAAAGTTTTTTTTCACAAACCTGATTATTAGTTTTTATTAATAAAATATCATAGTACAAATTAGTTGTTTATAAAGTGTTTTATTGGTTTTCTGAAAACTGAAAATGGCCCAAGTCCTAAAATAGTCAAAAACTAAATATGCAAATTGCCTATATAACCCAGTAACCTAATACATTTTACCTTGCATGAAATGGGGTAGTAGGTTTCTTTTTTTTGTGTTGTATGTGATAAAACCAAGATGCAAAATCCAAATTTTCGACCTCGGCGAAAGTGATGCTTCAGGGTTGAAATTGGCTAAACTTAAAAAAAATTCAAAATTTGGCAATTTTAACAATTATTTGTGGAGCCATATCTTGGAAACTATTAGACCTACAATAACCATTTTGGTCTTAAATTGTAGGTAATTTAATGTTCTTTAAAAATGATAATAGTTGTTTTTTTATGAAAAAGTTATGCTTCTGGGTCAAAATTGGCCAAACGTAAAAAAAGTGCAAAATTCGGCCGATTTTTACGCTTTTTGGCCGTGATCCGGAAGGCCCGGAAACCTACTACCCCATTTCATACAAAGTACACCCTGCTTTTGATGACAAGGTTACTGGGTTAAGTTAGATTATTCGGACTTACGTTTGAGGAATACCAAAAAAAATTAATAAACTTTATTGCCTTTTATAATACACTGGAAACTGACGAGGAAAGAAGAGATAATTATAATTCATTCTTCATAAAATTAAATAGTAATGGCCAAAAATGGGGAGTATTTAATTAGCAACACTGAATGTGAACTCTATTATTTCAAAGAGGAGGCAGAGGGAGTTAAGTGAACTACTGGAATGTAATAAAACTGACATTATGCTAATAATTAATGAAGCACATGTGAAAGGAAAGAACAAAATTTACATTAAAAACTACAATATAGAGAGAAATGATCATAAACAAGGAACGGCGATTCTGGTTAACAAAGGCATTAAATATAAGAAGATAAATAGAAGACACAAATATTTCGGAAACTAATTTAATAATAGAAGTTAAAAAACAGGACAACAGCAGTATGAGGATTTTGATAACGTCGGTGTTGTGTTTACTAATTAAATAAACGTCAAAACACAACATTCTCACCGCTGATCTCCTATAAAATCATAGATCCCATAAAATAAAACTCTCAAATTAAACCAATCCAAAGAACTTTCCGGAACACGAAAAAATATCTCTAGATCAAAATTCCCATTCAAAAGAACTTTCGAGAACCCGAGAAAAGAGTATAAAAGCGGGGACACACTCGAAAAGTTCAAATTACAACGATCCACCATGTAGAGAACTAATCTACACGATCAGAGTAATAATCTGATTTCAAACGCAGAGTATTAATCTGCAACAAGCCCTTTTGCCTTAGCAAAAATACAAAACAGATCGCAGCGATCCACCAAGTGAACAGTAATCTACTAAATCAGAGAAATAATCTGATTTCAAAACGCAGAGTATTAATCTGCCAAACAAAAGCCCTTAAAGAATTAATTTAAGACATAACAATAATACAGAAAAACAAACAAATATGTCGAAAAATACGCATCGTAGCAAAAAAAATAATAACATGAAAAGTTAATATTTCCAAGAGGGACATCTGTCTATGCCATCATTAACCACCCCCAACCTCTCTGTGTGGGTGGAGTGGGGGGTAACTTTAAAATTTCAAATTAGAAACCCCACTTTTTTTGCCGATTTTGATAGTACGTTAAAAAAGAAATAACTTTTACTTGAAACTTTTTTTTCGATTTGTGGCAGATGGCGCTGTAATCAGCGAAATTTAATTTTGTTGTTTTTTGCATAAAGAACCGATTTCTTCGATTCAACAATACATTTGCAATTCAAAAGAACACTTTTACAGTCTAAAATCATGATATTCTCCATAAAAATTTTACTTACTTTAACACATTTCAATTTATAGGGTGATATTTTAGACTTTTAGTTTTTAATTCAAAGAAAAAACAGAAAAAATTTTAAAATTTACATGATTTTTAATTCAGTCGATAAATTAATCAGAAATCTGCCCTGATGAATTCTCATTATTCAATGCTATTTATAGTTTGTCGGCAAACACAGGGGCACGTCGTACGGAAGACCTTGGAAATATCGTTGATTATGAGCTGAAAACGCTTGCAAAGATTTTGAATGGTTCTCAATCACTCTGGATGAATCAACTGATGTTACTGACTCGGCTCAAGTGGTTTTATTTGTTCGTGGCGTGAATAGTGAATTTAAAATAACAGCAGAGTTGACAGACGTTCACTCTATTAAGAGTAATGTGACCGGAGACCAAATTTTCGCTAAAGTAAGTGAAACCATTTCTAACCTTGGACTTGATTTCAAATGCCTGAAAGGTGTTATTACAGATGGCGGAAAAAATATGTCTGGTTCAAAAACCGGGACACGATACCGATAACTGTGGCAAATTAAATTTTTGAAATTTTCCGAAGGATTTTGGGTCGCTGATCACGGGAAAAATAATTAAAAAAATCCTAGATGGACCGTTTACGAGATATCCTTCGAAAAACATTCTGTTCATCTGGCTCCCAAAATCCTTCGGAAACTGGTTTATGGGGTGGGCCCGAGTGGGGGTGGGAATTTTTGATCCACCACCTTGTTGTGGTCGGCTCAGCTGTGAGGAAATATCCGAATTTCAGAAGGGAAAAATTACCTCACAGCTGACCAAATATTCGACCCAACGATGACTTCGCTGCTATCACGGCGGGGAGTTGGGCTGACAATAAAAAGGTACTAGAGGCGGAACTTAACCTATGCGCAACGTGCATCCGCCTTCTGGAACATTTCCCAGCCTGCATGGCCACCGCGGTGCGGTCGACACGAGGGGGGTCGGTCCCGGTTCGACGGAGATCACCTCTCGATTCCGATTGGAGGAAGATCGCGTGATCTGCGGCGAACCGGGACCGACATTCCGCTGCTAGAATGTTCTAGGCGATGCGGATGTGTGGGGAAATCAGCCCCGGAAGTCTGTGCAGCGGGCAGTCAGCGCCGAACCCACGAAAAGAAAAGACGTTTTTGTTGGGACGATCAAGTGGGATTGAGTAGATTGGAGAAAGTGAAGAAGCAATAGAAAATTGAGTTGGATTAAAAACAAAGTAATTGGGTTGACACCAATAGGATTCCCTTCCCAATTAGGGACATGGAAGGGAATAGAGGGAGGATAGGGGCAGTCCAAGGGGACATCGACATCTTCGTCCCCCCTCAGTGCAGGTAGGTCCGACCATGTTTTCCCCCGTCGTCGTCATTTTTTTCCAGGTACCCCCGTCGCGAACCTCGGTGGTTCGTTCCCATCTAGCACGAGACCCTTCGTTATGCGGGTCAAGGCCCTGGTCGGCGCGGACGTTTTTGGGCCAACCCCCCCACACCTACCGCCATGCTAGCCGTCAAGCTCGTGCGCGTCCCATTGCCGACAGGGGGAAGCTCTTTAGCCGGGCGCTTCCTGGCAACAGCTGTCTTGACGGGACTGTCATCTGGCGGCCGTAAGGAACAGCCTCCAGGTGCTAGTCCCTGCCTGCTCATTAGTGCAGGCACCCAAAGCATATTGTCAAAAATATGCCTGCTACGTCATAACAACCTATCATCCATTAAATATATCTTCGAAATATTTTTTATGGACGAATTAGCTGAAAATTACCTTGCGCTTTTATATCTCATATAGGAATTTTATTGAATAATGTTATTAAAACATTAGAATCAGAGACAGTATCAGGACCTTCTGTTCCTTGTATTATTAATGAATTAACACTTTCTTTGAAAAATAGGAAAGAAGATCATTTTTACGGTAGCCATACCATGAACGTTTTGAATAAATGCGATGAGGTGCGAAAAGTAAGTTGCGTGAAGGCCGAATTTGAGATATATATTGATAAAATCATAGAGTATATAGCAAACCGAACAGAAATATATGATGTTTTTAAACAATTCAACATTTTTAAAAGTAATTGCATGTGGCATCCGGATTTTTCTAAAATGTCGAACATGTTCACGCCATTTGAGCACACGTGAGCACAACAAGCCAAGAAGAATAGATGCGAACGCAGCCTATTGCGACGAAGAGGGACGATGACATCATTATGATATTATCTGACATGAAGTAAATATTAAAAATTAAAATTAAATGAAGTAAAAATTAATGTTAAAAACAGAACATTATCCGGCAATATAATATTGTAATTCATGTGAACGAATTTTTCAATCAATTTACTTACACATATATAAAAAGTTATATCCATAATACAAACGAATTCGATGAATTAAATATGGAAGATGCATGGTAAAATATTTTAAAATGTAGAAATTTACCTAATCTAATATATGGCAGGACAATCAAGGAGGCCAACAGGCACGCTAGCAGCATAGTTCACTGTATAATACTGAATTTTTCCATGGAAGTATCATTAAAAATGGCCAAGACACGAATTTTTTTCATTAACAGTATACGTTCCCCTCTATTTCTCGGAAATTTCCAAAATGTCCGTTTTGCTCACATTAAAAGTGACTATAAAAAAATCGGTTCTGTGGTTCCAGAGAAACAGTTTTCACCCCTTTTCACCCCCTTAAGGATGGAATTTTAAAAAACCGTCAAGACACTGTTCAAAGATACTGTCAAAATTTCAAGTGTCTACCTATTATAGTTTAGGCTCTACGTTGCTCTACGTTGATTCTCTCTCAGTCAGTCAGGACAAATGCACCATTATTTAGAGATAGATTATATAGCTTTTTCTTTTTGCTTAGCTCCTAAGGGTCGTAGCGTGATGTTAGATAGCCTATAACCTTCCTCAAGAATTGGGCTATCAAATGCAAAAAGAATTATTCAAATCTGACTGGTAGTCCCAGAGATTAGCGCGTTCAAGCAAAGCAAACAAACAAACTCTTCAGCTTTATTATATTAGTATAGATGTTCATATGACATTATCGGTTTTCAAGTCATATCGTGGTGAGGATTGTATTGAGTGGTTCGTGCGCGAATTGAAGCAGTTTTGCTGAAGATTTAGAAACTGTTTTTCTTTGCCCTCTGCTCATGAATCAGACGACTGCTGAGGGAATTAAGTTTTTTGAAACCGCGGCACTCTGCCATATATGAGAGAAGCCATTCACATAAGATGATAAAAAGGTGAGCGATCACTGTCATCTAACAGGTAAGTACAGAGGCCCAGCACAAGAGGGGTGTAACATTAATTTTCAGGATAGTCACAGCATCCCAGTAATTTTCCACAACTTTAGCGGCTACGATGCCCATTTCATTATTAAAAATATAGCTTCCGATCTCCAAGGCCGCATTTATCTCCTACCAATTAACACAGAATGGTATATATCCTTCACTAAGCGTTTAGATGAATACCCCATTGAATTCCGCTTCATTGATTCCAATAAATTCATGGCAAGTAGCCTCGATACCCTGTCCTCGTATTTAACCACTTTCCCAATCTTAAAATCCCAGTTTCAAAATTTAACAGGCTCCCAATTTAATCTACTAACACGTGGATATATCCAATCCGAGTATATCCCTACGATTATATCAATTGCCCTTCAAAATTTCTAGAAAACAAACTACTCGAAATGCATCAATTTTATAATAAATTAAATGAAACTAACATTAGCCAGGAAGATTATGCACATGCCTGCAACGTTTGGAAAGAGTTCGATATTCAGAATTTGGGTGAATATTCCAATCTGTATTTGAAAACAGATGTACTTCTTCTAGCTGATGTTTTCGAATAATTCCGTTCAAGTTGCCGTGAGACTTATGGATTAGATCCTGCTCACTATTATACATTTCCTGGGTATACTTGGGACGCAATGCTCAAATATACTAGCATTATCCTGAAGCTATTGACTGATGTGGATATTCTCCTATTTATAGAGCTAGGTATTCGAGGTGGTCTAAGTCAATGCTCTAAACAATACTCAAAGGCCAAAAATCAGTACATGCCCAACTATGATCCCTCTCAACCATCAAAATTTCTCATGTATAATGATATTAATAACCACTATAGTTGAACAATGTATCAACTTCTATCTCACAGTTGCCTCAAGTGGGTAGAAAATGTATTCAATTTTAAAGTTGAAGATGTAGCCGATGAAGTGGATCTGGAGTATCCCCAAGTAATTCACGACCTCCATAAATACCTCTCTATTTGCCGCAAACATTATAGCGTTCCAAATTAAAAAAAGAACCCTTTCAAATAAAACGAAATACGTTATTCAATATCGCAGTTTGAAACAAGCCCTCTTTCACGGATTAAAATTAACAAAAATTCAGCGCGTTCTCCAATTTTATCAGCCTACATGGCTAAAGTCCTACATTGATCTAAATACCAGCCTTCGAGCATTGGCCAAAAATGAATTCCAGAAAAATCACTTTAAGCTCATGAACAACGCTGTTTTCGGCAAGACTATATAGAACGTTCGGAATTATAGCATTGTTAGCTGGTAACTAAGTGGTGGGGGCGATATGGAGCTAAGCATTTATTTCAATAAGCCGATATAATTATGTTCCGAACGACGACTATGAACATACTTCAAGAGGAAGACAATATCCTGAAGCATTCGAAGTTAAAAGGATATCATACGATTTTGTCAAAAACTATGAAAAAAATAAGATCTATTCGTCAAGTCGAGCCGGGTAGGAAGGTCGGAGACCCCACTGTAAACGATAAAAAGGTAATCAAGTATTCAACAGCTGGTGAAGTTCAAGTAAGATTGCAGTTTGATTCTGAATTCATTGAATACCTGTAAGAAAAAAGAAAGAATTGGTTGTTGATAAATTAAAGGATTTTGCGCAAACCCGTACTGTTCCCATTAATATAAATTATCAAAAATGGTATAGCGGCGAAATATATATATTATATAAGCTATAAATGTAAAGTGTACCTACAAATGGGTTCATCTCCAGCAACTCGAAAATGTTATACAGAAGGATTATCACTATTTTTATGATAACCTTCCTCACTTGAATAAAAACGACTGAGCATCATCTTGTTCAACAATTTGTTATTTTATTTTATATATTTTTAGAAACTCTTCCGGCACACAGGGTTGAACCTGCAAGACCGTTTGTAAATTCAGGAGTGGATTTGTGCGGGCCGATATGGACTCACTTCAGCGGTGTTCTGCTGTTTCGCTACCAAGGCCAGGCACTTATAACTAGTAAGCGACTTAACAACACAAGGATTCCTTGGAGCATTGAAACGCTTTATGGCAAGGCGTGGTCACTGTAGAAATATCTACTGTGACAATGCTACCAATTTCGTGGGAGGAAGGAATGATCTAAGACAACTGAATGAGTCCATCTACTCAACTAATGCCAGAAAAGAGATAAACTTCACTTGCGAAAGCAAAGGAATGGACTTCCATTTCATCCCACCCCGAGCACCACACTTCGGAGGTCTTTGGGAAGCCGCAGTGAAGTCCGCCAAGCATCTATTGGTGAGGACAATAGGCAACGCCTCACTAACATATGAGGAACTAGAGACAGTCATAGTTCAGATTGAGGCCATCCTGAATTCCAGGCCACTCACAACAATGTCTTCAAATCCAAATGACCTCTCCGCGTTAACCCCCGGTCACTTCTTCATCGGAGAACCCTTAACCAGCAACATCGACGCGCGAGCAGAACCCGAATGAGCCAACCTATTAACGCGATGGAAGTTAGTCACCCAGCTAAAAAACGAATTTTGGAGAAGATGGGCGCGAGAATACCTAAATGAACTCCAACAACGGCAGAAATGGAAGCACCCAGTGGAAAATCTGAGTCCAGGTACTCTTGTCATCATCAAAGAAGATAACGTACCACTCTTAAAGTGGCCAATGGGGAGAATAGAATGAAGAAAAGCCATGAGCAAATCGCAGAACAATTCAAGCATATTGAAGCCAAGGTAAATGCTCTAATACAATCTACTAATAACCTGTCAATACGGCTACAGGAAGAAAGTCTAAATCTCCTATTTACATCGCTATCCATCCAAACAATTTTGGTTTCATCAAATATCCAGCGGGCTCAATTTCTAATCACAGACATCCTGGCCGACACACACCACGGACACGTCAGTCCGCAACTAATCACTCTAAGTCAGTTAAAGCAGCAGTTAGTCCAAATCAAAGACCACCTCACCCCGCTATTACACCACCCGATAGAACCAAGCGATGTTCTGAAATTATACAACCTAATGAAGATAGCGACCCGAGTAACGCATAGATATGTCATATTTAAGGTTACAGTGCAACTACTAACTTTGGATAAATTTGAGCTATTTTGCATCCAACCAATACCCGTATGGTACAACGATACATTTCTCGGAATCCAACCATCTTCACCGTTCCTGATCATTAATCTACATCGCGACCTTGACTATCCACTGACAGAAACAGAACTGCAAGCATGTCTGTCAGTACAAGAAGACCATCATATCTGCAAGCACACACATCCACTGTATAAACAAGGCTCCCAGAGAAGCTCATGTGAAGTTGGATTGATGAATGGCATCCCATCTCCACAAGAATGTCACATAACAAATTTAGGAAAAGAGTCCCATGGATACATATGAGCAACCAGAATCAATGGATATATGCAATGAAAGAAACCACTGCCATAAAAATAGTCTGCGGCTGCAACGTCACATCACCTACCATTAAAGGATCCGGAATCCTTGAACTACGAGATAATTGCATCATCAAGCAACAATATGTGACAATACAGAGTCATAACATACGACCAACCATCGCAAGAACTTCATAAACTGCGACAAGCTCAATTACAGACACGTTAAAACAAGAAAAATTAGCAGTTGCGATTCGTCCAGTTCAACCATATACCATCAATGTAGAAGACTTCAACAACCTAAAGGACAGGATCAATAAACAACTAATCAACACTGAGCTACATTCCAAATATAGGCCTCATGATATTCATACATTGACAGTGGGATACATTGCAATAGCCGCAGCAATGTCTCTAGCCGGATGGTTAGTGTGGAAATTCACCCCCAAGACTTGCATCATTAAAAGCAGAGGTAAACCTACCCCTCATCCGCGAAGAAGAGCTACGAGTGCCAACGACTTCACTGTCAATTTAGAAGTCTAAATGTAGAAAGTATTGAATAAATAATTCAATGCGGGGGAGGATGTTTAGGCTTAAGAAAATAAATTTTGCAATCAAAATTAATTATATGTAATTTGCATTTCTTATTTTCGCATAATTTGCATTTCGTTATTCAAAAATCAAAAATTAAATTTTATTGTCTAGACTTAAGAATTCAATCATTGCATTCAATGCATTTTGCCGGGTCCAATTTCTCGCAGCCAATCAACCACTGCAACAAGGGGAATGGAATTGCACATTAGCGTTGATCCCAAAAAATGCACAGTTGACCAAAAGGTCATTCTACTGCACGGGAACCAGCAACATTCCAGAAAAGGTGCAAACTTGCAAGTTCAGCATGCAAGTGCAATGCCGTGCCGTGCCGCGTGATCGAGGGAACGAAATACCTAATTATAATTGTAGTAGTAAGTCGAAGTTATTTTCAATCAGCCAAGCCGTTTCAGTCGGTTAATCTCTAGTTTATTTTCAGCTTTCAGTAATTACTTAATGCCCCAAACTAAGCGTTCTACTACAAGCACCAGGCACGCTCTCAACACTAAAGCCTAGTACGCTGTTCGGGCTAAAAAATTTCTCCCATTTAAAACCTATGTAAAAAAAATGCGGATAAATGCGTCTAAAAGTGCAGATAAATTTATCCCTGAAATCGGTACGCTGTTCGGGCTAAAAATGGAGATAAAATTTGACATTTTAATTTCAAGTGTAGATGGCATTAGTGATCACATGTAGAGTTTTGTTTCAGGTTTTCATCCGCCAAGAAATGGAATTGCATTTTTTCAGAGGATAAAAATTGACAGTTCTGATTTTGCGCGCATTTACTGTGTTTACTTTTCCGTGAATTTGTAAGATTGTTTTAATTTTATTGAATTGTAGGTAATTTATCAAATAGTTTTTAAAATAAATTATCACATAAAGTTATTTCATAGATGAATAATTACTTTTCGGACCATCATTGGGATGATTCAAGAGCAGATGACATGTTTTCTGACCATCAGCCAATATTATCATCAACCCCAGCCAGAAGAGAAACAGTGAAAGAGAAACGCAATCCAAAGGCAAAGAACATTAAACCGAACAGTCTGAATATTGGCAAAAAGAAAAATACTTTGAATGAAGATGAGAGAAGGCTGTTCATCAATTTGGTCAGAAGCCATTCACTGATTTGGGATCTGGCGAATGCATCCCACTCAAATTCAATTGAAGTGAACAGATCATGGGAAAAAATAAGCAAGGAAATTGGCAGATCTGGTAGATATATTAATCACATCTTCAAAAATCACAGTGCTTTTAGTTACAGAGTGCAAAAGTAATTGGAAGTCGTTGCTTGCCAGCAGAAGATATAAAATTAAAACCCAACGAATGAAAAAGTCTGGTGATGCAGGTGGAGAACCAATTGAGGAGCCTGTTTTACGAGATGACACTGATTTTTCGGTTGTACGAGAGCTTTCTTTTATTCCAGATACTTCAACACAAAGAAAGTAAGCGTATTACTTGATTCAATAACAATTCCTTGACTTGCAAAATCCAATTTCAGAACAACCATTTCAGATGAGTTATACGACGGAGGATCGAACTCGTTTGAATCAAAATACGCTGCTAGTGTAAGTTTTAAAAAGTATGTGCAGTAGAACTTCCAATAATTTCATTTTCTAAAATAGCGAAGCAGCAAGACAGAATTGCCACCGCAACTGGGCGCATTGGCGCAATCTCTTCAAGGCTATATTGAGAAACAGCAGGGCCAAGCCGACGTCGAAATGGCGAAGCCGTTAAGGTACCAAACGATGTTCGCGGCTCTGGATGAGCTCATGTACGATCTCCCAAAAGAAGCGGTGGAAGATCTGCATTACGAATTTATGGTAGCCATAAGAAATAAAAAAAAATCAATAAATAATGCAATTTAAAGAATTATGTTTTTATTTATTATGTAATTATTCTAACCCAGCTTACTTTCTTTGCCATGGAATGGCACCAATTGTATTGAAGTAATTCATTAAATTGTTCCGAATTATTGTTGCATTTAATGATGAGCGTCCTCTGTTTCGAAATAATGGCGCGTTTATTAAGGAATCTGTAGTAATTTCGTTTCTCCATTGTCCTAGTATCAGCTGTTCTTCTTCGTCATACTGGTCTACGTAACTAGGTGGGCAGTATTGGCTCATTCTTGTAGAAATGAAGTAATTATGGAGCAAGCAACAAGCTGTTATAATTTTTTGGGCTCTATCCGGGGAGCAAAACATAGTTCGTTTTAAACACAGCCATTTTGTGCATAAGACGCCAAAAGCATTTTCAACGCATCTTCGAGCTCGACTGAGACGATAATTGAAAATCCGTTGTTCGTCAGACATAGATTTAGTAGAAAATGGCCTCATTATTCTCTTACCCAATGGGAAAGCTCCATCACCCAGAAAGGAGTATGGCACTTGCCGACCATCAATCTCCATATCATCAGGGAAATCTATTTTGTCAGACATTACTGATTTACCAAACTTTGATGTTGCAAATATGTTCGCATCGCATTCGCTTCCCAAAGCCCCAACATCGAAGTAAACAAATTTATAATTGGCATCGCTAAACGCCATCAATACAATAGAGAAAAAACACTGCAATATGGCAAAATTCAGTTACATTTATATTTAAAATCAATAAAAATTTTACCTTGTAATTGTAAAAAAGACTGCCAGATTTATCAGGAGCTTTCAGCGGAACGTGTTTGCCATCTAAAGCGCCCGCGCAAGTAGGAAATTGCCACTTATCGCCAAACTCCTTAGCAATTTTTTTTATTGTTTCTTTGTTTATTTGTGGAGTATCCTTCCCGAATTCCGCAATTATGGCATCACACACCGTATCAATAATTGTACCAAAATGCTGTTTGCTAATTCGATAAGTTGACGCCACTTGCCTTTGAAGAGAACCAGACGATAAATATCTAAAAGCAAATAATGTTAGTACAGAAAAGTAATTCATATTATGTAACTTACTCAATCACTGCAGCAAATTTAACCTTTGCTGGAATTTCGTCTTTTCGTGTTGCTCTTTTACAGAGCAAGCGTTCTTCTATTCGCAAAAAAAACATTTTCAAAGTCATTTGCATTCATATGGAAATTTTCATGAAATGCGAAATGATGTTTTTTCAAATCGTCGAACTAAAAAATCAATATAATTATAAAAAGTACTGCAAATGAACTCAATAGTATTTTAAGAATTACATCATTGGCAAATCTCCCCTTGATGTTCCTGTCCTTTAGGTACGGATTTACTCGGTATTATGGCTTTTTTTTCTTTTTTTTACAGTATAATGTAGCCAACATTACAATTACACTAGCCGATATAACAATTATATTATCCATTCTCAATGTTAAAATAATCACAACAACTCAACTCTCAACATTTATGTTTGACGTATGTCAAAAAGTAAGCAATCTACACTCTCCAATTATCTCTACAAGCGGCTAAATTTTTCCTCAAGAAAGGGAAAGTCTACACGGATAAATTTAGCCCGAACAGCGTACTAGGCTTAAGTCAAGGTACAAGCACCTTGATCTGAAATTTCGGAACATGAAAAGTAATTGTATCCGTATCAGTAATTTCGGAACATGAAAAGTTAATTGGAAATACAATTATTGAACAAATAAAAGCCATTCTCGACTCCTCGGACTTCTCGGGAGAATCCGCAATAATTCTTCTAAATGAACTAAACCAAAAAACCGCAATAATTGTTTTAATGAACAAAACCGAGAATCCGTAATTGCGGAACATGAAATATACAAAAGTCGTATGTGGTTAGGAGTTACGGGAGACCTAACACCACCCAACATAATTTAAAATTTATTTTCCCAGACATAAAAATCCATTTCCCAAACACTCAGCAAAACGTGAGTGAAATACATTTTAGAATAATTCGCAAAATTTAGCAAAACGTGATAAAGCGTTCAGTTACAGAGCAACGAACACTTTATTAACGGTAATGCAACACCGGTCAACGAAAACGCTGCAAAATTCCCACAATGTGAATCTTCGACGATTGTCGGAGATAACAAAAGCTCAGTTTGTGAAAACCAGTGCAAGAAATAAGTTCGGTTTAACTAAGTTAAAAGTAAAGTTTCAATTAATAAAGTCAGCGTAAAAATCAAACTTTGTGTTTTGTAATTATTTTTTTTGGCTAACGTTCACGACGTAATCCTAATTGTTAGGCTCAAGAGTTGTCCAGGGTCTGAATTAATACAAATTTGATGTTTTGTTTTTAATATTATAGCAAATGAAGTCAGAAATTTTGGTCCAATACCTTCATTTTCGGCATATAAATTTGAAAATTATATGCAGGATAATCTAAAAACAATAAAAAAGGAAACAAAATCTTAGCACAATTATACAAAAGACACTGAAAAACTGCCAGTAAGTTATAATTTCAAAAGGTCATACGAGCATCAAGTTCAATATATAGACAGTATAAATTCAAAAACTTTTTATTGACGACTAAGGAACCTAACCATTGTTGTTGCATTTGTCATAATGACGAAAATATTCCAGGATTGATTACTTCATTTATAAAATCAGCAAACGCTGAAGTTGTAAAATGTACAAGATATACAGAAATTAAGGAATTTGTCAAAGAGCCTCTTAATTCGATAAATGACTTAGGAATCGTTCAAGTCTCTAAGCTACCCGAAAAGGAAGAAACCTTCACAATAGAAGAAATTAAAGATAAATATGTGAGACTTTCTTCAAAAGAACTTAGCACTTTCATATTATTACCACTCCTACATAATACTTAGATTTATACAGTGCTTCGAAAAAACAAAAACAGGAGATATAATGGTCCCATGCTTACGGTTTAAGAGTTTTTCACACAACCATTGAATTCCATGCGTGACTTGGGCATCATCAAAGTCAGCAACATTACACTTAGGTATGTCAGAAACATTTTAGTTATAGCAAATAAAATAAAAATATGTAAAACTCTCGTCATTCTGTCGAATATATTTAAATTTTGTTTGATACCATAGTCTACAAGAATTATAAGAATGCTTCAAGAATATCTAAGACCAGGAAAAGCTAAGCGTTTTATAAACGATATGCCTCGAGTTTCACCGAATCGATAAAAGGAGAATCTGTAAATTCCTTTTTTTCCAACATACAATTAAAGTTTTGGTATGCTTTAGATGTTGCCAATGAACAGATTTTCTCCGACTTAAGCACTTGGAACACACAACATTCCTAGGCAGGTGCAACTTTTCAACAACTTCCTCTTGATCCAGAATCTGAGGTAATGTTTTTTATATCGTACCATTATATATTACTGATTCAATTTGTCCAACATTTTAGATAACATGTCAGAAGAAAGCTCAATTACATCAAGCAGAAAACGGCGAAGATATGAACTACTTCCAGACTCATAATCAGATGAAAGCAGTATTTCTGAAACATCCTATACAATAGGGTGGAGCGAAAAATAGTTTTTTTCGAAATTGAAAACGCTCTAGTGTGGAAAAGTTGTTAATGACCTTCAGTAATACGCACGCAAAATTTTAATCCGGTCGGATAATATCTTGAGGTTCTCATATTCGTTTAAATTTTCGAAATGTACCCAAAAAATTCAAAATAATTAACTTTAAAAATTATAGATTTTTTAACTCTTGGTGCCTTAAAAATGTTATTTTTAGTTAATTTACCCCAAAGTTCAACTCACTGAGCACATAATTGAATATGTCGAATGGTGAAGGGGCAGGGGAAAGAAGGGCGATGAAGCGTAAATTCGACGAAAACATCTAGTTTCGGCTTTATGATAGCAATGCGTCCCACGAAAACGTACTATGTCGGAGAATAAGAACCGGGTTGTCTAACAGTCGGTCGTGTAGCAACAGGATGTGTGCTTCATATAGGCTTCATTCCTGCTCAGTCCGTGTCACTTTCATTCGGAGTTAGACCGTTTTTGCGAGCAAAACAATATTAGAAAAATGTTGAAAACACCTAAATTTTCATCGCGGCAGTTTTCAATTCCCAAAGATTTAGTTGATTCCCAGCTTCCTACATATGCAGATATTATGAGGCAATTATGTAAGACGTGGCCTTATGATTGCTCAGGGTAGTCAGAAAGATCCACCGTTTTCTAGCATTGCACTTAGCAGATATGTTCCTCTAAAAAGTTTCCTCTAAAAAAGTTCCTCTAAAAAGTTCCCTCTAAAATATTTTGGTCTAAAAAAGTTTCCTCTAAAAAAGATCCCTCTAAAATATTTTCCTCTAAATGGTTATTTTACTCTAAAAAATTCCAAGAAGCAACCCAATGACAAGCAATTTATGATTATAAGTAATTCTAAATATAAAGGACGATTTTTACAACACAGTTATAAAACAATACCCGGAGCTGCATTCGTCTTTTGTTTTATGACTTGTTTGTTTCGCTTAGTTCAACTGAACAATAAAAGTCATTGTCATTTGTCATAAACCACATGAGACAAATGACTGCCTAACAATTACAGGAAATACAAGTTCTCATTTTCTTAGACCTTTTTCAATTTATAAATACTAGAGGAAAAGACTGATTAAAATTCACTTACCAAAATACGCTTACTGAAGCAAGAAGTTTATTTCGTGAATTATTTTTTTTATTTCGTCTGATTCTTATCATGGCCTTCTCCACTGCCGGCCCCCTCAGCTATACTAAGGGCAAGCGAGGCAACGATGAACTCGTCTTCGAGGGCCACATCTTCACCCACAACAGGAAGTATATAACTCAAGACGGGAGAGAGAATCACTACTGGTCCTGTGCTGGCTATTGGACTCCAGCCAAGTGCAAATTCAATGTCACCAGTTATCATGGGGAGGTGATCAGCCAAAAGGGGACTCTCTCGTGCGAAGCGGAACCAGAGCAAGTGATGGCCAAGGATATTCGTGCTAGGACCCGTGAGACCGCGAAAACATCCAACGAGCAACCCAAAAATATCGTTGAAACCACCATCACTGGTATTCCTGCCTCGCGTACGATGCGCTCACTGAGGGTCTTTTCTTCACCTCCAACGAAGACATTCTGGCAGATCTTCTCGCCTACATGGAGCGCGTTTGGATGGGACGTCGCCTTCGAACTGGCCGTGGCACTGGGCAGTACGACCGCGCCCTGTGGAATCAGTTCGACTCGGTGCAAGAGGGACTTCCTAGGACCAACAACTGTCTGGAGGGATTTCACAATGCCTTACGCACTAATGCTGGCTGCGCCCACCTAACTATTTGGAAATTCGTTGATATCCTCAAGAAGCACTATTCATGGGTGGACATGGACATTGCCCAAAACTCTGCTGGTAGATCTCAGCCCCAATCTCGTCCAAAGTATCGCCAAGCTAACCAGCGCCTCAAGAATGTAGTAGGATCAATGTTGGCTCGTTTCTTTCCTGCTAATGCCCAAGATGGACCCACCGATGAGCACTACATCCAGTACCTTCTTGTTGTTGCCTCTAACATTCACTATTGATTATGCTACACCTATCTAATAATTTATTATGCTAAGTCCTATCATTAGAAACTTTTCATTAAACTTCAGTTTTTTTCTTATTCTTATTCGTTTCTTTCTTAAGTCCCGCATCCACTATCAGTCTTGCAAACTCTCAAACTTTTTAGAGGAAATTACTATTTAGAAGAAACTGTTTTATAGGAAAATATTTTAGAGGAAACTTTTTTAGAGGAAAATTACCGGAACCGCAGATGAGGTAGCAAGAAAAGTAGAAGATTTGTATTTCAAATCATCTATTCCGATTCTGTCATACGCTCGAGTTGTTACTTTAATAAAAGCGTATCATAAAAAATATGGACAAGCTAGACGATGGGAAAATTCCGCTCCAAAGAGTCCAGCGTGTAAAATTAAACTTGATAAGTTTATTACGCGATCTCGTCTACTTTTCGAGTTGGCCGAGAGGAGAAAAAGGTTCCAGTCCTTGAGCATGACTTCCTTCTTGACCAGAGGGATCCAAGATTTGGCAGGTTCGGTCCAGTAGATGCACCTGCGACAAAGAAATTCCAAGAAAGATTGAAACGAATGGCACAGAAAAGAGCATTTTTGGACAGTCATGTTGTTCATGCAAAAGAGGCAGCTTCCTCTGCACCATTATTGCAAGTAGACGATGTTCCGCTGTTACCATTAATGAAGAGTGACAATAATAGTGACTATGAGGAAGATGAAGAGTATCATCCGCCAGCGTCCACTTCTGCGGCGTTTTCTTCCCAAATGCGCACTAATCTCACTGAGAGCACTTAACTCCCAAAGATTCGGTTTGAGTGATAGGGCAACTGCATTAATTGTAAGCTCAGCATTTAAAGATGCAGGCCTCATTACTGAAGGTGTAGCGAACCTAGTAACAGACAGGAGTAAGATTAGACGAGAGAAACTGAAGGTCTGGACTGATCTTGTTAACAAAAGTAAGCTCAACCAATCTCATAAACCAAAACAATTGGGATGGAGTCAAAAAAAAAAAATAAAATCTTTCAAGCCTTTAAAAAACATTACACAGTGTATTTGTGATAAGTCAATCATTGTTGGAGTATTCAGTAATTAAGCTAATTGAATAGTATCCCATTTCAGATAGTATACATACGAAAAATTATTTCTTTTCACTTTTCGAGGCAGATATGAGGGCAACAATACGAACATCGCACGGCAAAACTCATATTCACAAATTCTGGACATCCAAAGGTTCAAACGCAACTTAAAATTATATGTACCTATATTTAAATTGTTTTTGAATTTGATAAATTTATAATACAAAATATTGTTTATTGATAAAAAGTATTTCCAATTTAATAATTTGTGCATTTAAAGAAGCTGAATTTGCAATTCGAAAAATAATTTTATTCATCATTTCATTTTTTTTAAATTAAAAAAAATTTATAATTTATAGATAAAATAAAAAATTTTTAAGAAACCCCACACAGAAAAACCTCTAAAAAAATAATATTAAAAACTTTAAGCAACTCCCGACAAAAAAAAGTTCTTAAATAAAAATTGTAAGTAACCCCCGACACAAAAAAACCTCTAAAAAGTAAAAAAAAACTAAAATATCTTTTTCGACCTTTTGCTTCACTAGCTTCACTAGTCTACCCAGGTCGGTGAAAATCATAATATAATTTATATACATTGTACTCAGATTATATTTTGAATTTACAACTACCCCCAAACGCGTCGTACCTGTATTAGGTACATAGAACCGTTTCCCGTGCGTCGTCGGTTTACAAATTATAATGGTTTGTTTATTTGTTAGTTTTTTCAGTCAAGGGTGGTTTTTGGGGGTTAAAGTAGGATTGGAATTGATAGGAATAACTATTTGATGTTCCAATTTTGCAGAATGGTATATCAGTACGTTTGTTTGTCTATCTGTCTGTAAAGCTGATAACTTGAGAACGCTTGTAGCTAGAAGATAGAAATTCGGTACAATCCTTTGTTTAAATTGTAAGGTCAAATTCCAATATGAGCAAAATCGGGCAACAGTTTCCTGGTCTCTCCATACAAGGCAGAATACTAGTTTTTTTTTAAATGACAAACAGACAGATATGCTATTCTGAAAATCTTAAAAATGAATTCAGCATGTCGAAAACCCCATGGAACACCAATTTCGTTCCATCCTAATCACATTAAGGGCTTTGGCCAGAGAAATGGGTGTTCGGGCCTACTGTACGTTTCAATGACAAGTTTTTAGACTTAGTACGTTTTGGACCGATATTTAGGTATGATACCATAGAGATATTTCAATAATATAAAATATAATATTTGAAGGGTAAATAACTAGTTAAATAAGAAAGTTTTTAAAATAGTTCGTAATAGGTTGTTATCGGTTCGGAATAATTTTTTTTAACATCCCCTCAAATTTTTTTCTTTTACTTTTCAAGATGCGTAGAGTTTAAAAATGCAATGTCTGTCCGCCGCCGTCCGCGGATGTGTAGCTAAAAAACTTCTTTTTTTACATAACTATTAATTTTTAAATATATACACGAAAAAAAAAGAAAAAAAGCAAGAAGAAAAACAGACAGGAAAGCAAAACAAAAGAAAAATTATATAACTCCGATGAAAGTCGACGCAATGCGTTAGATGGTTCCGTAGTAGGTAGTGATTTTATAAGTTAGCAAGTTTGCGCTTTCTTCTGATGTCACCTTCTCATAAAATTTTTTTTGAATTCGTTTTAAAGTAACAATTAGTTAGTGTTAAGAATACGTCTTTGCCCCCTCTTATAGTAATCTGAGAGGAATAGTGTGAATTCCGAGTAATCGCGGGAAGATCTCCGGGTTTTGTGTCCTGCCTCGGCCATTGTATAACAAAACAAAGAGGCGATGCCAGGCAGACAGGACCAAGAATCCAATAGGATTGGCCTCCAAAAAAACATTTAAAAAAAAATCGTATTTGAAAAATAATACTGACAATTAAGGGCCGTATGCACCAACCTGATTTAAGTGTGCATTAACTTTATGATAGACTTTTTGAATAGCCCGCGATTTTAACAGTTGTCATGACTCAAGCTGTCACTACTGACAGATGACAAGTAAAAACTACGCGTTTAATAAAAATGGAACGATATACGCTTCAACAACGCATTGAAATTATCAAAATTCATTACAAAAATGGTGAAAATTTCGCGGTCACAGTTCGCAAAACTAAAGCATTTTTGGGTCGTCGTGAAGCACCTTCTCGGCCAGCAATTGTGAAACTGGTGGAAAAATTTGAGTTGTTGGGACAAGTTAGTGATCTGAAGAATCGAACTCGTGCACGTCGCTCAAGAACATCTGAAAATATTGCTGTTGTAGCCCATAGTGTCGAGGAAAACCCAGGTTTGTCCATTTATCGTCGATCTTTGGAATTGGGCATTCTACAAACGACATTACACCGTATATTGCATAAAGACTTATGTCTTAAGGCTTTTAAGGTTCAATTAACACAAGAACTCAGGCCTACCGACCATCAACAATGTCGTGTCTTCGCCGATTGGGTCCTTGAAATACATCAAACTGACCCAGAATTTCATCGAAAAATCATCTTGAGTGATGAGGCCCATTTTCACCTCGGAGGCTACGTAAACAAGCAGAACTGTCGCATTTGGGGTTCGGAAAACCCAAGAATTATTGTTGAAAAGCCTCTCCATCCTCAACGTGTGACTGTTTGGTGCGGTTTTTGGTCTGGCGGGGTCATTGGGCCTTACTTTTTTGGAAATGAGGCTGGAGCAACTGTTACGGTGAATGGATTACGTTATCGAACAATGATTAATGATTTTGTATGGTCGCAATTGGAAGATATTGATGTGGACGACGTTTATTTTCAACAAGACGGTGCTACGTGCCACACAAGTAACGATACCATCGCTCTTTTGCGTGAAAAGTTTCCTGACCGTGTAATTTCTCGAAGAGGCGATCACAATTGGCCACCGAGATCTTGTGATTTAACACCTTTAGACTTCTTTCTTTGGGGCTACGTGAAAGATAAGGTCTCTGCCAAGGGCCCACAATCGATTCAAGACCTCAAAGATGGCATTCGCGAAGTTATCGAGGACATACAGCCGCAACTGTGCGAATTGGTGATGGAAAATTTCCTTAAAAGAATATGGTCGTGCAAGCGTAACCATGGCGGTCATTTGGCTGATATTGTTTTTCATTATTAATGGCATGCCCTCTTGATTATAATGAAATAAACATCCGATGATTTCCTTTAAAAAATACTCGTTTTTTTAAAATATCAAAATAAAACCTCTTATTGGAAGACCCTATATAAACACCTAATAGAAAATAAGAAAACGGATGCCGGCTCTCTCGGGGAAAAAAATGATGCCTGGGAGAAGGTTACTTTAGAATTCAACACCAATGCTAGGCATATTCGATCATGTAAACAAATAAGGTCATTCTGTAGGAATTGCAAAAGTAATTTAAAAAAGGATATCGGAGTGATAAAGTAGAAGTATTTAAAACTGGTGGGGATGTTGCAAAACAGAAGGTAGATGAAAATAATCCTCTTTTAGCAATTGTTGGTCCGGAGACCACACCGATTGAAAACCGATTTGACAGCAGTTTAGATTAGTTTTGTGAAGAGACGGTAATGTAATCTTATATTAAAATATGTTTTTCTTTATATTCTGTTTTAGGACATATTTGAAAGCATTGATAATCAAGTAGAGGAAATCACGGCGGCGAATTTGCTTACAAATTCCAGAGAACAAAATAATGATAACGGAAGGATAAATTCTTCTAACGAAACATCCAAAGAGTAAGACAGAAGTGATAAGCATACAAGAAGTAATGTACGGAAAAAAAGAACTAATGAAGAGCTGCGAGCATACGTGGAGAATATAGGCACTCTGACGAATTCTTCATCGGAACTACTACTGGGGGCGTCTAAAGAACTGCTTGTATCCAAAACATCTACTTCCTCGAAATATTCTAAAATGAAAGAACATGTGTCCTCTATTCAAAAAGGAAGCCTTTCGTACTTCTCACCAACTATACAAAACGAAATAATATCTGCTCTAGGATCAGCAGTCAAAAATAAAATTGTGACGAAAATCTTGCAAGCAAAATATTATAGTTTTTATTTGATTGTACTCCAGATCTCAGCCACAAAGAACAAATGTCAGAAATTATGCACTATGTTGATACAAATAATGGAAAGTTTACGGTTGAAGAAAGTTTTTTAGGTTTTATAAAAACTGATGAAAAAACCGGCAGTGGACTTACGGACGAAATTTTAAATTCATTAAGCCAAATTGGTCTTCCGCTATCAGCCTGTAGGGGACAGTCGTATGACTGTCTTATTGTTTATATGCATGCGAGAGTGATGCAGATGCAGAAGGAAGTGTTCTTCTGGCCTTGGCAATATTGCTTCCTATTTTCTTTCAGAGTCAACGAATTATTGGGAAAGGTCTGAACTTTACAACAATTTTGCAACCATTTGCAAGATTATTATTATTTGAACAAGCAAAAGGAAGTACTTTGCGCCTGCTTGGTGTAAGATAATTCATAAAGGGGGAGGACGAGGTAGAACAAATTTGATTTTCATTTACCCAAATTGTTATTCTGCCAGGAATTTTCCTAGTTTACGCATGGTAAGTAGTAAAATGATTTTTCGTTCCCAATTGTAATTTCTATTTACACATTTAGTGTGACTTGGTTGGTGGGGGGAGTGATACGTCGAAAACGGTATTTCTATACAATATGGCTTTATAGCATTTTCACATGTTCGCAAAAAGAAGCGTGCATTGCATTTCTGGTACCCATTTGTTTTTTCATACGCTTATGAAATTGCTACAATATGAAAGTAATATTGGAAAAACTAAATACGCTCTTCACAATTTCAATACTTTCGTACTTTCGTTAGTACTGCGTTAGTTTTTTTGTGGTAAAATTCATTCATGTAATCCGTGTTTCTGTTACAAGTTATAAAACTCGAACCAATTGAGTTTTCTGGCGGTTTTTTATGAATTTCCCCATATTTGCAGATTTTTAAGGGGGAATCAATTTTGGCGCGCAAGTACTTTCTGCCAGTAAGCATTTGTACCTATATGTCATCTCAAGAATTTATGAATTGTACTATTTTTTGTTTTCCAATTGTTTTTTTGCTAGGAACTCAGACCAATTGACTTTTCTGCAGTAGAGAAATAGAACATGTCATATCATTTATTTGATTCGCATGGTGCGTGAGTGTTGTTCATTGTTGACTGTTCATGCTCATTTTCTCATTTATATGCGTGTAGACAGAATTTTTAGATAATTACTTTACGTGTTGAACTGTTTTCAATATTAGTAAATTAAATATCTAAAATTTGAATTGAAAGTGAAAAAGCGAATGTTCTACCTGTAGGTATGGGGAAAAAAGTTAGTGTACGTACAAGTCTTTGGCGTTTGGCGCGAGAAAAAAAAACGGTTCTTTAGCGAGCAATGTGCAAAAGAAAATTCTTTCCAAGTGGATGTTGAAACTTCACCCGAAAATTTTATCGTGGAAGGTCGTCGAGTTGTCGACATAAATTCCTTTCACCGTGGTTTGCAGAATTTTAAACATTCTGGGGATTTTGGCTGTTCATTTCAAATTTCTTTTTCAAATGCAATATGTGCATGACAGAATTTTCTCTTCAAACGTCTGAAGAAGAAAATTCTGTGTCTAACGTAAATTACGGCGCAGTTCTCTATGGCATGACGACAGGAAGTGGACTAAGCCACTTACAGAAATTGACTTCTCTTTGAAATATACCTTGTATGGCTATCAAGTCGTATGACAATATCCAAAAGAAAATTCCAGAAGATTGGATTTCCACGGCCCAATCTTCTATGAGGGATGCTGCAGAAGAGGAAAAACAAGCAGCTATTGCAAGGAATGACATAGATAGTGATGGAGTTCCCTACATCACTGTCATTACTGACGGTTATTGGTCCAAGCGGTCTTACAGATCCAATTACTCAGCGAATTCGGGAGCTGCAGCAATTGTTGGACTTCATACGAAGAAAAATCATTTTCCCGGTGTGAGAAACAAATTTTGTTTGATTTGCGAAATCGCGAAAAATAAGTATGAAGATCCCAGAGAGCATAGTTGTAGTGCTAATTATAAAGGACCTTCAACCGGAATGGAATCCGATATCATTTGCGAGGGGTTTCAAAAAAGTGAGGAAATGTACAGCTTGCGTTATAGGAAATTTATTGCCGATGGGGACAGTTCTGTGTACTTCAAAATAATAAATTCTAGACCTTATGGAAATAGAAGCGTCACAAAAATAGAATGTAGGAACCACTTATTTAGAAATTTCGAAAACAAATTTCGCGAGTTAGACAAAAATAGGGCATTTTCTAGAATTTTACGAACGTTAGTGAAGTCTAAATTTAGAGATATAATAATAGGCGTAAAAAAAAGCGATTAAACATTGGATTTCAGTAGAGCAGATTAGCATAGACGAAAAAATCAAAAACCTATTCCAGGACGTAAGAAACGCGCCATATCACGTTTTCGGAAATCACACCAATTGCGCTTCTTATTTTTGTACTAAAATAGTAAATAATATAGATAAAATCAACGAAATGAAAGCGGGCGGTATTTTTTGGGATATTTTGATTATTTGTAATAATTTTTGTTCCGAACGGCAACACTGTTGCCGCCCGAAGTATAGAAAAAGGTAGAAGGAAAACTGTAAGAGTAGAAAAAAGCAGTCGCGTCATGCCATGCAAGACGAGAGGTTGAATTGTGGAGGCTGGTTGAGCCAGCCAGGAATAACGGAATAAAGTAAATACTAGTGTTAATTCGTTAGTGAACGAAGTGAGGAATTAGACAGGAAGACAGGAATGGACAAGGATCTAGGATTATAGAGAAGTATCAATATATGGAAATAAGCATCAGGACAGTGTACCGTGCCGGGAGGCAGTGCTTTATGTTTACATAATGTAAAAAGCATTAGGTCACGTCCGTGTCGGGAGGCAGTGCTTACTATTATTATAAATATATGGAAAATAGCATTAGGTCTTTGTACCGTGCCGGGAGGAAGTGCTTATATAAGAGGAAATAAAAGTGGGTTTTTTAATGCATATTTTTCCCACTATAATAGTTCTGTCGTTTTATTACTATCCATTTGTCCCTACCCTGACCATTATGGTCCTTCGAGCCGGATAGTGAAAAAGCGCACGGAATTGTTGGGAATTAGTTCAAAAATATGCTCGCGAAAATTAAAATTTATTTTGAAATTAATGGCTACTTGTTAAATAAATTTGGGAACGGGTGTCGGCAAAGCGTCTGCGGTTTCATCTCTTGAACAAAAATTTCAAGGTTACAGAGAAATTTGGCAACGTTTTCCGACTGTAAGATCCACTTTTAGAGTACCAATGCGGAAGAAATCTCAGTGTATGTGACCGGGAGGCGCAATTTGCACAGAGACACGGAATTTATACGAGAACTTTACTAGTTCGAGTATACGGAAATTAAGCTGCATAAGCAGCATGGAAGAATTTTCTGTGTACGTGACCGGGAGGCACAATTGCACAAAAAACAAAAAAATACACGAGAACTACCAGTTCGAGTGTCGGGATGCTGCACAAGCGGCCTCGGGACGCGCGAACCTGATCAATTCGCAAGGCCTCAGTGGAAGTTGTCACATGTATTGGTAAGAACCAGTTCATGTTCATGTGACAGAGCGGAACATGTTTGAGTCTGACGAGATTCAAGCGGCGTCATTAGCGAAAGGAATTTAGTGGTGAAAAGATATAGAAAACTTAGGTAAAATTATATTAGACAAAAAGGTTAGGAAAATGAAGGCAAGGAAACAAAAGAACCAGGTATGAAGTTAATTGCATTTAATAACTATTAACCACAGTATAGGACTGGACGTGTCATGTGTTTAGGATAAGCAGTGTCAAACTGTAAACAAAACGGAATTACGGAAATTTGTAATAAAATAGAATAAAATAAGTGCTGGTGCGTGCAATTCAATAAATGCAATTGTGCGGTTCAATTAACTAGGAAATATATGAAATAAGGCAGTTAGATTATTGTGTAGGTGTGAGTAGTGCGCGCAGCAGCACGATGCGCAAGTAAACATTTTGACACGGAGTGAAAATGCCGGCAAATTAACTTGTATTTGGAGCAAGTTGATTTAAAATTGTGTAAATTCATTTCCGGGAGGAATTTTAATTACTCCACCAATCAAGGGACCCGCAACGGCTGCAGCGTTGCAACATATTTCCAACGTGACGCACGAAATGGTACGGCAGCTTCGGGGAATGGACATCCCCGTGGACTAGTGGGACATGATAATAATCCACAACATCCACGAGAGATTGGACGAAGAAACGGCGAAGCAATGGGAGCTTCAACGAAAGACGGAAACACCTAAATTGTCGGCATTGGAAGCTGCAGTGAACAATGGAAGAAGAACCTGTTCGGCAGGACGCAGGGGGAGACCTCAGGATCAAGTCGATCCCAGACGCCATTAGGAGGCGCAATACGGAAGATCGGAGGCTGCGAGGTATGCTCGGAGCGACATCCATTATACTTCTGCCCCGAATTTTTGGCGCTAAGTGTTGCCAGCAGAAGGAAATTCGTCGAGGCAAGAAAACTTTGCCCAAATTGTCTGCGTAAAGGACACACCAAGGAACGGTGTGAAGAGGTGACATGCGCCAAATGGGAATGTGCACAGGACCCGTCGCACAATTAGTCTAGGATGGATTTGAATAAATCCCTCTGTATACGATGCAAGAAGCATTTTATATAACAATTTGATATCAGACGAATTTAGACTAATTGGACCACTCTGAGTTCGAAAATCGCTGTTGGCATCTCGAAATCTGGACCGGAAGCCCGGAATCCAAGATGGCGACCAAGATGGCGTCAGATATACTGATTTCAATATTTCGCCTATTATTTGGCCTAGAAACGTGATTTAATGTGCTCATAGGTGGTTTTCGAGGCTCAGGAAATCTAGACCAGAGGTCCGGAATCCAAGATGGCGTCAGATACCCTGATTTCAATATCCCGCCTATGATTTAGAGGCCTAGAAACATCATTTAAAGTGCTCATAGGTGGTTTTTGAGGCTCAGGAAATCTAGACCAGAGGTCTGGAATCCAAGATGGCGTCCAAGATGGCGTCCAAGATGGCGTCAGATACCCTGATTTCAATATCTCGCCTATTATTTGGCCTAGAAACGTGATTTAAAGTGCTCACTGTGGGTTTTCGAGGCTCTGGAAACCTGGACCGGAGGCCCAGAATCCAAGATGGCATCAGATACACTGATTTTAATATCTCGCATATTACTTGACCTAGAAACGTGATTGAAAGTACTCATAAGGGGTTTTTGAAGCTCAGGAAGGCGTTGCAATGCATGAAAACCAAGTTTTACTACTAAATCATACTTACCTATATCTCAAATCAGAAGATTATTAAATAATGGACACGTAAATCAATAAACCGAAATCGAGATTTCGAAATTAAAAAAACGGTTGAGTGGCTTCAATTCCATCACTCGATACTGAGCGTCTACTTCATATACAATTCACAACATTCGCACCAATGGTCTCCGATCAACGACAAGCCCGAATGCTATCGCTCTAACATGCACGTCATCAAAATCAATGTTATCGTCTTAGCTTTGCTTTGGAAAAAAAAGTGGTGTGATTAAGAGAGTTGGTGAAAGTGATTTAAAGCAATTTAAGGTGTAGGAAATAATGTGAAGTGAGAAAAGTGTAATAAAAAAAGAGAGAGACATAGTGAGAAATTGAATAAGAAGTAATATAGTCCGCTGAACATTTTGCCCGGTAGCGCTTGCCACAGTACCTACACAATTTTCTACGTTCTTTACAATAGAAACCGGGTACGTGTTTGTGTTATATTGTTGGACCTATATTACTCACAGAAAACCATTATTTTATTTCTTTCACGTAAATAGGATGGATTCAATCAACAATATGAATGCTGCAGTAAATCGCACTCTCTGCATTATTTGTCAGAGGAAGGGAGGACAGGATTACATTGCAATGGCTCATTTCCATTATAGCTCGTGCACAATTCAAGGATCCTAACAATTGCAGAGCTGTACTGATCAGCATGAAGATCTTGCCATAATGTGGCGCACTTTAATGGGCCAGTTTTTCCTGCACTCTTCATATCTGACAGATCGTCCTGTCCTCCCTTCCTCTTCTGACAAATAATGCCGCTATGTTTGCGGCGAATTTACTTTAAAGTCACAACGAAAACCCATTTCGCCACTTTTGAAAAGTGCTTATAAATTTTACTTTGATTTGCAAGTTGACAATCGCAACATGGATTGGATTCCAAAAGTTTGCTGCACTACTTGTTACAGTAGCTTGACCAAATGGCTCAAAGGTACCCGTAAATCAATGCCATTTGCTGTGCCCATGGTTTGGCGAGAACCTCGCTGCCATCTAACGGATTGTTACTTTTGTATGACTTCCACCGTTGGGTTCTCTAGCAAAAATAAGCATACAATTCAGTATCCCAATATCCCTTCAGCTCAAAGGCCGATTCCTCACAACGAATTTTTATCAATACCAATGCCACCAAGGACCTGTACTCCACAGCCACAAACGGAACCACAGCGTGAACCATCAAATGATACGTCCACGGATGACGAAGACTATTCAGCTGATCCAGCTCATCGACAACCTCACTTCGTCACTCAGCCGGAACTGAATGACCTGGTTAGGGATTTGGACTTACCTAAGAATAAATCTCAACTTCTTGGATCTCGACTTCAGCAATGGAATATTTTAGAAAAGGGCGTAAAAATCTCTTCCTACAGGACCAGACAATCAACCCTGAAATTACAATTTTCGGAAGATAACGGTTTAGTGTTCTGTCCCAAATCCCATGCACTGATGGAAGAACTTAAGATGCCATGCGACCCAGACAAATGGAGACTGTTTATAGACTCATCAAAGACAAGCTTGAAAGTTGTCCTGTTGGCCAATGGGAATGAGCTTCCATCAATCCCGATTGCATACTCTGTGGTTATGAAGGAGACGTACGAAAATATCAGCCGAATCCTTGATAAAATCAGTTATCAAGATTATAATTGGAAACTTTGCGCTGACTTAAAAGTTGTTGCTCTACTCACGGGTTTGCAATTAGGCTTCACAAAATACTGCTGCTTCCTATGTGAATGGGACAGTCGAGCCCGAGACAAACACTACATCGTACGGAACTGGCCTCTGCGAGAAAGTTTTACTCCCGGTCAAAAAAATATTGCTCACAATCTTCTGGTCCCGAAGGAAAATATTTACTTGCCTCCTTTGCACATCAAACTAGGCTTGATCAAACAATTTGTAAAAGCACTGGACAAGAACGGTGATGCCTTTCAATTTTTGAAAACTAAATTTCCTCGGCTTAGTGAGAAAAAAAGAAGCGTGTTATAATATTAGTTGAGTTAAGTATGTTATAATATTAGTTAAGTTAAGCCTTACACAATATTAGTTTAAGTTAGACCTAAGTTAGGTATAATTAGACCAAATTGACTAAACGTATGACATTGACAAGTGACACTTTACTTTGATGTCATTGGTAGAATGTAGTGGACGTGCGTACAGAGTTATAAAATAAAAGAGGCTGATTAATCCCTAATTGTTGGTTCTTGGGAGGGAGGCCGCAGCTGAAGCTGCGAGCCAGGAATCTCGGTCTTGGGAGCTGGACGCTTGTTTACCTGTGAAAGTCGACTTGGTTTTTTGAATGAAACTTTTATTTGCAAGTATGCCCTCGGGCAGCGTGTTGACAAGGTAAAAGCTTAAGAAAAAACTCTCTGTTAATAATTTAATTCCTACTTTTATACAAATTACTTACCTAATTTTTATCCCTACTCTAATCTATCGTAATTGCTATTTACTGATTTGATACCCACAATTCTAGGGCGTTTCCACAACGTGATTAATTTCGAAAGGCAATTGTTGTCAATTAGTGCAACACGTGATCGATACTTTGATTTGTTCATTAGTTGCAATATGCCCAATTGCCTAATTATTTACCTAGATGGGGTCAGCCCATATGCGAAATATTGATATGGTTATTATAGCTGACTCCATCGTTTTGCCTCTTTCAGCATTTCTTTGACACTTGCCTAACTACTCGCGCTACTCATGTTCTTTTTGTTTTTTAGGTAACGTGACTCGTTACCGTGTTGTTGTTTATGTTTCTTTTTACGGTAGCGCATAACGTAGTTGGCTCAGGCATTCACATAATTGCATTTGTCCGACCTTGTACATTTGTATACATTGTTTGTTTATTTTCCTTGTCGTAGGTCGGGGACCAGTGATTCAGTATACAGTTTACGTTTGCACTCTGGAAACAATTGCTCTTTCTGATTTGCGATCAGTTTTTAATTGCCTTCATCTAACCACAAAACTATGGGCGAAACCGAAGCTATGTCCACCCAAGAAGAAATGCCAATGGACAATGAATACGTGCATGCAAGTCTACCGAAAGTTGCCGGCATGCACGTTCCGTTGAAAACTGCGCAGCGTCGCCGCTGCATTGTGTGTACACCAAAAGCCACCATTTTCAAATGTGAAAAGTGTTACGTCCACCTGCACTCAGAGGATTGCTTCAAATCGTTCCACGAAAACATGCAATTTTATATAAGTCGCCGAGAAACACGTACAAACAAAAAACAAAAATTACAATAATTTATAATTTTTTTCGATGTTTTCTGCTTTTTTTTTTTTTTTTTAAATAAATATTAAATATTATACTTAAAACTCAAAAACTATTGTTTTATTTATTTAAACCTGGTTTTACCTACAATTACCTTAGAGCCTTACTTGCTATCATTCTTACCTATAAATACTTAAAATACTTAGCAAATAACTATAAAATTTAATACCGACCAAAAACTTTCAAAAATGCTATGAGTACCAGCGTGTGGTCAAATACACGGCCATTTTCCGGGAAACTACTTGCCGGAAAATTTTGTTTTTTTGCAAGAATCATACTTTTGATAAAATAAGACGTTTCTCAAAATTTCATCGAAAAATTCCAACGTTGAAATTTCCGGTAATTAATGGGTTAAGTACGGATATTGAATGCGTAAGGCTTTCTACATTTTTGAAAGAATTATCCAATTCATTCTAACGCTTAAATGAATTGCTTTGGCACGATACCGATAACTTCGGCAAATGAAATTTTTGACATTTTCCGAAGGATTTTGGGTCGCTGATCACGGGAAAAATAATAAAAAAAAGCCTAGATAGACCGTTTACGAGATATCCTTTGCAAAAGATTCGGTTCATCTGGCTCCCAAAATCATTCGGAAACTGGTTTATTTATGGTAAGCATCACAGGTGGGAAATTAAATTCTGGATGATAAGTGATGCAATAACTCTATATTGTTTGGGTTTTTTTTTTGCTATCGCGGAGCTAAAAGCAACTGAAATAAAAGAAAAGGGACTTAGCCATGTGGTAATTCATAAACTACTGAATATGGGTAATTATTTCATGAAGGGATATCACGTAGGTGCAGACAATGTCTTTACAAGCATTCCCTTAGCAAGATCCTTGTTACTTACCTCTCTGACGGGTACTCTACGAAGCAACAGAAAATATATTACAAGATCTCTAAAACAAAAATTAGAGATAGGTAAATCTAAATATTTCAGAGATAATGAAATATTACTAGCAGCGTATAGAGAAAAAAATCTCATGGAAAAAATGTTTTGCTATTATCAACACATGCAGTGGCTGAAAATAAAACAATTACAATTCAAAGAGGGCAACGGCAAAAACAGTTGAAAAACCTTTGGTAGTACACAATTATAACGAATTTATGGGTGGTGTGGACACATCCGATATGATGCTTTAAGCCTTCTTGGACGAGAGAAGGACTCTAAAATTTTGGAAAAAAGTAGTATATTCAATATTTTTAAGAATGGTGTTAAATTCATACATCTTGTATAAAATGAATACAGACCATCGTCATCTGACATGGTTAGAGTTTATAACCAACATTATTGGGTCCATTACAACAGAATGGATGGCGGCACAAAAATATTGACGAAACAACAGCTCCATATTCTGTTCTGTCTGCATTCACAACAGCCCCAGGAGTAAGAAAATTTCCCAGGAGAAAAGAAAAAGTGTGTAGTTTGTAGTAGAAGGCATGGTGGGCCTGTGCACAGATCTCGCACAATAAAGGGAAAATTTGTGCATACGAAATATTCATTCTTTTACAAACGTACTCTAGTCCACATACGTAATTGACAGCAGGAAAAGCATGCAATTTATAGCAATTGACCGCAAGTAATTAAACAAAGATTTCATTAATTCTTTTATGATTTTACGGACCTGTGGACCACTTTGAAGGGTTAGAAAATGTTTTTGAAGGAAGTTAGTGTAATTTTATTAAGGACGAAAAGTGTTAACAAATCGGTTAAATAGACTTGTCATTTTCCAAATTTCAAAGTTGAATATTTCGGAAAATAAATACCATTTTGAAAAAAGTCCTTCGGATTCGTCCTTCAGACATTAAAACACATGTCCTTAAAAAATTTCATAAAAATCCGCCGTTTCCTTCTGGGTGGTCCGTGTTCCTAACTTATTCCGCATTTTCTCTCAAAGTAAAATCTCCGCTGAAGTTTGAAACATTTGGACAAGCCCAAAATTGGCAACATAAAGGAGATTAATTTTAACTGATTTCAATATTTTTCTAAGCTGTGTTTATTTGTGTCACTCTAAAAAGAAAATGTCATTTTAAAAAAATCTTGTTTCGATTTCTTTGAAATTTATTTTAAGATGAAAATCAATATACCTATAATATTTATGTGGTAAATATTGGATTTGATAATGCGAAATATCTGGAAAAAAACACAGATATGTTTTAAAACATTCCATATATTTCTACATATTTCTAAAAATTTTACCGGATCCCTAAAAAAGCAATTTCACTCTTCATTTTCCTTTCATAATAAATTTCCTTTAAAATTTTCTCTTCCCTTTTAAATCAATCTGAAATGGATGAGCTGTCAAATAATCGTTAATGAGTTTGAAAGTATTCTAATGGAGATTAACCGGCATTCATTAGCATTGATTTGGTTATAAGATTTTACAAATCGTAAGGATAAATAAACAGTTCATTTCTATCAACAAAACTCTTGCGATAGATAAAGAAGAAATTTTTCAAAAATTTATGCAGAAATATTGCTTCTGAATGCAAATCTTCACGATAAATTCATTTCGTATTCAGCAATCCTCTCGAAACAAATTGGCAAAGGATGTGTTTTCTTATAATCCAGCTCAATGGACGAATTTGTTGTCTATGATATCCTTTTAAAAAAAATTTGCTTAAGCATCTTTTTCTATAAATCAATATTGCAGTCTTTGAAAGCATTCAAATGGATTTCACTTAATAATTGTTTCCTGCACAGAATATATAAAATAAAATAATTTTTTATACAGAGATGTTTTTTTATAGAAAAAAAAAAGTTTGGTTTCGATTTAATCACTTAAATTTTAATTAATAATTAATAAATGCATATCAACCGCGTTTTATCTATATGCCATAAGAATTAAGAAGACAGGTCCTAAGTCACTGACTCATCAACCAAAACCATTGGAACTAGAAAGATGAAATTTGCACAGAGGTTCCTTTTATAATATAGACAATCACTATATTTGAATTTGACACCCATTTATATTTGGATTTTTGTGAAATTCCACCCTTAATGGGGTAAAATAGGCGATGTAAGTTTGTATGGAAATCCGCCATTTTTTGAAGTCAAAAGTTCAAATTCGGCGTTTTGTTAGAAATGAAGAAATACATGTATCAGAGTTTTTTTTAAATTCAACCCATAAAGTGGTAAAATAGGGGATGAAATAAATTTTCTATGAAAATTTGCTATTTTTGAAGTAATCTATAATATAAATAAAATAAATATAACATATATATAAATAAAAATGTAAATGTACTCAGCCAATATGGGATTTCAATCGTCTTATATTCCGCTACAACGCAGCTGATGACTATAGTTTAAGCCGGCATGTTTACATTGGTACCTACTATGACTGAAGTGTGCCTTCATTACAAGGCTCTGAAATTAAATGGAGAAACGAAAGGGATGTGTTGTGCCGCCGAGAAAATTAAACTGCCTCAACTTGAAGAACCACCAGAGCCATTAAATAGTTTCCTTGAAGGATATACCGCCGCGCCGAATCAAAACAGTTCCTAACTAACATCAGGAAATATAACTCATGCTTCCAAATGACGTCGTTCGGAGCAAAAATCGTAACAGCTCAATTCATGCCCACTTTCAAAGTAAAAGGACAAATTTATCATCGGGCTGGATCCCAACTTCGGTTCTTAGATAGTCAATATAAATTCCTACAAATGTTTTTCATCGGTGATGCCAATGATGAATGGAATGCACGCTGCGGCATTTCTACCGACATTAAAAAGTCCAGCGTTTACCAATTGCAAGAGCTGCTTCACGAAAAATTAATTTATTACGTTTGTTCAAAACAGCAATTGATACACACAAGATTGTTATTCATGCTGACAAAACGCCTACTGGAGCACAAGTGCGAAGATTCAATGCCCCAACTAAAGGCGAAGTGGCATTTGTTATAGTTGGAGATTAATTCCAACCTAGAAATATTGTTCTTCATCGGAGAAACAATCAATTGACTAAAGTTGCAGAAACTCATAGATGTTACGATGCCCAGCAATATCCAATCATTTTTTGGGATGGGGCCGACGGATATCACTTCCATGTTATAAATGGTAAATCCAGTCAATGGCGAAGAAACAAATAAGAATTTCAGGGCATTGACCTTTGATTTATACCGATTAATGATTCTAGAAAATGAAGACAATCACATTTTAAAATGCCGTCAATTGTTTCACCAATACATCATAGATATATATGCAAAAATTGAAACAGAACGTTTACTATTCGTCGTTTGAATCAGACCAAGCTGCGCTTTGAAGAATACATTTATTAGCGGCATACACTATGCAATAAAAAAAGAATCATCAAAATCGGACTACTCAGTAAAAAGTTATGCGTGGTCATACAAAAAAACTTTCGTCGGTTAAAAATTATAGGAAATGAAACAATGGAAGCTTTAACATTTGAGAAACTTCACTTAAAAGAAATACAAAATAATAGAGAAAAAATTAAAGCAATCTCAACTAAACATAAAATACACTCCATATTTACCATTTCTTTCAGTTCAGTAATTTTGATAATAATTTTAATATTATTATCCATTAAATTTCCTAAAATCCTAAAAGAAAAACTTCGTCGGAGCCTCAGTCAAGTGGTGGGGGTGTTTCATATCATAAGGAACCAGATGGAGAAGAAATCAGACTTAACATAATTTAAGCTTTCAATTGATGATGCATATGGATGATAAATAGAAAATATTAATTAAAGATTCTCTACCAATAAAATAAACATATTTTGATCTACTTATTAATGATTCAATCTTTGACAATTTGATCATTGCACAGACATGATCATTCATGTTATTGTTACATAGATGGAAAATTTAGTTAAAGATTCTTCAATCATAAACAAATATTCCATTTCATCTAACAATGCAATTTTTACGATTCACCTAGCAATCAAGTTTCTATTAAAACAAATAGATAAAAATTAATAAATTAAAAAAATTAAATAACAATGTTTTATTTTAAAAAGCACTAAAAACTAATAAATAAACTTTCTACTTATACCACAATATTTTGGTTACATCTAGTTTAAAATAAAAACTTGGGGTGCTGATGATACAAAATGCACACACACACGTGTGCACACTTCTAATATAATTTTACCGATAACTTGAACTTAAAATTATCAATTGGAAATATTATGAACAGTTAGTGATTGCTTTTACTTATCATTGAAATGAAACATATACAAAATATTAAATTTTATCTAACTATACGCAGATGCACCCCTTCGGCTGATTATGAGACGCATAATAGTGAAGCATTTCACGAAGGCGGCGAAATTTTTTGTATAAACTTAGGGGGTTAATATAATATATTATTCATTGTGGAAATATTTTGTTTCCACACTACTAGGTCTAAGGCGCTATGGAGTGACACATGAGGCGTTAATTCAATATGTGCTAGAGCGAGAAAGAAATAGGCTTACACGTTTATAGCGCTTCCTTTTTTATACTCTAAGATGCACCCCAAGTTTTTATTTTAAATTAGATGTAACCAAAATACTGTGGTATAAGTAGAAAGTTTATTTATTAGTTTTTAGTGCTTTTTAAAATAAAACATTATTTAATTTTTTTAATTTATTAATTTTTTATTTTCTTAGTGTTTAGTGCTTTTTAAAATAAAATTTTGTAATCTAATTTTTTAAGTAAAATTTTATTTCTGATTCCTTCGGTGGACCTTACCTTTTAACGTGTGAGCGGAGAGCACGGTGTTATCAATAAATATATACTTATATGCGCAATGCGCATACATTGTCCAGGTGTTTACCACAAAACTTATCCAACTGAATATATTCATATAGTATTTATTTATTATTATAATATAAATAATATGTTATACAAATATTACATGGATATATATAGGTATATAATAATATGCAATTAATGGTGCTTTCAGCTTTAGTAAATGATTATAAAATCATATTAGAAAAGCTCCCACTCCATACTTCTGGCGGTGTTACTCATTTGAGAAATAGAAAACATTTCTTTTAAAAAATATGAAGAATAGAATTACCCTCCCCTCAGCTAAAAAAGAATCATAACAAAAATGTGCATCGACCAAATAGGCGCAAATTTATCCTAATTCAGAACTCGCCAGCACACAAAAATCTCCCCCTCGTTGAGAGCAAGGAGAAAATATGTGCGTGTTTCGAAGCAGGAAACTTGTTTTTGGCAATGAACCACCGCAGCTCAGTGACATAAAAATGATAGATCGCGAATATTATCATGAGAAATATTAACCCAAGGGATTGCTGAGATAAAGTAATTAAAAAAAATCACGAATGTTTTGTCAGTGGATTCTTCAACCAATCGACACACATAGATTAGAAATTATTTTTCCGAGGTACCTAAAGAAGATCCTCAACTAAAGTTTTAGTTTCGGTCCAGAGCCCAAAGAAGTGGCAACTCTAAATTTTAATACAAGTTCATCTCCGTAAAAGCCCAAATGAAAATCAAATAATAAGTTAAGTGAAAATCAATATTTTACGATAAAATATCTGAATAATCAATAAAGAAATAGTAACGTGAAAATATGTTTTTTTAATAATAATAAAGTTAAATTGTATTATAACTACCTATTTAGTTCATTTTCATAATAAGCTCTCAACGTTGGCAAAAAACAAATCATTCTGTTTATTTTCTTTATTGAATTTTTGTTTTTTTTTGTGTCTAAATAAAAGGGGATTATGAGCCATTCCATCGTCACGGGTGGGACATTCGGCCTCTTAATATCATATAAGATCTAAAAATTTCTTGATAAACCTTAATAATGTAATGATAATAGAATCGGAATGGAAAGGATGGCATTAAATACTTACTGATATTACGATACAATTTTTTAATTTTTTATTATCTTTACTTTGGAGTTTCAGACTGTGTTACGGATGCGACAAAAAATGGGCATGCTTTCAAATGCAAATGCAATTTGTATAAATAAAAAGTGAAAATGTAACTTATATTTTCATGACTGCTTAAAGGGTCTTTCATTTTTATTGTATGGTACATTTTAAAATTTTCGTCGGATTTCAAAAACTTGTGTTCCAGTAGCATCATTAAGTATCAGCATAATTTTCTGTATTTTGCTTGCTACCCTGATTTTTTAAAACAATCGTAGTAACTTATTTGATGATTTGATTTTCGTTTCAATCATTTGGAAAAACATATTTCGTTGTGTAAATAAAAACACGCATTTAAGTTTTGTTGAAAATAACTTATTGTTAGAAAACACTATTGACTTGTATACTGTAATTAAAAAGTGATGCCTGGATGTAGTTAGAGAAATCTACACCAGCCTGTTGCATGGGTTTTGTTTATTTTGAATATTATCCGATGAATGTTTCCCAGCAACATGAAATGCATTAAATAAGTAGTTATAGATGTGCACTAACCTTTGATTGTCCTGTTTCCGATTACAGTAGTTGCCGCTATTAATGCAGTGGGTAGAGGTGCATTTGAATGAGAAATCTTCCTACAATTAACTAATTAAGACACAATACCGCAACGGCACTCCGCGAACGAATTTGTCACTTTTTTTTAACACAGAACTCACAATACTTAAATTTGTTTCCAATTTTTTCAATCAAACTGCACAGAAAACTTCCGCACTACCGGCAATCGAAATTAATTGCATTTCCTGCAAAAACACGCACGAACAAGAAGTTCCGCCGATGACAGATAAACAACTATTTTGCCGGTCACCCAGGGCCAGAGAAACATCAGTTGACTGCCAAACTGTTGCTCAGGCATTGCCTGTTTGATATGTATCCATAATTTCCATAATTCTTTTGGACTAGAATAACGAATGATATTATCATTCAAGCAATTCGACATGTTACATTATGTTTAGAAGTTATGGCAATCTATTTTTATAATTCCATATAAAATAGAATCTCATAATAATAAATTATTTTCAGGAAAACTACACACTGATTGACTGATAATATTGAAAATACCATAATTTATCCAAGACACTGACCGAGAAATTTTTGGTTGGATCCTAGCTAGGGATGGGAAAAACCTACCGGTTTAAACCGAAAACCGGTGTTTTGGTTCGGTCAACCGGTGTTTTTTCGGTGATGTTTTTGGTTCGGTTTTCACCGGTGATTTTCTTTAAATGCAATAACCGGATAAAAAAAACCGTCAAAATAAGTTTTGTAAACAGAAAGAAAACATGGTAATTTTTACACCTTTCGGTGACATTTTGCTTTTTAGAAAAAAAAACCTAAATTGTAATTAAATTATTGATTGAAATGGATTTGAATTTGAAAAATCTGCCGCCAACGGCCTGCGGACATACACGCGAGGAAAGCAATCAGCAAATTTAAACTCATTAAAGTAAAGTTTTTGAGCTTTAAAGCTTTAACCCCAGTTTGTTATTAAAAAATTAAACAATAATCAATATTGAATATGCATACATACTATTATACTTTTTTTTGTAACTTAGTCGTTTCGCGCTTGGCTTAAAATTATAAATAATTAAAAAAATTTGGTTTTATTATAAGCGCTGCATTTTTTACTAGCGATCCCTGCAAATGTTTAACTGTTTTGGCTTTTGAATGAACATTTTGATAGTTGCCTTTTGATTTATAGTTGCCTTTGCATCTGAAGGAAATAGATATTTTGTTATAGTTTGTGTTTGATTTCAGTTTTGAGTTTATCTTCAGGCTACAGCTGCTCAGCACCAGCTCCATATTTGCTATGCACTATGCAGCAGTAGCGAGCTTTTGGTGTTTAAAAAATAAAAGTTTTTAAAAAACACCGAAAACCGGTTATTTGAAAAACCGGTGATTTAGAACGGTTTAAACCGCCCGGTTAAACCGCAGGTGAAAAACACCGAAATAACCGAAAACCGGTTATTTTGGCAACAACCGCCATCCCTAATCCTAGCTTAAAGGTACCAAAACACGTCAAATGTATATATGAAACTGTTCAAATGTGCTGCCAAATGTGTTTTTAATCGAAAGTTGCGATCAAGGTAAAATCCGTGTAGAATAATATGAAAGTTTAAATAGATTAGGTATATAACTTGCATAATTATATAATTTGCATTAATTATCTTCATTGTGATTTATAAAAAAAATCCAACCCGTAAAAAAAGTTTTGTACTATAAAGTGGTTAACAAAATGCGACGTTCCGCTTGGCCGACTTTCGAAACTTCCGACTTCGAGAACTTTCTGAAATTGTACCTAACAAAATACAACTTTTCGAACTTTTGCCAGTCTCATTGTTTGTTACTCATTGACAGTTTTTCTTTCAATATGAATGTAAACAAAATTATTAAAGTGCTCCACTTAACTTTTTATAGTTACAAAGCGGCTAAATTTGCTGTAAATGCCAAAAACGAAGATGGTGGGTGAGGCAGCTAAATTTATCCAGGGACGTTGATAGGTTTTATGTAACGTCCTACGAAAAAATGAAAAGGAATGATCCGGAACACTTTATCAAATCAAGGAAACGTTTGATTATTTGCTCAGCTTGATAGAAAACTAGTAAGGAAGCAATTGGTCGCACCAATTACGTGATACCCTAGATGTAGAAAAATATACTCATTCTTATATCAACATTTTTGTATAAAAATGACTCAGGCTTATATGGCAACACTAAGAAGGAGTTGCCCGATTTTGCTCATCTTCGAACTTGACCTTGCAATTTTAATCAAATATTATTGTACCAAATTACAAGTCCCTAGCTACAAGCGTTCTCGAGTTATCGTCTGGACAGACAGACAGACACACAGACAAACAGACAGACAGACAAACAGACGGACATGCATAAAACGGTTTCTATTCACTTTCCAATCATGAATATATAGTTCTTTCTTTTCTGCGACGATTATTTCTTGGCGTTGCAAACGTTCGCTCAAAACTAATATACCCTACTTCTAGGGTATAAAAAGCCGCTTCCTTTTTATCGAATTTCCGGTATGCACGGCTTTTGATGTTGAAAATATCTTTTTCCTTGATTAGAGATATTCAATTTTCTTCAAATGACATTTTCAAACTTTTATTCTTTTATTATTTTAAAAAGGACCAAACAAACGTAAACTTTTCAGCTGACTGTCAAACAAAAAATAAGTATCAAAAGTCGGAAAAGTTCGGCTCCAGTAGAAAGTAGACCAACTCAGAACTTGCTCGAATTGGCCGACTCAGCCGACTTTGCCCTTATGTTAGACACAACATTAGCACGTATGTTTTACTCGAACTGTCAACAGTCGGCCAAGCCGAACGTCGTATTGTGTTTATCGCTTAACACTCATTTAGTTTTTTCAAAATTGTAGCAATTCAAAATTAATTTAAAAACAAAAGATTCTTTGATTATACAAATCTTCTCTATAAAAAGCGTTAATCCTCCTTTTTATCACTATACAGATCATATTAAGGATATGTTCGAATTCTCGACTAAATCGACAAAATTGACTAAATTTTTAAAATTCCCATCGTTGAGATTGGGAGCAACTTCAGGGTGAATTGAATAAACTATCATTTTTGTGAACTTTGCTAAAAATCGTCTTCAAAAAATTCCTGCAAACATAATTTTGTAAGATTCGCCAGGTGGTCAACCAGTATTTACAGCACAAGAAGAGGACCGTTTTATAGCTCATACGATTGCAATGTCTATAACATTTGGATTCCCAATGTCTACTCTCGACTTGAGATGTACAGTGAAAGCTTACTTAGATAGAATAGGAAGAATTTTTAAAAAATTTAAGAATAATTTTCCTGGCAGAGATTGGGCAGAAAGTTTGATGTATCGCAACAGGCAAATTGTGTCTCAGAGAACGCCAAAAAACATAACACATGCGAGAGCTGCTACCAATGAAGAAATCCTTTACAACAAGAGATAAAAGACGTTCCCCCTGCAAACGTGTGGAACTATGACGAGACCAATTTAGTAGATGATCCTGGAGCAAAAAAAGTAATCACAAAGCGTGGAAGCAACTATAATGAACAAATAAGAAACTCTTCCAAGGCTTGCACATCCATTATGGTTTGTGTTAATGCTGCAGGAGAGCTGGCACCACTCTATGACTCTATGTGAATTATAAAGCCGAAAAGATGTGGTCAACATGGACTGAAAATGGTCCGAATGGAGCTCGCTATAACAGAACTAAATCGGGTTGATTTGATCACCTTGTTTTTGAAGATTGGTTCTTAACTCTCATGTTACCAATTTTAAAGAAGCAGGACGGTGTGAAAGCTCTTATTGGTGACAACCTTTCATCACACATCAGTTTGGAAGTACTTCGCCGCTGTCAAGAAAATGACATCAAGTTCATTGCATAGCCTCCAAACACAACACATTTGCTGCAACCGCTCGATGTTGCCTTTTTTCGGCCTATGAAAGGTAAATGGAGAAAGATATTGGATGATTGGAAGAAATCTCCTTCCGGTAGCAGATGTACCAACATTTCGAAGGATGAGTTCCCTCGGCTTATTAAACAACTTATGACAGTAATGGCACCTACTATGAAACAAAACTTGCTATCCGGGTTCCGTAAGGCAGGCATAGTACCTCTCGACAAACAACAGGTAATATCAAGACTCCCTTCCAGCAACATTGTTGCAAATTTGGCCTCCTTAAACAGTTGTGTTAGCGATACCTTCCTGAATGAATAAAAAAAAACGAGGAGAGGAAATATGCAAAACGCAAGAGAAAAAGAAAAGGCGAAAAATGATAAACGTACCATCAGGGAAAAGTATTTTAGCTTCAGATGTAATGGTAATAAATAATGAAAAGAAAAATAAAAAAAATAAAGATGGGGCGAAAATTGAGGAAAAAGGCCGATTCAGAAGAAGACACAGATTGAAGTGACATCATTTCTCTCCGGGATTTGGACGAGAGTATGGACATCCTAGATCTCGGTGATGAAATTGAATTAGATGATATTCAACAAAACTTATCAGTTGCCGATGCTCGATCACCACAATCTGGAACAAGTAGAAGCGAATGAATTTTATTTTTAAATTTTCCTTCATTTTTTCTCCTTCATTTTTTTTTAAATTACAATTTTAAAATTTTTGTCAGTACATATATCAACACATATGATATGATGATGGATTTATTAAATCTCACTTTTCAAACCTTCAGTTCATTGTTGAATGTGATATTGTGGTGATGGCACCCACAAGCAGCTTGAAAGAAAAATCTGTCCAGAAACGATGGCAATCAATTTTCTTGAGAAATCTACCTCATATGGTAATTGTATAATTAAACACTAAAAGAATTTTATATTTCAATTGTAATATAAATTCCAGATAGCGGATAAAGACTTGTATGATTATTTTAAAAAATATGGACACGTATTGGACGTACAAATTGATTTTGATGGGAAACTACCAAGGAAACTAATTGCTAAAATTCGTATAAAATTTGCGAAATCCGTCAAAAAGTGAGTATTGTTTTTATTTAACATTTAACATTTATTTAACATTTTTTATTTAACTATATATAACACCGTTTTTTTTTGTAAAAAAAGAGTTTTACAGAGAAAGATAATCAATAAAAAACGAATCAATAGACTTGCAAATAAAGAGGGAACGAGTAATAATAGTAATAGCCCTTTTCGTTTATTGAATTTAGTTGCTCCACAAAGAGAAGAAATACGTTCCAATTTAACAATAAGGGACTTAAAATATGATGAAATTATATATGTAGAATCATATCTCCCTCTAATTGATTTGATAAATTTGCAACTTAGTGGCGTTACAGAATTTTATATTCTTCATGATTATTTTCGTTGTAAAAAGTCAATTGTACTATGTACTGAAGATTATGTAAAAATTCCTAATTTGAATTTCATTTCGGGTAACATATTAATGGTAAAAGGACATTTCTTAAAGAAATTTCAAATAACAAATGTTCCAGTTATAATTAACCTTCTATACAGTTTAATTCAATGTTGCAAAAATTTGAACGAAATTGGAATAATTTTTAACAGACATGAATTCGAACCAATTATTCCACTTTCAGTTCAAATGTGTAAAGACATGGCATTAAATTTTAATCATTTACAAAAATTATCATTATCAAAATGTAGATTAGTAGATGAAATGATTATGATGATATCAACATCAAAAACTATTCAGGATCTAGATATATCTTATAATTATTACATCACCGGAAGATATATGATTAATTTTGAAAATTTAATACACTTAAATATGAAGGCATGCGTTGCACTTAATTCAAACTTTTCTTTAAATGACAGTCAAGCAGCCAAACTAAGATCATTTAAAGTTAGTATATGGGGATTATTTGAACAAGAACGAATCATGATATTTAACTTGTTATTAAAATTGAATAGTCTTGAAATTTTTGCATTTAATGCCTTCTTACCATATCCAAATATTCAAAATATTTATGAATGTAAACATTTAAAATCATTAACAATTGATAGTGCATATAACTTACCAATTCATTTTTTCGAAATTTACCACACCCTTGAATCGGGCAAAAATTTGGAAATTTTATCATTAAAAATAGTTGATATAGCTCAAGAGGATGTTTTCTATATAAAAGATTTAGAAAACTTGAAAGAATTGACAATTGTAGCAATTGGGTATGCATTTCCTGATGAATTTATTCATAATCTATCAAATTTGAAAAAATTGGCTGTATTGAAATTAATATTTTTTTTCAATTTAAATCCAATATCTTTAATCAATTTAATTGCAACACTCGAAAATCTTGAACAGTTAGATTTGGACGAGAGTATGGACATCCTAGATCTCGGTGATGAAATTGAATTAGATGATATTCAACAAAACTTATCAGTTGCCGATGCTCGATCACCACAATCTGGAACAAGTAGAAGCGAATGAATTTTATTTTTAAATTTTCCTTCATTTTTTCTCCTTCATTTTTTTTTAAATTACAATTTTAAAAATTTTGTCAGTACATATATCAACACATATGATATGATGGTGGATTAATTAAATCTCACTTTTCAAACCTTCAGTTCATTGCTGAATGTGATATTGTGGTGATGGCACCCACAAGCAGCTTGAAAGAAAAATCTGTCCAGAAACGATGGCAATCAATTTTCTGGAGAAATCTACCTCATATGGTAATTGTATAATTAAACACTAAAAGAATTTTATATTTCAATTGTAATATAAATTCCAGATAGCGGATAAAGACTTGTATGATTATTTTAAAAAATATGGACACGTATTGGACGTACAAATTGATTTTGATGGGAAACTACCAAGGCAACTACCAAGGAAACTAATTGCTAAAATTCGTATAAAATTTGCGAAATCCGTCAAAAAGTGAGTATTGTTTTTATTTAACATTTAACATTTTTTATTTAACTATATATAACACCGTTGTTTTTTTGTTTTTTTTTTTTTAAAAAGAGTTTTACAGAGAAAGATAATCAATAAAAAACGAATCAATAGAATTGCAAATAAAGAGGGAACGAGTATTAATAGTAATAGCCCTTTTCGTTTATTGAATTTAGTTGCTCCACAAAGAGAAGAAATACGTTCCAATTTAACAATAAGGGACTTAAAATATGATGAAATTATACATGTAGAATCATATCTCCCTCTAATTGATTTGATAAATTTGCAACTTAGTGGCGTTACAGAATTTTATATTCTTCATGATTATTTTCGTTGTAAAAAGTCACTTGTACTATGTACTGAAGATTATGTAAAAATTCCTAATTTGAATTTCATTTTGGGTAACATATTAATGGTAAAAGAACATTTCTTAAAGAAATTTCAAATAACAAATGTTCCAGTTATAATTAACCTTCTATACAGTTTAATTCAATGTTGCAAAAATTTGAACGAAATTGGAATAATTTTTAACAGACATGAATTCGAACCAATTATTCCACTTTCAGTTCAAATGTGTAAAGACATGGCATTAAATTTTAATCATTTACAAAAATTATCATTATCAAAATGTAGATTAGTAGATGAAATGATTATGATGATATCAACATCAAAAACTATTCAGGATCTAGATATATCTTATAATTATTACATCACCGGAAGATATATGATTAATTTTGAAAATTTAATACACTTAAATATGAAGGCATGCGTTGCACTTAATTCAAACTTTTCTTTAAATGACAGTCAAGCAGCCAAACTAAGATCATTTAAAGTTAGTATATGGGGATTATTTGAACAAGAACGAATCATGATATTTAACTTGTTATTAAAATTGAATAGTCTTGAAATTTTTGCATTTAATGCCTTCTTACCATATCCAAATATTCAAAATATTTATGAATGTAAACATTTAAAATCATTAACAATTGATAGTGCATATAACTTACCAATTCATTTTTTCGAAATTTACCACACCCTTGAATCGGGCAAAAATTTGGAAATTTTATCATTAAAAATAGTTGATATAGCTCAAGAGGATGTTTTCTATATAAAAGATTTAGAAAACTTGAAAGAATTGACAATTGTAGCAATTGGGTATGCATTTCCTGATGAATTTATTCATAATCTATCAAATTTGAAAAAATTGGCTGTATTGAAATTAATATTTTTTTTCAATTTAAATCCAATATCTTTAATCAATTTAATTGCAACACTCGAAAATCTTGAACAGTTAGATTTGGACGAGAGTATGGACATCCTAGATCTCGGTGATGAAATTGAATTAGATGATATTCAACAAAACTTATCAGTTGCCGATGCTCGATCACCACAATCTGGAACAAGTAGAAGCGAATGAATTTTATTTTTAAATTTTCCTTCATTTTTTCTCCTTCATTTTTTTTTAAATTACAATTTTAAAAATTTTGTCAGTACATATATCAACACATATGATATGATGGTGGATTAATTAAATCTCACTTTTCAAACCTTCAGTTCATTGCTGAATGTGATATTGTGGTGATGGCACCCACAAGCAGCTTGAAAGAAAAATCTGTCCAGAAACGATGGCAATCAATTTTCTGGAGAAATCTACCTCATATGGTAATTGTATAATTAAACACTAAAAGAATTTTATATTTCAATTGTAATATAAATTCCAGATAGCGGATAAAGACTTGTATGATTATTTTAAAAAATATGGACACGTATTGGACGTACAAATTGATTTTGATGGGAAACTACCAAGGCAACTACCAAGGAAACTAATTGCTAAAATTCGTATAAAATTTGCGAAATCCGTCAAAAAGTGAGTATTGTTTTTATTTAACATTTAACATTTTTTATTTAACTATATATAACACCGTTGTTTTTTTGTTTTTTTTTTTTTAAAAAGAGTTTTACAGAGAAAGATACGAATCAATAGAATTGCAAATAAAGAGGGAACGAGTAATAATAGTAATAGCCCTTTTCGTTTATTGAATTTAGTTGCTCCACAAAGAGAAGAAATACGTTCCAATTTAACAATAAGGGACTTAAAATATGATGAAATTATACATGTAGAATCATATCTCCCTTTAATTGATTTGATAAATTTGCAACTTAGTGGCGTTACAGAATTTTATATTCTTCATGATTATTTTCGTTGTAAAAAGTCACTTGTACTATGTACTGAAGATTATGTAAAAATTCCTAATTTGAATTTCATTTCGGGTAACATATTAATGGTAAAAGGACATTTCTTAAAGAAATTTCAAATAACAAATGTTCCAGTTATAATTAACCTTCTATACAGTTTAATTCAATGTTGCAAAAATTTGAACGAAATTGGAATAATTTTTAACAGACATGAATTCGAACCAATTATTCCACTTTCAGTTCAAATGTGTAAAGGCATGGCATTAAATTTTAATCATTTACAAAAATTATCATTATCAAAATGTAGATTAGTAGATGAAATGATTATGATGATATCAACATCAAAAACTATTCAGGATCTAGATATATCTTATAATTATTACATCACCGGAAGATATATGATTAATTTTGAAAATTTAATACACTTAAATATGAAGGCATGCGTTGCACTTAATTGAAACTTTTCTTTAAATGACAGTCAAGCAGCCAAACTAAGATCATTTAAAGTTAGTATATGGGGATTATTTGAACAAGAACGAATCATGATATTTAACTTGTTATTAAAATTGAATAGTCTTGAAATTTTTGCATTTAATGCCTTCTTACCATATCCAAATATTCAAAATATTTATGAATGTAAACATTTAAAACTCGATTTAAAATCATTAACAATTGATAGTGCATATAACTTACCAATTCATTTTTTCGAAATTTACCACACCCTTGAATCGGGCAAAAATTTGGAAATTTTATCATTAAAAATAGTTGATATAGCTCAAGAGGATGTTTTCTATATAAAAGATTTAGAAAACTTGAAAGAATTGACAATTGTAGCAATTGGGTATGCATTTCCTGATGAATTTATTCATAATCTATCAAATTTGAAAAAATTGGCTGTATTGAAATTAATATTTTTTTTCAATTTAAATCCAATATCTTTAATCAATTTAATTGCAACACTCGAAAATCTTGAACAGTTAGATTTGGACGAGAGTATGGACATCCTAGATCTCGGTGATGAAATTGAATTAGATGATATTCAACAAAACTTATCAGTTGCCGATGCTCGATCACCACAATCTGGAACAAGTAGAAGCGAATGAATTTTATTTTTAAATTTTCCTTCATTTTTTCTCCTTCATTTTTTTTTAAATTACAATTTTAAAAATTTTGTCAGTACATATATCAACACATATGATATGATGATGGATTAATTAAATCTCACTTTTCAAACCTTCAGTTCATTGTTGAATGTGATATTGTGGTGATGGCACCCACAAGCAGCTTGAAAGAAAAATCTGTCCAGAAACGATGGCAATCAATTTTCTGGAGAAATCTACCTCATATGGTAATTGTATAATTAAACACTAAAAGAATTTTATATTTCAATTGTAATATAAATTCCAGATAGCGGATAAAGACTTGTATGATTATTTTAAAAAATATGGACACGTATTGGACGTACAAATTGATTTTGATGGGAAACTACCAAGGCAACTACCAAGGAAACTAATTGCTAAAATTCGTATAAAATTTGCGAAATCCGTCAAAAAGTGAGTATTGTTTTTATTTAACATTTAACATTTTTTATTTAACTATATATAACACCGTTGTTTTTTTGTTTTTTTTTTTAAAAAAGAGTTTTACAGAGAAAGATAATCAATAAAAAACGAATCAATAGAATTGCAAATAAAGAGGGAACGAGTATTAATAGTAATAGCCCTTTTCGTTTATTGAATTTAGTTGCTCCACAAAGAGAAGAAATACGTTCCAATTTAACAATAAGGGACTTAAAATATGATGAAATTATACATGTAGAATCATATCTCCCTCTAATTGATTTGATAAATTTGCAACTTAGTGGCGTTACAGAATTTTATATTCTTCATGATTATTTTCGTTGTAAAAAGTCACTTGTACTATGTACTGAAGATTATGTAAAAATTCCTAATTTGAATTTCATTTCGGGTAACATATTAATGGTAAAAGGACATTTCTTAAAGAAATTTCAAATAACAAATGTTCCAGTTATAATTAACCTTCTATACAGTTTAATTCAATGTTGCAAAAATTTGAACGAAATTGGAATAATTTTTAACAGACATGAATTCGAACCAATTATTCCACTTTCAGTTCAAATGTGTAAAGACATGGCATTAAATTTTAATCATTTACAAAAATTATCATTATCAAAATGTAGATTAGTAGATGAAATGATTATGATGATATCAACATCAAAAACTATTCAGGATCTAGATATATCTTATAATTATTACATCACCGGAAGATATATGATTAATTTTGAAAATTTAATACACTTAAATATGAAGGCATGCGTTGCACTTAATTCAAACTTTTCTTTAAATGACATAGTCTTTCTTCATGTTATTAGAATTAATCTAGCGTGAAAATAATTGTTCAATGTTTGCTGTATTTTCCCAAACTCTTTCGTATGCTAAATGGACTAATACTGCTGTTTCATGTCGACAATATGAATCTTATGGAAAAGAATGATGACGAATTTCACGATAAGGACTTTTTGTCAGAACGAAAATCTGTCTAGGCATTGAACGTTATTGTGGCACAATATAATAGATTGCACTTTTTATCCTGTTATGAATCTGTACAACATAATATCTAAATATTGCATTTTCATGCACAACCCTTACAAATCACAATAAACAAAAATCGCGAAAAAAGTAGGTAAATGTAAACTATTTATGGTTAGTATTATATGCCAACAACTTTGAAGAGTTTACAAGATTCTGCTTATCCATCGCAAACGATCTTACTAAGGGAGAAAAGAATCCACAAGGTTCTTGGCTTATCGTTATTGACAAGACAGGCAGACAAAAATCTATAAAGCCCTTATTTAGTTTTTATCACCAGCTCTTTTTGCAACCCTTTTAGCAAATATTTACTTTATACTAGGGATTCAGTGTTAAACCAATTATTCAATTATCATGTACTTTAAAAATATATAGGCACTTAAAAAATTAAACAATTGATTTTAAACATTGTAGAATATTTTAATTTCTCTTTATATTGTTTAAATTGTTCTGCTATGCCCGCGGTTTGAGGTAACACATGCGTTAAAAAAAAAAAATTTATAATCGACAATCATGATTTCAGTCTTGCTAGTATATATAAAACCAACGATTTCTGAACTGTATGTATAATATCTACAATACTTGTAGAATGTAGATGGATTTTAATCTCATGTAACAAATCTTATTGACTTTTGTTTACCATTACATTAATCTGACCCATGAATATGCTCGGCATGTGGGGCATAAAAATTGTATTTGGAATTTTCCCTATATTTTAAAGTAAAAGAAGGAAAACGATTTCTAGTTACAGCTTTGAGCTTGGGATATCGAAGCAAATTAATTCCGTTAGCTGCTACAATCCAATATTGAGCAAAACATCCAATGTTGAATTTAACAAAATAGAAATTTTAGCTGGCGAAATCGAGTGCAAGTAGTGCAAATAAGTTTTTTCTTTGATATTGCACTCAAGCGTTAAATAAACAAACCGTAAAAACAATGTTTTTTACTTAATTCATCAACATAATATATATATGTATATATATACATATTATGTATGTGCGAAATTACGACAATTGAAACTCTAAAGAAAAGATGACTTGATTTTATGATATATTTTTTTATGCCCAGTCCAGAATGCTGTCATTTTTGCATAAATATTAAAGATTTTATCCGTTCCTGCTGTGATAACGGGATAAAACTTCGATAGAATGCATTTTGATCGACAACGAGCCTATTTGCAAAGTTTTAGCTCGATTGGATAACGGGAAGTGTGTTAATTAGCCGTCGAACGGTTTTCCTTAACGCCACAAACACACAAATCCACAAATAAACAAACAAGCAAGTTTCCACGAAGTTAATATAGATGAATTAAAAATAAAATATTATTATTTGTTCTTAAAATTAAAATGATTCGTTAAACTATTTAGATACACTATATCATTTACGATCATTATGTGGAAGTTTTTTTTTGAAATATTTATGATGCCACAGGAGGCCGCATCATATCCTTATATTTTTCATATGTTATGGGTCGAACGTCTTTATACAAAGCCCAAAGGCATTAGTGTAATACTTCCCATTCCCAACTATGCCCATTACATTATGCTTTTGCTGGTAAAATTCTTAGTTTTACTCCTGAAAGTGGACTTACACCACTTTCAAAATAAACGCTCCATATGTATAAGCTTGCCACGGTTCAAACAAATAGATAGATGATAGATGTCGTTTCGCATGCATGGAGGCCCGGGTTCGAGATCAGTACGAGGTAAAAAAAAAAAGTGTTTTTTTAATAAAAATAATAGATTCTCTGTGCACGCCATAACACCGGGTAATTCATAGCATTGGAAACGCTAGAAATATATTTTTTTTTATGTATATAATATATTCCAGTAATATTGGCAATGTTCCTGCAATATTGCTGCAATATTGCTGCAACTTGCAAAGAGGCGGACATATGAATATTCCTGCAATATTGCAGCAATATTACTGCATTAGTGCCTGCAAGATTAAATATTACAAAGTAATATTCCTGCAATATTCCCTGCTGGCTGGGTAATCTCCATTGAATTAATTCAAACACTATTTTTCATTCATTTTCATTTTCATTTTTTCTTCAACACGATAAGGAAAACGAAGGCAGAAGGTGCCAGCAAGTTCAAATTAAAATATTAATTAAAAAATTTCATGAAATGTGTTTAAAATCAAGGAAAAATTGAAAAATTTTAAAATTTAAGGAAAAAAAAACGGTATTTATTTGAAAATAACAGTGTCTAATAGATACCGTTTAATTTTCAGTATATGAAAGAGTTTCAAAGTCGTTGTGAGAGGCAAAGTTTAAAGTGATCACATTGACTATTGTATATAATATACAAACACAATTAATCCATTTGAAACGTACAAGTGAAAAATGTACAAAAGTGAGTATCAATTGTATAAAGTACGCAATTAATGTCTATTCAAAAGAGAAAATGTATTTGCGATACGTGTGAATGTGAGATGTGTGATCCCTTATAATACCCATATGTACTTTGTTAGAGACGGAAATTGAATTTTTCTTGCTTGTGCCGCCATGTTCATTTTATTCAGTCATATTTTGTAATTTTTATAGAAAGTAATTCTAAATATATTTTTAGAATGTCTTGGCGAGTAGAGTTTTTCCAAAAATTATTTGGGTATATTTCGTTTGGGAGCACAATATCTACGTGAAATTATTTAATTATTTCTCCAAAAAGTATATGTATATTTCAATTTGGAAAATTCTTTGAAAATATAACAGTGTCTAATAGATACCGTTTAATTTTCATTAAATGCAAGTTAAGAGTTTCAAAGTGGTTGTGAGAGACGAAAGTTTAAATATTGTGTACTGATCATATGTATATAATATGCAAACACGAATCCATTTGCGCATCCAAACTAAAGTACGCGATTAATGTGTATTCAAAAGAGAAAATGTATTTGCGGTACGTGTGAATGTGAGATGTGATCCTTGTAATACTTTGTTAGAGGCGGAAATTGAATTTTTCTTGCTTGTGCCGCCATGTTCATTTTATTCAGTCATATTTTCATGAAATTGTAATTTTCTAAATAAATTTTAAATAAATCTGAAACAACTCTATGTTCCATGTTCATTTTATTCATTCATATCTTTTCATGAAATTGTAATTTTCATAGAAATTAATTCTAAATAAATTTTTAGAAATCTGAAACAACTCTATATTGGAGTCATCAATCAATCATCGGCCAATTGTAAAAGTGTTTTTGGCGAGTGTCAATAAATATATGGAAATAATTCGTCTGTGCGAGCACGTAAAGGTTACTTGGATATTTTCATGAAATTCTTAAATTGTGAGTACATTTGTTTATATTATAATTTTAAATTTTAAACAAATCTGAAACAACTCTATATTGGAATCATCATCATTTTAAATAAATTTTTAGAAATCTGAAACAACTCCTCTATATTGAATCATCATCATCATCATCATCATCAATCATCGGCCAAATGTAAAAGTGTTTTTGGTGAGTGTCACCAAAAAATATTGACTTCTCATTCAGTATGTATTACTATAATTTATTAATATTCAATTTAAAAATTAATATAATTTGTAAGAAAACAAAAAGAAAGAAACACACACACGCACACACATGCACAGGCACAGGCATGTACGTATATAGTAAAATTAAGTGAAAAGGACCCCTTAACCATTACTATTTTTGTTTAGGCTTTTATATGTATTAGCCTACTTAAAAATCTAAACCTTTTTGATACTCTGATTCTAAATTACTTGTAAATCAACAGCATATTATACATTTTCATAATATTTAAATTTGGGGCTTGAATATTTACTATGGGAATTATTTCACGTTATGTAATGGCTAGTAAAGGCAAGGAGTTTTTAAATGTGCACTTTGACAGCAATTATGACAGATTCTTTCGTTTAAGATTAATTCGCGCACCCGGCGGCGACCAGTCTAGTGTGGGAATATTTTTGTCCGAAAGCCACACTTTGGTTTCCCTGGAACTATGAATGGGGGCATTATCCTGCTGAAACAATATCAGCTGCAACAGTCTGGGCCATCCAAATTAAATTTAATTTAACTGAATTAGTTTTTCCGCATTCGAATGTCCAAGACATGTACCTTTTTAGCGTATTGGAGTCTCCTACCTCAGTGAATGGCAGTTAATCGGGGGTTTCATTCAAGTTTCTTGTATTTTATATTCGGTGATCTGCTTAAAACACGCGCAATGTTACGAGGTGTGATATTGAGGCTTAATTTGCATTTATTTTGTCTCGTTATTGTTACCAACTGTCGAACTTTACCTTTGTCGTGCAAGGATAATATTTTATTGCATTTTGTTGGTGCATTAATGCCTATGAATGTAATATTTTTCAATTTTTATTTATTTTTTTTTTTTTTTTTGAAAGTTGGGAATTTCATTTATGTATTCAGATGAACCTGAAAGCTCACCCGACATGTCGGACTCCCTTCCGAAGATGACGCCCCAAATTGTCGCATCAGGGACACATAGCCTGAAACTGTTCAACGCGTATTGACGTTCAATAAAGTCACTAATACGGCCACGTAAAGATTTTTGAAAGGAAAACATTAATGAAACCAAATGCTTTGATTCGTATAAAATTTGTGAAATCAGTCAGTGGTTTTATTTTTATTTAACATTTCAACCGAAAAAATAATCAATATAAAACGAATCAATAGACTTGCAAATAAAGAGGGAACGAGCACTAATAATAGTAATAGCCCTTTTCGTTTATTGAATTTACCAAATTTAATTGCTCCACAAAACAATAATATTTTTGGCAGAGAGAAGAAACCCAATGTTCTAATTTAACAATAAGGGATTTAAATTTGATGCATTTCCTCTTTTTCTACAATTTAAAATTCAAAAATCTTGATTAAAACCATTAAATTAATTACTTGCCCCTTTTATTTTTCTCTTGTAGCTAGCTATTGCTCAATATAACTAGTATATGTCAATATGTCTAGTATAATAATATATAAAACATGTTGTTCAGTCGTCTGTAGGATGCCATTCCCTTAATGAATTTATTCATAGTCTATCCCAAGAATGTAAAACAATTTGAAATTAAAAAAAAAAAAAAATTAAAGACCCTCTCTTGAATTTCTATCGGCAGTATGCCTCTTTTACTACTTTTCTTTACACAAAGTATGTATGTTTCGCACATAATGTGATACTGCCATTCTTTTCTTTGAAAGAAATTGAAATAATTTTTGACAGACATGAATTGGATCCAATTATTCCACTTTCTTTCACAATCAATCATGTAAAGATATATGCATTGAATTTTGATAATTTAGAAAAATTATCATTATCAAAATGATTATGATGATATCAACATCGAAAACTCTTCAAAATCTAGATGTATCTTATAATTATAACATCACTGGAAAATATGTGATTAATTTCGAAAATTTAATACACATAAATATGAAGGCATGCGTTGCACTTAATTCAAACTTTTCTTTAAATGACAGTCAAGCAGCCAAACTAAGATCATTTAAAGTTAGTATATGGGGATTATTTGAACAAGAACGAATCATGATATTTAACTTGTTATTAAAATTGAATAGTCTTGAAATTTTTGCCTTTAATGCCTTCTTACCCTGTCCGAATACCCGAAATATTTATCAATGTAAACATTTAAAATCATTAACAATTGACAGTGCACATAACTTGCCAATTCATTTTTTCGAAATTTACCACACCGTTGTATCGGGCAAAAATTTGCAAATTTTATCAGTAAAATTACTTGAAATCTTCTCTATAAAGAGCGCTAATCCTCCATTCTATCACTATACAGATCATATTAAGGCTATGTTCGAATTCTCGACTAAAATGTCTGAAAACGGTATTTTTGAAATCCGTGTAGCTATAGCAATTTATAAAAAAAAATTTGAGTCGTATTGCTATGATACAGTGCGGCTAAATTTTTTGACGTTTTTGAAAATTCGCTGAGATCAGACCCGACGCGGAAAATGTCTGAAAACAAACTTTTTCGTAATAAAATGACAATAGCTAGCTTCCACTTTCAGTTCAAATGTGTAAAGACATGGCATTAAATTTTAATCATTTACAAAAATTATCATTATCAAAATGTAGATTAGTAGATGAAATGATTATGATGATATCAACATCAAAAACTATTCAGGATCTAGATATATCTTATAACAATTACATCACCGGAAGATATATGATTAATTTTGAAAATTTAATACACTTAAATATGAAGGCATGCGTTGCACTTAATTGAAACTTTTCTTTAAATGACAGTCAAGCAGCCAAACTAAAATCATTTAAAGTTAGTATATGGGGATTATTTGAACAAGAACGAATCATGATATTTAACTTGTTATTAAAATTGAATAGTCTTGAAATTTTTGCCTTTAATGCCTTCTTACCATGTCCGAATACGCGAAATATTTATCAATGTAAACATTTAAAATCATTAACAATTGACAGTGCACAAAACTTGCCAATTCATTTTTTCGAAATTTACCACACCCTTGTATCGGGCAAAAATTTGCAAATTTTATCAGTAAAAATACTTGAAATCTTCTCTATAAAAAGCGCTAATCCTCCTTTCTATCACTATACAGATCATATTAAGGATATGTTCGAATTCTCGACTAAACCGACTAAATTGACTAAATTTTTAAAATTCCCATCGTTGAGATTGGGAGCAACTTCAGGGTGAATTGAATAAACTGTCATTTTTGTGAACTTTGTTGAAAATCGTCTTCAAAAAATTCCTGCAAACATAATTTTGTAAGGTTCGCCAGGTGGTGAACCAGTATTTACAGCACAAGAAGAGGACCGTTTTATAGCTCATACGATTGCAATGTCTATAACATTTGGATTCCCAATGTCTACTCTCGACTTGAGATGTACAGTGAAAGCTTACTTATGTTAGATAGAATAGGAAGAATTTTTAAAAAATTTAAGAATAATTTTCCTGGCAGAGATTGGGCAGAAAGTTTGATGTATCGCAACAGGCAAATTGTGTCTCAGAGAACGCCAAAAAACATAACACATGAAGAAATCCTTGAATTTTTTTTTTTAAATTTACAACAAGAGATAAAAGACGTTCCCCCTGCAAACGTGTGGAACTATGACGAGACCAATTTAGTAGATGATCCTGGAGCAAAAAAAGTAATCACAAAGCGTGGAAGCAACTATAATGAACAAATAAGAAACTCTTCCAAGGCTTGCACATCCATTATGGTTTGTGTTATTGCTGCAGGAGAGCTGGCACCACTCTATGCCTCTATGTGAATTATAAAGCCGAAAAGATGTGGTCAACATGGACTGAAAATGGTCCGAATGGAGCTCGCTATAACAGAACTAAATCGGGTTGGTTTGATCACCTTGTTTTTGAAGATTGCTTCTTAACTCTCATGTTACCAATTTTAAAGAAGCAGGACGGTGTGAAAGCTCTTATTGGTGACAACCTTTCATCACACATCAGTTTGGAAGTACTTCGCCGCTGTCAAGAAAATGACATCAAGTTCATTGCATAGCCTCCAAACACAACACATTTGCTGCAACCGCTCGATGTTGCCTTTTTTCGGCCTATGAAAGGTAAATGGAGAAAGATATTGGATGATTGGAAGAAATCTCCTTCCGGTAGCAGATGTACCAACATTTCGAAGGATGAGTTCCCTCGGCTTATTAAACAACTTATGACAGTAATGGCACCTACTATGAAACAAAACTTGCTATCCGGGTTCCGTAAGGCAGGCATAGTACCTCTCGACAAACAACAGGTAATATCAAGACTCCCTTCCAGCAACATTGTTGCAAATTTGGCCTCCTTAAACAGTTGTGTTAGCGATACCTTCCTGAATGAATAAAAAAAACGAGGAGAGGAAATATGCAAAACGGAGGAGAAAAAGAAAAGGCGAAAAATGATAAACGTACCATCAGGGAAAAGTATTTTAGCTTCAGATGTAATGGTAATAAATAATGAAAAGAAAAAGAAAAAGAATAAAAATAAAAAATATAAAGATGGCGCGAAAATTGAGGAGAAAGGCCGATTCAGAAGAAGACACAAATTGAAGTGACATCATTTCTCTCCGGGATTTGGACGAGAGTATGGACATCCTAGAACTCGGTGATGAAATTGAATTAGATGATATTCAACAATACTTATCAGTTGCCGATGCTCGATCACCACAATCTGGAACAAGTAGAAGCGAATGAATTTTTTTTTTTAAATTTTCCTTCATTTTTTTTTAAATTACAATTTTAAAATTTTTGTCAGTACATATATCAACACATATGATATGATGGTGGATTAATTAAATTTCACTTTTCAAACTTTCAGTTCATAATTGTAGAATGTGATATTGTGGTGATGGCACCCACAAGCAGCTTGAAAGAAAAATCTGTCCAGAAACGATGGCAATCAATTTTCTTGAGAAATCTACCTCATATGGTAATTGTATAATTAAACACTAAAAGAATTTTATATTTCAATTGTAATATAAATTCCAGATAGCGGATAAAGACTTGTATGATTATTTTAAAAAATATGGACACGTATTGGACGTACAAATTGATTTTGATGGGAAACTACCAAGGCAACTACCAAGGAAACTAATTGCTAAAATTCGTATAAAATTTGCGAAATCCGTCAAAAAGTGAGTATTGTTTTTATTTAACATTTAACATTTTTTATTTAACTATATATAACACCGTTGTTTTTTTGTTTTTCTTTTTTAAAAAAGAGTTTTACAGAGAAAGATAATCAATAAAAAACGAATCAATAGAATTGCAAATAAAGAGGGAACGAGTAATAATAGTAATAGCCCTTTTCGTTTATTGAATTTAGTTGCTCCACAAAGAGAAGAAATACGTTCCAATTTAACAATAAGGGACTTAAAATATGATGAAATTATACATGTAGAATCATATCTCCCTTTAATTGATTTGATAAATTTGCAACTTAGTGGCGTTACAGAATTTGATATTCTTCATGATTATTTTCGTTGTAAAAAGTCACTTGTACTATGTACTGAAGATTATGTAAAAATTCCTAATTTGAATTTCATTTTGGGTAACATATTAATTGTAAAAGGACATTTCTTAAAGAAATTTCAAATAACAAATGTTCCAGTTATAATTAACCTTCTATACAGTTTAATTCAATGTTGCAAAAATTTGAACGAAATTGGAATAATTTTTAACAGACATGAATTCGAACCAATTATTCCACTTTCAGTTAAAATGTGTAAAGACATGGCATTAAATTTTAATCATTTACAAAAATTATCATTATCAAAATGTAGATTAATAGATGAAATGATTATGATGATATCAACATCAAAAACTATTCAGGATCTAGATATATCTTATAATTATTACATCACCGGAAGATATATGATTAATTTTGTAAATTTAATACACTTAAATATGAAGGCATGCGTTGCACTTAATTGAAACTTTTCTTTAAATGACAGTCAAGCAGCCAAACTAAAATCATTTAAAGTTAGTATATGGGGATTATTTGAACAAGAACGAATCATGATATTTAACTTGTTATTAAAATTGAATAGTCTTGAAATTTTTGCCTTTAATGCCTTCTTACCATGTCCGAATACGCGAAATATTTATCAATGTAAACATTTAAAATCATTAACAATTGACAGTGCACATAACTTGCCAATTCATTTTTTCGAAATTTACCACACCCTTGTATCGGGCAAAAATTTGCAAATTTTATCAGTAAAAATACTTGAAATCTTCTCTATAAAAAGCGCTAATCCTCCTTTCTATCACTATACAGATCATATTAAGGATATGTTCGAATTCTCGACTAAATCGACTAAATTGACTAAATTTTTAAAATTCCCATCGTTGAGATTGGGAGCAACTTCAGGGTGAATTGAATAAACTATCATTTTTGTGAACTTTGTTGAAAATCGTCTTCAAAAAATTCCTGCAAACATAATTTTGTAAGGTTCGCCAGGTGGTGAACCAGTATTTACAGCACAAGAAGAGGACCGTTTTATAGCTCATACGATTGCAATGTCTATAACATTTGGATTCCCAATGTCTACTCTCGACTTGAGATGTACAGTGAAAGCTTACTTATGTTAGATAGAATAGGAAGAATTTTTAAAAAATTTAAGAATAATTTTCCTGGCAGAGATTGGGCAGAAAGTTTGATGTATCGCAACAGGCAAATTGTGCCAGAGAACGCCAAAAACATAACACATGCGAGAGCTGCTACCAATGAAGAAATCCTTGATTTTTTTTTTTAAATTTACAACAAGAGATAAAAGATGTTCCCCTGCAAACGTGTGGAACTATGACGAGACCAATTTAGTAGATGATCCTGGAGCAAAAAAAGTAATCACAAAGCGTGGAAGCAAATATAATGAACAAATAAGAAACTTTTCCAAGGCTTGCACATCCATTATGGTTTGTGTTAATGCTGCAGGAGAGCTGGCACCACTCTAAGACTCTATGTGATTTATAAAGCCGAAATGATGTGGTCAACATGGACTGAAAATGGTCCGAATGGAGCTCGCTATAACAGAACTAAATCGGGTTGGTTTGATCACCTTGTTTTTGAAGATTGCTTCTTAACTCTCATGTTACCAATTTTAAAGAAGCAGGACGGTGTGAAAGCTCTTATTGGTGACAACCTTTCATCGCACATCAGTTTGGAAGTACTTCGTCGCTGTCAAGAAAATGACATCAAGTTCATTGCATAGCCTCCAAACACAACACATTTGCTGCAACCGCTCGATGTTGCCTTTTTTCGGCCTATGAAAGGTAAATGGAGAAAGATATTGGATGATTGGAAGAAATCTCCTTCCGGTAGCAGATGTACCAACATTTCGAAGGATGAGTTCCCTCGGCTTATTAAACAACTTATGACAGTAATGGCACCTACTATGAAACAAAACTTGCTATCCGGGTTCCGTAAGGCAGGCATAGTACCTCTCGACAAACAACAGGTAATATCAAGACTCCCTTCCAGTAACATTGTTGCAAATTTGGCCTCCTTAAACAGTTGTGTTAGCGATACCTTCCTGAATGAATAAAAAAAACGAGGAGAGGAAATATGCAAAACGGAGGAGAAAAAGAAAAGGCGAAAAATGATAAACGTACCATCAGGGAAAAGTATTTTAGCTTCAGATGTAATGGTAATAAATAATGAAAAGAAAAAGAAAAAGAATAAAAATAAAAAATATAAAGATGGCGCGAAAATTGAGGAAAAAGGCCGATTCAGAAGAAGACACAAATTGAAGTGACATCATTTCTCTCCGGGATTTGGACGAGAGTATGGACATCCTAGATCTCGGTGATGAAATTGAATTAGATGATATTCAACAATACTTATCAGTTGCCGATGCTCGATCACCACAATCTGGAACAAGTAGAAGCGAATGATTTTTTTTTTAAATTACAATTTTAAAATTTTTGTCATTACATATATCAACACATATGATATGATGATGGATTAATTAAATTTCACTTTTCAAACATTCAGTTCATAATTGTAGAATGTGATATTGTGGTGATGGCACCCACAAGCAGCTTGAAAGAAAAATCTGTCCAGAAACGATGGCAATCAATTTTCTTGAGAAATCTACCTCATATGGTAATTGTATAATTAAACACTAAAAGAATTTTATATTTCAATTGTAATATAAATTCCAGATAGCGGATAAAGACTTGTATGATTATTTTAAAAAATATGGACACGTATTGGACGTACAAATTGATTTTGATGGGAAACTACCAAGGAAACTAATTGCTAAAATTCGTATAAAATTTGCGAAATCCGTCAAAAAGTGAGTATTGTTTTTATTTAACATTTAACATTTATTTAACATTTTTTATTTAACTATATATAACACCGTTTTTTTTTTTTTTTTTTTGAAAAAAAGAAGAGTTTTACACAGAAAGATAATCAATAAAAAACGAATCAATAGACTTGCAAATAAAGAGGGAACGAGTAATAATAGTGTAACGAAGTTGCCTGGTAGTGATTAAATCGAAAATTCATTGACTAGATTCGATTGGAGGAGGCTAGGAAACAATGTAAAAAGGAACAGAATTTTCTCGGGAACTGAACTGAACGGTTGGGAATTTTGGAGCTTAGAATTAGTTCAGTTAAATTTTTATTTAATAAATGTGTATGTTCATTAATTTATTTGACTTTCAATTAATCCCTGCGAATTCGTAAACGCTCTTTACGTATTGAGCAAATACGTTACAATTGGTGTCAGAAGTGGGATTAATTGAGTTAAGTGCGGTATCTGTAAGAGTACTAAATGAACATTGGACGTTTGCTCAGAGAGCTAACCGTGAAGAGGATCAAGAAGGAGCTCAGCAATCTAGGTCGGCCTACAAGTGGCCAAAAGCAGAGTTTACTGGATGATCTCAAGAAAGTGCTGGAAATGGAAGGAAACGATCCAGAAACCTTCCTGTTCGATATAGATGGTGACGATCAAATCAAAAAAATTGACGAGCGAAACACGTCCGACCTAATGCAGTTTATGAAGAGTATACAGGAAAATATGGAAGCTATGCAGCAGGAAACCCAGAATTGCATACAGAAAAACATTGCTGAAGTGCAAACCAAGATGCAAACAGGAATTGATGTATTGCAGAAAAGTCTGGAACTGGGTCAGAAAAATCTCGAAGAGGGTCAAAAATGCCTAGAGGAAAAACTGGAGCTTAAAGTAAACTACGTAGAAACTGAAGTAACAAACTTAAGAGATGATCAAATTAAGGGCCCGATTCTAGGTAAAAGTTAAGAGCTCTTAACCTCTTAATTGCAAAATTAAAAGAAACGGTATTCCAGGTAGCCAGTTAAGAGACGTCAAGAATCAGCTGATCTCTTAACTTGAGTGGTGAGTTTTAATTAACAGATTTGGTATTCTGCATACAAAATTAAAAGAAATATCTAACCTCAATCGTCTCTTAACTTAAGAGGGTCAAATTCATATCTCTAAACGTCTCTAAACTTAGACGCTGCTGTAAAACGCTTTCAAGTGTCAACAAAAAATGGAAAGTGTTGTGCCAGAAATAATTTCATGGATAATTGAGAGTGCGTGAAATCGAGGTGAGAAACAACATTAAGAAAGGCAAGAAAAAAAATTAATAAATTAAAAAAATTAAATAACAATGTTTTATTTTAAAAAGCACTAAAAACTAATAAATAAACTTTCTACTTATACCACAGTATTTTGGTTACACCTAGTTTAAAATAAAAACTTGGGGTGCTGATAAAACAAAATGCACACACACACTTCTAATATAATTTTACCGATAACTTAAATTTAAAATTATCAATTGGAAATATTATGAACAGTTAGTGATTGCTTTTATTTATCATTGAAACGAAACATATGCAAAATATTAAATTTTATCTAACTATATGCAGATGCACCCCTTCGGCTGATTATGAGATGCATAATAGTGAAGCATTTCACGAAGGCGGCGAAATTTTTTGGATAAACTTAAGGGGTTAATATAATATATTATTCATTGTGGAAATATTTTGTTTCCACACTACTAGGTCTAAGGCGCTATGGAGTGACACATAAGGCGTTAATTCAATATGTGCTAGAGCGAGAAAGAAATAGGCTTACACGTTTATAGCGCTTCCTTTTTTATACTCTAAGTTGCACCCCAAGTTTTTATTTTAAACTAGATGTAACCAAAATACTGTGGTATAAGTAGAAAGTTTATTTATTAGTTTTTAGTGCTTTTTAAAATAAAACATTGTTATTTAATTTTTTTAATTTATTAATTTTTTATTTTCTTAGTTTTTAGTGCTTTTTAAAATAAAATTTTGTAATCTAATTTTTTAAGTAAAATTTTATTTCTGATTCCTTCGGTGGACCTTACCCTTTTAACGTGTGAGCCGAGAGCACGGTGTTATCAATAAATATATACTTATATGCGCAATGCGCATACATTGTCCAGGTAAACATATCCAACTGAATATATTCATATAGTATTTATTTATTATTATAATATAAATAATATGTTATACAAATATTACATAGATATATATATATAATAATATGCAATTAATGGTGCTTTCAGCTTTAGTAAATGATTATAAAATCATATTAGAAAAGCTCCCACTCCATACTACTCATTTGAGAAATAGAAAACATTTCTTTTAAAAAATATGAAGAATAGAATTACCCTCCCCTCAGCTAAAAAAGAATCATAACAAAAATGTGCATCGACCAAATAGGCGCAAATATATCCTAATTCAGAACTCGCCAGCACACAAAAATCTCCCCCTCGTTGAGAGCAAGCAGAAAATATGCGTGCGTGTTTCGAAGCAGGAAACTTGTTTTCGGCAATGAACCAGCGCTGCTCAGCGACATAAAAATGTGCGCAGGCAGTAAGCAGTCTTCTTCTTAGCAAATGTTAATTTTGCCTTGAAATTGACTGAAATGCGTATGCAATTTCAGTAATACTTGATTAACAATTATGCTCTAATTGCATTGATTTTGACAGTAAACATATTATTTTTTTTTTAAAACATGTTCTGTTCCTGAAATCTGTGCTATGTAATGCCGGGTCCACATTGCACAAATCAAACGCAAACAAATGTATATGCATTTGCGTTTGCCATGTGTGGACGTCTTTTCAAACAATTGCAAATTGTATAAAATGATTGCTTGAATGATTGTTCATATTTGTCTCGGTTTTTTTGTATGTGAATTTGAGTCCAAATTTGAATGAATACGACAAATCAATGACAAATCAATTTGCACAGTTTGGACGCTATCACAAACCTTTTAAAAACAAATTTGCAGTAAGCGATGAATAGTTTGGACGTTCGCAAAAATTCGACAAATCAACACAAATTTGCAAATGTATGCCTGCAAATGTAGAAATACGTTGCGCGATATTTGTGATTGATTTCCAAAGAAATGGACAATGGAAGACAAAACTTTGATTACAGTTGCTGCTGGATTTATTTTAGTGTGTAAATTAGTTCAGAAAAAAAAGAACAGGAGAATATGGATAAAAAATTTATTCAAAAATCGCATTTTGCACAGCTACGAAGTTCTATTTCGTTATCTCCGGGACGACGGAGAAGTCCTATTTCGCCATTTTCTCGAATGTCTATTCAGGACTTCAGGAATTCGCTGAATATTTTTCTGAACCAGGAGCAGTAGAGTAGCAAAATTTGTACTCATTAACTTAATACCTGTTTTAATGCCTAAGCTGTTCCTATTTCCTCCAACAATCCTTTTTTAAAGTGGAGCTTTTATTATTTCCAAGAGTTCGATCCCACAAAATTAGCCTGTTCTTGTATTCCGTTATTAATTGCAAAACAGATTAGGCTATCCATTCCATTGTGATTAAAAATGGCACACATTTTGTTTTACACCTATAATTGATGAGAAATATTCCTCTCACTTAGTTTTTGTTTAAAGAATTTATTTACCAAAAAGTTATTTATTTTATTATTATTTAAATAAAATCAACACGTCTATTCGTTTGAATATATTTTCGGTCAGGAAGCGAAAATAGACAACAAACACAAATATTGGCAAATTCAAATTCCCAAACGTCCAGACTTATTCAAATGTATGTGAGCGAAATGTGGCAAATCAGTCACAAATTTGTTCCCCTACAAACGCGTACAAATGAGTTGGCAGCATTTGCGCGACGTATACACACCGAACTAATAACTATTTGCAAATTTCCTAAAAACTTTCGGCAAATGGGTATGCAAACGTAAAATTGTGTTTTTTCTGTTGTTTGTGAGTAGACAAAAAAATTACATTTGACAATGATTTGAAGCCGTCTAGACTATCGTTTTTCAAGTAAAATTTGCAACAAATTTGTTTGCGTTTGATTTGTGCAATGTGGACCCGGCATAAAAAAAATTCATGAAAATTTATGTGGTAGAAATTGGTTAAAAACTGCAATATTTGTTCCGAGCAGTGAAACAGAGAAACAGAGAAACCGAAAACGAAGTTAAATAAAACCTTGTAAAAACGGATAGTTAATGTTTTGCTAAATAATTTTTTTTTTAAAACCAAATCCATCGTACAGTAATGTGAAACTTGAGGGATTATCAAAAACGCTGCAATGTCTTTACACATGGGTTTATTATTTCTGGTTGAATACAGTTACATTGGTAATCCTCCCAAGCAACGTTTATTTTATTTTATAAAAAAAAAATGTCTTTTTAAAAAAAAAAATTTCATTTAAAAAAAAAAATTTGGGGGGGGGGGGGGGGGGGGGGTTAGAAAAAATTTTTCCGAACCGATGACAAAGGTGTATTATTCAGAGAGAATAATAAATCAAAACCCTTTCGAGATTTATAGTGTGGTGCACTTTAACAAAAATTTGTTCGACAGCTGTGGTGAATCTCTTAACTTTTAATTTTTAAATTCACCAAATTTCTGCTACCTAGAATACCATCATCTCTTAAAAACCTTTAAAAGATATTAAGAGATCTATTAAAATTCTGTTACGTAGAATCGGGCCCTAATACTGCAAGAAATCTGGAAACATTAAGAGCAGACGTAGAAAAACTTAAAATATGTCCGTTACAAAGAAGTTCCATGGAAAGCAGGAAAGTGAAAGCTCCAACGTTTGATGGTTTGACTTCCTGGGCTACGTTCAAACTCCAGTTCGGAACGGCGGCAAGAACCAACTTCTGGAATGACGAGGAAAAAGCGTCTGTATTAATTTTGTCATTAAGAGGAACAGCCGCAGAGCTTGTCCACACAATTCCGGAAAGCCAACACGGGTGTTTCGATAGTATAATGCAAGCACTAGAAATGCGTTATGGGGATCACCACATGCAGGAAGTGTATCGGCTGCAATTAAAAAATAGGACTCAAAGACCTGAAGAGACTCTCCAACAATTATACGCAGACATTGAAAGACTGGCATATTTGGCGTATCCTGGAAGAACCCGTGAAATGTTAAACGAGGCCGCTGCTGAAGCATTAATTGATGCCATGACGGACAAGGACTTAAAACTATCGGTAAGGTTGGCGAGTAAGAAAACCAGCGCTGAAATTTTGGCATATGCATTGCAATATGAGACAGCTAAAAAAGCATCGCGAAATTCGGCTTATGTTAGGGAAGTTTAGGGAAGTTATAGAGGAAGTGGTGCAACGGATAACACCTACCACTGAATCGGAAACCAATATCTAGTTTGTGGATATTGGCGGATAAGTTAGCAAACATAAAACAATTGACTTGAGAACAAAAAACATTATAAACAACTAGTAATATTGTAGTAACATAGTGAGTTGTGATCAATATTACATATACTTGATTTGAATTACTTTGACATCGTTGTAGTGATATAGTGAATCGTTACCAACGGTGTAATCATTATATTAATACGCTAACACGAATTTTGTTCTCCCTTTTACGACTGTTCTACTGAACGGATTTATATGATTTATATATCATTGAAGAGGTATTAATGAGTAGATGTGCACAATATAGTTTATAAAGAAATCGGTTGGGAAACTCAGGTGCAATCGTCGAATAAAGTTAACGTAAAACACTAATGCATTTATGCATATATACATTTATAAAAATTCTCACGTACAGTGTAAAAGCCGCTGAATAGCCTGAGGAGGAGAAAAGCAACTTGATATGGTGACAGAGCTTTTGAGCATACATAGAGAAGGAAAATTTAAATAAGTTTGGAGAGATTCGAATTAATCAGCTTAAGGCCAATAAGCATCTTTTCGACATATTTATGCCTGTTTTTTTTAACAAAAATAAAAACAAAAACATATGAGCAAAGAATACTTTTCTTCTTTCCTGTCAAATATTCATGCTACAATGTGGGGTCGCGTCTTCGATAAAAATTTATCCTATGCAATCGTAGCTCACAGCATAGGCGCAGTTTCCAGGCTGCGCGCGAATTTAACCATAAAGAACTTATACTGCAATTCTTATACATTCTTATACAGCAAAGTGAGCCACGGACGACAACCTATAAATCTGCTGACAAGTGACAACCCGCGCTTTTTCTGAACGTCAGTCATTTCGTTTGTGAACAGAATTTGGTTGTGAAAGAAATTGGAAATAGTGTTATAAAATAAAATTTTTAAAACTTTGTTTTTCATAAAATTTACTGTTTTCTATTACGTAAGTATTTTGTTTTGTTTTTTTTTTTTTAAATTTAAGAGTTATAGTTAAATTAATTGCTTTTACTTTAATGTTTACAGTGATTGCGTTTGGGGATCGAATCCGGGATAGAAAATAATTGCATACACGGATTAAGGATGCCTCGCCGAGCTACTCTCACCGGTCGTGTTCAGCGTCGACGAGATAGATCTACTAGGGCTTCAGGGCGGTATGTAGTCACAAGTTCAGTGAGCAATAATGATACTGAAATTATGGAAGACTCATTTAAATGTGCTCTTAATGTAATACCATGCAATTTCCGTTCACATTATTGTGGTTCTTTGAACTTGCATTGCTCTTTTTGTGATGCCAAACATTTTCAGGCAGAAGTTACTTCACGTAACACACAAGCCTTTGCTTTATGCTGTCATAAAGGCAAAGTTCAGTTACCGTCACTTATTCAAAATACGTTTTTCCAGAATCTTTGTAAAGGACTCTCTTCTCCTGATCATTTGATTAAGCAACGGTCAAAAAATTATTTCCAAAATATCCGCTCCTACAACTCTTCCTTTGCAATGGTTAGCTCTGAAGCAAAGTTAACTAATACTGTTTTGAATGGTGTGTATCATTTCAAGGTCCATGATGTCTTTTATCATCGCGCTGGTGCATTGACTACGGATTATGGTCATGCGCCGTGCTATGCACAGCTTTACTTTTATGATGTTGACACTGCTGTTCAATATAGAATACGTCAAAAAGCTAATGTAGGATGTGATGCGAATTTAATGCGTGAATTGGCTGTTGAATTAGATCGAGTCAATCAATTTGTTCGCTCATTTAGATCAATGGCTGAATACTGCCGGCAACATGAAAATTTAGCTGTAAATGTCTGTATGGTTATTAAAGTTAACCAAAATACGGATATACGTCGTTTTAATGATGCCATTCAAACTGATGTAGCCGCCATTTTCAGAAATGATGACGGTGAACCCCCATTTGAAAGAAATATGGTTGTATTTTCTAAATTTTCCAACGCAGTTCGTAGCATTTCAGTGTTGGATTCTTCGTTAGATCCTTTAGCTTATCCTCTCTTATTTCCAAATGGCGATACTGGCTGGCATATTAACATGGCACACAATATAGCTTCTACTTCTACTTCTATTGCTCCTAGGAACAAAATTACAATGCTACAATATGCGTCTTTTCGACTCGCTATTCGTGATGATTTCAGTATTTTACATCGTTCACAAAAATTATTCCTTCAGTGGGTGGTTGACATGTATATACGAATTGAAGGCACTAGATTACACTTCATTCGTCAAAATCAAGCAACACTTCGTTCTGATCTGTATAATAATTTAACCGATTTTTTGCATCAACACCCAAATGGTGCTGATAGCTTTCATACAGTTGGACGCAAAATAATTTTACCATCTTCTTTCAATGGCTCTCCGCGAAACATGTTTCAAAATTATTTAGACGCAATGTCTATTGTACAGCATTTCGGCAAACCATCTTTATTTATCACAATGACATGCAATCCACGTTGGCTTGAAATTGTTGAGAATCTTGATGGGAGTACCGCTAATTTTCGTCCTGATGTTGTTGTGCGAGTATTTAAATGCAAACTTAAAGAACTCATTGATTCCTTAGTTAAAAAAAGAATTTTCGGTACAGTAGAAGCGATTATTTATACTATTGAGTTTCAAAAACGTGGTCTTCCCCATGCACATATTTTATTAACTTTGCATAGTGATGATAAAATTGATGGAATTGCTGACATTGACAAATTTGTTTGCGCAGAAATTCCTAATATTCATACTGACCATCAGCTACATGAATTAGTTAAACGCCATATGATTCATGGACCATGTGGTGTACTGAATTTAAATTCAGTGTGCATGAGAAATGGAAAGTGCACTAAAAATTTTCCAAAAGATTTTTGTGACAGTACGCGTGATAGTGTTAATGGGTATCCTCTTTATAGACGACGTGATAACGGTGTCAGCGTTGATGTACGTGGTGGTTCAGTAGATAATCGATTTGTTGTTCCATATAATCCTTATCTTTTAGCTAAATTCGATTGTCATTTAAATGTTGAAGTGTGTACAACGGTGAAGAGTGTAAAATATATTTACAAGTATATTTACAAAGGGTATGATTGCGCCTCATTAGAATTTGGAGTAGTGAGTGCTGAAGTAAATGGTGAAATTCAGATTGATGAAATACAAAATTTTTTGAATGGACGGTATGTTGGTTCGACAGAGGCTATTTGGCGTATATTTGAGTTTCCCATGCACTTTCAATCGCATACGATTATTCGACTCGATTGTCACTTGCCTCAACGGCAAAATATATGTTTCAGAGAAGGATTTGAGCAAGAAGCAGTTGCCAATCCTCCAAGAACAAAATTATTGGCATTTTTCAACTTAAATATAAATGACGCTTCAGCTAACGAATTATTGTACACTGAAGTACCAGTGCATTATGTGTGGAAAGATCAGGAAAAAAAATGGTCGAAAAGACAACGTGGGGCAGAAAAAATCATTTCTCGATTGTATGCTGTGTCTCCGAAAGATATTGAATTGTTCCATTTACGTTTACTTTTATTACATGTTCGCGGTCCAAAGTCATTCGAAGATTTGCGGATGTATAACAATGTTTTGCATCCAACATTTGTCGATGCATGTTATGCACGTGGTATAGCATCTAATGATAATGAGTGGCGTCAATGTTTAAATGAAGCGAAAGAAACAAAATCTCCTCGGCAATTGCGAGAGTTATTTGGGTTTATATGTGGTTTGAATATTCCAGCGAATGCTTTAATATTATGGAATGAATTTAAAAGTTTTATGAGTGAAGATTTTCTGAGAGATTACAGCGAGAACATTTCTTATAATCGAACTCTGCTAGAAATAGAGGATATTCTCGAGACACATAATATATCATGTCAACAGTTAGGCCTTCCCACTCCAATGAAACTGCCTTCTAATTCTAATTTCGATCATTTTGATCCAGAGGCAGAAGGTCTTATTTTTGACGAAATGTACGCAAACGCTAATAATGAACAACGCAATATAATAGACAGTGTTTTGCGTGAAGTATTGCATCATGATACTGGAAGCAATGTTTTTTGTTTAACTGCTCATGCAGGTTGTGGGAAAACTTTTGTTCAAACGGCAATCATTCATAAGTTAAATTCACTAAATCTTCGATGCATACCGACTGCTTTTAGCGGTATAGCTTCAACTCTTTTGATCGGCGGCAGAACTTTGCATAATGTTTTTAAGTTACCTATTCCCATTTTAGAAAATTCAGTATCAAGCATTACTGCTAACAGTGTTCACGGCCAATTTATTAAATCAGCTTCAATGATAATTATTGATGAAGTATCAATGTGCCCACTTTACGCTTTGAAATTAATAGATAGATTGTGTAGAGATTTAAGCGTAAATGAAAACCGAGAAAAAGCATTTGGAGGGAAAACAATGTTGTTGTGTGGTGACTTTCGGCAAATCCTCCCAGTAATTCCGCATGGATCGCGTGTAACCTTAATTGAGAATTGTATTGTATCGTGTCCTGAATTTTCTTCTTTTCATCATGTTACTTTAACAAGAAACATGAGAGTTCTTCCTGAGGAAATAGAATTTGTTCAATTTCTGAAATTAATTGGTGACGGTGATATGCAAACTTTTCCTCAGTTTGGTCAAGATGTTATTGAAATTCCGACACATCTGTTAGCTGATCCTGCAAATATAATAGACGATATGTTTGGCAATATTGCAGATAATATTCTAACCCCTCAAATTCTGAATTCTGTGATACTAGCACCAAAAAATAATGATTGCTCATTTATCAATAATGAAATTTTAAACCGTATGCAAGGAGAAGAAAAAGCATACTACAGTTTCGATAAAATTATTTCTGACGATATTCGGGAACAAAGCAATTATCCTGTTGAATTTTTGAATTCTTTGACAGTTAGCGGACTACCGCCACATAAATTAGTTCTAAAAGAGAACTGTATTGTATTACTAATACGTAATTTAAATACAAAAAATGCATTAGTGAATGGGACTCGAATGCGTGTAAAACGAATGCATGCAAATACTTTAGATTGTGAAGTTTTAACTGGTGTTACACGTAGCAATCGAATTTTAATTCCTCGAATTCATTTAACTTATTCCGGAACACTTTTACCTTTTTCTTTCCAACGTACTCAGTTTCCAGTCATTCCAGCTTTTGCTATGACTATAAATAAATCACAAGGCCAAACATTTCAAAAAGTTGCTATTTTTCTCAGACAACCTGTGTTTACTCATGGACAATTGTATGTTGCTGCCAGTAGAGTTCGTTCCTTTGACGGATTGCGATTTTATATTAAAGATACTTCAGATCAGGGCCATTTATCTAAAGATAACAAAATTTTCACAAAAAATATTGTTTATAAAGAAATTATAAGCTATTAAAGAATTTTGGACTTTCATTTCCCTCAAGCGTGATTTCATTCAGTGTTGCTGAATCGATATGAATGTCTGATGTAATGTGTGTAAGTTGTTTAGGGTTCTCATCCATAAAAAGTATGCCTTGCCGCGGCGGATGAGCATAATAGATCAGTTTTGATTACGTTCCACATTCAATTCTTTTGATGTAAACCAAATACCATTGCCCTATTGTTTTAAATAAAGAGAAATCAATTTAAAAAAAAGAGAATGTTTTTTAATGTTTTTTAATGCTGTGTCATACTTTGGGATATTTCGGCCAAAAGACCACATAATAGGTTGAATCATAATGTAAGTATGCACCATATATTTTCAAAATCAATATAAAATTTCCCTTCTTAAATAGATTTAAGCAAGATTTCGTACATGACATTATCATCAAGTTAGTTCTGTTTTTAATGAATAATGGTAGGAAAATATGTCGTTACGTTGCACACGGCCTAAACCTCTACTACCACAGGTGAGACGATAGATATGCTTGGTAAAAAGTATTCATTAAATTTAGTTAATCATAATAGATTTTTCCGTGTCTTGATATCGCCACTGATTACTCTCTTTACAGATTCCCTACGCGTCATACATTTTTTGAATGTGCAATACTCAATAGTTTTTAATAACAGAAATAAATTTAAAAAAAAACAATTGCATTTTAATTTCTAAATTGCGGTCGAATTTCGGCCGCTGGCCTTCCTAGTTGAAATAAATCGTATGGGATCGGAATCCCAGGAGTATTCCTCTACAATGCAGGGACTTGACAAAGATACTTTTGCATTAGTCAAGTACACTCTTAAAAGACCGTTACCTGTTGCGGGGCCAAAATCTTCCTCATACTCGGGGTTGGACTCTGGCTCTGATTGTTTCGGTTTTCGACGTGGCAAAGGACAGATATATACGACCCATAACGTTGGTTCTCGTACTACACTAGTGGCATACGCTATTAGTGATTGGTATTCGTCTGAGTCGGTAGAAGTGGTTGACGAAACACGGACAGATGACCTACGTAGTCAGATTTTGTCTGGTGAACAAATTAATACAACTGTGTTCGATGAGGATATATATGCTGAATATTATGGTGAAGAAGTAGATACTCAAACTTTACGTGAAATAAAGCGTCAGCATTCCCTAGTCATCAGAGGGGGCCTCGTGGTTGAGGACATCTACATAGTGTCACGTGGACCAGGGTGGGTTATCGTCAATTGGACATTCTTAGAAGTGTTAGATAACATTAATTACAGTGAGACACAGAACAGTGCCGATGATGATGAAGAGTACGAAGACGCGGAAAGCTCAACTCAGGATGAACAGGACCCTGAGGCCAGCGCGAGTGAAGAGGTTTTAGTTGGAGCGGACTTTGTGGCCGTTGCTGCAGTCGATAAGGATGGGGAAGAACAGCGGTCTGATGTTATCGACCAATCTGGACCAAGCAACAGTACCCGAAGTAAGATCAGAATGACCAACGCTACACCAGGAGTAAGTAACAAATGGGCTCAGGAACAAAAGCGTTAACAGAAGAAAAAGAGTGCAAAAGCTGCTAAAAGGAGAAGTAAATTGAATACTTCCATCGCACATCAGAACGAACCATGTCCAATATTCAGGGCACATCTCCAAGGATCAGATTACTTTACCAAATATCGTGGTGCATCTGGTGCGATACAGCATCTTCCTATCAACTATGTTGTCATAACAAAGAATCTGCGACCAGATGAACTACATACTGGCAATCCATATACTGCCGCATTCCAGTCATATGCATCACGCATGGCTGAAGCTGATACCAGAGGAGCATTTGGTTCAGTTGTAAAAGGGGTTGGTACTACAGATTACTCATCCGTGCTTGCGTTAGCAAGAAGTTTAACCAGTTCTGACGCTACGGCCAAGGATGTCGCTGCTTTTTTCGCGATTATTACTATTTATTTACTCGTGTCATAGCAAAAAACCATTCTATGATAATGTTTATAGGAGAATGGTGCGTAGAACAGAAGTACCGAATGAGATAACTGGCGGTTTGGTACGTTGGAGGAAGGACGCTAACGAGCATAAATGGGTGGATGTTTATCCTTACTCGCTTAACATCATGGTGACCACGCTCGACGGTGCAATTGGTGTCCTGCTTGGAAAGTACGATAATGCAGTGCCTGAACCATTCCAAAGTAGTAACGTTGACGAATTGTAGACTGTTGTCCCTATGGACTCATCCATAATTGGAAATGGAATGTTGTTGCCCATAATACTGGCACATACTCACTCATCAATCTGGGCATTACGATACACCCGGCTAGCCAGGTCTGTTGTTAACACCGCAGACCAAAGTGGGATCAAACATCTGGACCAGTTAAGTGTTGATGAGTCATCGCTGGTGTACTTCCCTGGACCATTGAACATCATGGTTGTACTCGTGGATACAACTTACCAGACAACTCATTCTACCATCAAAACACCGGATTGTGGGATACTACCAGTGTGGCGAAATACGGCAGTAACACCAGATAACCCGGCAGATAATTTCCGTATTGATATAACTAAGCACATGAATGACTATGTCGAGGGGGCCTTACTAAACAGAAACTGCGGTCCAGCAATGCTTGCTCTGCAACATATGACGGATAAGTATAATGTTGATGGTGCATTGGAGGAGGCGTGTGCACTGGTAGGTGAAATAGTGAACAAGTCCTACCCTGGCATTATGGTCCGTCACAAAGGCGAGGACGACCCGACAAGTCGTTACGATTATTCTGAAACGGGAGGCGCATATGCTGTGCGTACAATGGAGCAGATAAGAGGGCCAAGGTATATATTGATACAGGTAACGTACTTCAAGGACTAGTGTTTCCACCTGAATGGGGAAAAGTGCCATATGCGGTTAACATTGCTCCCACTGCGGGCCAACAACAGGAGTTCTTCCGCCGCAAAGAGAACGGGAAAAATAACACCCCCGTCTATGGGTTTACATTTTCCAGACTCAGTCCGATGGATAGGGGGACTTCGGCCGACATGGAAATGGTAGATGACGTCGAGAACACAGAGACGCTGACATCACATGCTTGGATATGTCATGTGAGTAAAACCCACGCGTCAGCTGACGATATTAACAAAAAGGAGTGTTACCCCCGGTTAGACCTAAAAGACGTAGCCCATGATGGGAGATGCCACCAAGGGATAGGTGTTAAAAATGCATTCGACAACCCGTTTGGCAGCCCAACGTATTCGTGCACCACATCAACCTCGGTACTTAGATTAGGTGTGATCATGGGATTCATTAGTAATGCACACGATAGCATCAAGTTCGGTACGCAGGATGGTATTGAATGTTACATAAATAACCTAGGTGTGTTCCTCTCCGGCGTAAATACACTCTTCCAATCACGAAGCGATCTTGAACTTCGCATGTGGATTGGATATGATGAAGAGTTTGAGTCCGCCCGTACGACAGAATACCGCAAACTAATTACTGATGTTAGTTCAGGTTTAATAGTTCCAACAAACATGAACACTCTCCGAGCCCTACCTTGTAATAGATATGAAGGGGCGACTGCATGTTGGTCTGCTATTGACAAGTATTATGGTATCATGCCTCACGAACTTGGGTGGATGAGCCACCAACCATGGCCATTCTTTCTGTTCTTACAGATGATTGAGAAGATCGGACTTGAAGTCGGTGGTGCGGATAACAGCGATTACCGAGGTATGACACCTGAGAACATGACCTTCGAGGGGATGTTATTCAAGAACATTGATAATGGGGCAGCAGCCGTATGTTCAGGCAGTGTTGATTTCGTCCGCAATTCACCGAGTTTATACGTTAAGAGACTCTGGAAGCCAGGGAGAAACTGCTCTGTATTAGTACGAGAGCCCACGACCAAAATTTTTGTCTCATCGCGATACGGCCAAGGCCAAAACAATATAAAATTGATAGATATGATTTTTCTGAACACAAAAAGTTTATTTTCAGACGTTTTCCGCGTCGGGTCTGACCTGAGCGTATTTTCAAAAACGTCAAAAAATTTAGCCGAACTGTATCATAGCAATACGTCTGATTTTCGGAATGTAGTTGAATAATAGATCTAATATACCGAGAACGTAGTTTTCAGACAAAAATAGTGTCGGGTTTAACCAGGAGAAGGTTTCAAAAAATTAAAAATGAGACAGAAAAAATAAATTATAGCGGCCCGTCTGAAAATATTTTTTACAGGTTCATTTGGCTCATTTGTTGCAAAAAGTTTGTTTTCAGACATTTTCCGCGTCGGGTCTGATCTGAGCGAATTTTCAAAAATGTCAAAAAATTTAGCCGAACGGTATCATAGCAATACGTCTGAAAACTGATGGACACGGTAAAACAAGTTGCCCAGATATAGAAAAAAATTATATCAGACAAATTTAGTGTCGGGGTTTACTAATCAGACAAATTTTCGAATTTTCGATTTCGAAATCTTCTCCTGGTTAAACCCGACACTATTTTTGTCTGAAAACTACGTTCTCGGTATATTAGATCTATTATTCAACTACATACCGAAAATCAGACGTATTGCTATGATACCATTCTGCTAAATTTTTGACATTTTTGAAAATTCGCTCAGGTCAAACCCGACACGGAAAATGTCTGAAAACGGTATTTTTGTAATCCGTGTAGCTATAGCAATTTATAAAAAAAATTTGAGTCGTATTGCTATGATACAGTGCGGCTAAATTTTTTGACGTTTTTGAAAATTCGCTGAGATCAGACCCGACGCGGAAAATGTCTGAAAACAAACTTTTTCGTAATAAAATGACAATAGCTATGTACATTTTTAATATCAGACGTATTGTGATGATACCGTCTGCCTTTTTTTTTTGACACAGCAGAAATGGGCTCACATCAAGTTCCGACATTTTTTACCGTTACTTTCCACCTATTCGTATTGAGAATCGTCAAATCTATCGATTTTATATGGTTTTGGCCGTATCGCGATGATACATGGTTTTGGTCGTGGGCTCTCGTACTATATGGGTTGACCAGTGGGAAATCTTGTCTAATACATGGTTTATCCAGAACGTTGATACTAAGGACAGATACTGTACAAATACACTGGCTCTGAGTGTAAAATACCCGATATTGGACACGGATGACTCGTGTATGGTGGCAGTTATCAACTCTGCCTTCCACAAGGAACGCAGCGGTTATCTTGCTGCATATCCTGACCCACCCAACGAAGTATTGCGATTTGCCAAACAATTCGTGTTAGAGCGTACTCTTGGTGGGCTGGCTGGGTTTACAACTGGTGGGCCTGCTGGTGCGGCTGTTGGAGCACTAACCCCAATCGTACGCAACGCCATACAACGCATCGATGAAGCGGTTGAGAACAGACAGCCTCAGGCGGCCCCAAACGAAGAGGCCCCGAGCGGGGCACCACAGTAACAGGCAAGGATTATGGTAGCACTGTTGATACATTCGCTGTCGATCAACGTAGAGCAGAGGAGATACGCATGGACATGTTCAATCACAACGCACCGACCTTTAAGTCTCGTGCTTTACCACATATCTGTGCCCAAGACACCAATTTACCAGAGAAAACACATAAGATTAGTGGGGGACCACAATTCGGGACTCGTCCTTCGATCAATCCCTTGAGTGGACGTATACACATTGGAACCGGAACATATAGGGTGGACTGGGATGGTGATAGCACAAAGAAGATTGTCAATCTCAAGAGTAGCTATCTGCCTAACATCTCAGACGTCAATGTGTTAAGGCGCCACCGTGAACGCGTTCCCAAATGGTTCCCCTGTCAAGGAAGCAGTTTTTCCTCCCCACTATACACCTATACTAACCTACTCAAAGCATGTGGACAACACAACTGGAGACATTTTCTTCTCGGGATACTTGAGGTCATTAAGAAGAAGTCGGTACGTGAAGACATACCTAATTCTGTTATTGATGACTATTGGCGCAAACATCTTAAAGAACTGTCAAAAATATGTTTCGTCAAACATTACTCTGGATCCGGGAAGTGGTGTATACTGATGATTGGGTTACATACAGTGGGGGGACGTGCACCATACCAAAAAGTCAAATAAATTAATGAACATACACATTTATTAAATACAAATTTAACTGAACTAATTCTAAGCTCCAAAATTCCCAACCGTTCAGTTCAGTTCCCGAGAAAATTCTATTCCTTTTTACATTGTTTCCTAGCCTCCTCCAATCGAATCTAACGCGACGGCACGGAGATGGTATATGCGTTTGGGGTGAGAGGATGTTTGTGCAAACCAATGTCGCCATTTATCTCCAAAACTACTAGTTCGATTTTGATGCGGTTTTCAGTGATGGGTTTGGGTTTGATTGGTGCATGTTCTTAGATAGGTGTTACGGTGACAACTCACCAGGGTGCGCTGCAGCAAACATTTGTTTGTGCAAAACCAAAACTACTAGTTCGATTTTGATGCGGCTTTCAGTGATGGGTTTGGGTTTGATTGGTGCATTTTCTTAGATAGGTGTTACGGTGACAACTCACCTGGGGGCGCTGCAGTAAACATTTGTTTGTGCAAAACCAAAACTACTAGTCCGATTTTGATGCGGTTTTCAGTAATGGGTTTGTAGTTTATTACTGATGATACTTAAATAGGTGTTACGGCAGTAACTCACTAGGGAGCCCTGCAGTAATATATTTTATATTAGCTCCTACATATTAAGAAACTCGATAGGTGAGTATTTCTGTACAGAGTATCATTTCTACTTATTACCGTCATTTTTACTTATTACTTATTATTTTCATTGTACGTAATGATATCGAGTTGAGTTACAACAAAGCCCCGGGCAAAGTTTAGTTGTAAATACTTATATTTTATTACTATCAAATAAACTATATTGATATGTACTACAATGTACATATTGCCCATGCTCTCTAAAAAGTTTGAAATAAAACAGGAAAATTAAAAATTTTGAAAAAACCCACGACGGTTAAACGTAATTTAAAAAGGATAAAATAATTTAAAAACCCGAGACTTAAAGAATTTAAACCCAAGAATATCCGTCGGGGGCTGCCATTACTATTTTAAAGTTTAATATAAATATAAATGAGTATTGCAATATATAAAATATCGCCAATTATTCTCGTTACTATAAAACTGCAAAACTAGTTCATTTAATGCCAGCCCTGAACGGATATTCTTGGGTTTAAATTCTTTAAGTCGCGGGTTTTTAAATTATTTTATCCTTTTTAAATTACGTTTAACCGTCGTGGGTTTTTTCAAAATTTTTAATTTTGCTTTTTTTTTGGTAATGGCTAAATGAAAATTTTTTAAAGCCTGTTAATTTATTACTAAATAGTACTGGAATGGTTATCAGTTTGACTTTTCTGTTAAACGTTATATTCTGTTGCTAGACTCACACATAATAACGAAAAGTTGTCACAAACTCATCCCGTTCTACGGTATTGTGAAAAAATTAAGGACTTACGTGAGAGCAGGTGACGTGGAATTAAATATGCCTTGTCTGGATAATACTACAAGGCGGAACTCCACATTTAAAATGATTAGTCCAGTACTGTCAGTAAAAGAATAGTTAGATAACAACGATGAGATTGGACCTTCGTGAATAAATTTGGCAGTGCCTTCACACTTTTAGCGAATTGTACCCTTAAGTTGCAGAATGAGCAATACATAATCGGAGATTTTCACAGACTGGCTAACCAGCGAGTTGGAAGTAAAGGATATGCAACTTACAAACTTATATTCAGCATCGTTATATAAGGCATTGATGACCAGAAAGGAAAAACTTCTGGAAAATGAAGCGTTTATTTCCGCTTTATATTTAGATCCAAGAGTTAATTTTGAAAATTCGCCAATGCTGACCAATGATCAAAAACAAATTGCAATGGTATTTTGTAAATTTAATTATTATGAATTTTTATCATAATTCGTGATTTTCATAATCATTTACTGAAAACATATGACGTCATACAGAAATTAAATGCTGCAAATTTGCAATCGAATGGAAGTGAGCCATCTCAATCATTCAGTGAGGATTTTTTAACTCCAATAGTCGAGCCAAGTAATTTTCATAGGCTAGCTCAATATATACAGTGACAAGTGCCAACGACGTCTTCATCTTCACCAAACGTGAACTTGAAACAAAAACTGGCGCTTTTGTGCGACCGACATATGGGGTCCTTAGACACCAATATTTTGGAGTATTGGAAGCAATACCAAAAACAATCCGAATTATCCAAACTTGCACAAGTAGTAATTGCAGTTCCCGCCACGCAAGTTTCAGTTGAACGAGCTTTCAGCGCTCTCGCTACAGTGCTAACAAAATTAGGAACCAAATTATCGAATTCGACTTTAAATAATATTTTACTGGTAAAATTAAATTTCGATTTAATAAAAGAATTTTCGTTTGATCAAAGTTATAAAGATAATGATTAGGTAATCCATAAAATATGTGTAAATATAAAAATGATAATGTCATTAAAAATGTAAAAATGTATGTATGTAATAAGTCAGTAAAAATGTTACAATAAAACAAGCTAAATAAACTAAAAGTGTTTTTTTTCTTTCGTACCCGCTCTTTTTACCCGACTGCCGAGGAAGGGTTATGTTTTTCGAGTATATGTATGTATGTAATTTCTACCAGACGCTCTGCAGCCTAAACGCCTCGACGGATTTTAACAAATGAGGTGTTATTATATTCGTATACATTGTAGGAGTGACATAGGATATATTATTTCAAAATGGCATCTTCGAAAAAAACTATATTGAATTTATTTGAATTTTTGGGTAAAATTTAGTTGTGGCGGATTTCAATGAAATTTTGTGGAGACATGTATTTTAGTTAAAAACGCAAGAATGTGCAAAAAAATTTTGCCAGACTCATATAGTTTTTAAACAAATTACGTTTTACTTTGAAAAAATTCTATACGTCATTTTTCGGAATTTTCCCGTATTTATATTCACAAAATTTATTTGCGAAAAACGAAAATTCTCGCCAAAAGTTAACTTCAACACATTTATCACTTTTTTACACTTCACAGCACTTAAACGAGATATTCTTTGGCTTTATTTATACGATTGTTTTCAATTTCACAATTTGATACGTATCCGCTGTTAAATAGATGATCGTTGCAATTAAAATCTTATGGGTGATATCCGACAGATTGAATGGTAAACAGGAGAGGTACCGCAAGCAGTATGCCAGTATTTATTAAATTTGATGATCCTACAGTCAAAGGTAATCAACCAGGAGTATAGATGTACGGATCGAGCATTGCACTGTCGACTTGATACGCTTCGGGGGCAAGGAAAAATTTAACGAAGGATGCTGCATTTAATATACTTTGCTGGGTTGTAATTGTCCACAAACTACAAGGCACCACTCTCGATAGGGCCGTTGTAGACATTAGCTCACATGTCTTTGCTAAGGGTCAAACCTACGTAGCTCTTAGCCGAGTGAAAACATTAGCTGAGTTGGCTATTAGTACCCTTGATCCCAAAAAGCTGTTAAATCGGCCATACGATGAGAAGTCTTTAAAAGAGCTTCAACGTCTACCGGAGTTGAATACTACAAACTAATATATTGAAGTACTCGTACAATTAACTTGACGGATAAAACTTGCGGAAAACTTAATCTATGTAGCTAGAACATCAATTTCTTCTTTTATTCGACCTCTATCTTGTTAATCTAACTTTATCGTACAGCTTATTTACTTACTTAGCAATATTTAACTGAACAACTGTTTTATTAATAAAAACTAAAAGGTATGAAATAAAAAATAAATTATTTAAAAAAACAAAAAACCCGACTGCATTAAGAAGTATCAACTGGAAAGCGAAAAACAAGTTATATTTAATCTATAGAAATTTGTAAAAGCAATGTATAACACAATATGAAATGTTTATGTGTTCGATACCCTTAAGCAAATAATAAAATATAGACTGTGTATTATATAAATATCACTTAAATGTTGGAAAGGATATTGCAGCCGGGGACAAGCTAATAGTCCAAGTCTTTAAGTGAAAATATTTAAATTTTTTACTACAAATTTGTTTTGAAATTATTTAGTTGTCCCCGACGGCAATATCCTTTCCAACATTTAAGTTATATTTATACAAGACATAGTCTATATTTTATTATTTGCTTAAGGGTATCGAACACATAAACATTTCATATTGTGTTATACATTGCTTTTACAAATTTCTGTAGATTAAATATAACTTGTTTTTCGCTTTTCAGTTGATACTGCTTAATGCAGTCGGGTTTTTTGTTTTTTTAAATAATTTATTTTTTATTTAACTGTTCATGAGTTCTCATTTTAACTCTTTTCCACTCACGCAGAGTGCGCGTGCATTCTTGCATACTCAAATGTGAGTAGTATGTGCGTTTTAGTAATGTTCGGTTTCCCTATTAATCCCAGCGCACACTCATATGAATATTTGTTTTTTTCATATACGAACAATTTGTTTTGCCAGCGGAAGGAAAACTAATTCGTTTTTCCCGCGCATTGCAATTGCTTAAGTCGGAGCTTATATCTAGACTTACTGCGATATTAACGATAATGATGAAGTCTCCAAGTGATGCTTTCCAAAGATGACGGCAGCATTCAACGGCATCTTTTCACAACAAAGTTGTTGTATATTTGTCAACAAACAATTGAAATATTCAAACCCGTGATTAAGGTGAACTCTAAAAAAAAAAACACATACGAGCTATGAAATTTTTGATTTGCGGAACATAAAACGCACGCACACGTACTTTCTGCAAGCGTGAAGCCGTTTTAACAGGTGAACTGTCAAAAAAGAACGGAAATGCCGACGAGCAATAAAATTTCAAATTGTCGTAGTTGTACGTTTCACGAGATATTTAGTAAATCACGCACGTACTCGAACTTTCAGTTTTGTTCCAAATCAATTCGTTTGCATCTTAAATGAACTTTGATGCCACTCATAAACAATATCACTTCGACTTTTCACTTCGAAGTGATCGCCTGCGGACTGACTGAAAAGTGAAAAGGTGTGTATCGTGAACTTAGCTGCTGTTTGCGTCGATAGAACAATACCGATCATGATACAAAAACATAAGGTAAAGTACACATTTGACAACTGCCTGTTGTGACGTCACTGGCCTGAAACTTCAAAATTTTTGACATTACAAAGATAAACAAACAAATGTAAACATTAAGTAAATTGCACTTAGAACTAGCAGAAAAGTCGATTAGAAAAACTGTTTAGCTATTTAATTTGAAGACTTGCTTCGCAGCTGTTATTAAATCCTACGATTCAACTGTAGAAGACTTTTCAAGGTATCAAAAATGGTTTGCTTGTATCAGATGTAAACAGAAATAAGTAATTCTCATTAAATTCATGCACTTCACCATTATAAAACGTTGTTTTTCCTTAATTATTAAACCTAAAATCACTTTTTGGTTTTCTAAAATATGTAAACAATGATATTGACAGAACAAAGTTTGACGTTTCAGGTCAGTGACACGCAAGATGGTAGAAGCACTAGTCAAATGTACTTTACCTTATGTTTTTGTATCATGAATACCAAGAGCGCGTTCAAAAACTTTACTATAGTCAACTACGTAGTAAGCCGTAATTATGCTGCAGAACGTCATTTTGCTACGGAAATTGTGCTTTACCACGAGTTTTTGAACGACTCGTAGTTAACTAGGAGATTTCTGCCAAAAAATAGAAACAGCAATAATTACTTGTCTCTTTCCCTCACGTCAGTGTTGGGTAAATTTTTCAAGAAAAATGTTTGATTTGATTAGCGCTATTAAAAAAATATCTTAAATTTGTTTAACAAAAATATATTTTTCAGTTTATATCTCTGTTTATCCTTTTACACCTGTTATCTGTCTTGAGTTTAGTTTTCAAACAGTTCCTTCTTCTTTCTATCTGTCATTCGAAAACTTACTACAGGCTGACCCTGCTTCTGAGTATAGTCAAAATTAAAGTACGATATAGTTAACTACGGGAGTTTTTGAACGCAAAATAGTTAAGCGGTAAACACAATACGACGTTCGGCTTGGCCGACTGTTGACAGTTCGAGTAAAACATAAGTGCTCCAGTTGTGCCTAACATAATGGCAAAGTCGGCTGAGTCGGCCAAGTCGAGCAAGTTCTGAGTTGGTCTACTTTCTACTGGAGCCGAACTTTTTCGACTTTTGATACTTATTTTTTGTTTGATATATCTCATTTATTATACCTTAAAGGTGGGTTTTCATATTTTTCCAAATTATTTAGACCATAAACTTAGCTCACAGGCGGTAAACATGGTGTGCACACTTTCAATCGAATCAGGGGGTGCAATACAAAGATGACGATTTATCATGGAATGACCCAATTGCGAATATTGGCTTATTGTCACTTCTTAATAAAATAAAGCTTTAATTAAAAAATAAATTATAAATCAAACCCAGCAGCAGATACAAACCATTTGTATTTACATAAATAACATTTTTTTGTGAAATTTATAAGTTACGAAAGCTGACCGAAAATAAGTTAAACTGGAACTTATGAACTTAACCCACAAATTATTTATTAAAATCAAACGTGTATTATGGTAATTTAAACTTTGCGATAATTCACAAGAAGGAAGAATTGGACTTCTGTTTAATCTGTTTAATTTGCACTTTTTGAAATAATTCACGAGTACTTAGAAGAACTAAGTGCGCAGAAAGTTACGATTTATTTGTAAAAATGTGAATATTTCCTTTTATACATATACAAACATTTTGTTTTGCCAGTGGATGGGAAATTAACTCGGTTATCTGGTCATTGCAATTGATTAATTCAGAACTTATATCTACTCTTACTGCGATATTGATAAAGTTTCCAAGTGACCCTTTCCAAAGATGGCGGCAGCATTCATCGGCATCTTTTCACTACACAGTTTGTATAGTTGTATATTTCTCAACGCACAATCGAAATATTCATACCCATGATTAAGATAAAGCATTACTAGCAGGAGAAAATTTTAACCGGTTAACACTCAAAAAAAAAAAGGAGCTATGAAATTATTTATTCTGCAAGCAGAAAACCATTTTATCAGTTGAACTGTCAAAAAACACAACCAAAATTGGTTTTACAATTCGGGAGAGAATAATTAACCAATCACGCACGCACATGAACTTTCAGTTTTCTTGTTAGTCAATTCGTTGACACCATAAATTTACTTTCAAGCCACTCATAAACAATATTTACTTTCACTTTGTTCACTTTGTATTGATCGACTGCGAAGTGCGACTGACTGAAAAGACGTGAATCGTGGCTACTGTCTGCATCGAAAGTAAGGCCAGCCTCACACAACCGGAATTCAGCATCTGAATTCAGAACGGTGTGAATTGTATATAATTTTAATGTGTAGCACACACATGTTGATTATTTCAAATACTGAATGTTTCAGATCGAGCTGTCTGAAACGTGCTGAGGAGCGTTCTGAATTCAGCATCTCAATTTTCAGGTTATGGATTCAGAACGCACTTGCTTTCATATGATTCAAATTAGCAAGCTCACACACGCCGGAATTCAGATTCTGTTTGACAGCTTATTTCAGTTGCACAAGGCGAGGTGGTGTGAATTCAGATGCTGATTCCGTTTCTTTATTCAGAAAGATATTCCGGCTGTGTGAGCCAATGTGCCGGAATTCAGATGCTAATTACGTTTCTGAATTCAGCAAGACATTCCGGCTGTGTGAGGCCGGCCTAAGTCTCAGCAGGGAAAAATATTTTATTTATAATTATGAAAATTGTTTTTGTAATTTCATTTTTAGTTCATTTTTTGCATTATTTCCTTTTTACATTTTTATTAGCACATGCACTATTTCAATGAATACATTGTATGAATAACTTTCCAGTTTATTTGATTCTGACATTTTCCCATAAATCTGTATTATCTCTATCACTGCAAGTGTTATCTAAATCTCCATCTTTTATATATTAAGGGTGGGTTTTCACATAATACAAGAAACATAAGCCATTCCAAAGATTGTTTGACAGCTGTTGTGACGTCACTGCATGCACATTTCTCTAAAGGTATATTGTCACCGGTGAGTGAAAATACTGAAAATTAATCGTTGAACAAAAATCGATGAACAATAACAATAACGGCTGTAACGATAATTGTTACACGATTAATTATTATATTCGTTTACGTTCAGTAGCTTTTTGACTGTTGCCAAAGGAAGTCGTGAGTAATCATTTTCTGAAAGAAAACTAAAAATAATGAATTAGCAATGACTCTTATAGTGCCCATACACTTACCGGCCGTGGACTGTCGTCCTGGACTGACGGACGTGGACGAAACTGAAGTGCCCACACACTTACCGGCCACGGACTCTCGTCCGGGACGGCGGCCGTGGACGAAACTGTGGTGCCCCACACACTTACCGGCCGCGGACTGTCGTGCAGGACTGACGGCCGTATACGAAGGTAAAATGTACTGCGAACTGTGGACGGACAAGTTTTTAAAATGATTTGATATTTCTGGCGGTGACTCCGTCAGTCCTAGACGACAGTTCGCGGCCGAGTTGTGTGTGGACGATGTCGGTCACGGCCGTCGTGCAGGACTGTGTAGGACAGGACAGTGTATGGGACCATTATACCGTAGACAGATCGCACCCCGTAATCATTCATTAGCGCTAATTAATAATTACTCTGCGATATGTCATGGGGTAAAGATAGTTACGACCGCCTAATGATCTCAATATTTCTAATTACGAACTGCCCTAATGAACAACTTTTCTTGATAGTTAAGCGGTAAACACAATACGACGTTCGGCTTGGCCGATTGTTGACCGTTCAAGTAAAGCCGGAGGTACACGATAAGGAAAACGTCGTATTTATAAGCGATACGCCGTATTTCATATCGTGTGACTCGACGATAAGCAATATGGTGTATCGCTTATAAATATCCCAAAAATTTCGGAATATTTTCGGCACATTAAAGGAATTTGAGGGGTTCAAATTTCCCGATTCCCAGACACGAAATTAAAAACAACAAATATAATAATATCCCAATAGAAATCAAAAAAATAATCTGGGTCAAAAGTCGGATGAGTAAAGAACTCAAATCAATATTTCACAGAACCCTTAATAGAGATAGTGCGGATTATAAGACACTCTCTTCAAGAATTAAGTGTCTGAAAAAAATAATCAATGATAAAATAATCATTTACATGAATAACAAATTCCAGGATAGACTTGCTGCCATTAAACCGGGGCCTCAAGCTTTTAAGGAAATTTTTAAAATTACTGGAAAAAGAAAAGTCTCTGTTCCCAAGACGATTAGGTCAGGGGAAACTATACATACCAGTACGGAAATGAAATTATTGGCATTCGAAAAATTCTATTCAAAGCTGTACGAAGAAAAGGTCCCCTCTTACTCCCCAGGTCTAAAGGAAGAGATTACTAACAAAATCAACGATTTCAAAAACAATAACTTTTGAAAGGAAGGAACTAGTAACCCTATAACTGAATTCTCCGTTACTAATAACGCCCTACAACAGGAGAATAATTGTTTTACACGAACCAAAAAACTAAGTAACTTAATTAAATATCGCATAAACCGGAAGAAGTCCAGTGGTCCGGATGGGATTTCAAATTTCTTAATCAGAAAATTTTCTAAAAACACAATTAAATATTTAGTCATACTTTTCAATCAATGTATTAATAATGGCTACTGTCGCAGCGCGACATAAATTCCTTAACAAAAAAATACATATCCTCCAAATACCCAACAATCAAAACAATCGATCCTCCTGTCATCCACATAACATGTGACTGTCATATCATCAGTCACAATCACTCAAGTAACTCGCTCCAAAAATGACCTAAAATACGTTCCACGCTCGATCCCCACAAAATCTTCCACGCAGTTCGTTGGGATAAAATTCATCCCCACCACAAACGAACGGTTGATCCCAGCTCCGAATTTGTATAAATTCACAAGCGGAGCTAATAGAAACTAGGTTTTTGCTCAGGTTTCCACCGAGTACGCGCCTCTAAGATCAGGTATACACCGATCTTAATTCCCAGTTCTGGTATACACCGAACAAAATTCCCTACCCACAACAAGGTCGGTAATCGGTATACACCATCTTGTTCCCTCCAAGCATATTTGTTTTCCACAAAAATATTTAATTTTTGTTTGAAGTCGGTATCCACCACTTCAATTTGTACAGGGTTTCGCGACACTAACGGCATCTCATTTTCAGAGAGTACAGTGTCAACGGCGAATTAGTTACCGCAGCGGCAATCGAAAATTTAACAAACCACTCATCACGATTAGTTGAATTACAGAATTTTTATTTATTTGAAATTTATATATACTCGCATCTTTGTTGAATTATCATTTGTATTTGAATTATTATTTGCTTAAATTATTTGCTTGAATTATTATTTGCTTTTTCTCTTTTTGAATTATTATCATTTTCTTCTTTGTTTGTTAATTTTAATTTCTTTTCTTTCTCTTTTTTATATATTTCTTTTTAATTGATTGAATAAATTATTTATTTGAACATAAATTAAAGCAAGTGTTTTAAGCCAACAATCTGATCCTTCACCTTTTACAGGAAACATCGGGGCAACGATTAAATTCATTAAAATTGCATTTTTCGTTCTTGAAGTTGATTTCGTTGTTCCGTCATTCCATCACTATTGCATTTTGAATTTTTAATTTAATGCTACGGTTCTCAAACGCCGTAACAGCTACTTTCCGACTGAGTGGAAAAAGGCTCTTCTGATTCCCATTCAAAAAAAGAATAAATCAAATGATGTTATTAACTTTAGACCCATTCAAATGCTCTCCAATGTAGGAAAACTGTTGGAAAGAATAGTTGCAGACCAATTTGATTCATTTACAGAAGAAAACAACCTAATCCCGGAATATCAATTCGGATTCAAAGCAAGGCACTCAACGAATCAAGCAATCCTAAAACTTCATAGTGATGTTACGAATGGTCTAAAGAATAAAGAAACAACTGTAACTTGCTCACTCGACATAGAAAAGGCATTTGATAGTGTATGGACCATGGGCTTAATAAGTAAGCTGATCGAATTCTCAGTACCAAACTCCTTAATTAAAATGTTCTTAAGCTTTGTAACAAACAGACGCCTGGTAGTAGTTCTAGAAGGGAAAAATCAAACCCAATTTTGGTAAACTCTGGGGTACCACAAGGTTCTATATCGGGGCCAAAGCTGTACAATTTCTTTCTGCTAGACTTTCCGCACATAATAGTTAACGGAAATGCAGAAATAATGTCTGAAGCTATCCTTTATGCTGATGATACGTTAATTTACGCTAGAAACAAAGATCCTATTGTAGCAAGGAATAAAGTGCAAGTACACAAAAACTGTTTTGAAACTCGTCGGCGAAAGGTAGAGCAGGAACGGTGGGAGTGTGTAATCTATTACAAATGACAGTTGGCGAAGTTATAGTCAACCCTAAGGATACCATCGGGTATCTGGAAATTTATCTCAATATTCCATTGAAACCGAATAATCAGGGAAAATTCGCCTTGGAAAGGGCTAATAAAGCATATAGAATCCTCATACCACTTCTACGAAGTCCCAAATTGCACCCAAAAACAAAACACCTTATTTACAAACAACTTATTAGGCCAATATTAGCAAATGGCTTCGTCAATTGGTTTTACATCTCACCTACAATTGCACAAAATCTGGAAACATTTGAAAGAAAAGTCTTAAGGCTCTGCATTGGAAAATTCTATAGAACTAGAACATTAAAATATTCAAATAACTACATATATAAAAATTCTGTAGTCACGCCGATCATAAGATATATGCTAAATCTAAGTATCAAAATCATGAGTAATACAAAGTAATTATTAGATAATAATATAATCAAAAAATGTTTTGAAGAAAACATAGTAGCTAACCTTAGGGATTACTACCTATCGCCCTTTGCCCTGCTAAACGACTATAACAGTACCCTACTAACTGACATAGACGAGAATAACAAATTACCAAAATTGTACAAAGGTTACTACCTAACACCTCAAAATAGGAGATAAAATCTAAATCTTGTATGCAAATCCTACATTAAAATAAATAAAAATTTCATAAACAATCGCCAAGCCACGAAAAGAAGGCAGAATAGCAGGTGATAGAGATCTACGAGGCGGAATAAACTGACCAATGTAATAGATCTCCTTTAGGCTAAGTTTGTTAGGTTAAGGTAAGTTAGGTTAGAATAAGTTACAGACAATAAAAAAATCGAAATCATAAGAAACAGACACGCCGGTCGCAAGTGTGTATATTAATAAGTAATACAGGGACAATTAGTACTGATAATAAGGCTTGTATGTATAAAAATAAAAATATCCACCTTATCATTAAGCTTTGAGCAAAACATGACAGCTCATCAAATTTGTATATGTGTAAGTAATTGCTGTAAGAAAAGTTCTGTATGTATCTTGTAATGTTTAGTCGAATAAAGGCCTTAGGACACTGGCTATTTTATATGCTGGAATTCTGTCCGAATTGTAAGCATGGCATGAAAAAGATAGGAAACGTTAGAAGGAGACAAGCAATAACTTATTTCGCGCAGTTTGAAGTTGACAGTTATCAGGAAACATTTATTTTATTTAATCTTTTCACATTTTTGTTTTTTAAGAGTAAAATCGAAATACACACTAAATTTATCGATATTCCACACATATATAAAACGTTTAAAAATTTATCCATTGCGATTTTCCAAAAGAGCTCGTCACCGAAATCATGCCAAAACAATTTGATTGACAGCAACTGTCATCGAGTAAGCACAAGTGCACGAAAAGTGCTCGAAAAGTACCCTCAGCTCGATCTTTTCGGTCACTTAATAGCTGGAACCGCTGAAAGAGCTCGAATTGTGTGCTGCTTTTCCAGTTTATTATCACTAGGTCTGCTCGTTTTACTCCTACTGAAAAATCACAATGAAATATATTTGTACGCTATTCGCAAGACTTTTTACGTACTTTTTAAGCATATAAAATAGCCAGTGTCCTAATGGCTTAAAGGAAACTGAACTGAACTGAACTGACAGTTTCATGCAGAAATTTGATTTGAAAAATGCATCTGAATTCATTTGGCACTCCAATTCCCAAAAATTCTGCTTGCGTCACTAAATAACAATATATTAATATCTTTTTGAACAATAATTCTTGGCAAATGACTCTCAATTTAATTCAATTTTTTCGCACAATATATCGACAACAACACTAACTGTCAAAGATAATCTTCAAACCGAAGTGTGAAGAGGCAAGATTAAGGGAGTGAGATTATCTTAATCTTGGAGATTTAAAACGCAGTGTGAACATGGTATTAAGTATATGGCTGCACCTCTCCCAGGTATTGAATTCTGCTACATAGATATTCCGGCATCCTTCCGTGCTTCATCTTACATATAAATTTCAACACATACAAATCCAAGCGCTGCCTAACATCCAGCCATTTCAAAGAGGTCAGGATTCACCTTATAGACGTCTGTCTACTACATTTCAGTATAATACGCATTGCATTATTCTGGAATTTTTGCAAAACCGTTGCGCAGTACTCAAAGTGCGGTTTTATGATGGCGTTATAAATTTTAATTTCACTGACAATAGACAAATTATTTCTTATTCTCCTGAAGAATCAAATTTCTTTGCCTAATTTTTACATATACACAATATAGTCAACATGTTTCTCAAAATTTAGCTTATTGTCTATCACCATACCCAGATACTTTACATACTTGCTTCAATTTTTCATTTCCTAATTCAATTTCCATTTCCGGACTCGCATAAACCGCCATAAAATTTGTTTTCTTCCCATTCAGCTTTAATTTATTCATTGCCATCCATTCATTCACTTGCCACTGCGTTTTAAATCTACAAGATTAAATCTACGAGATAATCTCACTTCCTTAATCTTGCCTGTTCACACTGCGATTTGAAGATTAACTTTGACAGTTGGTGTTGTTCCATGATACAAGGAACATAAGGTTTGCCAATGATTTCTTACCCGCGCCATTGTGCGCGTCATCGGGTTCACCCATTGAGCATTCGATGGTTTGACAACATTTTATTTACAAATTCGTGTGGAAGATTTAAAAGTTTTTAAAGATTTTTAGTATTTTAAACATTAATTGATACCATTTTGCATTTAAAATGGTTAAGTGTGCAATAAAGAACTGTAAAAATAACATGAAAAGAAAATGTGAAGAATCATTGAAATATTTTGCTTTTCCGAAAGACATTAAACGGACAGAATTAAGTCCGTTTTACCTCCGAATCGTGTCCATTCAACCAATCAGAGAAGTTATTTTTTATATGTATAATGTTTGTTAAGATAATATATTTAAATAGAAATTAGTCTAATGTTGTCAGTAAACAAAAATTAAGAAAAAATAAGAACTGTGACATAAAATTTACTTTTTTAATTTGATGGTGATTATATTTTTATATGGATTATAATATAAAGTTTCAGTTGTTATTAATTGGAAAATATCATTTTAAATAATATCTCAGATGAATTGCCGAGGGAAATGCTTTCAGTAACAATTGAAAAGTGCGGCTAAAAATTACGCATTTGAAAATACGTACATGCAGTGACGTCACGCCAGCTGTCAAAAAAATCTTTGGCATACTTTATGTTCTTTGTATCATGGTGTTGTTCATGGTTGAAAACATGCAAAAGCACAAGTGCTCATACGGTTCATATAATAGGAGTTACAGGTCATTAAAGTGTACATCGTTACGAAAACAATGTGTTTGCCTCATATGGCAACACTAGGAAGGAATTGCCAGATTTTGCCCATCTTCGAACTTGAGTTTACAATTTTAACAAAGTATTATTGTACCTCAATTATCCTCTAGCTGTAAGCGTTCTCGAGTTAGTACTATACAGTATACACATATATTTAATATTAGGAAGTGAAAAGAAACCATTTTATGCATGTCCATCTGTATGTCCAGAAGATAACTCGAGAACGCTTGGAGATAGAGACTTGAAATTTGATACAATAATACTTTGTAAAAATTGAAAACTAAAGTTCGAAGATAAGCAACATCGGCAAGACTTTGAATTTTTTTCGTAACCATTTACGCTTTGATGACCTGTAACTCCTGTTATGGACCGTATGAGCACTTGTACTTTTGCATGTCAACTACTCATGTAATGGCCTTACAGAAAATATATAACTTTGCCTGATCTCGGTGTGGAAGGTTTGACACTTTCTTTGTGAGAGTTGACAGCAAAAACTTTTCTTTCCTTCAAAAGCCTTCAGGAATCATAGCACACTAAGTTTTTCGTCATTTTCTCGTAAAAGAATAAAATGGATGGATAATTTAGTTCTTTTACCTGGCACTATCATTTCATGGCGTTGCAGCCGTGTTCGATCAAACCTAATATACCTTACATCGAGGTATAGAAATGCCATCGTATAGTGAAATGCCGAGTACATTATGGTGTAAAAATGATGACTGGCTTTGCACCGGTTTAATAAATAGATAAAAGAATAGGCTGACCACACCACTCGCAATGCCCGTTACGTCCCATCTAATTCAACTTATAATTATATTTACAATTCGATATTTTTTCACTTAATCCTAATTTCTCACTTAATTCTAACTTTTCACTTAATCCTTGATTTTCACTTAATTCTAACTTTTCACTTAATCCTAATATTTCAATGAAGCATGCAATTTAATGGTATGCCCTCTGTGCGGCTCGAACCTATGATCGCGAGGTCGAAGGGCAGGTGCAGTGGTGTGATCTATCTCATTGGTACTTAAATGAAATTAGAACTCGGTCTTATTGTGTGTTGGGTGTTTGTTGAATTCGTGAGATTTTTAAGAAATTATTGCCTAGAATTGTTTTATTGCTGATTTGAAGTGTGTAATTAATTATTACCGGAATGTGTAAAAAAATTTTGTGATCCTAAAAAAAGGACAGCTTTGGGTTGAGTTTGAACCCGGAACTCCTGCACTGAGCTGGGTGCATGTGGGTTGATGTTAGTAAACCAATAAGTATAAATGCCTAAATAAATAAACAAATACACGAATGCATAATTGAAAAGGATGCCACTTCAAGTACAGAAAATCAAATATTATTCCAAAATATATTTATTTTATGAGTTTCATTTTACAATTTGCTTGAAAAGTCCATATTACAAATATACTCAATTTTAACAAATCATTTTTTATCGTCTTTAATCAAAGTGTGACTTTTGTATATCGCTGGGTTTTCCATCGTCGTGTCGCGTCGTTGGTGCCGGATGATCGGTTTTCACCTTTTTCTGGTGAAATCGGCTTGTCCTGCTCCTTTACACCTGCGTCAATAGTTTTGTCGACGGCATCAGAATCCTCGTCTTTCGTATCTTCGGAGTTTTTGAGCAGGGGTTCTATTGAAGATTGAGTCGAGTTGTCCTGAAACAAATCAAAAGTATTCTCTATTAGTCTATTAAATGTAATTTGTTTCTAAATACCAAGAAAGGCGCAAGAAAGTATGAAATCGAGTGAGTTTTAAAAAGTGATTTATTCTTCACTTGGGTAGTGCAAAAAAATCTTCCGGCATTAACAAATGGCGTTCTTAATTCGACAAATGTCACAAAACTGTGGCTGAGGTGAAAGCGAAACAGTGGGATTATAACATTCCCTCCATTAAACAGTGTTATTTATACTTCACCTCAATTTATGTTTTTCACCTCAGTCACAGTTCAATGGAATACTGTTGAATTGTTGGGTTTGGGATAGACATTTACTGGAAATTTGTCAATTAGAAACGGCGTCTATTTGCTTCGTGGCGGAAAATTAACGTGATGAATTCAAAAAAGTGTATTTTGTGCAACAGTAACGGGGATGATGCTGTCAAATACGGTGAACTTATACAGTGTGGAAAACAGAGCGTTCACTATTATTGCCCCATTCTGGTCCATTCAGGTCGTTCCGGTGGTATTGAGGGGGTTGGCGGTCGTGATGTTTGTTTTTTTGTTGGGTGCATAAATTGATGATCAAAATCACCAAAAAAAAGCTGATGCCAACTGCATACCAAATGACATCTCCACAATTATCCATTTTTGATACGGTAAATGAAATAAGAAATAAATATATATTAAATAAAGTCATTCACTATTCACAATATAATTTTAAGAAAGAAAAAAGGAAAATTATCTGCGGATGAATTACGTTACGCGTCCACTCGCTGTAAATGAAAGTTCAAATCTGTAGAGTATCTTTTGAGTGTCTGTAAAAAAGCCAGACTGCTGGAAAACCCACGACTGCCATTTAAAGGTAAACGACAGCCTGACTTTCAAAGTAAAAGGGAACTACCATATCAATCAGTATCTGAAAAAGAAAGAAAGAAATATTAGATAATATTTATAATCATTATAATAATATAATAAACTGTCGATTACCTTCTTCGTCATCCCCATCTCTCTCCACGGGAGGGTACAACCTCACGATCCACTCCAGAAACTTTTCAAAAGTTTCGGAAGTAATGGAGTGGTCGCGAGTTCGACGCCATACATATTCTGCCAAATATGTGTCAAATTGACGGGAGGGTCACGTGGAGACGTGGTTCGTGTGGTTTCTTAAGAAACGTTTGATCACCGACCATGTTCCCTTTATATTGAATTGGTATGTGGACCGGTATCTGGGTCTACAAATGTCAGACTGTGGTTTACCTTTAAATGGCCGTAGCCTTCGTCTGACAGGCAGTCGTATGCTTTCCACCAGTCTGACATTACTGTAGACCCTAGCAAAATTCTATTTTTTATAATTTTTAAAGGTTGGTCTTTCGAACGAGTTTCTACGACTTGAAAAAAGCACTTATTAGTGCCCCTTTCAATTCCACCAAATACCCAACGGCCGTCGACTGGTCTTCCCCGATGGTATTTCATGCGCCCGAACTTACTGTCGTCGATCTTTACCATGACGCCGTGTTTCCGCCGATTTTTTCATCGTTTTCAAGTAAAGCAAAAACGCAGACTTCTCTACAAAACGAGAACCAATCGACAACCGTATTTTTATTCACTGAAACTTCGTCGCCACATGTGCCCATCGAACTTAACTAGCTTAGCCGAAGAAAGCACCATTGGATGGACCCAATCTGGACATGCATATTCAGAGGCAATGAGTCCCCGACGCATACACCACTCATTCGCCTCGCGCTCCCCCTGCGTCTTTAAAATAAAAAAAAAAACACATGTAAGTTTCTCTGCCATTTAAAAACACAAAAAAAAAATTTAGTGCCAATACTAGAGATAGGAATATTAATGGCCGGCGATCTTGAAAGATACTGCCAAGTTAAGAGTCTAGGACGAGTTTAAAAAAAGAGTGGGGCTCAGAGTTGATTTTGTGAATCACGGAACAGGCACCTCCAATGATGGGAACACCTCCAGGAGATTCTTTTCAGATCCAGTGTTGACGGCTGAAATAACAAAAGTAGATGTTGGACTAGTAGAAAGATTAGCAACTATTTTGGAGGTAATTTGTTGTCAGTCACCTATTGACCCGGGGAAATTCCAACAATTTACTCTGGAAACAGCCAAATTAGACACGACTTTGCATCCTTGGTATTATTTACCAGCAACTGTACACAAGGTCCTTTTTCATGGAGCAGACTTCATAAAAAACGCAGCACGTCCTATTGGAGCACTCTCTGAAGAAGCCCAAGAGAGTCGGAACAAAGACTACAAGTACTTCCGTACTCGCCACTCAAGAAAATGTTCGAGAGTGGCTACGAACGAGGACGTTATCCATTCAATTTTTGTGTCCTCAGATCCTCTCATAGCATGTCTAAGACCGGTATTTAAAAAGACACATCTTCCTCTTAGCGAGGCTGCTCAAAGGCTTATGGTGTAAATAAGAAAATGATAATATTTGTTTGTTGTGTGCTAATTTTTATGATATTATTAATAAACTGTTTGTGATTGGTTTTATAATGAAGCTGTATATTATCAGTCCTTTAGCGAATCATTTATTGGTAAATCTTATTTTTTCTTATAAAATAATTATAACAATATTTAACGAAAAAAAATCAAAATATTCAGTAAACAAAATCAACATTTTTGTATAAAAATGATTCAACCTTATATGACAACACTAAGAAGGAGTTTCCCGATTTTGCTCATCTTCGAGCTGGACCTTATAATTTTAACGAACTATTATTGTACCAAATTTCAATCCCCTACCTATAAGCGTTCTCTTGTTACAGAGTTTTTGCACAAAAAAGGCCTTTTCCGAACACTATGCGCTGTAGACATGTGTTATCAGAATTTTTTTTACGATCTCGACCAGACTTTGTGCAGCGCAATATAGAACCATCACAAGAGGTTCGTATTATATTTGATTATTTTTTAATACCTCTTTTGTAATTTAGATTTAGTTTAAATATCTAAAATAATGAGAACCAAATATCTGATAGCAAGTACCATCATTAAGGCCGCTGGTCGGATAAACTTATGCCGTCATCCGTAACGTAAGTTATCACAAATACAATGTTAGTCCTACTTTCACAGATTCCATTTGATGTTTCCAGAGCAATATGTCACGCATGCTGGCACCAAATGGACTCGGATATCAGAAATCAAAACCGGCCAGCTTCACCGGCTACTTTACCTGCTGTCGGAGTTTCGGTGACTGTTCCTCACCTTTCTCGTGCAGCTAACTCTACCCGGCGATGTATGATCACCAATTGCAATAGCCTACAACTACGGCAGGTACCCAACTCTACAAAGACGTACCTACTAAGCTACTACCGTTTTTACATTCCTGATCTCGCCCGCATATGTCAACTACATTTGCAAAGCATTTCGTTGGAAGAATTCCCAGAGAATGTGACCCGTCAGCACTCTGACTTTAATGCCAATAATATTATGGATATTGTCAATGTATATACGTTGGCCCTTGAAAGTAGATCACATCTAGATTTTGAAAATGTGAACGAGATTAACTGAAGATGATCTTCACTATTGGACTGGGTTGAATCACGCACAATTCAATCAACTTTTTCAAGACGTTCCATCACTTCGTCAGCAGTCTAATACTTCGAAAAGAGATTTGGGAATATACCTCTGCAAATTAAGAATAGAAGAGCCTAGCAGTAGAATAGGTACTACATTCAATGTTGCAAGAAGAACTGTAGACACAAAAATCAATTTAACAAGAGCTTGTCTTTTAACAGATTTCGTTCCTCTGCATTTAGGATTAGACCATATAACCCGAAATGAAGTGATAGAACGTAATAGAATTTTACCCAATCATATATTTAGCAGTGAATTATTTCCGAAAGCAATTATTATATGCGACGGAACCTATTTATTTATTGAAAAAAGCACGAACTTTCTCTTTCAAAGAAATAGCTATAGCTTGCACAAATACCGAAACTTTATAAAGCCATTTATGGTGGTAGAAACAGTAAATGGAGATTCAAACGTGATTTTAAAATATTCCGCAACAGAATATTTAACCGTAGTATGACGAACACCTTCACTGATTTCAGAATAGCAGCAGCTTTAATAAACTGTTTTCAGGAACCATGCGGAGATAGTAGGTATACTCATGAGTTTATACAAGCAATAAACCAAAACTTGCACAAACCTTGCCTTTTGGCTGTTTATGTTCTAGGCAACAATTTAAACCGCCAAAGAACCACATTTCGGCGATTAGAGGCAAATAATCCTGACGTATCAGACTTTCCGCATGTTACATATGAAGAAATGGTATTATTCGCGATAGGAACGTATCATATTAAAATGGGGCGATCATACTGTAGCGAATATATAAAACTCTTTTTATACCCTAGATGTAGGGTATATTAGTTTTGAGCGAACGTTTGCAACGCCAAGAAATAATCGTCACAGAAAAGAAAGAACTATATATTCATGATTGGGAAGTGAAAAGAAACCGTTTTATGCATGTCCGTCTGTCTGTCTGTCTGTCTGTCTGTCTGTCTGTCTGTCTGTCTGTCTGTCTGTCTGTCTGTCTGTCTGTCTGTCTGTCTGTCTGTCCAGACGATAACTCGAGAACGCTTGTAGCTAGGGACTTGTAATTTGGTACAATAATATTTGATTAAAATTGCAAGGTCAAGTTCGAAGATGAGCAAAATCGGGCAACTCCTTCTTAGTGTTGCCATATAAGCATGAGTCGTTTTTATACAAAAATGTTCATATAAGAATGATTATATTTTTCTACATCTAGGGTATCACGTAATTGGTGTGACCAATTGCTTCCTTACTAGTTTAAAAAAAAAAATGAACCGACTTCAAAAAAAACTTACACTTAAAAAGTATAAAATAATTTTTATTTCTTATATAACAAAAACCAAACTTTTTGAAGTCGGCGCCAATTTATCACCAATTTTATAAAAACTTATTTATTTATCTATCCATTACAATAAACCTACAAATTATACATAGGTATATATCTGCATATTTTTGGAAAACGGTAAAGATATAATGATAGCTTAGTCAATTAGGTCCCTACCACAGCTTTGAGCTACTGTAGTTATAAGTGTTATCTTTTGATTTAGCAGAGATTAGCTTCTTTTAGTTTGAATTGTAAATACATACTAGCAAAAAAAAACTCTTAGCGAGTTTAAAACTGACGGGGTGCCCAATAGCGCATTAACTTGTATCCACAAAAGACTTGATATAAATTTTTGTGGTGTGCGTGCATTATTGTTCCTTAATAAAATCAATAAAAATTTACAAATACCTTTGCGCATGCAATTGTTTCTTTGAGGCATTTGTTTTTATTTGGTGGTATAAAAGTTTCCAATATTTGGAAATGAATGTTTCTTTGAGGTATTTGTAAACTCTTATTGATTTTATATTAAGGAACAATTGCATGCGCAAAGGTATTTGTAAATTTTTATTGATTTTATTAAGGAACAATAATGCACGCACACCACAAATATTTATATCAAGTCTTTTGTGGATACAAGTTAATGCGCTATTGGGCACCCCGTCAGTTTTAAACTCGCTAAGAGTTTTTTTTTGCTAGTATCAGTATGTTTTTTGAAAGGAACCATTATTATTAAGTAAATAATTTTTCCATAAATGTTGAAATAAAATAAATTTTAATAAAACGAAGCACTTGCTATTCGTTCACGAAACCGATTGCATTTTTTGCTCTCTTTATTTTGGGTCAGTTAAAATTAAAAATACAATTGTGCATTTAAATAAATTTCGTGTATCCAACTTTACCCTACAAACATTTGAAGGGTTTGAGAAACTGGAAAATTCGAAGTGCTGATGTTAGGTTTAGGGGGACCATCTGCTAGGATTTTACAATTATTTTTCATAGTTTAGAATAGGTTCATGAAAACTATAGAACAAAAGCCTTCCTATTCACTTTCTATGGTGTTTTGGACTCGTCAAAGAATGCTGCGATTGAAATTTTTATTCGAACATTTTTCATTCTTTACAAAATTGTTGAATAACTCACTTTTCCCGGTTCGCGATATTATTCGGATGCCATTTTCTCCGGAACTAGAGTTTTCCCAGAATTCACATATTAAGCCATCGACGCGTTTGGTTGTCAGCTACAAACGACTAGTTTTTTAACAAAATTGCTTGGTTCAATTTTGAGTAATAGCCTTCAAATCGAAAATTTGGCAGTGTCACTTTTTAGTTTTTTCTATATTTTTCTTGAACTAGATGGCTGATTATGATTTTCTGGCCACCATTTGAAAACTTAGTTCAATACCGATCGACTGATTCATATACGAATGCCTTTCATGGGATTTTAGTGGAGATATTATATTTTTAAAAAAGTGCATCTGGCTCTATTCAAAAGTCCATATCTCGATCAAATTCAAAAAAATCTTAAAAATGTTAACGGATTCTGCAAGCCGCACTCATTCCCGAAAAATAGAGGTATAAACGACAGAAATCGGTTCAACTTTTGTACAAACAAACTATTTGAGGTAGGCAATTTTTCATGAATTTCTTGAAAATTAACCGTAAATTTTGGAGGGCTATAACTTTTCAACGGATAGTTCGATTTTAATATATAAGGTACCGTTGGAATGGTCTTTATAAGTAGCCTCGGAAAACACTATAGCTGAATAGTTTTCTACACCCACCTTTGGGTTATATTGGAAAAACTAAAAATTTTGCCAAATTTTCAAGTGGCCATATCTCGGGTTGTAGTGGGTGGATTAGCAGTTTTAATATATTTTCCTAGTCTATGGCCCAACACCTTTCTAACAATACCCAACAGTCATGAATTGAAAGCTTAGTTCTCGATTTCGATTTATTTCTGTATATATAGTGGTGCATTTCAACAACAATCATCAGATCTTCAGATTTTTTGTTTTGCGCACCCCGCGGAGAACTACCGTTCTCCGTGATTAGGTTCTGTATATATATGGTGGATTACTTATAGTAAGTTTTTTTGAAGTCGGTTCAATTTTTTTTTAAAAAGAGTTTTATTTTTTCTCTTTTCAACGTACAAGCGTACAAGTGAGCGAAGCATAACTGTGATCAAATTGGAGTTCTTCGGAATGATATAAAAAAAATTGTATAAATCAATTCCGCTCTTTATAACCTTTAAAGTACAATGGATCCGCAGAAGCGATCTAAATTTCCAATTCAGGGTAGAGTGCAACGTCGCCTTCGTCTCATCTTTTCCTATTATGCGTATCACAGTTCTTTAATTATCATTTAATAAATAAAAAAACATCCGAAGGCGAGTATGACTTCGGGGTGGGCGAAGTATGACTTTTGTTATAATGGGACCTGAATCGAATAAAAAAAGAATTATATGCAAATCGGTTAAGCTGTTTGGAAGTTAGGTATGCTACAAGAAAAAAAAAAAAAAAAACGTTGAACTTATTAGTAACACGGTACCACCGCGATGCTTTCTTAAATCAAATAAAAAAAGAATTATTAAAATCGGGTAAACCGTTCGGAAGTTATGCTGGAACAAACATTTAAAAAAAAAAATCGCGGTCGAACTTATAACCTCCTCCTTTTTGAAGTCGGTTAAAAAAGGACGGGTGTCTATGAGATCGAAGTATACAGATACTCACAACAAATCGAAATTGATAATAATGAAATTCGTCGGTCCCAGGTACATACTAACGATGTAATCATTCGTTGCCGAATAAATTCTCGCCACGTGCAAAGTAAAACTTAGTATACTTACTTGCTTTACAACACAGCAACTGAAGGCATAGATTCCATAAAAGAATATTATTGTTCGTGTATACATGGAAGAAGAACCATAGGATGCTGCGCTCACGTTATGAGTGTTTTATATTATCTAGGTTAGGCGAGACACAACGCCGGCGGAAATATTGATCACCCAGCAGTAGGCTTAGATTATGTACTGAGAGATTAAGAAAACTGATAACTTTTTTCTTCACTACAAACCGAACTTGTCAAGCACTAGTGTAATACTATCATGTGTAAATACTGTAGTAACATTGTAATATTATTGTTGTGCAACTGTTGTAATACTTATTGTGTTATACAACAATTTTTATGTATTTCATAATTATTATGACAAATAATATAATAAAACGATTAACTACGCTACTTTCTCTTTAACTATTGGTTTGTATTTCTAAGATAGAAGGCAATAAGACGATATTAATTTTTAAGATAAGATAATCACAATTATTGAAGGTTTTTATTGAAAAACAACATTTTTTTCATAAACGCCTAAGAGTAAAAAAAATATGTTAGCCACTAAATTCAGCGATAATTATGACTGAATATATTAATACCTACTAATTTTAATCTAAAATCTGATATACAAAACTTTTGCGCCGGGCTTGGGTTTTTTTTTGGCCACTCTCCTTTCATTACCAAGTTTCATCCCGTATTTTACCCAGTTAGGGGTGGAATTTAAAAAAAAAATCCCGACGCGCGTGTTTCTTAGTTTCTAAAAAAAAGCGAAATACCAATATTTACGAATTTTTAACTTCAAAAATGGCGCATTTCCATAAAAACTTTCATCCCCTATTTCACCCCCGTAGGGGTTGAATTTCAAAAAACCCTGATACACGTGATTCTTTATTTTTAACCAAAAGGCCAAATAAAATTTTTCTGAATTTCTACTCAAAGTAGCGAAGTTTCATAGAAATATTCATCCCTTATTTTACCCCGTTAGGGGTTGAACTTCAAAAAAGCCTGATAGAGGTGTTTCTTTATTTCTAACCAAAAGGCCAAATATCAATTTTTATGAATTTTTACTGCAAAAATGGCGAATTTCCATACACACTTTCATCTCCTATTTTACCCCTTTAGGGGTGGAATTTCAAAAAATCGGTTCTTAGTGAGCACTTATGAGATAAGTTGTAGAAGTATACAAAATTTCATGGAAATCGGTTCAGCGGTTTCCGAGAATCAGTGATCAGTCAGTCAGTGTGTTTTGGATTTTATATATATTATATTGGGTTGTTCGGAAAGTCATTTCGTTTTTTCCCAACAGAATCTGTTGTCTGATGTCTTTATTGTTATTTTTCACAGCCTACTTTACACAAAAACCGCATTGTTATAATACAGTTTGACTGCTGATATAGAAAGGCTTGTTTGTTAAGAATTTTGTTTGATTCTGTGCAATAGTTTTTGTTTGGTGCGCTATCAAAGATGGAAAATCGAAAGCAGCATTTTCGGCATATTTTACTCTTTTACTATCGAAAAGGTAAAAATGCACTTCAAGCAAGGCGAAAATTATGCGATGTGTATGGAGAAGCTGTATTGACCGAACGACAATGCCAAAATTGGTTTGCAAAATTTCGTTCCGGCAATTTCAATGTTGAAGATGCACCACGTTCTGGAAGGCCCGTTAGAGCTGATGAAGACAAAATCAAGGCACTGATAGATGCAAACCGCCGAATAACAACTCGTGACATTGCTGAGAAGTTAAATTTGTCAAATTCGACCGTTCATGATCACATGAAACGTCTTGGTTTAGTTTCAAAACTTGACATATGGGTTCCACGTGTTCTTACAGAACGAAATTTGCTTCGTCGCATTAACGACTGTTATTTGTTTCTCAAACGTCTAGAAAATGATCCATTTTTGAAGAGAATCATTACTGGCGACGAGAAATGGGTTGTTTACAATAATGTTAAGGGCCAGAGATCATGGAGTAAAAAGGATGAACTAGCTCAAACCACTCCGAAAGCCGATATTCACCAAAAAAAGGTTATGCTATCTGTTTGGTGGGATTTCGTTTTTTTTGAGCTTCTACCAGACAATACCACGATTAATTCTGAAGTGTACTGTGATCAACTGGACAAATTGAATGATTCACTCAAACAGAAAAGGCCAGAATTGATCAATAGAAAAGGTATAGTGTTCCACCACGATAATGCGAGACCTCATACAAGTTTGGTAACTCGCCAAAAGCTTTTACAGCTTCAATGGGATGTATTACCACACCCACCATATTCTCCAGATTTGGCACCTTCGGACTATTACTTGTTCCGGTCTCTGCAAAAATTTTTGTGCGGGAAGACCTTCACTTCAAATCAGGACGTCAAATATCACTTGGACCAGTTTTTTGCCAGCAAACACCAGAAGTTTTATGAGCGTGGAATCAATCTCCTGCCCGAAAGATGGCAAAAGGTATTGGACCAAAATGGAGAATATATAATTAAAATAAAATGTTTATACACTCTAAAAAATTCGTGTTCTATTTTCACCCAAAAAAAACGAAATGACTTTCCGAACAACCCAATAGATATAGGGGAGAGTGGGGTATTCTTGGACACGCGGTATTGTTGGACAGCGCGATTTTTTTCCCCCTAGCCATGCTTCACAGTTTCAACCAATTGTCATCGACTCGTCTCACTCTAAGCAGGCTCATATTCCATTGCGCACTCGACCTGAGTACAGTGTACACACACTGTTACCTCGCTGCCATAGCAAATATAAAAATTCGATACTTCGAAAGTGTTTTTTTCACTTAATATTTTGGTTATTTTTGTCACATTTTTCGACGAACCAACTCAGGTAAATCTATATATATAAAAATGGTGTAAAAAATGTATAGTAATTCATCAATTGAGAACGGCTGGACCGATTTGGCTCAAATTTTTTTAAGTTGTTTGTACTTGCCAAGAGAAAGTTTTTACGAAAAAAATTTTTGGGAAAACCCAAGTTTTTTTTTTTTTTTTTTAAATTTTTTGAAATTACCCGATAGAAGGTTGTGTGCGATTTGACAGGGGTCCTTTTCTCGTTGTCATTTATTGCTGCAATTTATTCGAGTTTTGCTAAACATTCATTAAGAGGATTAATCATAATTTTAGGTCGAGTTATTTGCCTGATTAATGCCTCCTATTAGACGATCAAACCTTGGACGACGTACACGTCGTGCAATAAATAGTCAGAATGTCCGTGATAATGAAACGCAAGAGGAACGTGTAGACGCAAATGAATGGAGACATGTCCATATTGCACAGGTTCGTGCTGCACAATCACCACCTCAAATTCGACAAAATATTATTAGAAGAAGACCAGTCGTAAATGTAGCCTTGAATCGCGCTGCTTTCGAATACAATTCCGCAATCGCCTACAAAGATGTTCGCTGCGTTGATATCGGTTCATTGTCTTTCGTATGTCAGAATTGCAATGCATTGAAGTTTCAATCAGAAACCCCGGCTTATGCTGCGCTGGTGGCAAGGTGAAATTGCCCGTTTTGACTCAACCGCTAGAGCCATTATATTTGTTTCTCTATGGAAATACAATACAATCAAAACATTTCCTGGCGAATACACAAAAATATAACGGATGCTTCCAAATGACGTCATTTGGAGCCGAAGTTGTTGATCAATCCGGCTACAATCCGAGTTATAAGGTAATCGCGTCTCATTATAATAATAACAATAACTTTATTTATTAAATTTTTTGTATGTAACTTTTTAGATTCAAGGGCAAATTCACCATTGAGCGGGCGCTTTGTTACCCCCACCACACCAAGATCATAAGTTCCTTCAGATCTATTTCGTTGGTGATTCGGTAATTGAACTAGATCAGCGTTGTGCAATTTTTACTGCGACTAAACGTGAAATGATCGAACAATTGCAAAATCTTCTGCATGAGCATAATGAATTGGTCAGAGTGTTCAAAACCGCATTGGATACAATGCATTCTAACGACCACAAAATCATTATCAGAGCAGACAAAAGACCCGCTGGAGGTCATGCAAGACAATTCAATGCGCCATTGAATGGATTGATGCCCTCGGACGAATGTACACTGTTCATCCACGCCAAGACGAATGCTACTATCTTCGCTTGCTTTTAGTGAACATTAGAGGCCCTACATCCTTCGATTACCTGCGTACTGTGGATGGTGTGCTGTGCGCCGCTTTTCGGGAGGCTTGCCAACGTTTGAATTTGCTCGAAAACGATACCCATTGGGACTCAACGCTCGCCGATGCAACTGTTTCTGCGCCATCGAATCAAATTCGTACATTGTTTGCGATCCTCATAGCCACATGTCATCCGTCGAACCCGACCTCATTTGTGGGACAAATACAAGGACGAGATCGCTGCCGACATTTTGCACAGAGTGCGCACGACAACTTCGAATTTCAATCTTGAAATTAACGACGAGACGCACAACGAAGCGTTAGTTCTGATGGAAGACATGTGCGTGCTCATGTGCGGCAGTGTGTTATCGACATTGAGAATGCCAGCGCCAAATCGTTCGATGCACGATACATTCAATCGCGAATTGCAACGGGAGCAAGACTATGATCGAGATGAGCTGGCTGAAAGAGTCCGAACAAATGTGTCGCTGTTGAATGCCGAGCAGAAGAACGTGTACGATTCGCTAATGAAGGTTGTTGACGATGGAGCGGAAGGCATATACTTTCTCGATGCTCCCGGTGGGACAGGCAAGACGTTAGTCATTTCGTTGATTTTGGCAACAATTCGGTCAAGAGCTCAAATTGCGTTGGCTGTTGCATCCTCTGGCATTGCTGCCACATTGTTGGAAGGCGGTCGAACTGCACATTCCGCTTTGAAGCTTCCGATGAATCTTCTCACGGTTGACAAGCCAACGTGCCAAATTCCTGTTGATGTTTCGACTACATTGATATCGTTCCCGGAAAATTTTTGCGAGTTCACATCGTCGAAGGAGGAACTCATCACCAAAGTGTTCCCCGTCATTGCAGAAAATTATAGAAATCTCGTTTGGATTAGTGAACGGGCAATACTAGCAGCGAAGAATAAGGATGTCGATAGCTTGAATTTCATTATTCAAAGTCAAATCGCTGGAGAATTGCATTCGTACAAATCCGTTGACAGCGTGACCGACGACGATGAAGTGACCAACTATCCGACGGAATTTTTGAACCCGCTTGATGTGCCAGGCACTCCGCCGCCTAATTTACAGCTGAAGGTGGGATCAATCATAATCATGTTGCGGAATCTAAATCATCCGAAATTGTGCAACGGTACGCGATTATACCATTGACAGACATGTAGTATGAATACCATGGTATTGAAACTATCTCATCTCAATACTACGTAGTATGAGAACCCCTGACAGACTTGAGTTCGTGGTATGCGAAGTAAACAATTTCGGATTTTGACAGCTGTCATCTGTCTCTTAATGTGTATGTACTGAAATTGTGTTGAGTTTTGCAAAAAATATTAAGCAAAAACCACTGTAAAAACAAATACCTACAAAGAACACAAACAACCCCGAACTATGTTTAACCTTTACTTTTTGATTTAAGAAAATGTTTTGCCATAATATGTCAAATCACAATACTCTATTCTCCGCTACTTCAAGTTGGCGCTGACGCAAGTAAATTCTTCCGAGCTTTTCGCAATACTACGTCGATTGAGCTAGTTTCAATACTATGCTAATACCACCTAGGTGAGCTGGTATGGACCTAGTATTCGGTGACAGACATGTGGTATCTACGTAGTATTGAGATGAGATAGTATCAATACCACATGTCTGTCAATGGTATTATCCGTCAAGAAACTGATGAACAATGTGATTCAGGCGACGATCATCAAGGGCAACTTCAAAGGAGAGGAAGTCCTTATCCCACGAATTCCGATTATTCCAACTGATCTTCCATTCCAATGCAAGCGGATTCAGTTCCCCGTTCGATTGGCTTTTGCGATGACAATCAATAAATCGCATGGCCAATCGTTGGAAGTCTGTGGGATCAATCTCGAATTTTCATGTTTTTCGCATGGTCAGCTGTACGTTTCCAGTTCGTGTGTTGGCAAACCGTGTTCGTTGTTTGTTTTTTGGTCCGAATGCCGCGTTATTATGCCAAATGCCAAAGAGAGAAATCAATTGATTTCGACAATACTTTGGTTGGAAGCAATTAAGCTGGTGAAAATCCACCACATGCGTTAATTAGCATTGTATCAAAAAAAAAAAAAAATTAACATTTTCCATCAATAATTTTGATTTTTTATTGATTTGCAAACTGTCCAATAATTCCCCGACAATTTTTGAAATATCAAAAACAGACATTTTGAGCCAACTGATATAGAATGTACAATTTGAAACAATTTGATGAAATTGCTGATACCAAAAGGAAGGTTACTTCTCGTACTAGAAAACCAAGCTTTGAAATTTTTCGAAAAACTAAGTTTTTGACGATTTTTTTGGCAAAAATTAAAGTGTGTCCAAGAATACCCCACTCTCCCCTATACATATATATATATATATAGACACATATAAAGATATAGAAATGTTGATTTTGCTTACTAAATATTTACATTTTGAATTTAATTTGTTAAATATTCTTATAAATACGGGTTGCAATTGATTATTTGGCAGGAATGTTTTTAGACAATATTAAAATTATAGAAATGGAAGAAAACTTCGGCAGTTTTAGGGTATAGGTTGTAAACGTGGATGGATTTACAGTTTTTGTTTTAATTTAAAATTAGTGAATGATATTTTTCCGGTGGATTAAAAAATATTGACGTTTTTTGGTGTGACCACTTTCTTCCTTACTAGTTATTTATATTATTACAGCAATTTCAATTGAATATTAAACATCTTCAAAACAATGAGAAAAACTAAACAAATTCATCTTCGGGAAAATTAGATTTTTTTTAACTGGATACAAAAACATAAATCATTCGCTTTTTGGCACTTTGTCTTTGAAGATTTGTTCATTAATTAATTTCGGAAATATTCTGAATGTTGAATCTTTCTTTTGTTGATTGATTCCTCTGATTGTTATTGATTGAAGTTCTCTTTAATTTGTCAACGTAAATTGAAATAATGTATATTGTAATTTGTAGGTTTTAAAGTAATAGTTCGTATTATTCACTTGCACTAATATTGTTTTTGAATACCACTTTTGTTATTAAATTTCTGTCGTTTGTAAATCAGTTTCGGTGTCTGGTTTGCTTTCGTGTTATAACTTGTTGCAAGATTTTATGAACAAATTGAAATCTAAACACTTCGAAGTTCGATGCAACAATGTACAGTAGCAACCATGTTTTCAAATAAACCGGAAAACATGATTTCACACTAACAATCAAGCGTAGCAAGGACTCTTTTGAAGTCTTTAAAAATGCACAGACATAATGGTCATTGTTTTGGTTTAGTCTTATTTTCATTATGTTTAAAATTACGCACCATTGCAACATTTAAGTTCGTTTCATTTTTAACTTCAGCGAATTAACAATAACATTTACTTTTATTTAAATGATCCGTTCGGTGCACAGTACGATTGATGATGTTGATTCCACAGTACTTAGATGGATAGACCTATGTTCAAATTTCACTATTACAACGAACGCACTAGGTATTTCTCCTTAAGATACAAAATAGCAACTCACAAATTCATTACGAAAACTTCACTTTTCGCATACCGTCAATCGTCGTTCTTTAATGAGTTCAATCGTTTCACAATTAGGTAGTTCTTGTTTATAATTATTTTTTATATTATAATCGCTAGTATACATTTATTCCAAACATTTGTTGCTGCTGTGTTTTTATTGGCCGAGTGTTTTATTTCGTTAATATTACAACCCACAAAACTACATTTGCCATGAGCTGTATTTTCGACAAAATTTAAGCTTTTGTTAATATTCAAGTGCAAGTTCACCGGACCACTATTTGACTGGTTTCATTGCACCCTTCAAAGATTGTCACAATGTCACATCGTTCAACGGGGATGGTCGCGTCTAGTAATTTTACGGTTACTTTAATTTGTATGTATTGTCTAATTGTACTGAACAAAATTATAATGTTTTGTATTGTGAATAAATGTGTGTTCAGTGAGGTCCCTTTTCGTGAATGATGTCCGCTAATATCATCTGCACACAATTCACTGTTTATTACACAACGAAAAAGACGACGGCGTTTTTGCTTTTGCTGATGACGCGAAACATGATAAAACTGTCTCCAGATCAAATTCGTTATTCCAGTGCATCTTAGTACCGTAGAGCAATAATGAACTTTTAAAACACATCTAATTATCATTTACACTACATACTTTATAGAAATTTTTCTAGCAATTATGAACAATTTTCAACAATTTAATCCCGGGTTTGCTAAACTACCAAGTAATATTCTATAATAGGATTATTTATTTTTCACTAATTCATCCACCTAATCTTGGGGAAACTCTGGTTTAGTCATTGTAAGTAACAATGCAAGTATATGTTTATGGGTTAGTTTAGTGAAATATCTTAATGGACGTTTACATTTACAATTATACATTACAAGTGTTTTTGTTCCTTTCATGAACATACATGATTTAATTTCTAAAGTGGTTACTTTTTTTTCGAAATGTTTATAATAATTCATACCTATAAAACTACATTTTATCAAATTAATTATAATATTTTCTGATGAACCACTTTTCAAACATGGTTCATTTTATTTTCTGTATATCTAGAAAGCATTTAACAATAATTCTAATGGACAACTAGTAAATAAGCAATAAATTGGTCACACCAATTACGTGATACCCTAAATGCGGAAAAATAAAATCATTCTATGTAAAAATCTAGACATGAATTTTCTTATGTAGCTAACTCTAGTTGTCCGCGACTTCTCAATTTAATAGTACTAAGCAAGAGCTTTAATTTGGTATCACACACGGCCCAAATTGGACAACCCAAAGAGAGACGATTACCACCCCTACCTCCACAACCAAAAAAACCTAACAAAATTACCCCACCGGAAAGATTCCCATTCATTCTAAATCAAAAAACCCCTCGTAAATCCATCCACGTTCACCATCCAAAAACTGCTGGTTTTTTCCATTTCTATATTTTTAGTATCGTGTAAAAAAAGACCGTGTAAAAAAAATAACTGTCAAATGATTACTTAAAATCCGTCTTTAAACAATATTTAACGAAAAAAAGTCAAAATGTACCTAGACATTCTGTAAACAAAATCAACATTTTTGTATAAAAACGATTTAGACTTATATGCCAATACTAAGAAGGAGATACCCATACCTTACCATTTTAACGAAGTATCATTGTACCGAATTTCAATTCTCTAGCTAGAAGCGTTCTTGAGTTATTGTCTGGACAGACAACAGAGGGACGGATATTATGCATGAACGGTTTCTTTTCACTTCCCAATCATGAATATATAATGTTAAATTAATTTTGAAAAGCAAACATCAATTGAAATAAACTTATAATTTATAAGTGGCAACCCTGTTAGGAGAAATTAGCCTGTCTTGCTGCATTTTTACATTTTGTATTAGACAGTTAGTTTTAGCAAAGAACATATAATATAAAGAAGGTTCATCTTGTACAAAGAAAAATTTCATTTGGCGGGTCGTAATATTACGACCTAAATTGGAAATTGTATGGAAATTCGCCATTTTTGCAGTAAAAATTCATAAAAATTGATATTTGGCCTTTTGGTTAAAAATAAAGAAACACATGTATCAGGGTTTTTTGAAATTCAACCACTACGGGGGTGAAATAGGGGATGAAAGTTTTTATGGAAATGCGCCATTATTGAAGTTAAAAATTCGTAAATACACCTTTTTCTTTTTTTACGCGATAGTTTGGTTCTCGAAAAATCCGCGTAACAAAAATCGCGTAAAAAAAGATACGTTATCCATATAAAAGTAAGGGATTGGTTTCAGATATGAAAAATCAGCCGAAATAATGTGATAGGATATAGGACTGCGCACTGCTTTGTGGTAACGAGAATTCAATGCAGTCATAAATCACGACCTAAGCAACCATCATTGCCATGTGTGCTAACGAAGAGTATTTTCTTAGCGGTCAAAGGTGACGCGATTCGAATGAACTTTGAATTGAATAAACGACGATGCATGTTTCAACTACTGAAAACGTTCAAGCCAGAACATGAAAATCACTCCTCGAGTATGACATGATTTTGTGTGTACACCCCGGCAATCGTAGAAAAATATATGCAGTTGCACTCCCAAACTATGTGATCATAAATTGTGAATAGGTATATAATGATAATTTCGTAGAGTGTCATTTAATGCTCTTTGTTTTGAAGTAATCAAAATATTATTTTTTACTTTTTAGTTTAAGTTTGTACATGTAGGATTTGCTTTTTAGTTCCTGGTTGTTTTTTGAAGGCGGTTTTTGTTTTTTATTTAAAAATTATTTTTATTTTTTGCTTTTCAGTGGTGTTTATATAAAATAGGTGCGTAGGATATATTAGGTGGTACGTGATGGGGACGTGACCGGTACCTCTCTGGGTGCAGTATTGTACCCTAATAAATTATAACAAAAATGTACTGATAGCGATATAATAAAGAATGTATAAATAGGGTCTGCCAGTTATGACAATATTTCCCGTGTAACCATTAAAGTAATCGTATTTCAACTACGTAGGCCATCAATGGTCTTCATCATCATGTCGACTTCACCAAATTATGCTTTCCGAAAGCAAATGTACGAGTCACTATAAAAAAATCCCTTTCGGCAGGCCTACAGGCTGAAGTCGAATTCGAAGTATTTTGATTACGTTTATTCGGATCATTTATTTCAAAATCGAGAAACTAGTTATGGATTTATAAAGAAAGATAACGCACAGACCAAACCGCTGGACCTAAAGAGCTGAAAATTTTACAGTGCATTCCTTTAATGACATAGATATCCGCTAAGAAAGGATTTTTCAAAAATCCGCCCCTAAAGGAATGAATAACGGAAATTCCTTTAACATGACGTCACAGAAATTCTTTTCAACGTCTCTTCTTTGTGCGGATCTTCGTAGGGGAGAACGATCCCTCACTGAGAAGATGCGGGCCAGCGGCATGCACTCGGCTGACGGCGAACGGGCGAACATAAGTGCGTGCATGGTGGAATGATATATCTGTACTGTGGTGTCTCCCTAATGGCCTAATGGCTAGGGATAAAGTGAGCGACAGCCGCGCATTTGGCATCAATCATAATTTGCGTGAGTGACTTGGTGCCGTTCAGTTCGTTTTTAAAAGTTGAGGAAATTTAATTGTTGACGGGGAAAATGTCCCTCAAACTTTCGTTCCTGTCGTGCCACGTATTCCCTTCATACCTAATGACCTCCCCTTTCATTTTAAGAGACTACAATTTCCCATCAAAGTTTGTTTCGCCATGACGATTAACAAGTCTCAGGGTCAAACTTTAAAATATGCCGGCGTAGATTTAAGGGAAGATTGTTTCTCCCACAGTCAGTTTTATGTTGCTTGCTCACGAGTAAGTTCGCCCACGAGTCTGGTAATATTAGTGCCGCCCAATAAAAAAATAAAAAACATTGTTTATAAGGAAGTCCTCTGAATATTAATTATTCTCTTTGGCATCGTGGGTGAAATTTGGTAAACCAATATTTAAATTGAATTATTACACAAAATTGAAAAGTCAAGCTATCTACTTATATCAATTAAGTTCTGTAAAAATGTTAAGTTAAATAATAATTAACTTATTTGTTTTAAAATTTTTTTTCGTATTACATTATACAGTGAAAGCTCTCTTTGCGGACAGCTCCAATATGCGGACACCTCTTTTAAGCGGACAAATCTCGTGGAACCAAATATTTCCTGGTAATTCCCATGTAAGATGCACTCCCATAAGAGTACGCTTTCATAACCGGACGCGGACATTATATTTTTACAAATTTCTTACTTAAGACTCCTGTAAGCGGACGCGATACTCCAATAAACGGACTAGTGCATGTGTATTGTGTATACGTACGTTCAATGTACAAAATGTGCAAAAGACATAACCCCGTAATTCCTAGAACTCTTATTAAATACTTCAATCATAGCTCGTTGATTGCAGTGTACGTCTGTAGTCGGACTAAAACAGCGGATGAGTTTGCACGCGTTTACAGATTCAACAAAAATGGCACCAAGAAAAAATGTTCTTACTTTAACCCTCTATAGCGTATGGTAGACTACAGGCAACATACCATTCCACCTTCCTAAATTCTTCAAGTATTTACTATTTTGGTTTTTCACGCATTGTAGAATATACTCTAGACTTCGTTCTTTCAACCAAGTAAAAGCAAAATAAACTAGAAGTCGTTACTTGTTTCAAACTACGCAATTTCGTTAGTGTAGTGAAAAATTTCAAATAGTCGGCGCGTGATAAAATTAAAAAAAATATTAAAAAATACTTCTTAAGTTTGTTGGTGCTTGTTTTTATGAAAATCTATAAAGTAAGTGTTTGAACTTTACTATATTATTATATATTTTGGATATTTTATAGGTATTTTTGTATTAGATGATATTTAGTGTTTGTATCTTGTATGTTCAGTGAGCACTGCGAATATTTTACACTTGAACCATTTATACAATTATTAGGCTATTTCCGGATGATTTTCGGAAACGCACTCAGACATTTTTATTACTTAACAGAATTACTTAGATACAGGGTGCATTTGCAGTCATCGAATGCAGACATTTGCATCCGGCTATTTATTACTCACAATCAGACACCTCGGGTAATTCCGCATTTTGGGCGCCGGCAAGTCCAATATCCAATTTTTGTTCTTTTCAGTATTTTACGACTTTTTACCAGTAAACCCTTCATAAAACTCGTCCGCCTGCTAAACATCGGACACTGACCTCAAATCATTTTTTTTTAAATTTCCGAACCCTGCATCCTAGAACTATAAAAGTATGCAGATTTCAGTACATATAGTCAGTCTAAATTCAAATATAGAGTAGTAAGGAAGTTTTAGTATGGCATTCCAAGATTCTGCAAGTGAAGATGGTCTCGACTTTGACGACGATAGTTTGGGGGATCCTGATTTTGACCCGGATTATGACGAATTTATTGAAGACTCTTTCGAGGCCGAATTTGATATAGACGAGTTATTGGACAACTTGGATGATGGCGACCGTAATTCTAATCCTGAGATAGAAGTAGAGCCGACCCCATCAAGTTCAGGCACTGCAGGCACCTTACGTCCGCCCGCACAACGACAAAAGCCTCAAAAGCTAACATTACGGTGGAAAAAGAAGAATCTAGAACTAAATGCACAGCAGCTGGCTTTTACTGGCAATGAGTCATTAAGTTCTGATATCTTGGATCTTGAAACTCCAATACAGTTCTTTCTTTTCTTATTTCCACCAGAACTTATAAAGAAAATGTCTCAGGAGACAAACCTTTATGTGGTACAGAAAGATCCCAACAGTACTTTTCGTGTATCAGAGACAGAAATCCGACAATTTATAGGTCTCGTATACATTATGTCACTGATTCAGCTGCCTAGAGTGACCAACCATTGGAGTTCCGCCCTTGGTACACCTCTAATTCAGCAGACCATGCCTTCCAATAAATTCGAAAAGATAAGGCAATATCTCCATTTCAACGACAACACTAGATGTCTTCCTAGGAGCAATTCGGACGCTGATAGGATTTTCAAAATTCGTCGAGTTGTTGATGCATTGAACGAAGCATACGCCAAAGTTCCACTGGAAACACGGCTTTGTGTAGATGAACAAATATGCTCTACAAAAGCGCGAAATATCTTGAAGAGATATAACCCCAAGAAACCTCATAAGTGGGGCTACAAATTATATGTGTTGAGCGGTGTTTCCGGTTTCGCTTATATGACAGAGGTAGACACTGGTAAAGAGAATGTTGTCAGATCTAACGAGCCAGATTTAGGAGCCTCTTCCAACGTTGTAGTGAGATTATCACGGATGATTCCGCGACACCAAAATTACAGGCTATACTTCGATAATTACTTCACCTCCTTGCATCTTTTGGAATACTTAGCCAAGGGAGGTATTCTTGGGCTAGGTACTATAAGAAGAAATAGAATTCCTGATTGCAAGCTGTCATCAGAAAAAGTCATTATGAAGAAAGATCGAGGATATTCAGAAGAGTACGTAGCTAATTTCAACGACGTCGACGTGTCAACGGTTGTATGGAAGGACAGCAAACTAGTTACGTTGGCTTCTACATTTACTGGCCAAAATCCAATAGCTGAAGTCCGGAGATATGATAAGAAGAACGCGAGGTACATCAACATCCCGCGACCTAATGTTGCGGGCGAGTATAACCGACATATGGGTGGTGTAGACCTGATCGACAGCATAATGGGCATCTACAAGATAGAACTAAGAAGCAAACGTTGGCAGATGCGGCTATTTTATCATTACTTGGACCTTACGATGGCTAACTCATGGCTGCTCTACAAGAGGGTCTGCAAATATAGAAACCATCCTGATAATACTGTCATGGCATCCGCAGATTTTCGCCTGGAAATTGCCGAAACTTTATGCAAGATGGGGACAAAAACCGGTTTGACAACACGACGATCTATAGAAGGTGAGATCCAAGCGAAAAAACATAAAGGACCAGCCCAACGTGTACCTCCACAAGCAGTTCGGCAGGATCAAGTCGGTCACTGGCCTCAATGGGCGGAAAAAAAAATCCGATGCAAATTCCCGAAGTGTGCTGGATTCACTCATACAGTGTGTGAAAAGTGCGGCGTAGCTTTATGCTATACGAAAAACAAAAATTGCTTCAAGAATTTCCACCTATCTTAACTGATTTTCGTTTCATTGTAACTCATTGTTGCCTGTAAGCTACTCACCCTTTTTTATAATATTATTAGTAATTAACAAATAATTTTAAAATTTTAAAAAAATATATAATTTTTTTATTCATAAACCTATCCAATTTCATGAAAAATATGTATTTTCAAGTTGTTGAGTTATAGAGGGTTAAAAGAAAAAATGGAGGTTGTAAATGCATTGGAAAAGGACAAACTGACAGTTCGTGCTTTAGCAAAAAGGTTAATTGGTTTATTCAGCTAAAGACAATAGTGCTAACACTATTTTAATTAGGTTTAATATAGGAAAAACACAGGCTGCAGGAATACGAACCAAGTGGCAATCAGGAATTGTAAACGTAACTCAGAAAAGAAGTTTTTGTAAAAGTGAGGGTTTAACCATTGATAAAATGTGTTATGAGTGGTTCGCAAAAGCTAGGAACAAGAACATTCCTGTGTCGGGACCGTTAGTCAAGGCAAAGGCGAAAGAAATTGCGGGACAATTAGCTTACAAGACTTTCACTGCATCTGATGGATGGCTACAGAAATTGCGTAAAAGACATAATATTAGTTTTAAATGCATATCTGGTGAAGCTGCTGATGTAAATCAAGATGATGTGAATCAGTTTATAGCAAAACTCCCGTCTATGTTGCTTGGTTACCAACCTGAGGATATTTATAACGCCGATGAAAGTGGACTGTTTTTCCGTGCGCTACCTGATAAAACTTTATGTTTGAAATCAGAAAAATGTACAGGAGGAAAATTATCCAAGGAACGACTTACAGTCTTGTTTTGTGTAAGCATGGCGGGTCATAAAGAAGAGTTGCTAGTAATCGGAAAAGCGAAACGTCCACGAGCATTTAAAAATGTTGCTGTCAAAGACTTACCGGCAACTTGGAAATCAAACAAAAAAGCGTGGATGACTCAAGACATTATGACCGAATGGTTATTACAACTGGATCGAAAAATTGGCATTGAAAAAAGGAAAATTGTTTTATTTTTAGACAATGCTGGATCACATCCTCGGGAATTAAAATTGAAAAATGTAAAAATTATTTTTTTTTTTCCACCAAACACAACTTCAGTGTGCTAACCAATTGATCAAGGGATAGTTCGGAATTTCAAATTTTATTATAGACATCATATTTTGAAACATATTTTGTCAAACATAGAAAGTGTTAAATCTGTATCAGAGCTTTCAAAATCTATTGATGTCTTGGAGGCACTGTATTTCATAAAAGCGGCATGGAGTAAAGTAACGACCACAACTATTAAAAATTGTTTTACTAAAGCTGGGTTTAGGAAGAGTGAATGCAATGAAAGTGAAACGGACTTTGATCCTGAAGATGATTGTCCATTGTCGGAACTTGCTAATTTGTTCAGAGCTATCAAAGAGCTAGAACCAGGTGAAGACGGTCAAGACTTTCTAACTATAGATACAAATTTAGCAACGGAAAATGAAAATATTGACATTCAATTGAACGTTTGCCTGGAAATTATTAGTGACGAAGATAGTGAAGTAGAAGACGAAGTGTTGGATAATGAAAACTGTAACAAGATAAGTTCTTATAATGAAGCCTTAAAAGTTGTTCGTGACTTAAAACAATTTTCCAGAGATGATTTTATAGCATTTCAGCAGATAAAAAATGTTGAAAGTCATTTTCAAAATTGTCTCGTAAAGCAAAAAAATGCAAGACTACATCAAACTAGTATTTTGAATTTTTTCAAGTAACCAATATGGAATTATGTATATTTTTATTGTAAGTTTACTTATCTGCTGAAATTCGATAAAATTATCTCTAACGAACTGTTTTAAGTAACGAACAACCTATAAGGCTTCCTAAAAGTTTCAACCTTATCAAGCATCAAAGTCCATTTCATTACATTCACTTTTCCCAAATCTTGCGTTCACCACATTGCATTATGTAGGTACATTTTGTTATTTTTACCCATTGCAGGGATTTATATTACATACATATATTTGATCCATTGAAGGAATTTATATTACAATTAATTTTGCAAATAAAATTACAAACAACTTAAACCACAGTGTTTTGGTGTATCATTCTCACAACCGGACATCTCCCATAACAGGTCAAAAAGGTTGGTACCGTGAGTGTCCGTTTATAGGAGCTTTCACTGTATATCATATTGTTATTATAATACGAAAGGTTTGTCCTGTTTTCATGCAGACAAGAAGCAATGATAAAGAGACGAACAACAATAAGAATATAAAACGATGATAAATCAATGGCACGATAATTAATAACAATCATTCCACGAACCGACTGGGTGAAACCGGGTAGACCGGCTAGTACCTTAAAATGCCTTGTTTCAAAATTTATAAATATAATAGAATGCAAACAAACGTGCAAAACTAGTGCTCTGAAAAAATATAATGAATGGAAAGAAATTGAAAAAGAATTTAACGCAAAATCAGGAATTATATATCGAAATGTTGATGTATTAAGAAAAAAATATGAAAATTTAAAAAAAAATAGCAAGAAAAAGTATAGCGAGGAGAAGAAATACCTCTATGGTACAGGTGGGGGACCACCTAAAGAAATAGGAGAAAGGACTGATGATGTGGATCAGCTAATGTTTGAGATCCTTGCAGTTTAAATTAGCGGACTAAAACCAACGTTTGATTCGGATTGTTCTTAATGGTAAAGTTGTTATTAAATTGTTTATATTTATTTATTTTAAATATATCTGCATAGTTGCAGATGATGAATCTGCAGCTAACGAAAATAATGGCCAAAAAAAAAACCGAAAAAAAAAATGAATGCAAACTGCACAAATATTGAAAAGTGGAAAGTATAATAAAATGTGAAGATGGTAATTCGTTTAAGAAAAAAATGTCAAATCATATGGCCCACAAATTGATTAATTATAGAATTATTTGCACGATGATACTGACATCTGCGGAAATTCAAATTTTCGATATTTTCCAAAGATTGTTGCACGCTGATCCCGGGAGAAATAACAAAAAAATTCTAAAAAGTACCGTTTACGAAATATCCTTCCAAAAAATCGATTCACTGATATCAGAAAATCATTCGGAAACCGGTTGTCAATCACTGTACGACACTTGCTATGAGCAACAATAATTGAAGAAAACGTTCAGCTAAAATCACGCGAAGTTCCGGAGAATTTAGAAGAAATTCAGATCATTCCATCCCATAATAATTGCTTGCCAAATAATGATGATCATTGTGAGGTGGAGGAATTAGCAGTGCCAGTTGACGTCACAGTGTCATCTGATGTAAATGAAACTACTGACGGAGAAAGATTGGAAATAGAGTCGAATAGTGATAAAGAACCATCAATTCAAGATCTAAATGAGCCGGTGTTGTATACCTTTCTTTTTAGAATTATGATCGAACCTCAATTCTAAGAAACAAATATAATAAATGGTAGATATCTGTTCACCATATGTTTAGTTAGGCAATAATGATTTAGGATTACCCATAATATTAGGATCATTACCGACGCGCCAATATTATGTAACCTTCTGAAACTGAAAAGGATCATTACCGACGCGCAATATTATGTAACCTTCTGAAAAGGATCATTACCGACGCGCAATATTATGTAACCTTCTGAAACTGAAAAGGATCATTACCGACGCGCCAACATTCCTTTCCCTCAATAAAACAAATTACCTAACGTAACCTTCTGTAATCCTGTAATAAAATTTGCATCGTTTTTGAAATTCCCCACTACCCTCAACTTACCATATATATTAGGAAATAAACTCTAGCTAGTAGGCAGTTCAGTTCGAAGTTTTTAAAGAGTAAGGACGAAATCGTTTGTAACTATCTTTTAAGATTTGTATGATAATTAAAGTAGAATTTTAAAGTCTAACAGTTTGTTTGAATTTGTGATGATCAACGACGAGAACCCAACACCGGTTACATATCGCACACGTAAAGGACGAGCATCCCGACCACCCAACCGATATGGTTGGTAAGCAATTAATGTTTAAATTTTTTTTTAAAAGAAAAAAGCGTGTAACAAGTTGATGAGTTAATACTGTATGTTAAACATAGTAATCTAAGGTTTATTTTTAAGCTAGTCGGCCAAGGGAAAATATAAAAAGTTAGTTATTAAGGAACTCAAGAGCTGTAAAGACACGTTAATAAATTTATTAGATTATAATAATATTTTTATTATTCATAATAAACTCGGCTTATTACAGTTAGTACTTCTTTAGAAACGAAGAAGATAGTTTTGGAATCAGCTTTGCTCTGAGTCGCGAAAAAGGCAACCGTAGGCTTCTTATCGTGTCCCAGCAAAGGACGTGATGGCGGGTTCGCCTAAATGAAGTGAAATAAGAAACTATATAGGTTATGCAGTGTTCACATTGCGAGATAATCATGAGATTAAACCGGTTTCGAGGTTTAATGTCTTCATTTGCTTGTTTTCGAGGAGATTTACAATACAAAAACTGTGAAATACTGGGGGTTGACTGTCAAAGTTAATGGCGAAGAGACGGATTTTTCTAGAGCTCTTGGTTAGATTTGTGAAATTAGTGCGAATTAGTGCTAAATAGGCAGAAACTAGCAAAGTAACAAAGACATAAACAAAATTTATAAATTTGAAACTGGGTAGTAACTTAAAGAAGACTTCTAAAAAAGTGACGCTTCCAGCCACGCCCTTATGCGCAGAATATGGGAGAAGTTAGTGACGAAACCGGGCAAATTTCTATGCCCTCGGGGCTATTCTCGCAAATCGAAATAGATTATATGAACAATAAGTTCATAAATGAAGGAAGAATTACTGATTCTTTTATGTATCTTAGGAAAAATGATGACCTCATCAATTTTGACACATATAACCTCAAAATGGAAACCGGTGCGGACACCACATCAGTTGGAGGTACAGCCCGGAAACTCAGTAACTCCATCACAATGCCAAAAGTAGCGTGCGATCAACTAAGGTTAATCTTGGGGAAAAGGAAACCAAACAAAAATCAGAGGAAGATCATGCAGCAAATAATCAAAGCACGCAGCATTGCTCCGAAAAAGAAAAACCAACACGCTGAGTCAACAGTGACGGGGCAGCAAGCAAGACATTTAAGAAGTGTCGTGTTTTACATCTCAGGTGTGGGGTAGAAACCGTGTGTGCGATATAGCTCGAAAACTAAAACCGCCGCCGCGACAAACCGCGTGAAAAACCGACGAGAAGAAAATTAACCATCCGCCATATTAATTGACGAAATCTTTACCCGACGCGTTGCGACAGATATAAACTTAGCAAATTTACAATAAATCAAAAACATTAGTGACAGGATGACGAGGATGACGAAAGATAAAATTCTTAGAATCTTAGCTGAAAACAGTGTCGAGTGCAGTGCGCGCAAGTCACGAGGCAACCTGACCAAAGCATCGAAAATATAATCGAACGATAAAAACACGAAATCAGCATTTCCCATGCAACATTATACTTTTGGTGACGAAGAAGGTTCCCACAAGTCGGGAAACGGGAAACCTCACATGGCAAAGCATCGCCTGGAAAGTGACATAATTTCAAAATAAACGGCTCAAATATAAAAAACTATGAAATTACCATTTTTCGAGTTATGCAAGGATAAAGGATATCACGGTATCCTTTTCATCATGTTATACTGCCTGGGCTATTTTTATTGCAGAACTTGAAGTATTTTTTTTAAACGAATCATAATTTTTGTATGTCTGGTCTGACAAATAGAACCGTAGATACAAATTTTCAAAACGTGTTAGATTTGAAAAAAGTGGTGTTATTTTTTTCAAAATTTGCAGATATTATTTTTCAAAATTATTTCAGTCATAAACTTAGAGAGGTAAGATAGAGGGGTAAAATACAAGAGTGACGATTTTTCATGGAATAAGTAATAACCAAATTGCGAATATTATTTTATTCTCATTACTTAATAAAATAAAGAATTAATTTAAAATTAAATTATACATTTATTAACCCACAAATTGTATCGTAAAATCAAAAGTACATGGTTATTAAAACTTCTGCGATAAGTCCAAATGAATGGTGCACGAGGAAATACGCGAGAGAGAAGAATTGGAGTTGCGTGTTTAATCTGTATATTTAAATTGCACTTTTGCAAAAGTCACGATTACTTGGAAGAGCTAAGTGCACAGAAAGTCACCATTTCTTTGTAAAAATGTAATATTTCTTTTTGTCATATATGAACATTTTGTTTGGCCAGTGGAAAGAAAACAAATTGCAATTGCTTAATTCGGAGCTTATATCTACTCTTACTGCGATTTTAATGATAATGATGAAGTTTCCGAGTGATGCTTTCCAAAGATGACGGCAGCATTCAAAGGCATCTTTTCACTACAGATTTATTGTATAATGTATATTTCTCAACGAACAATTGGAATATTCAAACCCGTGATTAAAGTGAACTCTCAAAAAAAAACACAGACGAGCTATGAAATTATTGATTTGCGGGAGATAAAACGCACGCACACGTACTTTTTGCAAGCGTGAAGCCATTTTAACAAGTGAACTGTCAAAAAAGAACGAAAATGCCGACGAGCAATGAAATTTCAAATTATTGTACTTTTACGTTTCACGAGATGTTTAGTCAAGCACGCACGCACACGAACTTTCAGTTTTGTTCCAAATAAATTCGTTTACATCTTAAATTTACTTTGAAGTCACTCACAAACAATACCATTACCACTCTTGATCGACTTCGGAGTTCGAACTGACTGAAAAGTGAACAGGCGAGAATCGTGAAGTTAGCTGCTGTTTGCGTCGAAAGAATAATTGCAACAGCGAAATATATTTTATTTAACATGAAAATTTCAGTTTCGGTTCATTTATATATTATTTCCTTTTTACATTTTAGAGTTTTAGGCACAGAAGCACTTGCATTATTACAATGAATTTATTTTTAGAATAACTTTGATGCTGCCATTTTCCCATAAAATTGTCTAGAGCCACAGCTTACATCAATCACAATCAATATACCTTAAAGGTGGGTTTTCATAAATTATGTTTGTAAAGTAGCTTTTAGACGGGGCAAGTAGAGACGCCAAGTTGCAGTTGCAAGTTGCACTTTCTGCATACTTACTTTGTGTATAGGAATACTTGCCCTTCCAGCGGTAAGCTTTTGCTGGCGGCAAGAAAACTCAAACATAGCTGTGTTTTTTTAATGACCAATACAGATCATCTCCATACAAACTGGTGATCCGAAAACTATCCAGGTCATTATACAGATCAAGGGAAATTTCACAAAATTCCCACCGGTGAGAATGTGGCCAACTTCAAAGCAAATTTGATAAACTGTCATTTTTGTGAACTTTGTTGACATTTTCCATTTTTGACGGCCGGTAGACAACAGAATTTTTAAATATTCATAACAATTCCTTTTTTTAAAATCACATGTAATTCCATTTTTATAACACAAAGTATTTGTCGCAATAATAAAATTATCTTGACACTTCGTAGCCTGACAGCTGTAAGCACTGAAACTAGCTTCAGTTTAAAATTTCGTAAATGTCCTTTGACGTTTTTCAATTCATCGGAATCTGCAGATCATTAAAAAAACACAGCTCATGATGGATTTTACTGGCTGACAGCCATGATACAAAAACATAAGGTAAAGTACATTTGACTAGTGCTTCTACCATCTTGCGTGTCACTGACCTGAAACGTCAAACTTTGTTCTGTCAATATCATTGTTTACATATTTTAGAAAACCAAAAAGTGATTTTTGGTTTAATAATTAAGGAAAAACAACGTTTTATAATAGTGAAGTGCATGAATTTAATGAGAATTACTTATTTCTGTTTACATCTGATACAAGCAAACCATTTTTGATACCTTGAAAAGTCTTCTACAGTTGAATCGTAGGATTTAATAAAAGCTGCGAAGCAAGTCTTCAAATTAAATAGCTAAACAGTTTTTCTAATCGACTTTTCTGTTAGTTCTAAGTGCAATTTACTTAATGTTTACATTTGTTTGTTTATCTTTGTAATGTCAAAAATTTTGAAGTTTCAGGCCAATGACGTCACAGCAGGCAGTTGTCAAATGTGTACTTTACCTTATGTTTTTGTATCATGGCTGACAGCAACTTGCCTTCTCTACTCTCCCTGTCTATAAAGGCGCGTTCTCATGATTCAAGTTTAGTTGAACGATTAGGGTTGATCAACAAAACTTGAACAGGAGTTGTTCCAGCTTTCGTTCACACGTTTCAACAAAAATTAATCAACAATTCATATGTCAATTGGCATTGTTGTGCGTGAAATTTGACAGAGAGTGACAGTTGTGATTCTTAAAATTTACTTCAAAGTTCCTTAAAATGGCATTGCGAGAAATTGTGCGTAGAGTTGTAGATCTACTAGCAGTTTCGGTAAATGAAGAAATGCGGAGAAATTCTAACATGATTCTTTAATAATTTTTACATAGATACATTATTATTTTAAACGCAATTGCATTCTTTCTTTTATGAATGAAATAATGAAATTGATTTGACATCTCTAAATTCAAATTTAAACTTGACAGCATATGGCAGATAACATAGAGTTGAACGATAAAGATTGACCCATTCAAACTTTATCGTTCAACTCTATATGGCATGTGCCATATGCGGCCAATTTTAAATTTGAATTTAGAGATGTCAAATCAATTTCATTATTTTATTCATAAAAGAAAGAATGCAATTCCGTTTAAAATAATAATGTATCTATGTAAAAATTAATAAAAAATCATGTTAGAATTTCTCCGCATTTCTTCATTTACCGAAACTGCTAGTAGATCTACAACTCTACGCACAATTGCTTGCAATGCCATTTTAAGGAACTTTTAAGTAAATTTTAAGGATCACAACTGTTACTCTCTGTAAAATTTCACGCACAACAATGAATTGTTGATCAGTTTTTGTTGAAACGTGTGAACGAAAACTTGAACAACTCCTGTTCAAGTTTTGTTGATCAACTTTAATCGTTCAACTAAACTTGAATCGTGAGAACGCGCCTTAAGCTACTTAAACGATAAAAGTTAATGGCACGAAATCCTTGTGGCCGTATCACAAAAAAAAAAAACTGCTGCCATCTGTTGGAGTGGTGATGAGGGCAGCCCATCATCGTGGCTGGGAGCAAATAGAAGCGTTGCAATCGTTTTTAAAGAATAAAGGCGTGGTTAGTACTTCTTTAGAAACGAAGAAGATAGTTTTGGAATCAGCTTTGTTCTGAGTCGCGAAAAAGGCAACCGTAGGCTTCTTTTCGTGTCCCAGAAATAAAATAAGAAACTATATAGGTTATACTGTGTTCACATTGCGAGATAATCATGAGATTAAACCGGTTTCGAGGTTTAACGTAGGGATGGCGGTTGTTGCTAAAATAACCGGTTTTCGGTTATTTCGGTGTTTTTCACCTGCGGTTTAACCGGGCGGTTTAAACCGTTCTAAATCACCGGTTTTTCAAATAACCGGTTTTCGGTGTTTTTTAAAAACTTTTATTTTTTAAACACCAAAAGCTCGCTACTGCTGCATAGTGCATAGCAAATATGGAGCTAGTGCTGAGCAGCTGTAGCTTGAAGGTAAACTCAAAACTCAAATCAAACACAAACTGTAAAAAAATATCTATTTCCTTCAGATGCAAAAGCAACTATAAATGCAACTATCAAAATGTTCATTCAAAAGCGAAAACAGCTAAACATTTCCAGGGATTTCGCTAGTAAAATAATACAGCTCTTACAATAAAACCAAGGTTTTTTAATTATTGATAATTTTAAGCCAAGCGCGGAACGCCTATAAGTTACAAAAAAAGTATAAAAGTATGTATGTATATTCAATATTGATTATTGTTTATTTTTTTTAATAACAACTGGGGTTAAAGTTTTAAAGCTTAAAAGCTTTACTTTAATGAGTTTAAGTTTATGGATTGGTTTCCTCGCATGTAGGTCCGCAGGCCGTTGGCGGCAGCGTTTTCCAATTCAAATCCTTTTCAACCAATAACTCAATTACAATTTAGGTTTTTTTCTTTCTAAAATGCAAAATGTCACCGAAAGGTGTAAAAATTACCATGTTTTCTTTCTGTTTACAAAACTTAATTTGCCGGTTTTTTTATCCGGTTATTGCATTTAAAAAAAATCACCGGTGAAAACCGAACCAAAAACATCACCGAAAAAACACCGGTTGACCGAACCAAAACAACGGTTTTCGGTTTAAACCGGTAGGTTTTTCCCATCCCTAGTTTAACGTCTTGATCTGTTTGTTTTCTAGGAGATTTACAATACAAAAACTGTTAAATACTGATCTCGATTCTGAGGACATTCAATCGTAATCGACTGGTAATCTTCTTTTTATACCCTAGATGTAGGGTATATTAGTTTTGAGCGAACGTTTGCAACGCCAAGAAATAATCGTCACAGAAAAGAAAGTACTATATATTCATGATTGGGAAATGAAAAGAAACCGTTTTACGCATGTCCGTCTGCCTGTCTGTCTGTCCAGACGAGAACGCCTGTGGCTAGAAACTTGTAATTTGGCACAATAATATTTGATAAAATTGCAAGGTCAAGTTCGAAAATGAGCAAAATCGAGCAACTCCTTGTTGCCATATAAGCCTGAGTCGTTTTTTATACAAAAATGTTGATTTTGTTGACTGAATGTTTACATTTTGAATTTTTTTCGTTAAATATTGTTTTAAATACGGATTATAATTAATTATTTGTTGCATTTGTTGTTATTATTTAATAATATAAAACTATAGATATAAAACTATATAGATATATATATAGATATATAACTATGATATAAAACTATAGAAACGGAAGAAAACGTCGGCAGTTTTAAGATGGTAAACGTAATGGGATTTACATGGAATTTTTTTTATATAGAATGAATGAATTAATTGGGATTTTTCTACTGTGGTAAATTGTTTTTTATATTTTTTGCGGTTGTGGGGGTGGGGGTGGTACTGCTACTGGTACCGTCTCCGTTGGAGTTGTTCAATTTGGGGCATGTGTGATATCAAATTAAAGCTCATGCTGAGTAATATTAAATTAAGCAGTCGCGGGCAACTAGCCTTAGTGACCTCAGAAAATGCATGTCTAGATTTTTAGATAGAATGAGTATATTTTTCTACATTGAGGCTATCACGTAATTGGTGTGACCAATTGCTTCCTTACTAGTTTGTTGTGAATAATTTAGTTCAGACTTTGATCATAGATAGTGTCAAGGAACAGTTTGACAACTTTTCACAGTAAATTGACAGTTTCATGCGGAAATTTGATTTAAAATATTCATCGGAATTCATTTGCCACTCCAATTCCCAAAAATTCTGCTGGCGCCACTAAATAACAATACATTAATGTCTTTTTGAAAAATAATTCTTAGCTCATGATTTTCCATTTTATTCAATTTTCTCGCAGAATATGTCAACAAAACACCAACTGTCAAAGTTAATTTTCAAATCGCAGTGTGATTAGGCAAGATTAAGGAAGTGAAATTACTAGATTAGATCATTGATTATATGTATAAAGAAGTACATGTGTCATTTCGATGAAAAGGTGTTGTGCCATTACCATGTGTAGCGGCTCTGTAGTCGCATATTTTCGATTTTTTAGAATGGTGCTTACATTTGCTAAATTAATTCGAAAAAGCATCAATGCTTCTGTTATGCATTCGAAAATATCGCAAGGTGTTTTTTGTAAGCTGGGATACCAAAAAGAAAAGTTTAAAAAACTTTAACCCGACTACGAAAAAATATAATTATAGGAAAAAGTTCCAAAATCTCTAACCCGACTAGGGATAAATAAAATAAACTAAAAAGTAAGAAACAAGTTCGGTGCTGATTGCTATCATCGTCTTATTGAGTAAGACTAGCCTTTTGATATGTTAAGTATATTGCTGTTTATTAAGTTCTATTGAAGTCTGGCAGTTCCACATCAAATTACGTTATACTTCAATTCAAATGCCGTAGTCGTGCGTATTTTTTTATTATTTTATTTGTCAACTATGAAATGCAAACATTCTAATTTGATAGAAAAATAAAACTTTTTATGTAGGTACTTAAATATTTATAATAAATAATTATATATATATATATATATATATATATATATATATATCTATATTTTTTTTTTTTGGTTAAGTACCTTTATTTTTGTAATGTTTTAAGTGACTTATTTATTACTCTGCCCATACATACATACATCGACTGCTAAAATTATAACCCTTCCTTTTGGCTTGGTCGTAGTCGGGTAAAAATACGCACGACCACGGCATTTGAATTGAAGTATAACGTTATTAACGTCGCGCCTTAAAGCGCACTCTACTACTAATTACTAATTACTAAACACAACCAATATACTCAGTCTCTTGAATAATTGACTTAGCTGAAGTCCTGAGAAATACATTTAAATTATATAACTTGAATTTTGTAAATATTATTTGGATTCGTAGCTTTATATTATTAGTTATAAGATTGAATTGTGATCTAGTCGCTTAGAATAAATATTATTTTATTTGAATACAACCAACATCTGACGTTCTCATTTTCTGGCTATCAATTCTTGATCCATCACCTATCCTACATCCATTAAACTTTTTATGTTTAGCTTCTTATAGGCTAAAACAGTTTCATTATCTTTTATACTTTTAGAAATATGTAAAGAAAAAAGGAGCCTTAATTGATATTTGCCACCAATATGATTCATGTGACCTGTACTTGAACTAGTCCAGCCTCTAGAATATAAAGAAATGCAGATGTCTCTCAAATTTATACCTTCAAATTCTTAAGTGGTTCGAAAACAAAGCCATAAGCGATGATATCTGTACATTGGTCATTTGCCAGCCCGATTTGTACATAATATTCCCCCTTTGGCCACTTTATTTTTCCATCTCTTCTGAGATTCCCTCAAGCGATACAGCGATCTCTTTCGCTGTTATACGAACTTTACACTCTTGACCTCTTCTCTTATTTTTGCAGAAAAATTTTTCCATAAATTTTATGGCCACAGCATCCCTTCTTAGTGAAAGTTTTTTCTGACAATAAATTCATTCGAAGAATTCGACAAACTACATATATGCAAACAATGGTCAACAAGCCTGGCAATAAACAAGTTAATTAATTTGTCACCATCATAGACAAATGAATTATGCCATGAATTTGCAATACTATATATTATATAAACTGATTTTTTCTTAACCCCTTTCTTTGATTTCTCAAACATTATAACAATGAAGTAAGAAGTTGTGTTTTTACGGAATTTATTTGAAAACAAATTAAACTAATTACAATACAAATTAATTGTGATTAATATAATAATTCAATTTCAAAAAACGATTGATTAAAGAAAGCAAAGATCGACCAACGCACACGCAACTCAGCTCGACTCTCAACCTAATCTGATCTCTTGCCTGGGCTTAAGTTTTGAGCAACTAAGCAATTTATTTAGAGGCGTCAGCAATTACTGTTAATGGATGCATATAGAACCCGTAAGGCGTAAGTTCAATACAAAGGTTCACTTGCAGTGGAACCAATTTTGGGTTGTATTGATAGAATGTAGCAGATTTACCGATAATAGCGCAGTTGCGCCGCGCCGGCTTTAACTGCATAAGCTTCAGAGACTTTGTTATGAGCTTGTAGACGAAAAAGAGTTGGTGTTCATATGCATCCATGACTCAACTGCCGCACTTAATTCAATCTATTGTATGTTATTAGTATTACATAATTTTAGCTGGGTCGAACTGAGTTACGCCGGGCAGGTTGTTACAATTCATGTTTTAGCTATAATAGAAATTAAACAAGGGAAATAAATGAAAAAATTAATATATAATATTTAACAATAATATTTCACAAGTGTTTTTATATATTTCTGGGGTTTTGTTGTTTTCGAAGGATATTTTAGAATTTAATTTTGTTTTTTGATGTTCGTTGAACATTTTGAAATTACTTATTTCTGTTTCGTTTTTACCATTCCCTCATTTGTTTGGTTTATTTTTTTTTTAATTTGTTCATCAGTTAATATATTATATACGACAATATGTCACGATCTTGCTCCTATAAATATTGCATGAATATTTACACACCGTGTTCTTCTTTGAGTTTTTTTTCAATTCCAAAAGACAGTAGAAAGTCTGTTTGGTTGAAACAATCTGGTGATATTTATCTCCAATTTAATATTCGGCCAACTGAAAATCTTCGTTTCTGCGAAGAACATTTTTATGAAAAGGACTTTTTAATAAAAGCTGGAAGAAAAATTTTAACCACAACAGCATTTCCCAAGCAAGCCGATCCCTTGATTTGCTCTTGCTCTGATTCTGTTATAGATCCGATATGCGCATTAACAATAAAGTGCAGTCCTGTTGTGCAAAATAAAACTAACCGTGCTTCGCAAAGGAAAACGATCCCCGCCTGTACTGTCGTTGCTCCCGCGATTTCGACAGAATCTTTATTTATTGAAAACTCTTCTGAAGATGAGTTAGCTGTTTGCAAATTGCAAGTGATAAAACTTATAGTAAAAAACCGGAAGTACTATGTCAACTTGAAACTTATGATATATCGTAAGACCAATTTCCTTGTCCCCCAAGAAGGAGATTATCAATTCCTGTTGAAAGTCCTATTGAGGATCTAAAACAAATGAGACCTCTTTACAGTTTTCCGAAACGATTGAAGAGAGGAGTAAATAGAGATGAAACTCACTCTAGTTTTCAAGACAAACTAAATGAATTATTAAAAGACAAGCCTGATGATTTCCAAACATTTCTTCGTTAATTAATTTTCGCAAGCATCATTGGAATGAAAAAAAAGAAAATTTTGCTTTGAAATTATATTACCAATCTCCTGCAGTTTATAAGACATTCTTAAAATCCGGCTTTTTGTTACCTTCGGTGAGGACGATCTTTCGTTGGCATTCGGCTCTTCGTTTCGGCACTGGACTTTCTGATGTAATTATAAATATGCTCGCAAATAAAGTAAAGGATATGAACGTGTTAAATTCTAAATGTCTCCTTTTATTTGATGAAATGTCATGTAAATTTGAATACAAAGGATGACTAATCTATGGTTTTACTGATCTTGATATTCTTGGTCGAAAAAATGTGATGGCATCTAGTGTGCTAGTATTTATGATTCGCGGTCTCAATAAAAACCGGAAGGACGCAATTGTATATTATATAGGGAAGTGTTCAAATTTCAATGAATGATTTGAAGGAAATTATTCCAAATTTAATTATTCAACTATTAAATATTGGTTTTGAGCTTGTGGCCGTGGGCATTATTTCTGATCAAGGAAGTAGCAATAGAAGCGCTTATAGGCTTTCGAAACTTCAAAAACAATGCCCTATTTTCATGTTGACGACAAAAAAATATATGTATTGTATGATATACCACACATTATTAAATGCATAAGAAATGTTCTTCTTGCAAATGATATCGAAATAGGAAGCGAAAAGATATTGTGGTCCATTTTACGCAAAGTATATAACATGGACAATCACAATGGTACTATAAGAGCTATGTTCAAGTTAATGGAGCCACACCGTAATCCTCAGGTGTTTGACAAATTATTTATCGGTTAAACGAGCAACTCAAGTTTTTAGTCACAGTGCAGCGTATCAGCTGCGATATTTGCAGCTGTGCTCTTAAACTTATTTGAGGAGGCGGAAAAGAATTGCGCAATAAGTACTGCACAATTTATTGCTAGAATGAATATTATATATGATAACTTAAACAGTGTTATAACCTATTCAAAAAATTCAGCAAGGTGTACAATTTCTGAAAATAATCTTATATTAATTAATAATCTTTCTGAAACAAAAGTATGGGTTGAAACTTGGATTTCCACTGGCAGAATAAGACGACCACCTAGTTTTGATGGTCTTATTACCATAATAACTGCTATTGAAATGCTTTGAAATGATTTAAAAAATACTCAGGAGTACCTTTTAGTAAGTCACTTAAATACGGATGGTCTTGAAAACTTGTTTTCTATAATTCCGAGTTTTAAAGGGACTTATGAGAAAAATCCTTCGGCTTATCGGTTTTATAGAAATTTGAAACAGGTCATGTTCAGGATATTTTACCTTCTGAATATTCCAGTATGATTGTTCTGATTCTACAAATTTAATACATGATATGCCTCTGTCATCCTTAAATTCAAATTTACAATACTTTGAAGAAGATTCTAATATTGATTTTGAAAATGACCATATGAGGATATGAATATATTTCAAAATAATTATTTAGTGTATTTCTTTGGATTCATGGTTAATAAAATGGTGAATTTAATGAAATGTATATACATATTGTGCAGAATATATAATGCATAAAAATCCTGAGAGATGTTATGAGTTTCAGTTAATATATTATAAAACGTTTTCCAGAAATACCGAAGAGGGATTAGATAGAAATTTAAACACCTCGTTAAAAGTACCAAGTGAGTCTTTCAGGGCCGATTTGTTTAAGTTGCACGCCCATTTTACAGATTTATTTAAAAAAGTTCGCCATTTCAAAATTTTATTGCAAGATCATTTGCTCCCTGTTCTTAAATGTAAAATTAAACAATGGCCAGGCTGCCAACATGAGGATTTTGAGTACAGCAAAAGATTATTTCTTTTATAAGAGCGGCTATAAAAAATATTAACTTTTCTCTCAAAACAACAAATAAAGAATTACGCTCAATGATTGTGCAAGGTCGAAAGTAATACATATAGTAATTATTCTGGTAAAGCTAACACGGAACCATCTTAAAGTAGCAATTACCATTAGAATATACAACGAGAAGCCAAAATAATACATTACAAAACATCTCTCTTTTAGCTTCCATTTCAAATGATGCTTCTCTGTACTTGTTATTTTTGTTTCTCGCTCTATACTCTTGTTTCTTTAAAATTAGGTTCTTTTGCTTTATATTGATTCCTTTCGATATTTTTGTTTTTTATTTCTCCTTTTTTTTAAATTTTTTTTCCATTTTTTAAAATAAAGCATGTTTTCTAAAAAAACGTGTGACGTGGCAGCATTCCGGCCCCTGAAAGCAGCCTGGAGTAAGGGCCTTCTGACATGGCGCCGTGAGCATCCTCAAGAAGCCCTTACAAAATTACATATAGATCCCATTTTAAAACTTGCCCTAGAAAAGGATATGATGGAAGCATTGAAGAATGGTTTCCGAGCTACGGGTCTTCGCTCATTCAACCCTGAGGTAGTGAATTATTCAAAATGTAAGGGGCACCAGGAGAGGAGCGCCTCAGATGTCAGTGTGCAGGTTCCAGAGAAGCACATCAATCTCAAAGACTTCAGGCGAATAGTTGGTGATGACATGATGAAGGAACTCTTCCAAGACCAAAACTCTGATTGTCAATGTCTAGCGAAGTTGGCGCTACGGCGCCTGTACGGTACTCCGACGACGGGAACTGCTACTGAAGGTGAGACGCCACCGGCTGCAGAAGAGGCAGGCCCAAGCCGTGCAAGCCTACCAGTGGACCTAAACATCGTGCGCCAGGAGCCCCAGTCAGATGACGATGTATCTGATCCTGCTGGACATCAGCGGCCAGGTCCCTCATCCGCAGTACGTGCGAAGCTCCAGGAAGTCTTGAAATGGCCGCACTCTCCGAAGAGGAAGGGCAAGCGACAGACTGAGAGAATGCCGTACGTTGTTACATCGAAACACTGGAAAGATATGCAGGACGCAAAGGAGCACCAACGCCAGGAGCAAGCCAGGATTAAAGAACTCCGGACCCAACAGCGCCGTGACAGCAAAATTAAGAGAGAAGCCGAAAATGCCAGGAAGACAGCCGCGAAAACACGAAAAAACAGCAAGTGTCGACTACTGGGCAAGAGTATGTCGAGTACTGGAGATTAGGTGTCGACTACTGGGCACATCACAGGTTTTTTCTAATTTTTTTTTTTTTAAAGTAAATAAATGTTGTTTTCGTTTCTGCACACTTTGTTAGTATGTTTACATCCTCTACATCACCCTTGATTTTTTCTACACATCTGGCTTACGCAAATTGTTTGAGGTAGCTCGTTGTATTACACTCTCCTCTTAAACTGTCGACTACTGGGCAGTTTACCCTATATTATTATTTCCTCTTTGTATACCCTAGATGTAGGGTAGGTACGATATATTAGTTTTGAGCGAACGTATGCAATGCCAAGAAATAATGATTATAGAAAAAAATCATGATTGGGAAGGGAAAAGAACCCGTTTTATGCATGTCCGCCTGTCTGTTCGTTATCTGTCTATTGTCTGGTCTATTGTCGAGAACGCTTATAGCTAAACTTAGAGGATTGAAATTTGGTAAATAATACATACTTTGCTAAAAGATTAAGTTTAAGTTCTAAGACGAGCAACATCGGGCCACTTCTTCTTCTTCTTGTTCTTCTTACCAATATTGTGGCCCTGTAGCCTGAATCGTTTTTATACAAAAATGTTGATTTTGCTTACTGAATATTTACATTTTGAATTTCTTTCATTTAATATTGTTTAATAAATGAAAACTGTTTTTATAAATAATATCATTTACATATTATTATATTAAAACAAAAACTTTTTCCCTCGGCATCGGTCTTGTGCAACAGGGTGCGTCCTCGGGTTACGGATAGAGGAATGACCTGCATTCTTCCTGGTTAACTGGGAATACAAAATAAGCAGTCGCGGACAACAAGCCTCAGTTACATAAGAAAATGAAGGTCTAGAATTTTATCTATAATGAGTATATTTTCCTAAATCTGTGATTCCCCTGAAATGTGATTCGGTGATGCATACAAAACAAACTAATTTCCAAAAACATTTACGACATCTAGTCGTATAAATGGGCGTATAAAAATGCGCTGATGAAATCTTATTTAAATCACCGGTTAAAATATCATAAGTCATTCTTTAGTATACATTACCGAAAAGAACTGCTGTAAACGTTTTTCTTTTTGAAGATAGTGCGTAATACCTGTAGAAATCGAAAACAGTACTTATTTTCCGCTTCAATAGAACTGGTAGTTCAAGATGGAAATCTCAAACGAATATTGCAAAAACGTACCTTTTCGTTCCAGTGAATACAAATCAAAAAATGTATAGTCGTATTACGTATTCATCGGTTCGCTGGGATCCCAAACTAATTGAGCTCAGGCCACTGACCATGACCTCAACCTCGTCCTTCACAAATTGCAACCAGATGTGGTTATTCCCGAGGATATAGTTCCTCAGAAGCATACTTAATGTCCGGGACAGCCGGCAATAGGTAAGTGGTTTCATGCAAGTCGAATCTTGCTAAAAGCCCCTTAGATATGCATCGGCATGGGTGAATTTCACTACGCAATTGAGCCGGTGTCGAACTCATTAAGGGTTGGACGCTAACGGTGATTGAGCCGCTGTCGCCAGAAGAAAATCTAAATGAGATGATTGTAGCAAATCGTTGGAATTTGCACGAGCCCTTTTTCTTTTCTTTGGAAAAATAGGTAAATAGGTGCAGGAAGACCAGGAATTGGGAAATGAGGACAGCATCGGGGGCAGTTGGAGTGAAGTCTTCATCGAGGAAGGAAAATTTCAGAAACGTCGGTCGTGCTTTAATCTCATTATACAATTACGTTCAATTAGTGTGTTTGCTATCAGAAATAAATTTTTAATATTCGCAAAAAACGCTTTGTGTTTAGACATTTGGTCCTTCGAGCCGGATAGCGGCGCAGACTATTTTCGTGGTTGTGATTTTTGACTCGCGTATAGTGTCGAAGTGATTGCAGTGATTACGAATCGGGTCTTTTCCCGAAGATAAGGTGACTGTGTGTGAAGAAGAAAGAAGGAAAGTTTGATTTTGGAATCTCTGATCATTGGTGTTGGTGCGGTTAATTTGTTACTGTGTTGTGACCGCCAAGTGAAGGAACATGAGCAGTGTTGAGATGCCCGAAACTAATCCGGAGGAGCATTTGCGGAGATTGCTGTTTTCTCAGCTGGACAGGATGTCCAAATTAATCGCTGAACAGGGTCCAATTTGGTCATCGATTCAAGTAAGTGTTACGCCGGCGACATACTATCCCGCTTTGCGGTCCCGCAAAATTATGTGTGGGACAAATTTCGTTGGGATCAGAGAAACCACGCATTTAAAAAACAGTACTCGGCTGAGTAGTTGCGGGTGCAATTCATTGTGAGAATTTGCCCAAATCACAGAAGATGTCGTTGTCAACGTCAACTGGTGGAGGAAGAGAATATTCTTCCAACATAGATCTGAATGAAAGGTTAAAAAGCTTTTGGGAAACGAAAGAGATTTTTGCAGGAGCAAAGACATTGACTCACGAGGAACAAAGATACGAGGATATATTTACAGCCACAACTACACGTGACAGCTCGGGGAGATTTATAGTTCGTCTTCCACTGAATGAGAACCCTGTTGTATTGGGGAAGTCTTACAACACAGTATTCAAGCGGTTAATGAATCTTCGACAGTCTTTTACCACGTCCAGCACTGCAGAAAGATTTGTTCTCCGTTCTATGCCGATTCAGACAACATCGATTCGTAATCATTGCCGATATGGTCAAGATGTACCGGCAAATTTTGGTGCATCCTGATCATACATATTTACAATCGATTTTATGGCAATATAACGTAAAGGGGGCAATGTATACATTTGAGCTGAATACGGCAACTTATGGGACCTCTTGCGCACCGTATTTAGCCATCAGATGTATTAAGGAACTTGCAAAAATATATAAGGCTGAATATCCTGCAGCCTCTCGTATACTAAATCAAGACATATACGTGGATGACATTCTCACGGGAGATGATAGTAAGATAAAATTGAAGAGAATCGGAATTAATCAATCTGCTCAAGAAAGGTAAGTCTTCACAAATGGTGCTCCAATTTCAGTACCAGTTTTCAATTCGTTGATGAGAATGAAATTTCTCCACACATCATCACGGGGAACGACAAGACAACAAAAGCATTGGGAATGGTTTGGCAACCGACATCGGATTCGTTTAGTTATCAGTTAAAGACGCCACAAAAAATGCTGAAGGCTACAAAACGTTCCTCCTTAGTGTCATTGCTTCTTTATTCGACCCATTAGGACTTATTAATCCGATTTTAGTATCGGCAAAGATCCTGATGCAGGAGATGTGGAAGTCTGGAATAGGTTGGGATGAATTGGTCCCAATGGTTCTTCACAGCAAATGGAATAACTTTTTACTTGAGTTATCTGATTTAAAGGAAATCCAAATTAGACGCTTCGTTTGATTGGACGTCGCGGATTATGCAGTTCAATTATGTCAGACAACGCGACGAATTTTGTTGTTGCAAACAGACAACTAAGTGAGTTGAAGCGTCTGCTTCTGAGTGAGGAGCACAGTCGTTTGGTTAGAGAATACTCAGAGGGCATTGAGTGACACGTTTTCAAATTGCTGCGTTAGAAATTGCCTCGGAACAATAAAAGCTATAATAAATTTTTTTCAGAAGCAAAACACATGCTAACAATGTATTACAGTTTAATATTAACATTCATGCACCAGAAACAAAGAAAAAAAGGCTGACACGTTTATGTGACGTTTCATTGAGAGACATGGTAGTATATTGACATTTGTTAAGCTATTTCAGCCAGTAGTAGTTAGATTAGAAGAAATAACGGAAAAATCATTGAAAATCTCTTCTTCAGCATCCAACTTTTTGGCTACAATTGGAAAAACGCAGCAATATCTTTACACATGGGTTTATTATTACTGACTGAATAAAATAACATTGGTAATCCTCCCAAGCAGCATTTATTTTATTTAATCAAAAAAAATTTTTTTTTAAAAAACCAAAAAATTTTAATTAAAAAAAAAATTTTTTTAAGTTTTTTTTTTTAAATTTTTCACTCTTTCGTCAAAATCGACTTCATATTCGATATCCTCATCCTAAAAAACATAAAAAACGATACCCCATTTGCCCAAGTTCACAAAAACTTTAAAAATGCGTAATTTTACCCCCCTCTTTCACCCCTAAAACCCCAGGGTGTATTCCGATCAAGCTGCCGAGGTTCGGGACACAACTAGGGTCCAAATGTAGCCCATATGCGAAAGAACGATTTTTTTCGACCGTTATTTAAGGTAGATATCGCTGACACGGCGGACAGACATTGCAGTTTTGGACTCTACGCATCTTGAAACGTAATAGAAAACAATGTGAGGGGGTGTTATAAAAAATTTTTCCGAACCAATTACAAAGGTGTATTATTCAGAGAATAATACATATATTACATATTATTCAGAGAATAAACCAAAAGTGATTTCATTGTTAGTCTGCCTGTTTGTGAAAAACTCTTTAGCCTTACTTTGCCACTGTCAATTTTTCTTCAAGAAAAAGGTCTGGACATGGTGTCAGCTATGAATCACACCAAAATATTAATACAGTCTCTGGAAACTTTAAGAGAAAATGCAGAACATCTATTTTGAGAAATATTTGGTTCAGCGAAATTAATATGCGAAGAAATATTTCATTGTGAATTGAAAATACCTAGGCTAAGTTCAAGACAGATGCATCTGGCAAATCCTGAGACTAACTCAGTAGAAGATTACTTTAGAGGAACAGTCTACATACCATGTGTCGCCTCACTGCTACAGAATATATCAGACAGGTTTATATGAAACCGTAGGAGTTTGTTTTGCGAATTTGTTCTCCAGCCGGGCGCCTCCCCAGGTGGCGGATAGGGGAATGCCCCTCGAAAGAGAGGTACTGGGGAAATAAAATACCCAGGGCGGACCAAAAATCAAAGGACGAAGTGCCAAAGGGCACATTAAGATCGTCGCCAGCGAGATCTTAATTATGGTATGCTGGCTCACGAATGGCACACGGATTGATTAGATTGTTTAGGGCTGACGGACGCTCCATTCCACTACCTGAGTAAGGGAGGGTGACACCTACTGGAAATGGCGAGTGGGTTAATGTAGCGGCCGCCCCCGTCCCGATAAAACCTTGGCAGGCCTCCAAGTACGTTCAAAGCTCGGTGCCAGAGGTGCCTGGAACACCTAGGAACACGAACTCGGCCTTCAGTTGAAAAACCGTGGAGAAGCGGAAAAGATCAGCTGAGAAAGCGAAAGGGCGCGCCCCCAAAACAAGAAAGCGCGAAGGACAGGAAGAGACGCCTATAGTGTCCAGGGGAATGCAGCAAAATGGACAAAAGACGAACATGAAGATGACGAAGAGGCCCAGGGCCGACGCTATTGTGGTGGAGAAAATAGGCGATACGACATATGCAGAGATCCTGCGTAAAGTGAAGGCTGACCCTAAACTGAAGGAGTTGGAGGATAAAGTCGTCCGCGTGAAGAGAAACCAGAAGGGACAAATGATGTTCGAACTGATGAAGGGGGTGGGCGAGAACAAAGACGCACTCAAGGCTGCGGTAACTGAAGCCCTCGAGGGGACAGCCACAGTGACGGTGCGCACTCACGAGATAAATGTCGTGTGCAAAGACATAGACGAGGTCACGACCAAAGAAGAGGTGCTCGAGGCACTGAGGAAACAGCTGGAGATAAATAGCTTGCCGGCGTCCGCAATCAGAAGCTTGCGGCAGGCGTATGGCTGCACGCAATCGGCGGTAATAAGCCTGCCATTTGATCACGCGAAGAGGATCCTAACAACTGGTAAGGTCAAGATTGGTTGGACCATTTGCAGGGTCAGAGAAGCGACAAGACTCAAATCGTGTTTTCGTTGTTTCGATTACGGACATTTGGCAAAAGACTGCAAGGGAGAGGACAGATCCCAGCGATGCAAAAAGTGCGGAGGAAATGGACACATCGCCAAGAACTGCGATAATACACCGTGCTGCATGATCTGTAGCACTGAGGACAAGAAGGCGCCCCACATAACAGGGAGCAGCAGGTGCACCAAGTTTAGGAGCTCCGTTAAGACAGACGTAACATGAAGTTGCTACAACTAAACCTCAACAACTGCGAGGTTGCGCAGGACCTGCTACGGCAAACAGTGGCGGAAAAGCAAATTGACGTGGCCATCATCTCGGAGCAATACCGTAGAATCGACGGCTGTACATGGGTGGCCGCTACTACTGACAAAGCAGCAATTTGGGCCTGTGGTAGATACCCAATTCAACAAGTAGTGGTTCTGTAACGAGGCAAAATTCCGCCTCGTAACATGTAAACATTCCCCGCCGCTAAAAATCTGTCAACAGCAGAAATTTCCGTTTTTGCCCTTATAATTCGCGATTGCCGCCTGAAGCGAATATATAAGAGCCCAGGCGGCGATCGATTCAAACGAGCTTGAAGCAGCGAGCTTGCACGGTGGAAAGAGTATGCGTATTGAGCGGAAAATTTACCAAGACCATTTTTATTGCCCGGGTTGGAAGAGTACGCGAATTGAGCGGAAAACTGACCATACCGACCGAGTTAGGAGAGTACGCGCATTGAGCGGAAAACTAGCCATCCGATACCGACCGGGTTAGGAGAGTACGCGAACTGAGCGGAAAACTAACTATCCCGTAGTGTTGGGAGAGTACGCGGATTGAGCGGAAAACCAACCATCCTACCGTGTTAGAAGAGTACGCGCACTGAGCGGAAAACTAACTATCCGATACCGACCGTGTTAGAAGAGTACGCGCACTGAGCGGAAAACTAACTATCCGATACCGACCGAGTTAGAAGAGTACGCGTACTGAGCGGAAAACTAATTATCCGATACCGACCGAGTTAGAAGAGTACGCGTACTGAGCAGAAAACTAACCGGAATCCGATTCCCGAGCTGCTAAAGTTAGAAGAGTACGCGTACTGAGCGGAAAACTAACCTCCCGATCAGAACCCCGAGTCAGAAGAGTACGCGCACTGAGCGGAAAACTGATTAAGCCACGGTAGACAGAATAGACCATAGTTGAAATTGTATTAGATTAGAAGATAGGACTAGGTAAGAATTAGCGGATTATATCAGGAGAAGAAGATAGAATAAATACCTACAAGAGGACACCGCCTGTTTTCTTTCTCCACTGAAGTTACCCCGGCGAGACAGGCTTGTCTCAAAACACCCAGATTTATTTTGTACGGGGCGAAAGGAAAACCCCACTACAAAATTGGCGCCCGAGCAGGGACCGTGTCCGACATAGGAAAGAAGGAAGTCACCGTGGAGAACCGTGAGGAAGGAACCGAAGAGGAGGATTCAGTGGAAGACTGCGAGGAAGAGGCCTACCTGTCATCAACCGAGACAGACAAATCCGACAAGATGACGGAGGAGTCCAACAAGAAAGGGGTCAGCTGGATATACAGACTCAACAAGGAAACACTGGCAGATGCATTGCAAGAGCATGCGTTAGACACCACAGGCACCGTGGACGAGATGAGGAAACGGCTCAGCGGATACCTGAAACAGACGCCAGAACCAAACACCGCTTCAACCAGTCAGAGCCAGGGAACAAGCCCACCGACGAACGACACCGCGAGCGTCGCCCGGCCGAGCAATAGCGAGATATTGGATCGAGCCAGGAAGTGGAATGTGCACTTCGATGGTACTGGGGACGCTGTTGCGTTTATAGAGCGGGTCGAAGAGCTCGCTGCCAGTTACCTGATGCGCGCCAGTAGTATAGATAGAGGGATTCCCGACCATTTTGCACATGTGCAAAATTTTCTGACCAAAAAATGTGCAAGAGATTAATTTTGCACATGTGCAAAAGTTCGTGAGTGAAAAATGTGCAAAATTGTGGATGTAATTTTGCACATGTGCAAAAATTTGTGGTCAGTGAGGGGGGAAAAAAATGTGCATAGGGGGTTCCGAATCAAAATGTGCATGGGGAGGAAAATGTGCATGGGGATTAGAAAAGTGCGCATAGAGATTCAGATGCGGCATGCAGATGGAGTCTAATTTAGAGTCTCCATATTTTTTTTAATTCGTAATAACAAGATATTAAATACATTGTATTCAAAAACAAATTGTATTTCATGGCTCATTTTAAAACTCTACCACGATAAGAATATGTTTTGATTATTTGTATCAAATTTGTTACGCAATTTATGCGTGAGTATTATTACTGCTGGAGTTAGCAGTCTTGACCCCTGGATTTTTTGGTGCATATAACTAACGAGAGAAATACTTCTTGCAAGTAAACACGATAAGAATATTTTTTGATTATTTGAACCAAAATTGTTACGCAAGTATTTTTAACCCCGGTCAGCTTCCCAAATCTTGTTATCGCATTTTACGCGCGAGTGTTATCACTATGGATTTTTCGTGCATATAACTAACGCGAGAAATACTTCTTGCAAGTAAACACGATAAGAATATTTTTTGATTATTTGTGTCAAATTTGTCACGCAATTTATGCGTGAGTATTATCACTGCTGGAGTTAGCAGTCTTGACCCCTGGATTTTTTGGTGCATATAACTAACGAGAGAAATACTTCTTGCAAGTAAACACGATAAGAATATTTTTTGATTATTTGAACCAAAATTGTTACGCAAGTATTTTTAACCCCGGTCAGCTTCCCAAATCTTGTTATCGCATTTTACGCGCGAGTGTTATCACTATGGATTTTTCGTGCATATAACTAACGCGAGAAATACTTCTTGCAAGTAAACACGATAAGAATATTTATGATTATTTGAGAAGTATAAAATGGGGTAGCAAACAATTTATTTTTCATTCATAAAGTGCCTCCAGTTTTCAATTATTTTAAAGTGCATATTTGATTTGTGTGGACAATGGTAAGTATAAACATAATTTGATATAATGATAAATATTAAAATTTTTTTTTTTTTTTTTTTTTTTTTGCAGGATATACCGAAGCCAACGACGACCGTCGAGGACATAGAGGCCGTACTCGATATCATCTTCGACATCGAAGAATGTGGAGGAAGCTCTGACGGGATATGCGACCGGGAGCTCTACTTCCGCATAAAAAAACGGATTTATGCGGAAATGCTACTGCCGATTTTTCAAGAAATAGATAAAATGCCATTGTAAAAAATTATAATAAAAAAAATTATCTGTTTAAGTTGTTGTTTTATTTTGTGGCTCCACTTTTCAATTTTTTTCAGGGTTGTAGGTGTATTTTGTTTCACGCAAAGGATTTTGAAATAAATAAGCTATACTGGTTCTGCAACATTTTTACGTGTATTTTTAAAGGGGATCACCCTTATTCACATAAAATGGTTTCGAAAGCTCGTCGGCTACGACTTACGAGTAGAAGCAGTTTAAGAGCGATGTCGGCATGGAAGCTCAAAAAAAAAATAATAAAAAAAAAAATAAAAAACATTGTTTATTAATAGATAAAATGCCATTGTAAAAAATTATAATAAAAAAATTATCTGTTTAAGTTGTTGTTTTATTTTGTGGCTCCACTTTTCAATTTTTTTCAGGGTTGTAGGTGTATTTTGTTTCACGCAAAGGATTTTGAAATAAATAAGCTATACTGGTTCTGCAACATTTTTACGTGTATTTTTAAAGGGGATCACCCTTATTCACATAAAATGGTATCAAAAGCTCGTCGGCTACGACTTACGAGTAGAAGCAGTTTAAGAGCGATGTCGGCATGGAAGCTCAAAAAAAAAAATAATAAAAAAAAAATAAAAAACATTGTTTATTAATTATAATTTTTTATTTTGCATGAATTTTTCTAAAACAAAAACATTTTCTAAGGCACAAATTCCTTGGTGAATTAAACAATGGGGGACATTCGGATATTGATGTTTTAAAAATGAAAGTTTTGGACATTGTAGATCTTCCTCCATATTATAAATAATTAAATCGTCATCAAATATTTCTTTTATCCACATTTGTTTTTCACAACCTTTAACATATATTGTCTTATTTTTTAACAGCGGACTTATCAACGGTTTTAACAGATGGTTTGGGATGAAACCATCGCTCCAAGAAAATCCATGATGATTTTTTCGCATCCATTGAGCTTCTTTTTGTTTTGCTGTGTGTAAACCTTGAAGTTTGTACGGCGATTGGAATACAAAGTGTTGAATTTGATTGTCATTTGTTAAAATAGCCACTTCTTTTGCAATGAACTTGTTGTTGTTGTCTTTAAATCCCTGAACATCAATAATAATGGCAGACATATTTTCTTTACAATACTTTTTGAACTTCACTGGTCAAAGGGTTGTATTCAACTATTCGATCGTGAAGTAATAAGCAAAAAGCTGATGTTTGATCTGGAATTGTCTCAGAGCTTTTCAATTGAATTCGAATATCCACTGGACCGGTTTTTATCGATTCATTTTGATGAGAGCAATCAATAACTATAATTGGAGCTTCGTCTTTATATTTTGTTCTGGATAGTAGGGGTTGATTTTCTCGAGAATAGTATGAATGCTGGAATTTTACATACATATCATATAATACAGCATATCGATCACGATCGAATTTTATATTCATGTCTTCGTATGGATACGAGTCAGAATTGAGATGTACTTTTACATCTGATATGCCACAATGATCAAATTTACTCGCGTCTTCAGATTTATTTGTTTTACGATTCGTTTGCAAAGCGAATATAACAAACCGTGGTTTTTCTAGTTGTGAAGATGTCTTCACAGACCATGTATGTTCTGTAGCTAACGGTAAGCCAGGATATTCATAGATATCCCAACTCCGAAAACTTATTGGAATCCGACGACCAGCATTAATTACTTTTAATAACGTTAATTTTTCTCGATCAGATACAGTTATATGAGGTACACGCCATTGAAGTTTAAATATGTCAATTTTCACATCATCAGTTTTTGAAATGAAAGCATTCTCATCACTTCTACTACGAATTAAAACTAATTCATGTTTTGAATTCACAATAATTTTTTTATAATCTTCTGCAAATCCTAAAAGCATTTTTAGCGGAACGCAAAAATTAAAAAATCCTTTGTTTAGTGTTATCGCCTGATTTGGTGACCAACTAGAATTTAAAAGACTACTACTCTCATTCGGATTCAAAGAAATGTAATTTTTTAATGTTGTAGCAAATCCAAGATTTCTCGTCCTATCGATTTCCACGCCGTTCAATTCATAGCGGATTTCATCAAAAATATATGCTATGCAATTATTAGAAAGTTTTGCTGTTGCTGAAGTGGTTCCATCTGTTTTCGTTAGAGCTCCTTCAATGTAAATAAAACTATCACATGGTAAAATATATAAATCTTGATGTTGTAGTGATATGCGAATCTCATCACTGTTTTTATAAGATGATTGAAATGGTGAATAACTATGATATTCAACTTTCGTTATGGAATTATCATACGTAATTCCTTGTGAAATGTCTAGAGTTTCACCCATTTCAATTTTTTCCTGTTTTTAATTTAAGTCCTAAAGATCTTAAAAACGCCTCGTTTGCTGGTGTTAACGATCTACACTGTTGAACAATTGGAGAATGACTACTTGATGATGTACTTTTGTAATTGTTTTTATTTGATTTATTGTAAATTAGCATTTTGAGGTTTTAAATGTAATCTTATAGTTACGGCTTCACCTCTAAAGTTGATTAAATCACCGTTCTGATCTACTAATCTAAGCGTAATTGAGTCAATCCTTTGAGTATTCACAGGCAAGTAAATAACGTTCTTGGGAACTTCAATTATTTTATAACCCGGACCAACTTTTGGTGAAAATTCGTGTACCGTATGCACCTGCTTGTTATTTATATAAGAAGCTGAAATAATATTACACTCTATTCGAATTACATTCACTCTTATTATATTTACGGGTAAATCCGATTCGTACAAAATATTAGGTTCAAGAGTCTTCTTACTGAACCCCAACAGAGAACCAACAGAATTCTCTTTATTGAAGAACACTTTAGTTGAACTTTTCACTTCACTTTTCAGAGTATTATTATTTGCTCTAATAAACACCGCTTCCTTGCTGTTTATTCTATTTAATTCTTTTTTGATGAACTCGTAAATGTCATTAATTTCGTAAGAACCTTCAGGAATTTTTATAGTTGTGTTTCCAATATGAAATAAATTATTCTTCTTATCAATATTTGGAATTGAATTGTATGTTTGGAAGTCAATTAATCCGCATATATAATCACTTTTTAGATCTAGCGCAGGAAAGTAATCAGCTGTGATTTGTGATGAATTTCCGCTAAGAGTTAATGTTAATGACATGACTGCTCGAAATGAAATAACAACATTTCTTATTTAACATGTTTATTTAAAATCATTTTGTAATTATTATACAAAAACTCTAAACATAAATGGCCGCAGTTTATTGAATCGTAATTCTGATATTTAGTATAATTATATATTATATTATTACCTAAGTATTTAATAACTTCTTTTGGTGGTTGTAAATTTCCAAAACTATCAAAGTACTCAACTTTATCTGATATCTTACAATATGCTACCCAATGCGTTCCTGGTCCTTTGTGTGAGTCTAAGTTAATGATTCCACACTCTTGGTTTCTCGGTGTTTTGGGAAGATCATCACGCATAAAAACTCCACGAAAATTTGGTAAATGTTTTGCAAATTTTACCAGGTCAGCATCAGTTAATGCTCTTTGGGGTAGCATTTTTAATAGTTTTTTGGTGGTGGATTTAAATACAGACCAAAGCCTTTTCTATACGGTTTAAGAAATAATCCACCACCTTTTTTACCCATTGATATCGCCTCCATTGTTGCATTGTGTCTTTTACTTTCTTGCCACTCTTTTCTAGCGTTATTAGCATCATTAACTGCTTTAGTAACCCCAGCTACACCTCCTGTTAACGCACCTAAAGCAGATAGCCCCGCAAATATAGGTATTAATGGTAAAACACCACCAGTTTTAGGTATTGGAATAATACGCGGCTTCCTAATATCACTCCTCCTATAACCTTTGAAAGCGTGCTTTGATGAATCAACAGCTAATTTAATAGCATCCTGCATGGATTGTGGTTTTTTAGTTGATATATTATTTCTGGCCTCTTGAATACCTTTCCTAAGACATATCATCTTCTTCTTCTTATTTCTTTTCTTAGATGAATTTCGCTTTTTCAACCCCATACCAAACTTAATCTTGGCTTTCATAGCGTTTGTCACCAATGAAGAATTAATTCGTTCACTTAAAGATGCGTCAGGTGCTGTGACTCGAGTCCAAGCTTTGTTCGCTAGTATTTTATCAGCTAAATGACGATCATTTGCTGTTCTGAATTTAGAATACGCAATATCGTGCTCTTTGCATGCAGCGTCAAGTGGATTGATGCCTGGATCACCGCGCGATAATCTCTCTTGAAGTTTTGTTCCGGGTCCACAATATTGATATCCGGGTAGATGTAGTTCAAATGGAAGTTTATTAATAACTGTATTCATTAAACCCTTTCCGCAACGGCTTTTATACTTTCGGTATTTGTTATATTCCAGCATTTGGTAAACATCTACATCAAAAATTAATCAAACTGGAAATTAGTATAAAACGTGCGTTAAAGTGTAAATCACTCAGTTATAACAACAAACCTTCTATTCTATACGGTGTTTACTTTGAAACTGACAGTCAACTGTTTTTTTACAGAGTTATATCAGTTTGACCATCATGAAATTCATTAAACAAAAGATAGAACTACCAATAGCTAATATTGAATTAGAAAATAACAGTTTAATAAAGAAACATGGTCTACTATTACCCAACAGTATACGAGGCATCGTCGTGGGACCATCAAATTGTGGTAAAACTAACCTTATGATCGGACTCCTTGAACATCCCAATGGATTAAAATTTGAAAATATTTATATTTATTCAAAATCATTGTATCAACCCAAGTATAATTATTTAAAGGAATTAATTGAACCGATCTCCGGAATGGGTTATTACACATTCTCCGATAACGCTGATGTCATAGCACCAGAAAAAGCTAAACGGAACTCAATATTCATATTCGATGATGTTATCTGCGATAAGCAAAACAATATCAGAGCATATTTCTGCATGGGTCGACATAATGATGTAGACAGCTTCTATCTTTGTCAAACATATACTCGAATACCAAAACATCTGATACGCGATAATGCAAATTTTATTATTATTTTTAAACAAGATGAAATGAATTTAAAGCACATTTATGAAGATCATATCAATATGGATATGTCCTTCAATACTTTTAAACAAGCTTGCATAGAGTGTTGGAAAGAAAAATATGGATTTTTAATAATAGATAAAGATAATCCTATTAATAATGGACGTTACCGTAAGGGATTCGATATATTTATCAATATATAATATTATAAAATAGAGGTGAGTGGTGCTGGTAGAGTTACAGATCGGTTAAAGCAGTTCATCAGAGCCGTTAAAGCAGTTAAAAGCAGTTTACAGAGCAGTTAAAAGCAGTTAAAAGCAGTTAAAAGCAGTTTACAGAGCAGTTAAAAGCAGTTAAAAGCAGTTTACAGAGCAGTTAAAAGCAGTTAAAAGCAGTTTACAGAGCAGTTGAAAGCAGTTCAACAGAGCAGTTAAAGCAGTTAAAAGCAGTTTACAGAGCAGTTAAAAGCAGTTTAAGGATCAGTTAAAAGCAGTTTGAAAAGCAGTTAAATCAGTTCAAGCAGACCAAATATGAAGAATTCCATCAAAAGAGATAAGCCAAATGACGAAGAAACTATCAGAAATATTGTAAAAATAAGAAATTCATTGAAGAAAAAATTTCAAATGCTAAAATCGGGAAAAATTTATGCTGAAGCTCAACTAGAAGAAACTTTCAAACCTATAACAAAACCACTCCACAAACTTCTTACAAAAAATGAAGAAAACCCAAATATAAAAATTGAACATGAGAGTGATTATGATGATGATGACTTAAGTCAATTTAAAAACAGGAATATTTTTCCGAAAATAGAAAAACCTGATCAATCTTTAACAAAAAAACATCGTATAGAAAAAACTAGTACACCCTTATCGGAAAAACATAGTTTCTCCACAATTTCTAATGATGATAGCTTTTTTATGAACACATCATCACCATCAAAAACAATAATTGAACAAGACTCCCTTTCAGGAGAGATAACTAATAAATATCTTGATTTATACAAAAATAATGATCCGAGCACTGATTCAACATATGGTGTACATTTTGATAATTATAATCAACAATGGAAAATAGGAAATTCAAATTTCGATTTAATAAATGACAAGTTAAAAATTGCTGGAAAAGAATATGATGCAACTAGAGGCTTATTAGAATTAATATTTATGAAGAAACCATCAAATAGCTTATATAATACAAAAGAGCTTTTAGATTATAAGAAAATCATTATGAGCAGTAATGCTCATAGACGTAATTATGACCCTAGGGGGCAAGTAAATGGTAATAAAGGTTATAAATTTAAAAAAATCATAAGCAAATTCAGTACATATGAAGGAAATGGATTAATGCAGTTGCCGAAAACCAATATTGATTATGTATATTGGAATGATATCAACGAATTAGTAGAAAGGTTGAGACTTCTAATAGCATCACAGCAAGCTGGACATAATAATCACCAAAATGAGATTATGTCTATAATAGAAGAACTAAAAGAAGCTGATATTATTGAATAAAAGCACTAAGTCCATCTCTTCTCCATTTATAACGAAAATGAGTGTTGATAAATTCGGTCGTTCGATTAATAAGCTCTTAAAAGAAGGGTCTTTAGGACCGAGAGGTCCCCCAGGATCAATAGGTGAAAAAGGAGCGAAAGGCGAAACGGGGGAGCGAGGACCACCAGGACCGATTGGTGAAAAAGGAGCAAAAGGCGAAACTGGAGAGCGAGGACCACCAGGACCGATTGGTGAAAAAGGAGCGAAAGGCCCAGCAGGTGTTGGATTTGATTTAAATTCGAAAGGAGATTATGATATTAAATTAAAAATGATTAAAAATGTAAATTTCCCTGTGGACAGCAAAGATGCTGTAAATAAAAAATATGTTGATACTTATATAAATACTGCTAGAAATGAATTGAATGCCGAACTAGCCTCGACAAAAGAAGAAATCGCTGCAAATATAAAAAGTGCAGTGAGTAACCTAACTTTATACATTAATGGTGAAATTGAGAAAATTGAAAACTACACTTTTAACCATATACTATCAAAAAAAGGCGATGGTGTATACTCAAGATAAGTAGTTGTGATTTACTCTTCTTAAAGTGATGTCGAATGTAAATGATAAAAGACAAGTTGTTGAAGAAATTCATAAGCCGGCAAGAAAACATTTTCAAAGACGTCGAGTTATTATTAAAGGTTTAGATGATCTCTGGCAAGCTGATTTAGTAGAAATGGGTAGTTATTCCCATCAAAATGGAGGACATAATTTTTTGCTGACTGTGATTGATACATTTTCGAAATATGCATGGGCGATTCCGATTAAAAATAAAAATGCAATTGATGTTTCAAATGCGATGAAATCAATTTTAGTTGTTGGTCGAGTTCCAAAAAATTTGCAGACAGATGATGGAAAAGAATTTTTCAATAAGAAATTTGCATCACTAATGAAGGAATACGCAATTAATCATTACTCTACCTACAGCTCTTTAAAGGCGTCAATAGTTGAACGGTTTAATAGAACATTAAAATCCATGATGTGGAAAGAATTTAGCATGAGGGGATCATACCAATGGATTGATATAATAAAGAAACTGATTTCAACATACAATAGGAGAAAACATCGTACTATAAAAATGCGTCCTTGTGATGTTAATAAGCGTAATGAAGAACAACTTATTTTAACAGTATATAATCATATAAAAATAGCTCCAAAGCCTCGTTATAATGTGGGAGATCTTGTGCGAATTAGCAAATATAAACATATTTTTGAAAAAGGTTACACGCCAAATTGGACAACAGAAATTTTCAAGATCAGGAGAATTCGATTAACAAACCCAGTTACATATCTTTTGGATGATTATGAAGATAATCATGTGCAAGGTGGATTTTACGAGCTTGAACTTCAGAAAGCAAAAAATCCTTCAATATTTCTAGTTGAAAAAATTTTAAAACGAAAGAATGATAAGATTTTTGTTAAATGGTTAGGATTTGATTCAAAACACAATTCATGGCTTAATAAAAATGATGTATTATAAAGTTATTTTATTAAAACACATTATACAATAAAGCTATATATAGATTACAAAAGTGTTTTATGTTTTGATTCTTGATAACATTTTTTATTTTATTTTATACAAACTCCAAAGCATGACAAGCATTCTCGTCTTTTATAATTTTTGTAAACGTTTATCAAATGCAGCAATCTTTTTAAATGTTTACTAACACTTTGGCATACACAAGCATCTGGTCCTTCTTGTACATTTTCCTTAGACCACAGACAATTTACGTAGTGCTCACCATGCTTAGTTTTCACTTTCTCCATATCTTTATAACCTTCCAAAAACTTTAGATGCTCTTCTATTTCTTCTTTATGTTCTGGACATAACATATCATCAAATTCGCTTAAAAATTGTATAATGTTCATGTTGCTTATGTGAGAGGCTATCAATAACTGAATTATTTTAAGATATATTCATGGCATATGTCTGCTTCATGCTTCGTAAATCAAGGAAATCTATTTCCGTTTTATAATCTTCATCTTGCTGCTTTATTAGCTCAACTTCACCATTACTTAGAATCCTCTCAGTTTCAAACTCATGATATTCATAGCAAGATATTTTCAAACTTCGTTCTTCATAATCACTGTCATATGTACATCGAACTCTAATTAATATACCCTCATCAAATTCGAGCATGAAATGTCTGTAAAATACACTGTTGCTTTCAATATACCCCGCAATATCCATTTCCTTTTTGATTAATTCTTGCCTAAATCCTTCAATCGCTTCGCTAACACTAACAAATTTCTTTTTAGGTTTTTCAGTGGTAATATCATTCGGTGATATTGTTGTTGATGTTGCTGGCGAATCATTCAAGGTATTATTATTCGAATACGTTAGAAGACGAAAAGTTAAACCAACTTGCACCTGCGTATTATTGGGGAGACTTAAGTTAAAATCTAAATTGCTCACACCATTGTTCAATAGATTTATATCTAACGGCACCGGTTGACTCTTGACAAAGAAGACGTATAATGTTAAGAATAAAATATTAATGTTAAACATTTTTTCCGAATGCTATCCACGCTTTTTAAGTAAGTTGTTTACTTCTTTGCAGCTCGAGTACTACTAATCATTGCTTTCTAATTCTTCTCTATTTACATCCGCTTCTAATTGTGTTACCTTCATTGGATGAGCCCACTTCCAATCGTCTTCATCGGCAAACGGGCAATTAGGTGGATAGTGATTCGTTAATTTATATCTTATTGTACCGTCTTGCGCTTCTCCTACTAATACAATCGTTCCACCTAATAGATATTATATAGGAAATATTATTTTCTGTCTTGTTTTAGAATTTTTATTTCATACCAAATACTTCTAGTTTAACATGTTGCCATGCTGTGAGAAAAAATTTACTTAAGCATGATAGTGGAATACTCTCCCCGCTGCGCATTTGCTGTATATTACATCTGTTGCCATTTTCCGGAGTTATATACAACTCGAGAAGGCTATCAGAATTTACAGATGCATTACTAATTCGAAAACTTTTCCATCCACTTTCGCAAAAGCAAAACTTGCATCCAGATTTTATTGTTTCACACCAAAGCATTCTCTATGAAGGTTGAGTATCAAATGAACACTCTTTTTTTTTTAAGTTATGGTCCTGACTCAAATCTCATGTTAATGTACATTACTCCTAAAAAGTTGGTAAATTAAATGATGGATTTAATCGTATTGTGAAATTCGGTATGACTCATAATTTCGCAACAACTAAATCATTCATGATGAAACATGATTGATTCAAACGTGCTATAGAAAGAATTAGAAATGCTGTCTTAGCAAATTTCCGGTGGCGGGATGAAGACGGTTTTTTTTTTTTTTTGTTTATGCTTCGCTTTCTTCTAGTCACTCGATAAAATTTCAGTTCAGTTCAGATAAAAGATCATTTCAGTTGCAGTTCATCTCAAAGTCTGAAGAAGTAAAGCTCTCTAACACAAAAAATGAGTGACAGAAAATATTTATTAGAACGTGAAGGTTCTAGAAGTGAAAAATCGAAAAGTTATTCGTCAATCACAAAAAATTCATTGTGTTCCAAATTTGAAAAGCAAAATCCAACCGGAAAATCAGATACAAAATACAATTCGCTGAAAAATGGAAAAAGTGGCTACCAAAATCCTACATATAAGAAGTAATTTTTTATAAAAATGTATTGTGAAATAAGAAGGTGTTGTGAAAAACCAAATTAATAAAAACGAAAAGTTTTATTTTATTTTTATTTTATTTTATTTACGTATCAAACCCTAAATTCATTCAGTATGAATTCCGCCCATGGTGCGACTTTAAAACAGCCAGTTTACAATTAGGGGTATGGGTGATACTTGGAGTGAAGCTCCTTGTACCTATTGGTTCCGGAAACCATGGAAACCGGCCCTTTCGGGAGAATTATTTAAATTATTATAATTTTATTTCAACAACAAAACATAACTTAACATTATATTTACAGCTAAAGTGTTTAACAATTTTTTTTATTTTTATATGTACATCATCAGTTTGTAAAGTGTTAAATAATTTTTAATTTGGGGTATTTTCCATATGTACATCATCATTTTGAATTTCGCAAATTTTATGATGGCCCCATGCATAAGTTGAAACGCCATCTGGCAATATAAATCTCTTATCATCCATATAACTAAGAGCTATTTTATTTATAATTTGAGTGTATATATTATGGATTTGTGACTTAAATATAAACATTTTTCCATATATGATTTCCTTCCTATATAAACAATTTTTATAACTTTCTAAATCCATATTATCTAAAACAGTTTTCTTAACACCTTTGGCTTTTTTTATTATATTTTGATTACTAATGTCCAGTGAATACATTTTAGCTCTTAGTCCTACAAATTCGTTTATTATATTACCGTTGGCTTCATCTTTCATAAGACCAATTACTTTTTTGTTTCTTAAAGGTATTTCGTAGGGGTTATCGAGTGCGTATTCTGAAGTATCAAAATGCTGATCTATTTCATTTAAAATATCTTTATAAAAATCAAGGGTAAAAATTGTGTATATAAAAGAGTCTGTATCCATATAATTTAGAATTAAATTCTTTCCGTATTTTGGAGACATATACCCATAATGGAAATCATACATTTTTAGCTTGGATAATTCCAAAACACAAAATCCCAAGTAAAGTGGTTTGTTGTAATACGTTTTTGTTTTATTCATTTGTATTGCAACCATATCCTTAGTAAAATACTGTGAACTGTGATAATTAGGCTTAGCTATTAGTGCACGAGCTCCCAATGATCTGCCCTTGCTTTCCCATTTAGTTACAAGATGTATATTTTTTCTCTTGTCAACATTTTCCATTGTTTTTCCATAAACCGCGTTATTTAATAGTTTATAAAAATTTTTTTCAAATGTATTTTTTGCTTTAGTTCTATAAGATGTGTTTTTTGAAATATAAGAATTAAGCCAATTTGATTGATTAAATTGCAATACTCTATGAATGCGTGTTAATTTTAGCCCATATTTGAGACATTGTTGGAGATTTAAATAATGAATTACGTAACGGTTCTTATTATTGAAATCTGCTATTAACTTGCAGAATTTGGAAATTGGGGTTAACTTATTTTCAACGCAAAAGGGCAAGTCATTGTGATCATCATGTAATATCTCCGGATATTCTAAATCTACTTCTAATATGTATCCGATATCAGACTCTTGAGGAATTTTTAAAACATCAATGTTCCTACTTTCAACCCATTTAAAACCTGAGTGAGGTAGTGGTTGGGACATAGCCCATCCATACAAATTGTTGGCATCTAAGTATGTAATGTAAGATGATTCTTTGGATTCATTAAAATTTGCCATATATTTATTATTAGCTTTTGAATGACGTTGAGAGCATTGAGTTATACCACCCCTTATGCCTTTTTTAATAAAATTGTAAATATTAATATCTGTAATTAATTCAAGGGTAATTTTAGTGGTTTTTAACATTGCATCCCATGATAGACCTGGAGTGGTATAATAGTGACAGGGGTCCAGGGAATAAATACTCAAACAAAGCTGTCTAAAGTTCTCAAAAATATCGGTTAAAAGTAATACATCGGCTGTTAAATAAATCTGAAGATAATCCCATACAGTATTACACTTTAATGTCTTCCATACTTTCTGAGCATGCTCATAATCGCTAATAGAACACCGCCTATTAGTCAGTTTGTTGTCAAATTCTTCTCTATTTGGAAGACAAGTTTCGTTCAATCTTTGCCAAGAGTTTATATACTCATACGGAAAGACACCCTTTCGAGTCATTAATTTGAATGATTCTTCGTTCTTGTAAATATTTCTTACCGCTTTGAGATCACTAGGGTTTAAATAACTACCTAAAGATTCTAGACTCGATTGCATAAAACGGGTTGAATCAAGAAACCTCAATTCTATTGAATCAGTCTCGTTAATATATATTCTTTTAGAAAGAGAAATGTATGCCTCTTTGTTAAGCGGTATAATACTTATTTCACCCTCAATTTGTTCCAGAGATTTAACAAAAAGATGACAATCGTATCTCGAAAAGTTATGAAAGAAAATTGGAAAGAATTTAGGAACCTGATATTTTAGATTACAGCTACTGTGCGCTGCCGCCCTAAATTTCCCAGTTAAGTGACAATGATCAGCTACTTTATCATTTTGTATTATTTTATATTTACAAATGTGGCAGATGTCACTTTCAGAGAAAATACGCAACTCTTCCTTTGTTAGCGGTAACATTGGTTTGGGTTTACTTATATACTCCCTATAATAATATTTAACATCTTCTGCTAAATACTTTACAAACTGATCGGCAGAGTCTCTACCTTTATAGATTTTAAATTTATTTAAATTCTTATTATAAGAACACTCTATATTATATGCGAACGAACACGGAACATGCTTTTGAATATTGGTGGTAGAAGATGCTATCGGATCGGGAATGCATGTAACTACATCTTCTAGTATACACTCGAAGTCGGCATATATAGTGAAAGGTACCTGAATTTGTCTGTGATAACCTTCGAATTTTAGTCTTGCCTTTTCCGGTGATGGGAGACTTGTAACCATTTTGTTGCATTCAGTTCGGTGAATATCCAGGGCATCCTTTCTATGGAAATGTTGAAGACAATTATTGCACAGAAATATTTGCTGTTTTCTTAAAGTTACTTGCTTACGAAGTAATCTGTAACAAAAAAGAAAAATAGAAGAAAAATGAAAATACATTAAATGTCCTAGTTGTATTAAATTTTTTATTCTTACCGTGATATGTTTTTAATCCAAATGTAGTGGCTTCTCTCGTTCTCCTGCATCAAGAGTAAATTAATGTGGATAGATTTCTCCTCTTTCGAACAATGGTATGGCCCCACAATATCATAGGAATTTCCATTTAATTCACACCCGAATACGTTTACACTTATTAAGGGGTTAAGTTTTTCAAAATACTGCACGTGTGAAACTTGTAAAGGGAACTCCAACTTTTCAAAATTTAATACAATTCCATTTTGTAATTCAAACTTGCTGCTAGAAATGTTTCGTATTTGATATGAGGAGGAACGATCACTATGTACAGCGACAGGATTTAGAGCTGAAATAATCGCCCATTTGAAACAATAAACGTCATCGTTTTTGACGTTGATACGAGCATTTTTGCTTTTTAAACATTTTGGTAGAGGTATATAGTGTGATCCTTTTAGAGGCTGATATTGATTTATATTGACTTCAATATAACAAAGTCTAATTAAAGCCCAACCGCTGTCCCTTTCCTGAAATTCTTCCATTCTTGTAACAATTTTTCCTTTCATTGTCTCATAAACTTCAAATAGACTTTCTTTATTCAAAACTATTGTCATTTTAGACTGGAAGGACTTTAACGATACTACCATTTCTTCTCCCTCATTACTTTTGTCAGTTATTTTTACAAACTCTGCAAATAATTCTGCATTAAGTTTGAGTGAATCATGCTTAATTAGTGAATCCTCCAAAACTTTCAAAATTACATCTTTTTTCAAATCAAAAAACTTTGATGCATTTAATAAAGATTCATCTTTATTTTCAATTATATATGTCTCAATTCGTTCATTAAATGAACTTTTTATACATTTAACATTTTCATTAACTGCTTGCGCGGAGTTCCTCTTATGTATATTGGTACGAATGTGATAATTCCATTTATTTGCTTCAACCTCCACTTCACATTTTTCACACCATTTTGTATTATTAGTTTTAGAGCTACTTGCCTCCAATAAATCTTTCATAGAAATATCTTCCACTTTCTTATTTTCGGAATTACTTACCTCCAACCAATCTTCCATAAAAATGTCTTCCAATTTCATACCTTCTGTAGATTTGCTCTGGTAATTATCAGTACCTTTGTTGTCCAAATCTTGTTGGTGCCACTCAATCACATGTTTTTCCCTAGCTGTTTCACTTTTTAAAACTAAACCGCACAATTCGCATAAAATACCGTCACTCTGAGAGTTCTTCGGAAAATCAGTATCTTTACTAGCTAACAGTTTTGGGTGAAACTGAATCATATGTTTTTCAAGAGCTGCATCACTTTTTGATCCAAACCCGCACATTTCACATAAAACATTTCCACTATGTGCAGCTTTACTGTGCCTCTTAAGTGTGTACATTCTAGAGTAAATTTTGTTACACAAATTACATTGGAAATATACCATTTTTACAAATCAAAACCCGCACTTTAAAACACAAAACTTTTGAATGAAAATCCTACTGTTTGCCACCCAAATTTATACCTCCCAAATAATCAAAAACAATATTCTTATCTTGTTTACTTACAAGAAGTATTTTTCTCGTTAGTTATAATATGCACGAAAAATCAGCAGTGATAACCCCAGTTAAATGCGAAAAACCATTTTTCGGAAGCTGACCGGGATCAAGAATGATAACCCCAGTTAAAATTCCGAGCGAAATACAGCAGTGATAATGCACACGCGGAACGAACAACTCAAGCGTAATCGTAAAATGCGATAGCAAGTGTTTCAGAAGCTGACCGGGATCAAGAATACTAACCCTAATTAAAATTACGAACGAAATAGAGCAGTAATAATACTCACGCATAAATTGCGTAAGAATTTTGATACGAATAATCAAAAAATATTCTTATCGTGTTTACTTGCAAGAAGTATTTCTCTTGTTAATTATATACACCAAAAAACTTCAGGGGTCGAGAATGCTAACTCCAGCAGTGATAATGCTCACGCATAAAATATGAAAACAAGTTTTAGGACAGTCGATTTTGTAAAATGAGATATGAAATAAAAAATTGTTTTTTTGAAATACAATCTATTTATTAGGCATATTGTTTTTTATAAATTATAATATGCAGACTCTAAATTAGACTCCTGCATCTTTGAAAACTGCAACATTCCTTTGTCACTCCTTTTTTTTATGGTGAATTCTCCACACTCGAAAGACATCAAACAATCCTCTGTCATGGTTACATAACGTGGTGGAAGAAAAAGCTGATAATCCTCCAAATCCAGGACAATCCTTTTCCCAAATCTTGTGTTGACTCTTTTCGCTGATACGATCCTATATTCCTTATCTACCTCCATATTTTTCACTGATAGAACAGGATTAAAATCAAACCGTTCTAATTCAGCGATAGTTGAGGTACCAGTCCAGTGAGGATTCATCTATTTTTTAAAACAAATTAATCCTGTATACATTATATTCAATCAAATATTGTCTTACCTTTTCGGGGTAATGTTGCTGATGTTCGTGATCACAGTAAATTAAATATTTAACTATGCTCAGCTTTCTTTTATATCCCGAAATTATCAAAACGGTCTTATCTTGTTGTCCTAAAAGAAATACATGTTTGACCTCACTGAAAATACCCCACGCGCGAAAATCAACTCAAGCGTAAAGTTCAAAGTTCAGTAACAGCAATTGCGAAAAATAAATTATTTTTTAAAAAAAATCCTTCCATGAAATACAAATTGTTTTTTGAATACAATGTATTTAATATCTTGTTATTACGAATTAAAAAAAATATGGAGACTCTAAATTAGACTCCATCTGCATGCCGCATCTGAATCTCTATGCGCACTTTTCTAATCCCCATGCACATTTTCCTCCCCATGCACATTTTGATTCGGAACCCCCTATGCACATTTTTTTCCCCCCTCACTGACCACAAATTTTTGCACATGTGCAAAATTACATCCACAATTTTGCACATTTTTCACTCACGAACTTTTGCACATGTGCAAAATTAATCTCTTGCACATTTTTTGGTCAGAAAATTTTGCACATGTGCAAAATGGTCGGGAATCCCTCTATCTATACTACTCGCGCCGATTGGTTGATAATTGCTTTGGCCGAACTATTCCGCGGCAAAGCACTACTCTGGTTTCGAAATAACCGTTTAGAGTGGAACACATGGCAAGACTTCCTCCGCCAGTTCCAAGCATTTTATTTCCCAGTGGGATACCGGCAGAGGCTCATAGATCAGATTGTTGCTCGCAAACAGAAAGACGGAGAAACCGCTCGCGCTTTCGTCACCGAGTTACGAACGCTGATAAGACGCCATGCAAATTTCACAGCCGAACAAGAGCTCCAGCGCATCTACGAAAACCTGAGATGCGAATATAAGTATTACGTACGGAAGACAGATTTCGAGGATCTAGAGGAACTGCTAGAAACGTGCGACCAGTACGAGAGTCTAAGACGGGAAGAAAAGCAGAGCAAACCACGTGAACCGCAGAAAGTAGGGCCGCACAGGCGAGTGTGCACCTTGGTCGGCTACAATCGTGAAACCTGCTGCTGGAAGTGTGGGAAACCAGGCCATAGAAGGGGACAGTGCCGAGGGCAGAAGATATTGTTCTGTTCGCACTGCGGAACCGAGGGCACTCAAACCCGTGACTGTCCGTGCCAGTCGGGAAACGTGAAAGCGAGGGCCACCAGGGGAACCACCCCCCTCGCTCCAGACCGGGTTCCCCGCCAGAACTAAACGACAACCGAATATTTGTCCCCCTCAACGCAAACGGATGCGTGATAAAAGCATTGGTCGATACCGGAGCGGTCCGATCCTACGTCACTGACCGACTTACCAGTGCATTACGGGAAAAGGGGTTCCCAGCTAGAGAAGTCACCGCAACCAGTGTCAAAATGGCGGACAATCATGAGGTTCGCATTACAGAAGGAGTCAAATTGAAGTTCTCGGTGGAGAAGAAACACTTCCACCACTACTTCCTAGTACTGCCAGGTCTCGGCGAGGAAGCCATCATTGGAATGGACCTGATGCAAACGACAGGCTTAAGGATAAGAGCGCTAGGGCAAGAACTAGTCCCGACCGAAACCAGAGACGAGCCCAGCCAGATCGCCTGCCTGAATACCGAAGCTCCCGAAGCCGCCAAGGAGCAAAAGTTCGAGGAATTCATTGAACACGAGATGGCACTATTCGAGGACCTATCCCCCGTGACCCAACTCGCCGTGCACAGAATCCGAGTCACGACGTCCGAGCCAGTAAAGCAGAGATACATGCCCCGCAATCCGGCCATCCAACAAATCATAGATGCCGAGGTCGATAAGATGCTACAGAACCGCATCATCGAACCTTCTACCAGCCCGTACAGTTCACCCGTGGTGGTAGTGAAGAAGAAGAACGAAGAAAATAGGTTTTGCATCGACTATCGAGAATTGAATAAAATCTCTCTAAAGGATGCCTACCCGCTGCCTCAAGTACAGGCAACGCTCGACAAACTGAAAGGGGCCGAATACATCTCCGCCATCGACTTAAAGCAAGGCTATTGGCAGATCCCACTCACCGACGACAGTAAACCGAAGACGGCATTCACAGTCCCCGGCCGCGGACTATTCCAATTCCGAGTCATGCCGTTCGGACTACACTCCGCCCCAGCCACGTTCCAAAGGCTGCTGGACCAAGTAATAAGCCCAGAACTAGACAAATTCGCTCTAGCGTACCTAGACGATATTATAGTATTTAGCAAAACATACAACCAACACCTCGGACACCTTCAGATCGTTTTCCAGCGACTCCGAGCCGCAAACCTGCGAGTAAATCCGGAGAAATGTACGTTTTGCCAGACCGAAATAAAATACTTAGGGCACATTGTCGGCAAAGGAGGGATATCAGTCGACCCTGAGAAAACTGAAGCCATCAGCAAGTTTAGCACGCCTACAAACCCAAAACAACTACGACAGTTCCTAGGGTTAGCGTCCTGGTACCGCCGATTCATACCAGGGTTCTCGCAAATTGCGGCCCCGCTAAACAAACTGCTGAAGAAAGACACGAAATGGAGGTGGACCGAGACACAAGAGCAAGCGATGAATAGTCTCAAGCAAAAGCTAGTGCAAGCACCCATTCTGATGTGTCCTGACTTCAACCAGCCATTCACGTTGCAAACCGACGCTAGTGACAGCGGACTGGGAGTGGTATTAACACAAGCAAACGAACACGGGGAAACCGTCATTGCCTTTGCGAGCCGAAGCCTAAGTGATACGGAAAGTCGGTACTCCACGACCGAAAAGGAATGCCTTGCAGTCATATGGGGCATTCGGAAGATGCGACCGTACTTAGAGGGGTACAAATTCCGAGTAATTACCGACCATCAGGCACTCAAATGGCTTAATAAATTGGACAACCCATCCGGTCGACTAGCTCGCTGGGCCCTGGAATTGCAGCAATACGATTTCGAGATGCACTACCGCAAAGGCGCCTACAACAAGGTCGCCGACGCCCTGTCGCGCAATCCAGTCTCCCCTAGCTTGCCAACCGACATATGCACTCTGTCCGACATACAGTGTAAGTGGTACCGTAAACGTCTGGCCGACGTCACCCGAGAACCGGAGAAATATCCCGATTACTGTCTCCGAGACGAAAAACTATACCGCCGCTTCCCGAGCGAAATATCCGAAGATTCGTGGAAACTGTGCGTCCCGACCGAACTTAGGAGCGACATCCTAAAGGCAAACCATGACTCAGAGACCGCTGGGCACATGGGGATAGCCAAGACCACAGCAAGAATCTGTCGACGGTACTACTGGCCAGGAATGCATCGAGACGTCAAACGCTACGTAAGCAAATGCCACACGTGCCTCCAATACAAGACACCGTGCACCAAACCAGCAGGGCTCATGCACTGGACTCCCACAAAGGAACCATGGGAAATAGTGTCCACTGACTTGATAGGCCCGCTACCGAGATCAACCCAAGGGCATACTCAACTACTGGTCTTTCAGGACAAATTCACGAAATGGGTAGAGCTCCGACCACTCCGATCCGCTACCGCAAAAACCGTGACCAAAGCATTCCGCGAACTTGTTCTGCTCCGGCATGGATGTCCCCGTACCGTAATATCCGACAACGGCGTCCAATACATCAGCCGTCAGTATGCGCAGCAACTGGAGGAAATGAACATCAAACACCGCCTGACGCCGCCGTACACCCCGCATCCAAACCCAACCGAACGGGTAAACCGAGTCATTGGGCCGATGATGGCTCAATACTGCCGCCAAGATCACCGACACTGGGATGGACGAATACCAGAGATACAATACTGCTTAAATACGGCCACGCACCAGTCAACGGGATTCACTCCGGCCTTTCTCAACTATGGCCGTGAGCTACGACCACCGCTAGATCAGAACGAAAGCCCGAATAGGTTTCTCGACCACACCGAAGACCAAGGGAACAGGCTGAAGGAAATACACGAGCTGGTAAAGATGAACTTAGCCAGGGCGTTTACCGAGCAACAGCGACACTACAACCTTCGACGAAGAGCTTGGCAACCTGAAATAACCGAGCTCGTATACAAAAGGGAGCACGCCATCTCATCATCCGAAAAACACTACGCTGCCAAACTTGCTCCCAAGTACTCCGGCCCATATCGAGTCATAAAGAGAATTTCACCAGTGATCTTTATCGTTCAAGCAACCGAAGCCCCCAAAGCAAAAAAAATCACCGCACATGTCAAAGACCTGAAACCGGCAAACGAAGATCAGTCAGACCAGAGCCATGGACAAGGCAACAGCTCGCATCCCAACGCGACCACAGCTGGTGACCGGGAAAACACAGCCCCAACCTCAGCCCAGCAACCGAGTACAGTTCCTCGCCACTCCGCCGCAACCGAAAGGGAGGACAGCAGCCGAGCCGCTACCACCGCCCCGCCTGGTGTCCAAGAGAACGGCCCTGCTGCAGCAACAAGCCAAAACCGACCCCAGACCACCAGACACCCCCGAAGCCACAACACGCGAAATGCAGCCAGTCGCCACCCTGACTCCCCCCGCAAGATCAACCACCAGCCGGCCACCGGCCAAAACCGAGGGACGAACACCGCCTCTGAAGCCCGCCGCACTAGCCGCCAAAAACCCACCGACGACCAGACGACCGCCGTCCAAGCCCCGCGGACCGATACAGCAACTACCGCTGCTGACGGACGTATCAAAATCAAAGCCGCCGACAGCCCAGGGGACACGCACCGTAAAACGCAAGCCGCCGACAGGAGAAGCAGCGACACCGCAGCCATCACCGCCAAAGGCAGTTCCGCCACCGCTACCACCGCCGAATGCTGGAGACAGCCACCCCTCCGAGCAACCAAAAGACAACCAAACCGGCAAAAAGAAGAGGTACCACCGCCCGAGACGCGCCGGAGGCAGATCGTACCGCCTGTGGACCCCAGAAGGCAAAGTCCGCATTACCAACCGCGACCTCGACGAAGTGGGCATCCCGCACTGAACCGGAATGACCAGAATGGACGACCCCAAAGCCCAAAGGGAAGAACCCGAGCCAAGGAAATGAAATACCATGAAATATACTAGAAAATAAGTGAAATGTAGATAAATGAAATATAAATGAAACATATTATAGAAATTAATGTACATAAACGAAGAATAAAATGAATTACGTAGAGAGGTCTTATAGATAGGGAGAACAAACACCGTCAGAAGTAGATAGGTAGATCGGGGGCGATCCTTCTCGAAGTGAGGGGGGGATGTAACGAGGCAAAATTCCGCCTCGTAACATGTAAACATTCCCCGCCGCTAAAAATCTGTCAACAGCAGAAATTTCCGTTTTTGCCCTTATAATTCGCGATTGCCGCCTGAAGCGAATATATAAGAGCCCAGGCGGCGATCGATTCAAACGAGCTTGAAGCAGCGAGCTTGCACGGTGGAAAGAGTACGCGTATTGAGCGGAAAATTTACCAAGACCATTTTTATTGCCCGGGTTGGAAGAGTACGCGAATTGAGCGGAAAACTGACCATACCGACCGAGTTAGGAGAGTACGCGCATTGAGCGGAAAACTAGCCATCCGATACCGACCGGGTTAGGAGAGTACGCGAACTGAGCGGAAAACTAACTATCCCGTAGTGTTGGGAGAGTACGCGGATTGAGCGGAAAACCAACCATCCTACCGTGTTAGAAGAGTACGCGCACTGAGCGGAAAACTAACTATCCGATACCGACCGTGTTAGAAGAGTACGCGCACTGAGCGGAAAACTAACTATCCGATACCGACCGAGTTAGAAGAGTACGCGTACTGAGCGGAAAACTAATTATCCGATACCGACCGAGTTAGAAGAGTACGCGTACTGAGCAGAAAACTAACCGGAATCCGATTCCCGAGCTGCTAAAGTTAGAAGAGTACGCGTACTGAGCGGAAAACTAACCTCCCGATCAGAACCCCGAGTCAGAAGAGTACGCGCACTGAGCGGAAAACTGATTAAGCCACGGTAGACAGAATAGACCATAGTTGAAATTGTATTAGATTAGAAGATAGGACTAGGTAAGAATTAGCGGATTATATCAGGAGAAGAAGATAGAATAAATACCTACAAGAGGACACCGCCTGTTTTCTTTCTCCACTGAAGTTACCCCGGCGAGACAGGCTTGTCTCAAAACACCCAGATTTATTTTGTACGGGGCGAAAGGAAAACCCCACTACAGTTCAAGGACGGGCAGGCTATGTGGGTGTGCTGGTTAACGGCATATACATCTTTAGCTGCTACGCGCCACCTAGACTAGACCTCCAGGAGTTCCAACAAATGATGGATATGATCGCGGCAGATGCGGTGAACCACAAGCCATGCATAATCGCTGGCGACTTCAACGCGTGGGCAGAAGAATGGGGCAGCCGTTACACGAATGCAAGAGGAGACGCACTCCTGGAGGCGTTTGCCGGCCTGGACATTGTCCTGGCAAATTCCGGAGACGCAAACACATTTAGGGGACCTAATGGATCTTCCATAGTGGATCTCACCTTCACCAGCCCGGTGCTGGCGAGGGGCATGAGTTGGAATGTGAGTGAAGACTACACGCATAGTGATCACCAGGCTATAGTGTTCGAAATCAGGACGCAGAGAGGAACGACTAACAGTGATAGTCATGGCCGCAGTCGAAGAAGCTTGTGGGTGGTCAAGTCCATGGACGTGGAAGTTCTGGTGGAGACACTACGAAACGCCAGCGCACCGGAAGGCACAGCGGAAGAAAGGGCGGGATCAGTCATGAATACGCTGAGGGCCGCATGCGGCGTATCGATGCCGAAACGCTTCGTGAACGACCGTAGAAGACCAGTCTACTGGTGGACCGAAGCGATCAGCGAGCTACGCACCAAGTGCCACAAAGCCCGAAGGAGGAGCCAAAGGTCCATCGGCTCAGAGAGGTACGAAGAAGAGCGCCGCAAATACATCGAGGCACGCGGTGAGCTCCGTAACGAGATACGTAGAAGCAAAAAACGATGCTTCAAGAACATGTGTGATGAGGCAGATGCAAATCCCTTCGGCAACGCCTACAAGGTAGTAACTTCAAAGCTAAAAGGCTCAAGATCACCGGCAGAAAGGTGCCCGATTTTGCTGGAGTTCATCATCAAGACATTGTTCCCACCACAGGATCCAAGATGGACTATTGACACAGCCTCGACTGGAGACACAAACATTCCCGCGGTTACGGTCGAAGAGTTGACGAACGCGTGCAAGAAAGTGGGGGCGAACAAAGCGCCAGGACCCGACGAAATTCCGAACGTTGTGTGGAAGAAGGCGATCGAATGCAACCCTGAAATCTTCACTGGGGTGATGCAGACGTGTCTGCAGGAAGGCACGTTCCCGAAAATCTGGAAGCGCCAGAAGCTTGTTCTGCTGCCCAAAGCTGGCAAGCCACCAGGTGACCCATCGGCATATCGTTCAATATGCTTGCTAGATACTGGCGGAAAACTGTTGGAGCGAATAATCCAGAACAGACTGGTAGAAATAACCGAAGGCGAGAGACCGCTCTCGGCAAGTCAATTCGGATTTCGGAAGGCACGCTCGACGCTAGACGCGTTAAACCTGGTGGTGTCCACCGCCAAAGTGGCCACCGCAGGAAAGAGATGGAAGGGCGGCAGCATCAAATACTGCGCCATAATCACACTGGACGTCAAGAACGCGTTCAATTCGGCTAACTGGGGCCAGATCATGGGAGCGCTGCAGCATATGGGTGTACCGGAATACCTCCTGAGAATAATCGGTGACTACCTCAGCAACAGGGTACTAATTTACGACACTGATGAAGGACCGAAGGAGTACTGGGTTACCGGCGGAGTACCACAAGGCTCCGTGCTAGGCCCAATTCTGTGGAATGTCATGTACGACGCAGTTTTGCGGCTAGCATTGCCCGATGGGGCAAGTTCAGTTGGATTCGCCGACGACCTGGGCATACTGGTGGTGGCCAAGTACTTGGAAGAAGTGCAGATGATCGCGAACCAGAGCGTTGAAATTGTAAGAAAATGGATGGAGTCTGTTGGTTTGTTGCTGGCAGAACACAAGACGGAGGTCCTCCTAGTGAGTAGACGTAAAGTTATGGAGAAGCTGACAGTGACGGTAGGAAACTACGAAGTTGAGTCTAAGGAGGAAATACGCTACCTAGGTGTCATTTTGGATAGTAGGCTGAACTTCAAGGCCCACGTGAATTACGCCTGCGAGAAGGCGTCGAAAATGTACACAGCTCTGGCTAGGATGCTGGCAAACACCGGAGGCCCTAGAAGCAGCAGACGAAAGCTCCTGGGGAGAGTCGTTACGTCATCGCAACTTTATGGCGCGCAGATCTGGGCAGACGCACTGCAACTGCAAGTATGCAGGAGAAAAATGCAATCGGTGCATCGACGGACCGCCTTGAGAGTGGTCTGCGCATTCAGAACAGTGTCAGGTGACGCGGCATGTGTCATAGCGGGCATGATGCCAATTGATATTGCCGCAGACGAGGCGAAGCGTCTATACACCATCAAGCAGAATGGAACGATTACGCAGGAACGCAAACGAGGAGTATGGACCGAGTCGATGGAAGTCTGGCAAAGCAGATGGAACTCGTCACAGAAAGGACGATGGACTCACAGGCTGATTCCAAACATTAAGAAATGGACGACCAGAAAGCACGGAGAGTTGAACTATCACCTGACGCAATTCCTGACAGGCCACGGTGGTTACAGAAGCTACTTGCACCGCTTTGGACACGACGACACACCGCTCTGTCCGACGTGTGGGGAGAATGAAAGCGTACAGCACGTGGTGTTCAATTGCCCACGGTTCCGGGAGGAGAGGAATGACTTCACGGCAGCAACAAGCGCGACTATCAGCGCGGAGAGCATAGTCAACGAAATGCTGGAGACAGAAGAGAAATGGAACGTTGTTTGTTCCGTAATCAGACGCATCAACGAGAAATTGCGTGAGATTGAAAAGTCCCGGAGGGACTATATGGCGCAGGGGCCCTAACCTAATGCCAAGCCGTCCACCGAAGTAATAACTAAAGGCAGTCCCGGTGGACATATGGCTGAAGAATGGTGGAAGGTGGTTTTTAGTCAGTAAGAATCTGACACTACTGGTTGCAGGACATGCACATTGCGCAACAGCCAGTGTCTGATGTAAGATTTTCCACCTTCCGAAAAAAAAAAAAAAAAAAAAAAAGGTTTATATGAAATGAAGACATTTTAACTAGCTTCCAAGTTCTCCTTCCTGGATTTACAAGTTTCAACTAAGTAAACGATTTGGAAAAATTGTCCGAGTACTTCCAAAATAATGTCTCACTTACTACCGTCAAAGCTGAGTACATGTTGTGGTCCAGTAATATAGCACTGTTGCAGGAGACCAAGAAGATGACAGCTGGTTTATCGTGTATTGATGTCAACCAACTCAACTATGTTCATTGCCTGAGTGTTGGTGTACTCGCGGACTCCGCATCCATGAGCACTGTCAAGTCAGTCAGTGAGAACTCGCCGTGCTGACAACAGCAGTAGTGTAGGTAGATTAACTTAGTAAATAAGACAATATATTCTAAAACTTGAATTTAGCTTAAATAAAGATTATAAGAGACATAATATGGTTAGAATCTAGTACTTATTGATATCCATAAACTTATAAACTTGTATAAATTCAGAAGAGAAAAGAGAGGTTAAAAAAGTTTTTGTATCAGTCAGTAAAAGTGAGTAGCAGTTGACATACAGATGTGAGGGAGATGAGACAAAATAAATTTACAGAAATTTTGGGGCGTGTTTTTAAATTATAGTCCTAGAGCTCAATTTAAATTTTCAGGAAAGCAAGTGTAACGAAGTTATTGCGGTAACATTTAATGGCGCCCGAGCAGGGACTGACAAGTAATCGGTATAGGGTGGAAAAGGTTGTCGGCAGAAAAAACATTGCTTTCCTTCGGTGTTTGGGAAAGGTGAGTGCGCAGATTCGTTGTTGATGGCGTGATCGGCATAAGGTCATTGATTTTTCTTGGATTGGCGCACTATTTGTGGTGAGTGCAGTACAGTGCGCGGAGCCGTTCGTAATAACGGTATCGTTGCTGGCGTCAGTCTGAACTTATACAAACAAAGTGGATTATATACGCATATATTCGGTCGCAAGCGTAAGTGATAGTTGCGTGCGATAATTATATGCACTCACATTGTGACACTCGGCTTGGGATGCAAGCTTAGTGGACTTTGTGCAAGCTCACTGAATCTTGTGCGGACTTAGTGACTCAGTGAATTGCCTTCTAACGGGAACTTAGTAATTCAGTGAATTGCCTACTTACGGGAACTTAGTGATTCAGTGAATTGAATGCTTACGGGAACTAAGGGTCTCAGTGCAGGGCATACCAACGGGAACTTACTACTTAGCGATTCGGGCTTTGATAAGTGCTGTGAACTGCATAATTACGGGAGCTCAGTGATATCCTAGGTGCAGAAAAGGGATCACAGAACTTCGAAGGAAATATCGTAGGTTTTGTTCCTGATCGGGTCAACAGTTTGAAATAATATTACTGTAAGTAGCATTTCAATTAGTAAGCATGGAAGTTATAAAAAGGAAACGAGCCACGTTAAAGGGCAAAATGAGTAGGCTAGAGGAATATTTCCGGAGACTGCTACAGGAAATTACTGAAGCGGAAGGCAGAATGTTAGGGCACGAGCGGTAAACTCGATGATTATTGGGTAAAGTTTGAAGCTGCGCAATTAGAAACTGAGGACGCGATAGAGGCAGAAAATGTAGAGGTTGAAGAGAATGAAAGAATTCAGTTTGAAAATGGATATTTTGAAGCAAAATCTATTTGTAGTCGACTAGTACAGAAGAAGACTGCAAACGATCAGGCGGTACGTCCAGAAGCGGGAGCTGTGGAAACATCAGTACGGGTACTTGCGGACAATCAGTGCAGTTAAGCCCGTTGATAGAACGAATGGCGACTACCTCAACGGAAATGGAATAGACGACTATTTCAGTATCTCCACAACCTGCTTCTACTGTCAATATAAATTTACCAAGAATAAATCTTCCCAGTTTTAGCGGTAACTATCAAGATTGGCTTGCCTTTAGAGATCTGTTTGTATCACTAGTACATGAAAACAGTTGATTGCAACCAATGCAAAAATTCCAGTATTTAAAAATGTCGTTGAAGGAAGAAGCGGCATGAGTGCTAAAACATTTCTCAATTAGCGAGGCTAATTATATGAATCGGCGTGGACAGTACTAAATGATCGCTATCATCAGGAGGAATTTATAGTGGAAGCTCATATTAAGGCTATAATGGAGCAACCAATTTTAAATCAACCGAGTTTGGCTGGCTTAAAGAAGCTGTTTAATACAACATCGGAACTTCGGAAGCAATTCATGCGCTTCGCGCGTTAAAGATACCAGTTGATCATTGGGACCACTGGTTGGTTTATGTTATAACGTCAAAATTCGACTTCGAATCCAAACAGTTATGTGAAAGACATTCGTCGAAGAAAGTGACACTAACATTTCAAGACTTATCAGAATTTGTTAAGGAACGTTTGTATGAATTAGAAACTCTTAAACTAATACTCAGGAAAGAACAAGGCTAGTTCATTCATTTGAGGTTAGAAACTGTCCCAAGTGCTCACGAGAACACGATTTGAATTATTGTACAGCATTCAAAAACATGAACGTGACGGCCAGGAAAGAGTTTGTTACGGCTAAAAATTGTGCTTAAAAACATCTCACTTATCTCTTATCTCACTTAGATATGTGGTCGGAACCATAACACTCTACTCCATATATCGACTTCAAAATTGCAAGGGACAGAAGCAACAAACCAAGTAAACATAACAGAACATACCAAAGACGCTAGTATGTCGGAGACACATCAAATTAAATCAGTAAAAAATCACCTCGCTTCAAAAACTTTAGGAAGAGCGCTTCTTCCAACTGCGCTAGTGAACGTGGAAGATGCATCAAACAATACGGTGGTGTGTCGAGCATTATTGGGCTCGAGAGATCACGAGTGACCGTCATCACAGAAACTTGTGTACAACGACTAGGACTGAAGAGAAGATATTCTAAGGTGTCCATCAGCAGTTTAGGTGAAATGGGATCCAGGCAGGCAAAAGGAACAGTTAACTTAAGGCTAAGATCACGGTTGGACGGCAATGTTATGGAAACGTTGGCGCTCATACTCAATCAACTCACAAGCAAACTGCCGTCAACCCAAATCGAGCAAAGGGTCACCATTTACAAGGTCTTACCTTGGCGGATCCGGAGTTCGGAAAGCTAGCGCCAGTGGCCATCTTAATTGACTGCGAAATATTCTTTGATTGCCTTTTAGACGGACGGATAATCGGAAAAGCGGCAGATTTAGTGGACCAAAATACAATTTTTGGATGGGCTGTTAGCGGAGGATTCAAAGAAATTACTCATGAAGTAGTCAACTTGCACACGAATGATAGTACAGACCAATTGTTAAGAAGTTTTTGGGAATTAGAGGAGATATCCCCTCTTAAATATTGGTCGGAGCAAGATCGGGAAAATGAAAAACCATACAGGAAAACTCATATAAGAGACTACCAGATGGAAGATATACAGTCAGATTTCCATTTGTTGAAGAATCAAAGTCCTTTGGAGAATCCCAAAGAATGGTGAGACGGAGACTGCAATCGACAGTACGAAGACTAGCAAGTGTAGTCAAAAAAATGTCACTCCTAAGAGAAACGACAGCTGATTGAGCTGTTACAAAATATCGATTTTAACAACGATATAAAGTTAACCTCGAAAGTTAACCTACCAAAGTCAAAAAGAAGCGGGAGATGCAGAGAAGTGTGACGTAGGAGCCCAGAAAATTGAAAGTGTCAGAGTGAGAAAAATGTCAAAGGCATTCGATATTGAATCATGAAATAAGTCGGACGTGTTTAGGATTTGATGTATATCATTGAGTAGAGAAAACTAATAGTAGTGGTGAATAGGAATAGTTAGGAGTGTTTTATTTAGAGGAAACTGAATTTATAAATTTAGAAGGAAATAATAAAGTGTTTAGGATTTCAATCGATTCGTGAGTTTTATAAAAAAAAGAAAACAGAGAATAGGGGACTACACAAGGGACACGGAATTGCACATGGAATACCGAGAATTTCTGAAGAACTATGCCAGTTTAGGCCATATGAAGGAAACTTCTGACGAGGGAAAGACGGAGGAAAGTTTTTACTTGCCCCACCATGCTGTGGTAAGACCGGAAAGCACCACAACAAGATTGCGAGTCGTATTTGATGCGTCGGCCAAGAGCTCAAAAGGCGTTTCGTTAAACGATAATTTGATGGTGGGTCCAACCATCAACCAGAACTGCTTGCATTGCTTTTGAGATTTCGCACGTACAAAGTGGCGTTACTGGCTGATATAACAAAAATGTTCAGGCAGATTCGAATGGACAAGAGAGATTTAGATTTTCAGCGAATATTGTGGCAACCAAATAAGGATGGACCGATTACACCGTTTCAGCTCTGCACACTAACATGCGGAACATCTTGTGCTCCTTTTCTAGCGATCAGGACGTTAGCCCAGCTAGCTCAGGAAGATGGGCACAAATATCCTGCAGGAGCGCGAGCGTTAACGGAAAGCTTCTACATGGATTATTTTATCGGAGTTTCGGAAAGTTTAGAGGAAGCAGAGGACATAGTTGAGCAATTAACCTCATTGTTACAAGGCGGCGGATTTGACTTAAGCAAATGGCGTTCCAATTGTGAGAAATCACTAGGTGCGAGTGTTTGAGAATGTCTTTAGATGTAGTTTAATCGTATTACCAATTATTTATAGTAATTGTATAATTTGCGCCTAGAATTACTCACTAGGTTAAATCGTATCAATTGTTATCGTTAAGTTTCCTAAGAACATGGCATTACTGATCGAGCTCACTCTCTGCTATCGCAATGATTGTCAGCCCTGAACTTCCGAGCAAGAATGTTTACCGGTTTCTTTGTATCGCTCTCCTTTGTCATCAACTATCGAGGAGTGAGGTCGGTCCGTAAGTTCATTGGAGAGAAAAATAAAACCTAGAAATCTAATTTCATATGTGCATTTTTATACATCAAAATTTGGGCCTTCAAGCCGGATCTGCGCTACGTATCATCACGAAGCCACCAGAATTGCAACTAGCAAGCTTGTACAGAATTCTGAAGTTCAACTGTGAGGGCTCGAGTGCGCAATTGGAGTTCCACCTGCGTTACTGTAAACGCTGTACAGTTCGCAGCCACTAACTCCGCCACAGCTTAGGAGCACCCCGACCAAGCAGCCTCAAAATATCATAAAAAGACTAGCAAATGGCCACCGAGAACGCCGATGGTAATTCAGTAAGGAAGTTAATTTGATTCACATTCAACGCGGTAAATCTTTGGAATATATTTGAGTGGAAATCCCTTATTTCAGAGGAACTTGTGATTGACATTCTTAATTGCTCTGCAATCGTGCTATTTTGGGAAACTATTTGTGTAGTTAAGTTCATTCATGTATAAACCTTATCGATTTATAGATTCAATTTGTCTAGTGTTAAGATTCGATTTCGTCATTATTTAATCACTGTTATTAAGTGAAACAACCTTAAGATCTGCACATTGACCATGGAAATTCTCAGAGTTTGCAGAGGTCGTGTCAAGGGTACTCTTACGCGAATTGTGACATTTACAGAATGCGTGATTTGCGTGGCCCCCGATCTGGTTTCGAAGAGGACAGTATAAACATCATCTGTGCGAAATTTCATGCTTCTATCACAAAGTGCAAGGTTCAGACCCTTAACGTCCGGACTACGTCGTGTTTGATGGCTCGTGCCGACCTCCCGATGGGATGGCTTTAAATGAGGCGCTATTAATCGGCCCCCCTATTCTTCGCGATCTTTTCTCTGCTTGTCTCAAATATCGTCAGCATCTTCTCTTACTGACCGCTGATATTGAGTAGATGTACCGCCACATCCTAATTGCTGAACATCATATGGATTTTCAACGAATCGTCAGGCGCGATTCTCCTGAATGAAGAACCTATTCGGCACCTTCGCCTTCGTACAATAACCTATAGGACATCCGCGGCGCCATTTCTAGCTTTGAGAACGCTTCATCAACTGGCCATGGATTATGAGCAGCACTACATGGATGATGTAATAACTGGCGCGGATTCTGCTTCTGAGTTAATGGAATTGAAAACTCAACACGTACAATTGCTACGTCTGGCAGGTTTTAAATTGCGAAAGTGGAGTACTAACTGCAAGGATTTACTGGTAACCCTACCAGAAAGGGAATGTGAATTATCTCCACACGAGTTAGAGGATGATTCTAAAAGCATAAAGGTCCTTGGTCTCCGTTGGAATCCGTCCTCGGATGTGTTTTCTTATAAGGTAGAAGATCTAAGGAGGACTAGTTGTTTTGAAAGAATCTTTCAAAGGGAATTATTCCAAGGGAATTATCTGGGGGCACGGCAGTGCCCCCGCCAAGTCGAGCAAAACAAAAAAGCGGCACGGCCGTACCATCCTTTTCTCGAAACAGTTCAGGCCATTTTCGACCCCCTATAACTTCGTTGTGGATAAAACTAGAAGCCTGAATTTTTAGTAACCAAGCACGCATTGTATAAACACGGTATATTTCAATTTTCATTCAATTTGAACCAGTAGTTTACGAATTATAACTAGTCAAAGTTTCTTAATTTTGTCACTCACTCACTGACTGACCGATCATCAAAACTCTAGGGCACTTCTAGCAGACATAGAAGTTTCAAATTTAGAATGCAATTAGTGTTTAGTGTATAAATCATGGAAAAACTAAAATATTTTGCAATTTCAGTCCAGTCAGAGAAAGTATAACATAAAGAACTTGTACCCAGTACAAGTTCGCGTTTGACAAAAATTTGTGCCTGTGGTCGCCGCGCCAGAACCCCATGACGTCATTCAGCATTTTGTGAGCCGACCCCGTATTTCCCCAGGCACATTCAGCTAGCTTTCTGTGCCAAGCATGGTAGAGTGGTGTGTAAGGCAAGGGGAGAGCGCAAATCGCGTCGCGACGTCCGACACAACGGCATACACAGGCAAATGAACTAACTCAAGTAGCTTGCTGCTAGAGCGATGCGTACGCCGACCATCGAGCTCATGCACACTGCAGAGTGGGTGGCTGGGCGTATTTTCTATTCTTCTCATACGGCCGCGATTGAGTAGTTCAGCAAATCTGAGTATTCAGCTGAAGTGAAAATTCCCCTTCAGAAGTCTCTTTACCTCGCCCGCACAGGTCCACAACCGGCAAGAATTTCGTCAAACGCGAACTTGTACTAGGTGCAAGTTCTTTATGTTATACTTTCTTTGGTCCAGTTTTCTAGATACACCAACTGCCAATAGGATTACAAAGTTATATTTGCAGTGAATGAATCAGTGTACCTGTATAATTTGTATAATAAAAAGAAAAACGTAGGACTATCTGCAAAAAGAAATGAGATGCCATCAAAAACATAACTTGTAAAAAAACCAAGTCTCGCAACTCAATTCTTCTACCGTAAAAAGTTGTGAGATCCATGTAATACCAAGTCCGTTAATTCATTCTTCAGTCCCTACTTAAGGGACGTTCTGTCTTACGTTATTACGTAATTAGCTAACCTAAAAACATCTTATAGTGACCATATTTATATTAAAAATCTTTTTGTTTTAAATAAAAATGATTGACTTGGCAATCGCACTAGACAATCGAATTTAATATAGGATGTATTACTTGTGAGATATATTGTGTTTTTATGCGATGGCCAAGTCAATCGATTTTTATATAAACAAAAAGATTTTCAATATAAATATGGTCACTATAAGATGTTTTTAGGTTAGCTAATTACGTAATAACGTAAGACAGAACGTCCCTTAAGTAGGGACTGAAGAATGAATTAACGGACTTGGTATTACATGGATCTCACAACTTTTTACGGTAGAAGAATTGAGTTGCGAGACTTGGTTTTTTTACAAGTTATGTTTTTGATGGCATTCAATATTCAGGAAACCTATCCGGGTGAAGATGGTCTAGTACGCGTAGTGAAAATTCGGCTAAAGGGCAATGCTACAATCACAAGGCTAATTACAAAAATTTGCCGCCTATCTGTTGAAGCAGCCTGTTCAGGACCACAAAGAACACAACAAAACTCTAGAATTTAGATTTAACTTAAGCTCACGAATTTGTAAATCCAGCAAAACTCTTAATCCATGGACCATTGCAACTTAATGTATTCTCGATGAAATTTTACACTCGTCATGAATTAACAGTTTTGCTGTATGAAATATCCAAGCCAAACTCTTTGTTCTGAACTTCTGTATCTTCAACTCTTTTCCATTTCAATTTGTTGCAAGCAGTTAAGTACTGTAATTGTATAGTTCAGTTATGCATAACTCTAAAAGTCTAAATTGCTAATTCTTTTCTAATATTCATTCGCTCAGTAACTTTGGCAGTGTCGATGTCAAATACTCTAGAATTAGTGAAATAAAAATTACTCATTTCATAGTTGAATTATGTTAGTTAATCACGTCGGCTAAAATAAAGTGTTCACAATTAAATCGAATAGACTCAAATGTGGTGTTTTCTTTAAAGTTTTTTAACGGTTTGAACTTACACGGACCTCGTGCTAATTACACTCATTAACATTTTTGGTCCTTCGAGCCGGATTCTATCGGATTTTCGTGGCTGGTGTTCTGGCACAGTGTAAAAATACTGTAATATAGTGAAGTGCACGTAGGTGACCTGTAGTAAACATTTCCCTGAACATTGGAAACATTGGAACTGTCTAAGCATCAAATTATTCACCGTAGGAGAATAACAATTTGGCGAATTAAGCACCTGGATTCGGTGAGTTCGTTCCATTTATTATCATCTCATTTAATTGTTGTAAAGTCTTTCTGAGTGACAAATTGTTTGATTAAGTTGCACTAAAATAACATGGAGACACCTCAGGTTAAATTAACTTATGTGAGCCAACTTATCGAAAATTTTGTAGCGAATACACAAAAAACCGGTAAAGAAAAGCGTACAATACAGTTTCTTGATGCGAGAATTGATCTGTTGAGTGGTTATTGGAAAAAGTATTGTAATATTCATGCACAATTATCGACTGTAACACCGCAGGCCGACAGCAGTACTAGTAGTGATAAACCGTCATTAGAAGAATATAGCAACATAGAAACAGCTTTCAGTGAAGCATTAGCCTGGTTAAAGGAACAAGTTGATGAGCTTAAACCGAAATCCGAAACTAAGCTTGACTCATCAATTACACCTTCACCAAGTGCAGGTGTGACTCAACAAGTGAATCTGCCAAGAATTAATTTACCCAAGTTCAATGGCTCGTATACTGAATGGCCAACTTTTCGTGATACTTTTCAATCATTAGTACAGTCGCATGCTAACCTTGATGATATTAGCAAACTCACTTATCTAATTTCGTCGTTATCTGGAGAAGCAGCTAATCTCATAAAACATCTATCAATTTGTGGAAACAACTACAGTGCGGCATGGTCAATTTTAACTAATCGGTACAACAACACACGAGTTTTAGTCAATGCTAACATATCGTCTATCATTAAAATTCCTAATATGAAGACCGAGTCCGAATCTGAACTGCGACGTATTTTAGATAGTTATACTCAACGAGTTAGAGGCCTTGAGAATTTAGGTAGACCAGTAACATCTTGGGATGACTGGTTAGTATTTTTTTTATCTCCTAAGCTAGACAATAACACCAGGAAGGAGTGGGGAACTTCGTCATCTGATTCAACTGTGGTTCCATCATTTGAAGGACTAGTTACTTTTCTCGAAGGTCGATTACAAGCACTTAATGCAATCGATTCCAAAATCGGCACTGCAGACAAGAAACGCTATGGAACAAAAGATGATGTCATTAAGAAATCCTTTGCACGAGTTTATCACTCTTCGAAATCAGCAGCACAAAAATGCATTCTCTGTCACGAAGATCATCTCTTGATCTTCTGCACTCAATTCCGTAACATAAGCATTGAACAACGAAAGGAAGTCGCAAAGGACAAGCGACTTTGCTATAACTGCCTAAAACCTAATCACTCTATTAATAACTGTTTATCCATAAACCGATGTAAAACTTGCAAACAAAAACATCATACAATGTTACATTCAGTGACATCATCAATGAACTCTAACCAACCGACGCTCACTAGTAACTCACAAAGTGAGACCCAAATGACAGCTTCTTCATCAGCCTATTTATCGAACAATAAGTGCATCGGGTCACAAGTTCTGCTTGCAACAGCTGAGGTTTTCGTTCGATCCGATCAAGGTAGACTCATCAAAGCGAGAGCGCTACTCGATCAGGGCTCTGAATCTAATTTCATTTCATCCAAACTAGTAAACAAACTCCGATTACCAAAACATAAGGTAAATGTCGAAATTTCAGGTATCGGAAGTTGTAACGCAGGGGTTGTCAAAGCTAAAGTCAATCATGATATCATATCAGCCGTGAACTCAAGCTATGTTTACAACATTAGTTCACTGGTTCTTCCTACCCTGACCGGAGTTTTACCCTCACAGCCAATAACCGCCAAGGACATATTCCACATTCAAGGATTGTCACTAGCCGATCCACAGTTCAATAAGCCAGCTGATGTGGATCTAATTCTAGGAGCAAGCATTTATGCCCAAGTGCTTTTAGCTGTCATTCGTCGCGGACCAGTCGGGACGCCAATTGCACAGTCTACAACACTGGGTTGGATTCTTTCTGGTGGGATCCAGAACACGGCAAAAGAATCTTCTACAAGCTTTCATACCTCAACCTTATGCACCGGTTTCGATCTAGACACACTTTTGCAAAGATTCTGGGAAGTGGAAGAGTTCACAAAAACTAAACTTTTGACACATGAGGAGACTGAATGTGAAGAAATGTTCAAGGCATCGTGCCGTCGAGATAAGTCTGGACGGTACATTGTCCAATTACCTTTGAAGTCTCAATCAGCAGAACTTGGACATTCACGTGAGGCAGCATTATCAACACTGTTGTCAATGGAGAAAAGATTTTCTAAAAACTCAACTCTCTTGAAAGAGTACTCAGCATTTATGGACGAGTATTTATACCTAAATCACATGGCTCCTGTTAAGGACGAAGTTGAAAATCCAAAGAAGACATTCTACTTGCCTCACCACGCAGTGATTAAAGCCAGTAGTACAACTACTAAACTTAGAGTTGTGTTCAATGGTTCTCAAAAAACATCAACCGGTGTGTCCCTAAACGATCTTGTTCACGTAGGTCCAAAGGTACAAAATGACATATTCGATATTATTTTGCGATGGCGAATGTATCCATTTGTTTTATCTGGCGATATTGAAAAGATGTATCGGCAGATCCGTGTTGATGAACAAGATACGGATCTTCAGAGAATTCTATGGCGTAACAATCCAAACCAACCTATCCAATGTTACAAATTGTTAACCGTAACTTATGGAACAGCCTGTGCACCATATCTAGCATGTCGAACTCTAAGCCAACTAGCCAGTGATCAAGAAGAACACTACCCAGCAGCAGCTAAACTCATAAAAGAGAATTTCTACGTCGACGACGCGTTCTTTGGGTCATTTACTACAAACTCTACAATCAATCTTAGAGATGAATTGCGATCACTGTTGTTGTCAGCAGGATTTCGAATCCGCAAATGGTCAGCCAATTATCCAGAGTTGCTGGATAGGTTACCAGAGGAAGACAAAGAAATTAAGAATACCTCAAAAGTTGTAGGCAACACAACAATCAGCACTCTTGGTTTATCATGGTGTCCAACTAGAGATACATTTTCCGTTCAGGTATCCAACCAAACGATCAGTACTGTCGGACATCAGTAAGTTGTACGATCCACTAGGGTGGTTATCTCCTGTAAAAATAACCGTAAAAATCTTCATGCAACAACTTTGGTTATCAAAAATCAGTTGGGATGATAGATTACCTCCTCATATGGAGTCCAGTTGGTTAGCGCTTCAAACTGATCTCAATTTGCTCCCAACCATCCACGTGGACAGATGGGTAGGACTAACAAATACGCAATTAGGCTTAGAACTACATGGATTTTCAGATGCGTCACAAAACGCATACAGTGCAGTCCTTTACCTCAGAATTATCCATGATTACGACTCAATTCAAACGACCATCTTGGCAGCGAACACTCGAGTCAGCCCGTTAAAAACACTGTCTCTACCTCGTCTTGAATTATGCGGAGCGACATTACTTGCGGAACTAGTCCACAAGCTACAAGCCACACTAAATCTCACCAACAGTCCAGTTTACCTGTGGTGTGATTCCACGGTCGTACTGGCCTGGCTCCGTGACCATCCTGCGAAATGGAAGACATTTATTGCCAACCGTGCTAGTCGCATTCACGAATTAGTGCCAAAAGCCAACTGGCGACACGTTAAGTCTACTGACAACCCCGCGGATTGTGCCTCCCGAGGTCTGTCAACACAACAATTGAAAGATTTTCAGTTATGGTGGAGAGGACCTGATTGGCTGTTACAAAACTCATCACATTGGCCAACATCTACCACATCGGAGTCCAAGGAAGTAGTGGATGAAGAACTTCGACGCACGTGGGTGTTTGCTGCTCATACGAAGGAGAATGAACCTGAACTTCTACATCGGTACTCAACTCTAACAAAGCTCTTGCGTATAACTGCATACTGTTACAGATTCTACTTCAATTTGAAACGATCCGGTTGCCAGAGTGGGCCGTTGACTGCATCGGAACTAGCAAAAGCATTAGCAACCTGGATCAAAGTAGTCCAATCTATTGCCTTCCCTGCCGAAACCAATGCCCTTCGTCGAGGAAATGCAATATCAAACAACAGCAAAGTCCTTCCACTGAGTCCGTTCTTACACTGAAAAAACAAGAATAGCAATTTCAATTACATTTAAATAGTTGACATATTTTTAGATGAATTACTTAAAGAATTCGTTGATTTTTCTTCGTCAAATTAGTTGATTCGTCTACTGCAAAGTAGTTGATTTGAATCAATAGTCAAGTAGTTGTTTCTTCTATTTCAAATGATCAAAACTACGAAAGATCTAGTTGATTTTTTTGTCTCTTACAAAAGAACCGCAACAATAGAAAATTTAACCAAACAAGTTGTTGATATGATCTAAACTAAAGAATCACAAAATCGAAAACTAAAATCGTTAAATTATCTATTTAGACTGAAACTAATAAATCAACGACTTAAATTTTTGAATCTGCTACTTCGCAATCTAGAACATTCTGCTGAAGTGACGAAAAGAGAGAAAAGAACGACTTAAATCGTTGAATTTGCTATTCATGCAAGCGTCTGTCTGGATGTGCTGGGAAAATTGTAGTTCGTCTTGATAATCACGCGCAATAATAAGTCGAGCTGAGCGGGTGCAGTGAAAGTGTAGTGAAAAATTTAAAATATATCGGAACAGATAGCATTAGGTAACCAATTTTCTGCGGATTTTAATGGAATTTTGTAGGGACACGTGTTTTGGTGCAAAAGTGAAGAATAAGCAAATAGTTTTGGAAATATTTACGTTCAAAGTTGAAAACATTAAATGTCATCCGATGTCTTTTTTCGACATTTCCGGCAAAATGTATTCTAAAACCCGTTTTAGTTGCGTACAGTTACAGAACTGTTGCGCAGGTTTTAACTGCGATGTGCCTCTAGCTAGCTTACACCAGATATGTGTCAAATTGTCAATTGCGTGCAAGAAAAAGTATTTGCATTTATTCTACAAAATGCTATTAAAATTCGCAGAAAATTGGTAAAAGCTATTTAAGCCAATATATCACTTATTATAAATTATAAATTGAGTTGTCATTTTTAAAATGCAGGTTGATGAAGGTTGTTTTCAATTCTGTGTTATCGTGTATGAAAGTGATAATTTTAATAAGTTTCAGGTGAACCTGCAGATGTTTTCCCGGAAATAATTATCGATGAAGTGGAACCATCTATATCTTTACTTAACATTTGGGGATTGGGCGAATTAAAACCGTTTTTCATAAGTGCGTGTTTTGTAATTTACCACTTTGATAACTGTGAAAAGTTGAATTATAATTTTTCTAGACAAAGGGATCGATTTGGAAGTCTTAAAATCGATAACAGCAGATGACATCAATCACCTAATTCCAGTAGAGCACTTTGGTTTACGAGTCAAATTCCGAACAAAATTATTTGAATGGCGACAATTAAATGTGAGTTTAAAGTTTTATCATTTAAACATATTTTTTTGTCCTACTCAATAGAAAATTTTTGAATAATATCGGCGCTCGAATGCAGAAGTAATTTCTGTCACTTTGGACTAATTTTTCAGAAGAGCTTTTTAAACATTTTTTTTTTATTTTGCATAAAGGATTTGTACAAATAAAATAGTGTATCAATTTTCACAAATTTACAACTATGACATAATTTGTCAATAATGTTCTTTTTAATAGAATTATCCTTCAAATTTTTAAGTTTAAATTTTTTAATTTGGTACATAAATCACACTGATCTTTTTTGGTTACACGAAAGGCCAAACAGTTGAATTCTGTGTTGAAGACTTGACGATAAATGCACAATTTAACATATTCTGTGACTTCATTTGCTAAACAATATTCTTTATATAAACTATAAAGTTTTGTAAGATTTAAGGATAAGGGAAATAAAAATGCCAACGGGCCAGCCTAGTAGACGTTTTGATTAAATCCGTTTTTCTTGTTCATCAAATATACTCTTCAATATTCGATTTTTTCTTGTACTTTTTCAGGAACTTGCAATTGAATGCTCAACAAAAACAATTACACCGACAGTTCAAAGTGCTTTTGAAAGTCCATCATCAACTATTTTGAAATGGCTAACCGATAACGAAAACAATTGTACATCCGTAGCTAGAACTCACAATCTTGTATGTATTCTGGAAGTTTGAGAACTTCATATCATATCATTGCTTACTAACTTTTTATTTGTAGGAACTGAAAACACTGCTAAGTGAGCAAATTCTGGGAAAAAAAATTCTTCATGACTACAACGAAAACAATGAGCATTTAACAAAATCCAATCGGCAGGAATTGGTCAAAATCATCGTGGATTTTTGGATTAACTCTGGCATACTTGTTCGTGAGGAACATTATGACAATGCTACGCGTCAAATTATAACTCTTTTCCCAAGTGAAGAAGAGGTTGCTTACTTTTGAAAAAGTTTCTCACAAAAAAACATTAATTTTTAAATCAAATTCTAGGAAATTTATCGAGGCAGCAAGTCAAAAAGGGGAAAATTAGCAGAAAAATATTACGCTTCCTGTAAAAAATATAGAGAAAAGGGTTTAATAAAAAGTCGATACAATTTGAAGAGGAAGCTCCCAGATGTAAAGGACACAACAGATGCAGTAAGTCACATCAGTTCTTCGGCTACATCAGTAACAGGTGAAAATAATATTAAATCACCTTATCCAATTTAATGCTATTACCTTAAACAGATTCTAGCGAGCACGATGTGCCTCAAATGCAGAAAATAAAAACATGGCTGAAAAATAATTTTTCTCCACAAACGTTGGTAGAAATTAAGTGGAAAAGTACTTTCCATTTAAGAAGAGAGGACGTTCTGGATCTTTCAGTAAACATCTATAATGAGTGGCCCATATTAAAACAAAGAATAGGTTCATCACTGGTAAGTATCGCTGCATTTAAACCTTATTCTGACAAAGGTTTTCAATAATTCAAACTAATTGAAAATTTTAGATCGAACTGGACTTTGATTATTTATATCCAGGAAAACGTGTTCTCATTTTTGAAAAGTGGGAAAAGTTCACCACTGATATTGAAAAAATTTTCAGACGAGAAACGAAAGATCCAAAAGGCAAAGCTCTTTTAGGCAAGCTAAATGAAAATTGTACAGAAGGTGAGATACATATTGAAAAAACTTAATTTTTTAAATATTGTAGTATATTGTATGTGTTTTTTCTTTCCAGATTACAAAAATTATATTCTATTATCGTTGCTGCATACATTTCTCATTCCACAAATCAAAAAGCTTAAGCCTGTGAAAAAAAAGAACCAATATTGGAAGCCAACAATTTGCGAGGCTCAAGAATCGTTTTGTACAATTGTCTCGGTAAGTCGGCTTAGTATAACTTATTATTTTCACATGTAACTATACTGAATTTTCAATATTGTCAGGATTCTACCCAAATATCCGGAATTTGCAAAAAACGGAAGGAATTATGCCAACAGAGAGCAACGAAACTACAACCATTTATGATCGTCGTTGGAAAAGACGTTAATTTAACTGAATTCTACACTTACTTCAACGACACTTTATATGATGCAACGAGCTTTCTAAAAGCGTTGTCGGTCACATTCCAGTTACATCAGGTGATGAATGTTGATTATTGTACTGAATGTCTACAAGTTTGGATTTTCATTGAAAGTTTTTTTTATGAACTCCCACCATCAAGTGATCGGTCTAAAGATCTCAAAGCATTACTTAAAGAACTTAATAATTAATTTTGCAGAATGCATTCATGTTTTCTTTGTAAGAGTAAATTTCAAAGTGCCAACGTGTACATCGGCCACTTGAAATTATATCATCATTTAGGCAGTACATCCATTTTCACTTGTTCGCATTGCTCACACAAATTTCAATCTATTTATTCCTACAAACGGCATATAATACGTTCTCATGATTCTAATAGCAATCGTGATCGTATTGAAGAAGTTGAGTTAGAAACGGTAAATGAGAAAAATGTTAACCATACAGTAACTGAAAGCAATAATAATATAAATTCGAAAAACTTAAGTCCAACACATCTGTCTATAAACATTATTCAGGAAGCAAGATTAATTAATTCACAAAGTCGAGCTGAGAACAATATAAATTCACAAAATTCTTATGATTTTGACAAAGATGTCAATAATGATGAATTCAGTATGGAAAATGAAATTTGCAATTTCCTTTTAAAATTGTATTCAAAACCCAGTGTTAATAGAAAATTAATTACTGAATTATTTAATCATTAATGACATGAAGGATATGATAATTTTTCCCCTGTTAAACATCAATTAAATCAAATTAAAAATTTTTTTTCTAATATTGATACCGAATACAAGTTTAAACAAATATTGATAGAAAAAGACTTGTTTACAGAACCAACGGAATTCGTAATTGATGATTCTCTACATGTAGAACGAGTGAATAACTCACTTACGAAGGGAGTTTTGATGCCAATTAAACAAAATATATCACGCTATTTCCAGATACCAGGAGTATTAGAAAAAATGTTATGTCTTTTAAATAAATTAGAACAAGATAAAGATTTAAAAAACATAGTTCAAGGTTCTGTCTGGCAATCTAAAAAGCAAAGTTTTGAAGGAAAATTTATCGTTCCTTATATTTTATATCAGGACGATTTAGAAATTAATAATCCTTTAGGTTCAAAAAGCGGCGTTCAAAAACTTTCTGTATTTTACATCAGTTTTCCTTTGTTAGAATGTTCAGAACTCTCAAAATTAGATAATATATTCACTTGTCTTTTAACAAAATCCTCATCACTACGATTTGGTTCATCCGCTAATTATCGATTTCTTTGCGATGAACTGAAATCACTAGAAACGGACGGAATTCTGCTTAAACTAAATGATGAAGAAATTACGTTGAGGTTGGTTTTAGCGACTATAACAGGTGATAACTTAGGACTAAATACAATTCTTGGTTTTTCTCGTTCATTTTCAGCAAATAGTTTTTGTCGTATTTGCAAAAATTCAAAAAAGCAGTCAAAAAACCAAATTTCAATTAACGAAAACTTACTTAGAACAGAGGAAAATTACGTTGAAGATATTTTGAAGGATAATGTAGCTGCAACAGGGGTTAAGGAAGTCTGTTTTTACCAATATCGATTCTTTTAAAATTACAGAATGTGTTACAGTAGATATAATGCATGATTTATTTGAAGGAATTTGCAATATTGAATTAAGTCTTATTCTCGATAACTTTATTTCTGAAAAATCATATTTTACAATCACTACTTTAAATTGCAGAAAAAATAATTTTGATTACGATGAATCAGATAAACGGAACAAATCTCAACCAATTACATTAGACCACATAAAATCTAAAAAGTTCAAAATGTCAGCGAGTGAAATGCGCTGTTTCGTCCATTATCTACCATTAATGATTGGGGATTTAATTTCTAAGGATGATAAGATCTGGAAATTATTTTTGTTATTGCAAGATTTAATAGACATGTGCCTTTCTCCTGTTTTTGATAATGAAAAATTAATGAAATTAGATTTAATTATTAAAAAACATCATAGTATGTTTTTGAAAATCTTCAAAACACATTTACGCCCAAAACATCATTTTATTCTACACTATCCCCATGTTATTCGAAGATTAGGGCCGGTGAAATTTTTGTGGACAATGCGCTTCGAAGCTAAACATAAACAATTGAAATCGTACTGCAATAGTATTACATCTCGTAAAAATGTTTCTTTAAGTATTGCTATCAAATTGCAATATAACTTTGCGTCTTCATTACAAGAAAAAAAACAGGCTAGTGTGAAAAACCAATTACAGCATTCACATTTTGTAAATTTATTAGATAAAAGTATTGAGAATTCTTCTGAATTAAAAGATTTGGGTAAATTGTGTTCATTAAATAATTTAACTATCAAAAACACTGTATACAAAATCGGACACATTATTTTTTTAGATGAGAATCAAAATATCAAATTTATTATCATTAAATATATTATACAGGGTGTTTCAGACCACCCGTCCACCCCTAAAATCTCTCGTAATTGGCATCCGATTGGAAAACAAAAAAATACGTGTCAAATATTCTTTGAAAACCTATCTGATGACACCAAACTTGACCCCCCGCCCCTCCCCCATTGGGTGGGGCGGGGGTTAACTTTAAAAAGTTAAATGAGAACCCCTATTTTTTATAGCAAATTTGAATTCCTTGCATCAAAATAAGAAACTTTTGTTTGAAACATTTTTTTATTTTCATTGATTATCGTAGAAAAATTTTGAAATAAAGATTCGTTGCTCATTTCGGCGATTCGGGATTCCCCCTGCCAAAAAAGCATTTTTCTCGATTGTTCTACTTTCTAATAGTCCAAATTCAACAATATTCCATTTATTTTATTCAGGAGATTTTTCTCTATAATTTGGTACCTGACATGTGTTTTTTGAGTCATATTGAAGATCTTGAGAGTTAGCGAAAATCGACTTTTGAGGCTTAAGGACGGACTTGAGCGCGGGTCACTATTATTCCAAAACTACCCAACCAATTTAGTGAAAGTTCATCTTATTTATTCTTTAGGATGTCTATTTTGTTGTAACGAGAAATTTGATATTTTAGAAATATTTTACGTTTTTGGCAGCGATTTTAAATATGTAGACTTCTAACACCACACCGTTAGCAGGCATACCCAAAATAAAATCAAATGTCAATTGTCAGTAGGCATGAACAAAATACATGGAAATGCATGGACTTTTCCGATTTGGTTTCGAATTAATCGTATAAAAGAGAGGTTTATTAGTTTCAATCTAACGATAAAAAACATAGTCGAATTTTTGCTCCTATTGAAATAGTTTATTTTGAAAATAAATGTAAGTAATTACAAGCAACAATTAAACTTTCTTCATAATGAATTTGTAATTTTATTTTTGCTTGAATTTTTTTTATTTCAAAATTTCTCTACGATAATCAATGAAAATAAAAAAAATGTTTCAAACAAAAGTTTCTTATTTTGATGTAAGGAATTCAAATCTGCAATAAAAAATAGGGGTTCTCATTTAACTTTTTAAAGTTAACCCCCGCCCCACCCACCGGGGGAGGGGCGGTGGGTCAAGTTTGTTATCATCGGATAGGTTTTCAAAGAATATTTGACACGTATTTTTTTATTTTCCAATCGGATGCCAATTTCGAGAGATTTTAGGGGTGGACGGGTGGTCTGAAACACCCTGTATACGAAAATAAAAACTTTTATGTTATTGGTCATGAAATACAACCAAAAAAATTTGACAAGCAACATAATTCTTTTATTGTCGATAGAATTAAAACATGTTCTTTAACTTGTGTAGAAGTTGGAAACATTCGACATCCTCCAATTAAGCAACTCGTTTGTAACAATACTTCTTATTTGAGATTGAAGCCTGCATTTTCAGGATGAATAATGTTTTCAATTGGGAAGTTTTCTGAAATTTTTCTAATGTGAATTGAATTATGTACCTACAATACATAAAAATGTTTTATACCAAAATAAAACTATAAAAATAAAAATATTATCTTGTTTTTGACTCACCACAATAATTTTAAATCAACAAATTAACTAATAACTAGTTGTTTTTTCGACAGTTATGGAATTACTTTAAAATCGAAATCACAACTAATAAAGTAGTTGTTTCATCTATTTTAAATATAAAAATTTAAATCGAAAAATTAACTAAAAGAGTAGTTGTTTGGTCTAATATTAAAAAGATAATATCAAATCAACTAGAAAAGTAGTTGTTTCGTCTAATGCTATGACGATAACTCTAAGTCGTGAAATCAACTACTTAATATAAATGATATCAACTAATTAAATTAGTTGGCTGAAAATCAACAACGATTTTTAGTTGAAAAAACTACTTTTTTCGTAGAATGTTCTAAAGATTTCGTTCAGTGTGTTAACATCATTGGAGCTATAGAAACCTATATAATCTCGAAAAACCGATGTGTTTCGAGTTTGTGACCTTTGACCTTAAATAACTTACCACGCAGACATAAGATTTTATGAGGTACTTTTGACAAAGAATATCTAAACTAAGTTGATAGTATAAATGATAAACCTGAATCACGAAGTAATCACCAGGTATCCTTTCCTAATACCTCCACTTTCTCTCCAACACAAATTCCAAGCCCGGCTGACGGTAATACTTCTTTTTCCCATAACATTATTCACAAAAGTCCTTTATCAGATTCGGAACATGAGGAATGGGATTCCCCTGGTAATAATAATCCCATATTAGAAAATAATTTTAGAGATTAGGCTCTTAAATACCAAGTAACACATGTGGCCATTACTGCTTTGTTAAGCATTTTAAGGACACACAACTGTTTTGACTTGCCATCAGATGCCAGAACCTTACTTAAGACTCCAGTTACTGTAGTTGAACCAGGACAGTATTCTCACATCGGTATAGAAAAAAGCTTGAAAAAATTATGGGAATATGTTACTGAGTCTGTCAATGAAGTTATTTTATTAATTAATATTGATGGCGTACCTTTGTTCAAAAGCAGCTCAACTGAGTTCTGGCCAATTTTAGGCTTAGTCTGTAATATTCCCTCAATTAAATCAATGGTTTTCCTATTGGTGTTTATTGTGGCACAAAAAAACCTAGTAGTTGCACCGTATTCTTGCAGGAATTTGTAACTGAGGCAATCTATTTGCTCAATGGCGGTTTGAATATTATGGGAAAAGAAATCAAAGTTTCAATTAAAGGTTTTGTCTGTGATGCTCCAGCAAAAGCTTTCCTCTTAGGAATTAAAGGGCACACTGGCTATTTTTCTTGCACTAAATGCAAACAAGCTGGAATTTATTATACCCTAGATGTAAGGTATATTAGTTTTGAGCGAACGTTTGCAACGCCAAGAATAATCGTCACAGAAGAGAAAGAACTATATATTCATGATTGGGAAGTGAAAAGAAACCGTTTTATGCATGTCCGTCTGTCTATCTGTTTGTCTGTGTGTCTGTCTGTCTGTCTGTCCAGACGATAACTCAAGAACGCTTGTAATAATATTTGATTAAAGCCGGAGGTACACGATACGGAAAACGTCGTATTTATAAGCGATACGCCGTATTTCATATCGTGTGACTCGACGATAAGCAATATGGTGTATCGCTTATAAATATCCCAAAAATTTCGGAATATTTTCGGCACATCCAAGCAATTTGCGGGGTACAAATTTCCCGAGTCACACCATACAAAACTTTATGAACACAGTTTTGAGATTACTGCTCTTACGGGCGGCACGGCGTCGCGGTAATCTGTGAATTGCAAAATACAGGTTGCAAACTCATTTTTGCTTATCGTGTGACTCGGTGTGTCAAAAGTGACATCCACAAAGATATTTCCTTATAAATATGACGTTTTCCGTATCGTGTACCTCCGGCTTAATATTGCAAGGTCAAGTTCGAAAATCAGCAAAATCTTTCTTAGTGTTGCCATATAAGCCTGAGTCGTTTTTATACAAAACTGTTGATTTTGTAAACTGAATGTTCACATTTTGAATTCGTTCGTTAAATATTGTTATAAATACGGATTATAATTAATTATTTGTCAGAATTTTTTTTTGCATAGTCTTTGTTTACACGATATTAAAATTATAGAAATGGAAGAAAACGTCGGCAGTTTTAAGATGGTAAACGTAATGGGATTTACATGGCATTTTATGATATAGAATGAATGAATTAATTGGGATCTTTCCGCAGGGGTAAATTGTTTTTTATATTTTTTGGGGTTGTGGGGTGGGGGTGGAACCATCTCCTTTGGAGTTGTCCAATTTGGGGCGTGTGTGATCTCAAATTAAAGCTCATTTTGACAATGAGTACTATTAAATTGAGCAGTCGCGGACAACTAGTCTTAGTGACATAAGAAAATGCATGTCTAGATTTTTACATAGAACTAGCAGGTCTACCCGGTTACACTCGGGCGGTGAAATTTATAATATAATGTGCATCATATTACATTAAAATTTATAACTACTCCCAAACGCGACCTACAATACATACAACCGTTTCCGGTAGATCGGGCTCCAATAATAGTTGGTTAGTTTTTTTTTTTCAGTGAAGGGTGCTTTTGAGGGGTTGAATTAGGACGGAGCCATGGAGGGTAGTAGTTCTCATTGTGCTTTTTTTTAACCAAAACGACAAATACAAATTTTTTTGAATTTTAGTACTTCAAAGATGGTGAATTTCCATAAGAAATTTCATCCTCTATTTTACCCCCTTAAGGGTGGAATTTCAAAAACCGGTTTTTTAGTCAGCACCTATGAGATAAGTTGAAGTATATACAAAATTTTGTGGAAATCGGTTTAGTGGTTCCGGAGAAACCGTTTTCACCCCTTTTCACCCCCTTAAAAGTTGACTTTAAAAAAACTGCTTCTCAGTGATAACTTATGAGGCAAGTTGACGAAGTATTTCAAATTTCATGAAAATCGGTTTAGTGGTTCCAGAGAAACAGTTTTCACCCCTCTTCACCCCCTTAAGGATGGAATTTCAAAAAAACGTTTCATAGTGATCACTTACATTACGAAACAAAGTTACTGTCAAAATTTCAAGTCTCTACCTATTATAGTTTAGGCTCTACGTTGATTCTCCGTCAGTCAGTCAGGACAAATGCCACATTATAGCTTTTTCTTTTTGCTTAGCGCCTAAGCGTCGTAGCGTGATGTTAAATAGCCTATAACCTTCCTCAAGAATTGGGCTATCAAATGCAAAAAGAATTATTCAAATCTGACTGGTAGTTCCAGAGATTAGCGCGTTCAAGTAAAAACAAAGAAACAATTGTTAGATACCGACTGCAGCGACATCTACCGGGCTGATTTGTGAATCTAAGCCATCCAGGGCGCCACCCAAACGCATACAAATAAATTCATTCAAATCGGTTCCGCTGTTTATGAGGAGTTCCGTGACATACACACGTACAGTAGATTTATATATACTAGTAGTCGCCCCGCGGTCGAAATTCGACCGTGTTGGTTAAACTATTTTGATATGATATTATATAAAAGTACCAAGATTAAATCAAATCGTCCATAATCCCATCTAACTTACAGCTAGAGCCTAGATTCATAGCCCTCTAAATCTTTGTGTCGAACTTTGCGAGATTGATGGTCCACTTAACTTTTATTAGTATTATATTATATGGTATTAAGGTTGGATTTTTAAATAAAATTATTTCACCTTCCAAATCCAATAAAAATTCATTAATATTAATAATTAATTAATATTAATAATTAATTAAAATTATACCTCCTCCTCCCCCCCCCCCCCCCCACCAAATTTTGTCAGTTTACGTTTTGAAATATGTATATTTCGAAAAACGAATCAAAAAAAATCCGTCCGTCCGCCGTCCAGGCTTTTTCTAGGAAACTACTGGAGATAAATTAATTAAATTTGGTTCAAAAATCAAGTGACATCTGACAACGGTCAGCTCGGTGGTCCGATCGACGTATTTTGAGGGGGGGGGGGGGGGGGGGGGGGGGGGAATTGAGGAACCAAATATTGAAAAAATCGTATTTCCGAAACAGTTCAAGCTTTCTTCATAAGACTAAATCTAATATTACTCAATACAACACATTTTATTGCATGAATTTATGTCAATTGGTTTTTGAGTAATAGAATTTTGAAATTTTTAATCTCCATAAAATATTCCATTTCTCGGTGGATTAAAAAACGTGAAATCATTTCACATGATCACTACTGCCATCTAGCCGTGATTTGAAAAATGTCACATTATTTGTAAATAATAAACCGTTGTGTAAAATTTGTAGAGTTTTGTTTTTTGTACCTGTACAAATTCTAAAACATGATGCAAAGTGGACAAATTTTTTGGTAATATTGCCTATATAAAAATGGTATCTTTACAACAATTATAATATAATTCCATTTTGTTTGATATTTGTTAAAAATCAGAAATTTAATAAAAATTATAAAATGGTAATAAAAAAATCTATCCCATTTGATAGCATGAGAAGATTAAATTGATATGCAAACTTCTTTAGGCGCGTTGGGCGCTTTTTTGATGAGTATAAAATTTGAGTTCGCCTCACGGACATGCTAATGTTAACAATATATCTGTAGCATCAAGTGGCATTATGAAAATACTAAGGAAGGCCAATTTTATTAATGATAATAGTCATTTTGCATGACGATTAGTATTACGAAAACATTTTTTCCCACGTTCTTGAATCTTGTCGGCGATTATAATTTTTAAAAAAAATTTAGGGTAGTAAACCTGAATGGATTTACATTGGGTTTTTTCCGGTGGGTTAAAAATGTTCAACGTTTTCTGGGGTTATGAGGTGGTGGTGGTAACCATCCCCTTTGGAATTGTCCAATTCGGGCCGTGTGTGATATCAAATTAAAGCTCTTGCTGAATACTATTAAGAGGCATATTTTTTTCCATCTATAAGAATTGTTAAAATGACTGTTTTTCGAATTTTTCTTCAGCAGGAGGTGGTGTAGGTTGGTTTGGGGGCTGATTCTTCTTTTAAACCCTTTAGCATAGTTTTTTTACATATTTCATGGGAACATTTCAATTTTCTATGTTTAACCATTATTTGGGTTTTTATGTGAAATAAATTTGTTCAGTTTTTTCATGTAAATTTTTTTTCATGGAGGCACTTAAATTAATTTCCAATAATCTTCTATAAACTACTTATCGCAGAGAAAAAGTAATTACACCAAAATGTTCGAAAGAGATCGTTGATGCGAATTAATATGCATATGTCAGATAGATTATGTACCATTATATGAGTTTTTAGCGAAAATGTGATGATTATCTAATTAACATTGAGTGTCGCCCTCAATGACTGAGGCAGCCGTCAATAATTGCCTGAATTTTTCTTCGTTTCTCTATTTTCTTCACATGTATTTTATATGGTGACAAACACTTTACGTTATTTTACCTGATTTAACAGTTAAAATAACACAAAAAAGTTTCGGTGCACTCCTCCTTATAACTTATAAGTACCTTTTGTAAATAAAAAAATTATGAAAATCGGTTCATAAACAGAAGAGGAAATGGTACTGAACACTTTTCCCTAGGCCTATTTATATATAAGATTCGAATGAAAAAATTGTGTTGTAAAGTATCTTACAGCAGAAAAAAAAATATGCCATTTAAGAGTAGTATAATCAGGAGCTTTAATTTGATATAACACACGGCCCAAATTGGACAACCACAACGGGTATTGTTACCACCCTCACCACCAAAACCCCCAAAAATGTAAAAAAATTTTACCGCATCGGAAATATCCCCATTCACTGATTCTTAATTAAAAAACCCCATGTCAATCCATCTACGTTTACTACCCTAAAATTGCAGTGTATTTTGTTGTTGCAAAAATTATGTATGAGAGAATTCACGTATATTTCTATATCATTTTTACCTGCGTTAATGGAATCGCATAAAAGAAATATTTATATTCTGCAAATCTGCACGAAAATACCTTTCTAACGGTATGCGTGAATTTCTCCTACGACGCTCACACGCTGAGAAAAGCGTACGACAATTTTTGTGCTTGCCTATTAATATATAGATAAAGAAGATGAGTATATTTTCTACGTCTAGGGTATCACGTAATTGGTGTGACCAATTGCTTCCTTACTAGTTTACAAAATCGCATGACATTTCCTGAATGTGATGCGACACCTCGAACTCATGAAGAATTTCTAGAGCTGCATGATGAAGATTTTCATAATTCTAGAACTTCGTTAGTGGATATCCCTGGTATACATTTTATTAAAAGCTTTTACCCTTGGATTACATGCACCTAGTTTGCTTAGGAGTTATGCTAACTCTTATTAATTTATGGATGTTTGGACCAGTTCCTTTGAAGCTGACAGGACAAATTTTAAATTCAATCAGCAATGATCTTGTTTCATTTGCCGAACATATCCCTTCAGAATTTAACAGGAAACCTCGTTCTTTGGATGATGTAAAAAGATGGAAGGCAATTGAATTTCATCAATTTCTATTGTACGCAGGAACAGTCGTACTTTTTAGATTAAAGTCCGAATATTTATTATATTATAATAACTTTCTGAGCCTTACTATTTCAATGACCATACTATTAAGTCCTGAACATTCCTTTGAGTATGATTATGCTAAGAATATGCTAAAACACTTTCTCAAAACTTTCATTGGTTTATATGGGTCACAATATGCAACACATAATTTACATGGGTTCACTCATCTTAGTGATGATGTATTTGAATATGGTGCACTGGATTCTTGTTCCGCCTTTCCTTTTGAAAACTTTTTACATGTTTTCCCTAAAAGTATCAGAAAAGGCGATAAACCCCTTCAACAAATTATAAAAAGGTTCGGGGAAATATTTAATGCAAACTTTTTGGCCAAAAGTGCTTCACGTTGTGGTTCCACTTTCCCACATTTTTTAAAACCTCATTCATCAGGTTTAATTCTGCCAGGCTGTAATGAATTTCAACAGTACCGATCAGTTGAATTTTCTACGTTTGAACTTTGAGATAACTACGACACATCCAAATTCATGTTGCCTTTTAAAAGACGGGAGTTTAGTTGTAGTGCGTAACATTATATATTCTACAAATATACAAAATATGGTTATACTTTGTCAAGAATTTTCAATAAAAGAAAATATCTTTAATGCACCCTTCGTCCCTTCATAGATAGTTCCTGTATAGATATTCATATTGTAAAACACTTATTAAGCTTATGTGAAAGACCAGTTACAGACATTAAAAGTAAAGTTGTGTTACTTCCTTTCCAAAATTGTCATGTGACGATCAAAATGATTCATTCATAATACTTCCATAATTTTTTATTTTACTCCCTTTATCTTACCTATCCTACATATTTTTCTTATTCTTTTTTCTTAAGCCGGAGGTACACGATTCAGAAAATGTCGTATTTATAAGAAAATATATATTTCTGACCGCCAGTCACACGATAAGCAAATGTCCACTTTTCATTTGCGGCCGGAATATTTATAAGGTTTGGTATCTCTGAGTCACACGATACTCGATTTTTCCGATTTTTTGACAGGACTGCGACTTTGTGTCAATTTGTCAATTGTGCTTGTGTCAATTTGTGTTAATTTGAAAATTATTCTTAAAAAATGGAAATTAGTCCCGAACAAGGTGTACTATTGAGTGCAGCATATTTATTGATACGTTATGCAAACAGAAGGAGAAACCAAGAGATCAAAAAACAAAGACGATGGTGGATGATCAATAGTCTACTCGAACGAGAGAGGTAAATATTTAGATAATAATGGGTAGTGGAAAAGAACGTAATAATATTACTTCACAGATCCAGCGCCACAAACTTAAGAACAACTTCTTCAAGCCAGCCGTCTGGACGGTTTGAAAATTTTTGCAGGTTATCGATGACCGACTTTGAGATTATTTTGTGCTATAACATTATTCACAAAAGTCCTTTATCAGATTCGGAACATGAGGAATGGGATTCCCCTGGTAATAATAATCCCATATTAGAAAATAATTTTAGAGATTAGGCTCTTAAATACCAAGTAACACATGTGGCCATTACTGCTTTGTTAAGCATTTTAAGGACACACAACTGTTTTGACTTGCCATCAGATGCCAGAACCTTACTTAAGACTCCAGTTACTGTAGTTGAACCAGGACAGTATTCTCACATCGGTATAGAAAAAAGCTTGATAAAATTATGGGAATATGTTACTGAGTCTGTCAATGAAGTTATTTTATTAATTAATATTGATGGCGTACCTTTGTTCAAAAGCAGCTCAACTGAGTTCTGGCCAATTTTAGGCTTAGTCTGTAATATTCCCTCAATTAAATCAATGGTTTTCCTATTGGTGTTTATTGTGGCACAAAAAAACCTAGTAGTTGCACCGTATTCTTGCAGGAATTTGTAACTGAGGCAATCTATTTGCTCAATGGCGGTTTGAATATTATGGGAAAAGAAATCAAAGTTTCAATTAAAGGTTTTGTCTGTGATGCTCCAGCAAAAGCTTTCCTCTTAGGAATTAAAGGGCACACTGGCTATTTTTCTTGCACTAAATGCAAACAAGCTGGAATTTATTATACCCTAGATGTAAGGTATATTAGTTTTGAGCGAACGTTTGCAACGCCAAGAATAATCGTCACAGAAGAGAAAGAACTATATATTCATGATTGGGAAGTGAAAAGAAACCGTTTTATGCATGTCCGTCTGTCTATCTGTTTGTCTGTGTGTCTGTCTGTCTGTCTGTCCAGACGATAACTCAAGAACGCTTGTAATAATATTTGATTAAAGCCGGAGGTACACGATACGGAAAACGTCGTATGAAAACCTTTGTTAAAAAGCACATAGCAGCTATAGAGGATCAACTCAAATTGGCGGCATCTCGTCACGACATTCAATATGTTCCTCGGCTTAAAGATTTACAGTCGGAAGAAATAGCGGAATGTACTACTGTACAAGAGGAGATTGCTGGACAATCATATAATACATCCTGCCCTGATTGCAGTGTCGGCAATATACCTGGTGAAGCACACCGCTGCTATATTTGCAAAACCCCAGTTCATATAATGTATGACACATGCTCTCTTCCATTAGGAAGTTCAGAGGAAGAATTCGGCGAAAAAAGAATTTGCATAAACTGTAACAAAACCTATGTCAACAAAGAGGATTTTAGCAGGGAAAACTGGAGAGGACTTGGAGTGACCCCAAAAAAGAAAGCACCACTAAAAAAAGACAGACCTCGTCCGGCAAACTGATCTGCAACATTTAAATCTATCGGATAAAAAATCTAAGACTATAGGGCTTTTAAAGAATGGCAATAGGCCTGAGGAATTAAAACCAATAAAAACTACAAAGAAGGGTATTGAAGATTACAAAATAGCCCTTACAAATACTTGTGCTTTCAACAGTTTGGTTCAAATTCTTGATTGGTCTTGCAATGATAGCTCCGAATTTCAAAATTTCTGTAAGAGTAAGGCTAATTTTGAAATCAACGGTAAAATGAACGTACTTGAATTTTCACTGGACTTATCAAACAAAGGAATTTCAAATAAGGCTTACCGTCGAAGACTAGAAATATTATTAGATGCTTTTGGTCCTGCAGATAAATACAGTATTTTGATTACATCTAGTTTAAAATAAAAACTTGGGGTGGTGATGATACAAAATGCAAACACACACACTTCTAATATAATTTTACCGATAACTTAAATTTAAAATTATCAATTGGAAATATTATGAACAGTTAGTGATTGTTTTTACTTATCATTGAAACGAAACATATACAAAATATTAAATTTTATATAACTATATGCAGATGCACCCCTTCGGCTAATTATGAGACGCATAATAGTGAAGCATTTCACGAAGGCGGCGAAATTTTTTGGATAAACTTAGGGGGTTAATATAATATATTATTCATTGTGGAAATATTTTGATTCCACGCTACTAGGTCTAAGGCGTTATGGAGTGACACATAAGGCATTAATTCAATATGTGCTAGAGCGAGAAAGAAATAGGCTTACACGTTTATAGCGCTTCCTTTTTTATACTCTAAGATGCACCCCAAGTTTTTATTTTAAACTAGATGTAACCAAAATACTGTGGTATAAGTAGAAAGTTTATTTATTAGTTTTTAGTGCTTTTTAAAATAAAGCATTGTTATTTAATTTTTTTAATTTATTATTTTTTTATTTTCTTAGTTTTTAGTGCTTTTTAAAATAAAATTTTGTAATCTAATTTTTTAAGTAAAATTTTATTTCTGATTCGTTCGGTGGACCTTACCTTTTAACGTGTGAGCCGAGAGCACGGTGTTATCAATAAATATATACTTATATGCGCAATGCGCATACATTGTCCAGGTGTTTGCCACAAAACATATCCAACTGAATATATTCATATAGTATTTATTTATTATTATAATATAAATAATATGTTATACAAATATTACATAGATATATATATATAATAATATGCAATTAATGGTGCTTTCAGCTTTAGTAAATGATTATAAAATCATATTAGAAAAGCTCCCACTCCATACTTCTTGCGGTGTTACTCATTTGAGAAATAGAAAACATTTCTTTTAAAAAATATGAAGAATAGTATTACCCTTCCCTCAGCTAAAAAAGAATCATAACAAAAATGTGCATCGACCAAATAGGCGCTTTATCCTAATTCAGAACTCGCCAGCACACAAAAATCTCCCCCTCGTTGAGAGCAAGGAGAAAATATGCGCGTGCGTGTTTCGAAGCAGGAAACTTGTTTTCGGCAATGAACCACCGCTGCTACGCGACATAAAAATGTGCGCAGGCAGTAAGCAGTCTTCTTCTTGGCAAATGTTAATTTTGCCTTGAAATTGACTGAAATGCGTATGCAATTTCAGTAATACTTGATTAACAATTATGCTCTAATTGCAAATGATTTTGGCAATAAACATATTATTTTTTTTTTAAAAACATCTCTTCCTGAAATCTGTGCTAAGCTATGTAAAAAAAATTCATGAAAATTTATGTGGTAGAAATTGGTTAAAAACTGCAATATTTGGTCCGAACAGTGAAACAGAGAAACAGAGAAACCGAAAACGAAGTTAAATAAAACCTTGTAAAAAAATAGTAATATTAAAGCATAAGTAAAGGTACCTGATATATATTTTTTGTTTTTTATTATGTTTTTCATAATGAAACATTATGTATATTCAGGAATAAATCAGAATTTAGACGGCATTTGCATTCAAGCTAAATCGCCTGGAAGAATGTTAATATCTGTTGATTGGTTAGGTTTATTTAGTTTTACGCATCAATTGTATTTTCTGTCTAGGGACCACTGGAGAATATACCGATAAAGATCGAGGTGGGAAACAAAGAGTACAGATTAAGAGGAGCTTTTACATTTTCTGATTGCCATGACAGCGCTTCTAAATAAAAGAAAAGTTTAAAAAACTTTAACCCGACTACGAAAAAATATAATTATAGGAAAAAGTTCCAAAATCTTTAACCCGACTAGGGATAAATAAAATAAACTAAAAAGTAAGAAACAAGTTCGGTGCTGATTGCTATCATCGTCTTATTGAGTAAGACTAGCCTTTTGATATGTTAAGTATATTGCTGTTTATTAAGTTCTATTGAAGTCTGGCAGTTCCACATCAAATAACGTTATACTTCAATTCAAATGCTGTGGTCGTGCGTATTTTTTTATTATATTATTTGTCAACTATGAAATGCAAACATTCTAATTTGATAGAAAAATAAAACTTTTTATGTAGTTAAATATTTATAATTAATTATTATATATATATATATATATATATTTTTTTTTTTTTTTGGTTAAGTACCTTAATTTTTGTAATGTTTTAAGTGGCTTATTTATTACTCTGCCCATACATACATACATCGACTGCTAAAATTATAACCCTTTCTTTTGGCTTGGTCGTAGTCGGGTAAAAATATGCACGACCACGGCATTTGAATTGAAGTATAACGTTATTTGATGTGGAACTGCCAGACTTCAATAGAACTTAATAAACAGCAATATACTTAACATATCAAAAGGCTAGTCTTACTCAATAAGACGATGATAGCAATCAGCACCGAACTTGTTTCTTACTTTTTAGTTTATTTATTTATCCCTAGTCGGGTTAAAGATTTTGGAACTTTTTCCTATAATTATATTTTTTCGTAGTCGGGTTAAAGTTTTTTAAACTTTTCTTTTATTTTAAACTTTTCCGTTTTAACTCACTCATAATCAACGCACAAACAAATTGACCTAGAACCTTGAAATTTTGCATGGACGTTTCTTTTAGGCTGTAAGTAACCACTAAAAAACGGTTTTTAGAAATTCAACCCTTAAGGGGGTAAAAAGGGGTGAAAAAGGTTTTCCCGGAACAACTGGACCGATTTTCATGAAATTTGGAGTACATCTGCAACTTACCGCATAGCTTATTGCTGAGAAATAGTTTTTGGAATTTCAACCCTAAATGGGGTTAGGGGGGGGGGGGGGGGGGGAGTTATCAAACCGATGGAATCAATAGATAGATATTACAATCCCGCTTACGCTTACCATGGTGTAGAGAAATTTACTTAGTAAAATAGTTTTTCTGTCGCTTGGTATATTTTAATATTACACTATATTTATATTTTTGAACTCAGAATTTTCTTGTCTTTCATTTGACATCTCACTCGATATGATAGCAAAAAATTTTTTTTTTCAGCGCCCCCCTTTTTTCGATGTAATATCCGTTATATTATCATCCGGATGTTACATCCATTCTATTGTCACTTGGACCGTAATTACGAATCGATTGACACCTCATTCATCAAAATCGGCTCAGTAGTTTAGACGCTACGATGGAACATACGTACATACATACATACATAGACTCCTATTTTTATAACCCTTCTTTTTGGCTTTGCCGCAGTCGGGTAAATAGGGCATTATTATTCTATTTGCAGACGGCACAGTGGACGCTGGGAAATTTATGATGATACACTAGTAAAGGTGAAAGGAATCTATTTGACCCTACTATGTTTGCCCTTAACCTTTATATATTTTCTAGTTTTATTTACATAATATTTACATCGTACTTTAATCAATGATATTACTTTTAGTTTATGTAAGAATATTTAAATAAAATTGTATCAAAACCAATATAAGTGTTTATTAACTACCGTATTTTGCATCTAATCACATATGCATTTTGTGACATCATAAATATAATGCATCGTTTTTTCTCTATTACTCTTCTTATCACCAAAACCACCCAACGTTCGAAACTTTATATATATACTAACAGGTCTACCCGGTTACACTCGGGCGGTGAAAATTATAATATCTATAATGTGCATCAATGCATCATATTACATTAAAATTTACAACTACTCCCAAACGCGTCGTACAATATATACAACCGATTAATCGGGCTGCAATAATAGTTCGTTAGTTAGTTTTTTCCAGTTAAGGGTAGTTTTGGGGCGTTGAATTAGATTAGGATAGAGGTTAGCAGTTCTCATTGAGCTTTTTTTTAACCAAAAGGCCAAATACAAATTTTTATGAATGTTTTTACTTCAAAAATGGTGGATTTTGGTTTATTATTTTCAATAATAAACCTATGTAATCGAACACGAAAAAAAAAATTATAACCCCCCCTGAAATTTTGTCAGTTTACGTTTTGAGATATGTAGATTTCAAAAAACGAATAAAAAAAAATCCGTCCGTCCGCCGTCCCCCGTCCCCCGTCAGCCGTCCAGGCTTTTTCTCGGAAACTACTGGAGATAAATTAATTAAATTTGGTTCAAAAATCAAGTGACATCTGACAACGGTCCTAACAGCTCGTGGGTCCGATCGACGTATTTTGAGGGGGGGAAATTGAGGAACCAAATATTGAAAAAATCATATTTCCGAAACCGTTCAAGCTTTTTTCATAAAACTCGGAATATACAATGCCCTAATATTACTCAATAGAACACATTTTATTGTATGAATTTATATCACTTGGTTTTTGAGTAATAGAATTTTGAAATTTTTAATCTCCATAAATTATTCCATTTCTTGGTGGATCAAAAAACGTGAAATCATTTCACATGATCACTACTGCCATCTAGCCGTCACTTGAAAAATGTCACATTTTTTGGAAATAATAAACCGTTGTGTAAAATTTGCAGTGTTTTTATACAAACTCCGTTACCTCGTTAAAGGTGAAATTTCAAAATATCCTGCACTACATCATGTCTACATCACAAAAGCATCCTCTGTGCAAAACTTTAGATTTCCAGGTTCAAGGGCTTAGGCTGGGTGTTAATGAATCAGTCAGTCAATTCGGACTTCTTTCTTTTTTTTAAATATTACAACACAACAAAGTGAATAACAATTTTTCTAGAAAAAAATTGAAAATTTGAGCTTCCAGGTGCAGCCCAACAGTAAATTTTAGTAAGAAAAAAACACTAAAATTGAAATGAAGTACCAATTTAAAAAACTTAAATGCAAACCAACGGTATATTTCCACAACCATTTTCTTTTTTTATTTCGCTCTTGCCTTTTTTTTTATTTCTGTTTTTCTATCGCAAGTAAACTTTGTCAGTACGCAAAACACGATTGATCACGATTTTTGTTTTTTAACTATCTTCTTCCAGTTAGTTCCCATTCAATAAAAAACAAACGATAAATAATGTCTCCGGCCCAACACTTCTCGTGAGTTTGGTTGTGTCACCTAGAATCTTTTAGCGATGTTCTGCTCTGCGACACACGCACACGCTTCTCGATCATTTCCTATGCATATATGCAAAAGAATGCCTTCCGGTGACTTCGCTCTTCGCTGTTTTGCCACTTTGATAAAACCGGAGCAAAAGACGATAGCTAAATTCACAAATTTTTAAGAAAATATTTTATTGGCATATTTTTGTGAAATCAAGTGTCACGATAAGCAAATGTCTACTTTTCTATAGCGGCCGCGAAAATTATAAAATTTTGTGTCTCCGATTCACACGATCTTCGTTTTTAAAAATTTCTAAGGTTGTGACGGAGCTGAGCGCTGAGAATGAGCATTGAGCAGGAGCAGCAACCTATGATATGTGTACACAAAGTTATGTGTCGTGTGACTCGGACAATGTGAAACTCTCCCGATTTCTTTGATTTGCTGAAAATTTTCCGAAATTTTCGGCACATTTATGAGCGATATGCCACATTGAATATTGTCGCGTCACACGATAAAGTTTTCAAAATTACTTATAAATTCGGGCTTTTTGCTATCGTCTGAATCCGGCTTAACACATACTTATGTAGGTCGGTGAAAGCGAATCTACTCAAGATGTACATTGTACATATTCAATTGATACTCAAGATTTTAAAAACGTGGTTATAAAATTGTGGGCACTCGGTTTGGATTCGTTTTTCTTGGGAGCTAAGTAGGACAGTGAATTCTTCTAAGTTACATAACTAAAACGTGTTAGCTATTTTATGCGTCCACGATTTTTCACGCCCCTCTTTATCCCCTTAAAAGTTGAATTTTAAAATCCGCTTTAGGGTGATAACCTGTGAGGCAAGTTGAAGAAGTATTTCAAATTTTGTAAATATCGGTTCAGGAAAAACGGTTTTCAACCCTTTTCACCCCCTTAAGGGTTAAATTTCAAGAAACCGTTTCTTGGTGAGCACCTATGAGGTAAGTTGTATAAGTATTCGGAATTTCATTGAAATCGGTTCAGTGGTTCCAGAGATTCACTGATATATAAGTGAGTACGTGGTATTTGGCTTTTACATATATTGAAGATGAAGATAGAAGATAGCAAGTGTCTACTCGGTGACACCCCGATCGGTCAAAATCATATTATAATGTGCAACAGATTACATTTTGAACTTACAACCTCCCCTGAACGCGATGTAACTGTATTACCATAGAACCGTTTCCCGTACTTCAAGTTACAATAACGGTTGGTTAATTTGTTTTCGGTCAAGGGTAGTTTTTGAGGGTTGAATGAGGGTCGAGGTTGGTAGTTCTCATTGAGTTTTTTTTTAACTTAAAAGGCAAAATACCAATTTTTATGAATTTTTTACTTCAAAAATTGGCGAATTTCCATAAAGAATTTCACCCCCTATTTTATCCCCTTAGGGGTGGAATTTCAAAATCCGGTTCTTAGTGAGCACTTATGAGACAAGTTGAAGAAGTATGCGAAATTTCGTGGAAATCGGTTCAGCGGTTCCGGAGAAACCGTTTTCACCACTTTTCACCCCCTTAAGGGTTGAATTTCAAGAAATCGTTTCTTAGTGAGCACTTATGAGGTAAGTTGTATAAGTATTCCAAATTTCATTCAAATCGGATCAGTGGTTCAGGAGAAACAGTTTTCACCCCTTTTCACCCCCTTAAGGGTTGGATTTCGAAAAATTGCTTCTCAGCTATAATCTGTGAGGCAAGTTGAAGAATTATACAAAATTTCGTGGAAATCGGTTCAAAGGTTCCGGAGAAACCGTTTTCACCCCTTTTCACCCCCTTAGGGGTTGAATTTCAAAAAACCGTTTCTTAGTGAGCACCTATGAGGTAAGTTGTATAAGTATTCGGAATTTCATTGAAATCGGTTCAGTGGTTCCGGAGATTCGCTGATAGTATATGAGTACGTGGTATTTCGCTTTTATATATATAGATAACTAGCCGGTGTCTACCCGGTTTCACCCGGGGCGGTGAAAATCCCGTTAGTCGGGTTACAATAATAGTTGTTTAGTTTTTTCAATGGAGGGTGGTTTTGGGGTGTTGAATTAGGATAGAGGTTGGTAGTTCTCATTGAGCTTTTTTTCTAACCAAAAAGGCGAAATACCACTTTTTATGAAACATGACTTCAGAAATGGCGGATTTTCGACAAAATGTTATCCCCTATTTCACCCCGTGGGGGGTGGAATCTCAAATGATCCTAGTACACGTGTCTTTATTTCTAAAAAGAAAGGCAAGATACAAATTTTAAAGAATTTTTTACTTCAAAAATAGCGGATATCCATATAAACTTTCATCCTCTATTTTACCCCTTTAGGTGTGGAATTTCAAAAAATCCTGATATACGTATTTCTTTATTTCTAATAAAAAGGCCAAATATCAATATTTATGAATTTTTACTGCAAAAATGGCGAGTTTCCACACAAAATTTCATCCCCTATTTTACCCCCTTGGGGGGTGAAATTTCAAAAAATCCTGATATACGTGTTTCTTTATTTCTAACAAAAAGCCAAATAACGATTTTTACGATTTGTTTACTTAAAAAATGGCGCATTTCCATAAAAACTTTCATCCCCTATTTCACCCCCTTAGGGGTTGAATTTCAAAAAACCCTGACACACGTCTTTCTTCATTTCTAACCAAAAGGCCAAATATCAATTTTTATGAATTTTTACTGCAAATATGGTGAATTTCCATACAAACTTCCATCCCCTATTTTACCCCCTTAGGGGTGGAATTTCAAAAAACCGGTTCTTAGTGAGCACCTATGAGATAAGTTGTAGAAGTATACAAAATTTCAGCTTTTTAGGTCCAAGGGTTTGGGCTAAGCGTTGATGAGTGAGTCAGGACTTGTCTTTTTATATATATATATAGATATATATATTATATATAGTATATATTATATATATATTATATATAGTATATATTATATATATATTTACATGCTACCGGTCGTAATTTTGCAGATATTAAAACCAAATTTGATTATGTTATTTCAAGGGCTAATAGCTCGGTTAATTTCGTTAATGAGGAAAATCGTCCCAAGGGGTTGGCCGCGGAAGGGGGTTGAAATTTTGAAAGAATTATATTTCAGCCTCTATGGAGTTTAGAGAGAAACTTTATTAGCATAAATTAGAATACTCTCTCTGAAGTGTAAGATGATACACACGAGTCACGAGCTTTTGGTGATGTGAGTGGGGGTGGGGGTGGAACTGCCAAATTTTTAGAACCACGTCTTGTGGGATATCCTTCAAAAGCTGTAGATGAGTAGTTTATCAGTCAATAAATAGTTTGTCGATTTTGAAAAAAATTATCCCAAAAATTCAATCAAAAACATTTCGAAATCTACATCAGATTGTAGCCCTGCCGAAAGGGATTTTTTAATCTACACCTTAAATTAGACGTAGAGAAGTGTCACATTAATTATATAATACTACAATCTATTTCGTTTCAGCCTCCGGTAAATGTTGTTTATTGCTTATTATCATCAAACGTAGAAAGATGGTTATCATGATTCGCATTTCCCTGGCGGGCATTGCGCTAATAACTCAGTAACGCTTAGGGTACCAACCTTCATATTCGGGTACTAACTAGTACTAACCTAGTATTAACTAGTATAGTTGAAATTTTGACTTTCCGACATGGCCAGGGAGGCATTTCCCTGGCCCGGCCAAAAGTTTTTGTTAATAACTCGGTAACGCTTAGGGTACCAACCTTCATATTCGGGTACTAACTATTACTAACCTAGTATTAACTCCTGGTATAGTTGAAATTTTGATATTCCGACATGGCCGGGGAGGCATTTCCCTGACCCGGAAAAAAGTTTTTGTTAATAATTCGGTAACGCTTAGGGTTCCAACCTTCATATTCGGGTACTAACTAGTACTAACCTAGTATTAACTCCTGGTATAGTTAAAAATTTGATTTTCGGACATGGCCGGGCCAGTGAAATGGAGCTGTAAGTTGGCGGAAATACAGATATGCATTCACAGCAGATATACAAAAAATGTATCGTATGATAAAAATGCATCCAGAAGATCAAAAGTACCAAAGAATTTTATGGAGAGACAATATATCGGGAACAATAAAAACATACGAATTGTCTACAGTAACTTTCGGGACTACATCAGCGCCGTACTTGGCAATTCGCACATTGTATCAACTGGCACACGATGAGAAAGATAATTATCCAAACGCTGCAAAAATAGTATTAACAGATTTTTATGTAGACGATTTATTGACAGGTGCAGATAGTATCGATAACGCAATTGAATTACAACAGAATATATTTGCACTATTAAAATCTGGAGGATTCTAGTTACGCAAATGGGCAGCAAATAATGATAAAATGCTTCAACATGTACCAGAACAAGATCGGGAAGGCATTAGGAATTCATTGGCATCCAGCAGGAGATTATTTTTTATTTATGATAAATCCATCAATAAACCAACTTTGTCTAAACGGAACATTCTTTCAGAAATAGCGAAATTATATGATCCTTTAGGTTGGTTAGCGCCATCAATATTACAAGCGAAAATAATAGTGCAAAAACTTTGGACATGCAACTGCTCATCGGATGAACTCGTACCATCAGAGCTTGGAAATGATTAGAGGGTCTTCAAAAAGGAAATGAGTTTTTTTAATGAATTAAAAATTCCAAGATGGGTTTTTACTACATGTTGTGTTTACCAATCAACTAAACGTCAAAACACAACATTCTCACAGCTGATCTCCCATAAAAGTCAAAAAAAAAATCCCATAAAATAAAAGCCTCAAAATTAGACCATTCCAAAGAACTTTCCGGAACACAAAAATATCCCTAGAGCAAAATTCCCATCCAAAAGAACTTTCGAGAACCCGAGAAAAGAGTATAAAAGCGGGGACACACTCGAAAAGTTCAGATCACAACGATCCACTATGTAGAGAACTAATCTACACGATCAGAGTAATAATCTGATTACAACAAACAAGCCCTTAGAGAACTAATCTAAGGCAAAAATACAAAACCGATCGCAGCGATCCATCAAGTAGAGCTAATCTACTAAATCAGAGAAATAATCTGATTTCAAAACGCAGAGTAGTAATCTGCCAAACAAAAGCGTTTAAAGAATTAATTTAAGGCAGGACAACAATTCAGAGCATTAATCTGAAAACAAAGCCTCTAGAGAATTAATCAAAGGCAAACTACAAAATAGAGCAGTAATCTGTGAACTTTTCATAAAAGCCCTCCAAATCCTTATCAGAGGCACAAACCAAAAACATTATCAGAGAATTAATCTGATAAAAGCAGAGAACTAATCTGCCATCAAATCTCAGAGTATTAATCTGAGATCATACAAACAATTACAACACAAGTAATCACAATTTAAAACATCACTTTCACAGAAACAATCGTAAAACAACAGAACCCAATTATCAACGAACTAGCAACAATTATCAACCCAAGAACAACAACACAACCACACCATCATCGCTCTACAACTAACGAACTACAAAACAACATTTCAGCACAACATTGGATTACAAAATTACAACACACTGAAACACCACTATATCGAAATTAATAAATGAATTACAAATACACAAACATTAAACATAATTGTACATGAAACATTGAAATTAAAGCCAACCTTAGTTATAAGCTGTATTGTTAAAGATTCAAAATAAAATAGTTTTAAGTTGAAATTTTCTGAAGATTGGTTTTTTTTTATTTTATCCGGCACCTTAAAAAAAATAAGTGTAGAGTTGGAGACTCAACACTACATCTTAAAGAAGTCTTCAACTTCATGCATTTTGTGATGCTTCCACTTGTGCTTATGCGACAGTGGTATATTTACGAGCTGTATATGAAGAAGGAAAGGTACACATAAGTCTACTTACAGCAAAAACCAAAATTGCACCAATCAAACCGGTATCATTACCAAAATTAAAATTATGTGGAGCTTTATTATTACGTCGATTAATCAAGCAAATACGGATTGATATGAAATATCATCATTTGCCATATTACTTTTGGTGTGATTTAAAGGTTACGTTAGCTTGGATAAATAAGCCAGCGAACAATTGGCAAACCTTTGTAGTCTATCGTAGATGTAGATGTAGTGTGAAATTCAACATAACAATTCCAATTGTTCTTGGAAATATATTCAATCGAAAGATAATCCAGCTGATGTTGCTACGAGAGGCATTTCACCAAAGTATTTACCAAATTGTCAAGTTTGGTGGAATGGTCCTACTTGGCTCAGTGAAAAAGAAGAAACAGGGAATACAGAAAACACAGAAACAATTGAAACAGTACTCGAAAAGAAAAAGAAAAAGAAAATTGTTCTCTTGTGATGATATATGTACGAGGTGTTCAGGACCACAAAGAACACAACAAAACTCTAGAATTTAGATTTAACTTAAGCTCACGAATTTGTAAATCCAGCAAAACTCATAATCCATGGACCATTGCAACTCAATGTATTCTCGATGAAATTTTACACTCGTCATGAATTAACAGTTTTGCTGTATGAAATATCCAAGCCAAACTCTTTGTTCTGCACTTCTGTATCTTCATTCTTCAACTCTTTTCCATTTCAATTTGTTGCAAGCAGTTAATTACTGTAATTGTATAGTTCAGTTATGCATAACTCTAAAAGTCTAAATTGCTAATTCTTTTCTGATATTCATTCGCTCAGTAACTTTGGCAGTGTCAATGTTAAATACTCCTAGAATTAGTGAAATAAAAATTACTCTTTTATCGTTGAATTATGTTAGTTTAATCACGTCGGCTAAAATAAAGTTTTCACAATTAAATCGAATAGACTCAAATGTGGTGTTTAGTGTTTTCTTTAAAGTTTTTGACAGTTTGAACTTACACGGACCTTGTGCTAATTACACGCATTAACACAAGGTATTCTACATTCCATAAATTAGTACGCATAATTTCATATTGTCGCAGATTCATTGCTAATTGCAAAGGGAAAAATAAAATAAAAGGACATCTAACTTCAAATGAACTTATTTCAACACGTGAAACAATCATTCTTTATGTGCAACAAAAAACATTTGCAAAAGAAATTGCACAACTAAAAGCAAATGAATTAATAGTAGAATCAAGTCCATTGGTAAAACTAGCTCTAATACTTGATAAAAATGGAATTCTTCGAGTTGGAGGACGTCTGTCACAATCTAACTTAATGTTCACTCAAAAACATCAAATAATATTACCAAGTAATGATTACGTGACTGATTTAATCATCGAATATTTTCACAAAATTTCAATGCATGGAGGACCTCAATTAGTTTTAACAACAATGAGACACCATGGATATTGGATTATTAATGGGATGCATACAATAAAACGCAAGATTCTCAAATGTACAAGATGCATTCGATACAGGCATACAAAACAAACACAAATTATGGGTGATCTTCCAACAGTTCGAATAACTCCAGCAAAGCCATTTGAAAATGTTGGATTAGATTATGCAGATCCCATAACATTAAAAATGTCAAAACATCGAGGTTGCAAGGAGTATAAGGGATATATCTGTGTTTTTGTATGCATGGTTGTAAAAGCTATTCACCTAGAAGTTGCACAACAGACGCCTTTATGGCAGCATTCCAACGCTTTACAGCTAGAAGAGGATTATGCTCTAACATTTATTCCGACAATGGTACTACATTCAAAGGAGCTGACAAAGAATTACAAGAACATATGGCTGAGGTTATAGAGAGAGCAGAAGAATTAACGTTAAATGATAATATAACTTGGCATTTCATACCACGACACGCATCACATATGGATGGTTTGTGGGAATCAAATGTTAGGATCATAAAACATCATTTAAAAAGAACATTGCATTTAAATACACTTACATTCGAAGAACTCAGCACCCTTTTAGCTCATATAGAAGCATGCATCAATTCTAGGCCATTAACTACGATAACAGGAGATGCAACTAGTCTCGAAACATTAACGCCAGGACACTTCCTTATAGGAACTGCCTTATTGTGACCTCCTGAAGCTTATATAGAACATAAAGAATATACCATAACACAAAGAGGGAAATATTTACAACAATTAAAAGAACAATTTTGGAAACGTTGGCGTGATGAATACTTATTAGAATTACGAATAAGACACAAATGGCGCAATACGAAACCTAATATTCAAATTCGAGATATTGTAATAATCAAAGAAGATAACTTACCTCCTCAGAAATGGAATTTGGGTCGTGTTCAGGAAATTCATCCTGGTAAAGACATTAAAGTTAGAGTAGTTATTTTAAAAACTCAGTCGGCCGTTTTGAAACGTCCAATTGCAAAAAATTTTCCAATTGTCACTGTTTCGCAAAAAATAAAATAAAGTGAACATTTAATTTCAAATATATTGTTGCAGAGTTGAGGAGTGGTAAGTAAATATTAATTTTCTTATTATTGTGCATTATTCATAATATTGATAGCAAAGTTATAAATTACGCTTTATTTTTTTTAATATTTATTTTATTCTTTTTTAAAAAACAAAAACAAGAAAAATAAATCAAACTATAAATGGAAGACATTTTAGATATTAATGACCACGATTGGAGCATTGACTTTCTTCCGCAATCACCATTCAAAGAAATTCCACCAACTCCTGGCAAAGGAATCAATTATCATGAAATTTTGCAAGAAAGGGAAATTAATCAAGAAGGTCGAAGTCCATTTATTAGAAAACGCACTCAGCCGGCAAGGGTCAGCACATCCATTCAAAAAAAGGAAATAACACCACGCAAGATAGGGCCTAGTCCAGGGATGGGCATGCAACCACAGTCTCAAAAAGTGATTGTGTAAAAGCATCTTATTTTACCTGTCCTGTGAAAAATGTTGTAGTGGTGGTGGGGCATCGACTAATGTCATTAACGTGAATATGGTTGGCTTTAATGAGAAACGAAAATTAGCATTTGTGAATTGTGGTTGGGAGGGCGAAAGGGTGAGCAGGGTGGGGAGGGAATGGGGGGGGGGGGGGGGTTCCAATGTTGGTGATTGTAAGCAGGAACCATAATTACAACAACATTTCATCATAATTCGGGTATAACAGATGAAATAATATGGGATTATGCAGTTTTTTTTCATTTTTTAGGAAATTTTGATAAATGACCTTTTTTTCGAAGCGCCATATCTCGGTAACGAATTGATATACAAACATGTTTCAAATGATGTTGTTGAAAGTTGATGAAAAACAGAAGGAAAGTCGGAAAATTTTGCATTACCCCCCCCCCCCCCCCCCCCCCCGCACAGGGTCCTTGAGGTCCAAGACTTGAGAAAATGTTAATCAACCATCCCCCAACAACATCTATAGCGACAAAAATTTATTACGGTTTGATGTAGTAAAACGAATTGGTATTCAAAATTTGGGCGAAGAAATATTATAACTGAAGACGGTTGGGAATAAACAGTTCCAAACAATGGGCAAGACTGTACAAACGATTATTTTTGGCGACACGGAATATGATTCAATATTTCATATAGTGAGTGAAAACGTATTGCCAGTGGAAATGATTATCGGTAAAGAATTACTACAGGATAATACAATCATTTCGAAGACACCGATGGAGAAAAGCGATGATGAATTTTTACTGCACATTCAAGTGGACGATAATGCAAAGGATGAATTTCCAGAAGGTACAACAGAGGAAATTCGAAAACTGATCAGTGATTATAAACCGAGAAAGTCAGTGTGCACGGATATTGAACTGAATATCGTACTGCAGGATGAGATCCCAGTGTTTCAACAACCAAGACGTTTGCCGTTCAGCCAGAGAGATGTGGTGGACAAGCAAGTAGACCAGTGGATCAAGGATGGAGTGGTTATTTCATGTTCGTCGGAATATGCCAGCCCGGTGGTAGTAACAAAAAAGAAAGATGGTAGTGCACGTGTTTGCATTGATTATCGCAAGTTGAATAGCAAGATAATCAAGGAACGATATCCGATGGGAAATGTTGAAGATATTTTGGATAATTTACAGAAGTGGCGAATATTCAGCATGATCGATTTGAAAAATGGATTTTTTCATGTACCAGTGAGTGAGCGAAGCAGGAAATATTTGTCATTTGTGACGCAGAGCGGTCAATATACATTTTTGAAAACACCCTTTTGGCTGCTGCAGTTCTCCGCGAACCTTTCAGCGTTACATAAATGAAGTGTTTCGGGAGTTAAAGAAGGAAAAGATTCTTATGATCTATATGGACGACGTAGTGATTGGAGGAACAAATGAAGAGGAAGCACGGACAAATTTGAAAAGGACACTCAATTGCGCGACAATTGCTGGACTGCAGATTAATTGGCGGAAAAGGCAAATGATGACTAAGCGAATCGAGTTTCTTGGGCATGTCATTGAAAACGGCAGGATTCAACCGACTGAAAATAAAATAGAGGCAGTTAGACGATTTCCATAGCCCAAAAATGAAAAAGATGTCCAACGATTTCTGGGGCTTACAGGATATATGCGTAAATTTATCGCATCATATGCAGTGATAGCAAAACCACTCTCTGATTTATTGCGCCAGAAAAATGAATTTCAATTTGGTCAATTACAAGTAGAAGCGTTTAATAATTTGAAGAAGAAGCTGTGCGAACATCCGGTGCTGATGATTTTTCAGGAAGATGCGGAGACACAATTGCATACAGATGCTTGCAAATATGGTTTTGGAGCAATTCTTATGCAAAAATCAACAAGTGATCAAAAATTTCATGCGGTGTATTATATGTCAAAGAAAACTAACGAGACGGAAGAGAAATATGATAGTTATACTTTAGAATTTTTAGCTGTCGTAAAAGCAGTAGCAAAATTTCGAATATATTTGCTGAATAGGAAATTTACAATTGTTACGGATTGCCAGGCTTATCAGAAGAAGAAGGATTCACAAGATGTAGTGCCACGAGTAGCTCGCTGGGTAATGGAACTACAGGAATTTGATTACGAGGTGGAGCATCGGTCGAAGTGCATCCATAATTGCGTAAAATGCATTTTGTCGGAGCGGAAGCATGGCAAAGCGGAGGGATACCTGCATCCGATTGAGAAGGAAGAGTTACCGCTGCAGACGTATCACATCGATCATTTAGGACCGATATGGTGGCAAATGCCAAAAAATACAAATATGTGCTAGTTGTCATCGATGCGTTCAGTAAGTTCTCATGGATATATCCGACAAAAACATTGACAACAAACGAGGTCTTAGAGAAACTGCGGTTACAGGCAATAAATTTTGGAAATCCGAGACGTTTCATTGATGATAAAGGGACAGGACTCGATTCAAACGAATTTAACAGTTATTGCGAAGAGGAGGGATTATTCATGTAAGAACAACAACGGGTACAACAAATTTTACGCGTTCAGGAAGAGAATTGTGCAACATTCAACAAGAAACGAAAACTGGCAAAAAATTATAAAGTTGGTAATTTGGTAGCAGTGAAGAGAACGCAGTTTGTAAACGGCAATAAACTTGCGAACAAATATTTGGGACTATACAAGGTGACAAAGGTCAAGGACAACGAACGGTACGATATCCAAAAAGAGGGCAATCACGAGGGGCCAAACAAGACTTCAGTAGGCGCCGAATATATGAAAACCTGGAGCATTTAAGGGCAAATGGCGTCAAATGGCCGAGTGTTTTAGGATTGATAATAGGCTAAGTAGTAGTTAAGGTAGTATTATAACTAGCAAAAAAAAAACTCTTAGCGAGTTTAAAACTGACGGGGTGCCCAATAGCGCATTAACTTGTATCCACAAAAGAGTTGATATAAATTTTTGTGGTGTGCGTGCATTATTGTTCCTTAATAAAATCAATAAAAATTTACAAATACCTGTGCGCATGCAATTGTTTCTTTGAGGCATTTGCTTTTATTTGGTGGTATAAAAGTTTCCAATATTTGGAAATGAATGTTTCTTTGAGGTATTTGTAAACTCTTATTGATTTTATATTAAGGAACAATTGCATGCGCAAAAGTATTTGTAAATTTTTATTGATTTTATTAAGGAACAATAATGCACGCACACCACAAAAATTTATATCAACTCTTTTGTGGATACAAGTTAATGCGCTATTGGGCACCCCGTCAGTTTTAAACTCGCTAAGAGTTTTTTTTTTGCTAGTATCAGTATGTTTTTTGAAAGCAACCATTATTATTAAGTAAAAAATTTTTCCATAAATGTTGAAATAAAATAAATTTTAATAAAACGAAGCAGTTGCTATTCGTTCACGAAACCGATTGCATTTTTTGCTCTCTTTATTTTGGGTCAGATAAAATTAAAAATACAATTGTGCATTTAAATAAATTTCGTGTATCCAACTTTACCCTGCAAACATTTGAGGGGTTTGAGAAACTGGAAAATTCGAACTGCTGATGTTAAGTTTAGGGGGACCATCTGCTAGGATTTTACAATTATTTTTCATAGTTTAGAATAGGTTCATGAAAACTATAGAACGAAAGCCTTCCTATTCACTTTCTATGGTGTTTTGGACTCATCAAGGAATGCTGCGATTGAAATTTTTATTCGAACATTTTTCATTCTTTACAAAATTGTTGAAAAACTCACTTTTCCCGGTTCGCGATATTATTCGGATGCCATTTTCTCCGGAACTAGAGTTTTCCCAGAATTCACATGATAAGCCATCGACGCGTTTGGTTGTCAGCTACAAATGACTAGTTTTTTAACAAAATTGCTTGGTTCAATTTTGAGTAATAGCCTTCAAATCGAAAATTTGGCAGTGTCAGTTTTTAGTTTTTTCTATATTTTTCTTGAACTAGATGGCTGATTATGATTTTCTGGCCACCATTTGAAAACTTAGTTGAATACCGATCGACTGATTCATATACGGACGCCTTTCATTGGATTTTAGTGGAGATATTATATTTTTAAAAAAATGCATCTGGCTCTATTCAAAAGTCCATATCTCGATCAAATTCAAAGAAATCTTAAAAATGTTAACGGATTCTGCAAGCCGCACTTATCCCCGAAAAATAGAGGTATCAACGACAGAAATCGGTTCAACTTTTGCACAAACAAACTATTTGAGGTAGGCAATTTTTCATGAATTTCATGAAAATTAACCGTAAATTTTGGAGGGCTATAACTTTTCAAAGGATGGTTCGATTTTGATATATAAGGTACCGTTGGAAAGGTCTTGATAAGTAGCCTCGGAAAACACTATAGCTGAATAGTTTTCTACACCCACCTTTGGGTTATATTGGAAAAACTAAAAATTTGGTCAAATTCTCAAGTGGCCATATCTCGGGTTGTAGTGGGTAGATTAGCAGTTTTAATATATTTTCCTAGTCTATGGCCCAACACCTTTCTAACGATACCCAACAGTCATGAATTGAAAGCGTGGTTCTCGATTTCGATTTATTCCTGTATATATAGTGGTGCATTTCAACAACAATCATCAGATCTTCAGATTTTTTGTTTTGCGCACCCCGCGGAGAACTACCGTTCTCCGTGATATAGTAGTCTAGTTTTAAGTATATCGCAGTAGGAAATAAGGAATAGAAAAACAATGAAATTTAGATGAAAAATCGTTGTAGTTGAAGTTCAGTCTTGAATTAGCGGCGTAGAGTAAATAACTTATAATATAATTATTTGCTGATAATAAAACGTCTACATTAATATTGCAGTTGTAAAACGCTGCAACATAATTTGACAGAATTAACATCTGTAGACTAGATGAAGTTATTCAGTAAAAAAACTAATTTAATGTGACCTAATGGGAAAATTACTGTAACGCCTATTTATATAAAATAATTATTTTATAAACTTTACATACGGTGGAGCAAGAACCTATACTCATATTTATTTTAATTGCAATGTTCATCTAGTTGACAGCAGAAATGCGTGAAATTGTTAAATTGCAAACAATTACTTAATTAACGATTTCTGCATTTTTTTAGAACTGTAAAAAATGTGTACAAAATGACTTGTCGCGGGTTTAATAATAAATGTTGTAGGAAATAAATACGGCAAAATGCCGAAAAATGACATGTAATTTTTTCACTGTAAAACGTACTGTAATATATTCAAAATCTACATCCGACCTTAAAAACTTTTTTGTACATTCTTAAGTTTTTAACTAAAATACATGTAAATACAAAATTTCATTGAAATCCGCCACAAATCGCGAAAAGTAACTATAGCCATTCAGTCTATTTAAATTGCAATTATTGGATCATGCTCAAGATCTTTAAACAGGAACTGCAACTCCAAAGAAATTCAGCGTTTCTTTGGAAAAATATGCATTTTTTCTTTTACCAGCGAATGGGAAACTATTCGATTTTCCCGGTCATTGTAAAGCTACGGTTACACCAAGGCGAACATTCACTGATGTTTGTAGTGGTTCGCTAGTGCTTTCGAACACTGCAGAACGGGTGCAGTCGCACTAGAGCACACACAAACGAATAGTTTCGATTCGCTGTCATTCGCTGTTGCTGCACAACAAATGGAGCAGTTGCACTGCAAACGCGAATATGTATACGCCTACCAAGCGGTAACGAAGAAGACCGAAAGGCATTCGCTCCCGCTCGAGGTGCTGGCTGGTCAGATCAAAGCGAACTTCGCATTCATTACGCCTCGTTCGCAAATGTTCGCCATGCTGTAACCGTGGCTTAAGTGATTAATTCATTGCTTATATCTACACATACTGCGACAATTCCAAGTGATGCGTCCCAAATTCCCAAGGATAGCGGCAGCAATCATCGGTTACTTTACACTAATTTTTTTTCTCACAATGCACATTTGAATTGAAATATTCACTGAGTTCGTGAAAAAAAATATAACCGTTGGATTCTTAAAAAAAAACTAAATCACCGAGGAGCTTTGAAATTTACGCAAGCCATTTTACCCGGTGAACTAAAAACAGCGAAAATACCGGCGAACTACAAAGCGTGTAACCGAAACGAAATGAAAGCATGAGACTGACTGAAGAGAAAATTTAAAACCAAAGAATATCTAACATTCTAACAATTATAGATATTTTTTGGTTAAAACCATGGCGAGAGGCACAAAGCAACTTGATTACTTGACAACTGTACTGTCTGCCGGTCTGCGGCTGAAACACAATCTTATCGTAGAAAAATTCATTATTTGAGATAAGTGAACTCAATTTATAGTAAAGCGTGTACAAACCAAACCCTCATTTACTACTAGCACTTTATTTGAAAGGTCTGCTACGGTATAACCTGAAGTCTAACAATATTATAAAAAACTTTGCGGTACAAAACTACTTCAATTATGTGCTCATTGTTATGTTATTAATCGCTCTTAACACCTATTTTACAGGGCTCCTCAGCCTCTAGCTCAACAAACGCTTGCTATTCCTTTTAACCTCGAGCTTCACAAAGGCTAGAGAAGAGGTCGCTTCATTAGCTATTTTGGGGATATGTTAAATTCCACCTACAAATTACAGCAGAGATTAAAAGCTCAATCCTATATAATGTACAAAGCACAAGTGACAAGATGAATTACGATTTCTATTTTAAATATCACAAAATCGCATCCGTTCCAGTCAACTGTCAGATTAAGCAACATGAACTCGAACCTTCTTCTTCTTCCTCTAAAATATCCGATTCGGTGCCGCCGACAATTCTTTTTGAAATTCCCACATCTTCTTAAGAGCTAGTAATGTAGCGTCTTACAATTGCAATATTAATGAAGAATGGAAATAGTGAAAAAATGACACACTGTAAAGGTTGTTGGATTCAAGGGTCTTTTAACTTCAAACACACTTATTTAATGACAAAAATCTATTTTTTATTTATCTCAAACAACAATACAAATAAACAACAATAATATCTAACTCACAAATTAATTGAATTTTAAATGTAAATCTCAAAATCAATGACATTAAGTCACAAATTACTAATATTTTTAAATCTAAATCTTCTGCATTTGCTTTCTAAAAATAACAGAAAATAATGGTATTTAATTTCTTCGGTGAAGTTCTAGTATTATTACTTCAGTTTTAGTGTTTAAATGATTTCGTATGTATTATTCGATCGGCGTATACCAGAGTAATTGAGTATGACAGGTACTATTCGGCGTATGCCAGAATAAATTTCTAACCATAAGATTTGTATAAAAATTTATTATTCGGCATATACCAGAATAGTAAAAATTTTTATTTGCTACAATGAATATTTGCTCGGCGTATACCAGAACAAATATTCATTTATATCAAAATAATTCTCCGTAGAAACCAGAGACTTAAGGCCCGTCCAGATAGTTCCGCCTCCTTTCGTTCGTCCGCCTCCGTTCGTTTTTTCTTCTTCTTCGTTTTCGTCCGGTTTTTTGTAATGTCCACATAGCACCGTTTCGTTTCTTTCGTCTTTTGGACCTTTGACACTTGTCATTCATTGTTTACAATTTAATAGCAATGGAAATATTGAGTGAGCTATTCGGGGATTGCACTAAATTCACTCTATTACATTAAATTTACTGTCTCCGTACGATTCACTACGATTCACCGTATTTCAATTCAAATTTATTGTGATAGGCAGAAAGTGAGGTTATGCCCGTCCGCCCTTTCGCCTAAAATTCGAAATTTCTCAAAGTTTTTCCCCTCCGTCCGGTTTCGTTCGTCTTCGTCCGCCTCTATGTGGACACTTCCATGGGCAGTATATGGAACCAAAAAACTGAAAAAACGAACGGAGGCGAACGAACGAAAGGAGGCGGAACTATCTGGACGGGCCTTTACTTTTATTTGAATTACTCTCGGCGTGTACCTAAAAGCGACTGAATTTTCGGGAGAATGTCGTTCCTTTTATTGTCATTTTTAACCGACTTCAAAAAAGGAGAAGGTTCTCAATTCGTCGGAATCCATAACTAGTTTCTCGATTTTGAAATAAATGATCCGAATAAACGCAATCTAAATACTTCGAATTCGACTTCAGCCTGTAGGTCTGCCGAAAGGGATTTTTTTTATAGTGACTCGTACATTTGCTTTCGGAAAGCATAATTTGGTGAAGTCGACATGATGATGAAGACCATATATGGCGTACGTAGTTGAAATATGATTACTTTAATGGTTACACGGGAAATATTGTCAAAACTGGCAGAGGGCAGACCCTATTTATACATTCTTTATTATATCGCTATCAGAACATTTTTTGTTATAATTTATTAGGGTACAATACTGAACCCAGAGAGGTACCGGTCACGTCCCCATCACGTACCACCTAATATATCCTACGCACCTATTTTATATAAACACCACTGAAAAGCAAAAAATAAAAATAATTTTTAAATAAAAAAAAAACCGCCTTCAAAAAACAACCAGGAACTAAAAAGCAAATCCTACATATACAAACTTAAACTAAAAAGTAAAAAATAATATTTTAATTACTTCAAAACAAAGAGTATTAAAGGACACTCTACGAAATTATCATTATATACCTATTCACAATTTATGATCACTTAGTTTGGGAGTCGGTGCCAACCAAGGCAAACAGAAATCGAAAGAAGGCTGACAATTAATTGTAAAGAAGTGCATCAAAATTTTTATGCATTTAGACACAACCATCTAATAGCATGTTCACATTGCGAGATAATCACGAGAATAAAGCGGTTACGCAATCGGAATCGCCTCGTAATCTCCATGCTATTGTGAATAAAATAGTTCAAAATTTTTTTCGGAGAAAGAAAATTCGTAGAAGAAAATTTGACAGATTTTCATAGTGAATTGACAATTGGTGGTATTTATTTATGGATGTTTAGATTTTCGTTTACTAAGTATTTTCAAATAGGTTGCTATAATTATATTGTTATTTTACAACAAGTTATTTTTTTCTAATCAACGTGCTTTTTTTTGACAACTACTGTGATTGTAATTAATTATGTCGAAGCTACGACAGCTAGGGAAGTTGCCGCCTCAGCAATATTAAAAGTTTCTTTTTCAACATCGATACTGCTGTTTCGTTCGTGCTTTTGGAAGAGCAACGAACAGGGTTTAGGAGTGCTTGCTTACTCGAAGTTCACTAATACCTTTTTATTTCGATTGGGAATTATTCCACTAGGACGCCTTACCGCTTGTGGGGGGACTCTCCTAATTGTAAGGACTTTTTTGGGATTGTTTTTTAAAATATTAAATTTGGCACCTTTGCTTTACTTTACTTTTTATTATTGGTTAACGAGAACAATGAATGACAATCAATTACGATCAATGGTAACTAATTAAATTTGAATATCAATTCTTTTCTTTATTCTAGCTGCCTTTATACGCGTTCCCCCACACAAAAGATTTGGAGGAGATCTTCGATTAATTTCCTAGTTGACCAATCAGTGTTTTCGTTAAGTTGATTCATGATTGGTAAAAATCGTTTACGCAGCCTATTGAGTTCGTTTGCCCCCATGATACAAAGAACATGTATCATGTATCATGGTTTGCCCCGTGCTGCATGCAACATGAAAAAAATAGCTTATCGCGGCGTTAGTGGTCGGGTGTCGGGTAAGGTTCAAGCGCCCCTTTACCGCTGATTGTTTATGTTGCGTTTTTAATTGCCTATGCTAGTCGCATAGTTTTTGGTGACATCTGATTCGCGTAAGCCCTTAGTTTACGAGAGCACCTGGATTGTGTAACCTATTGTAACGTTTGGCTTGGCGAGATCATTTGCGTCACTTCAAATTATGATTCATGACTCAACCGTCTCGATGTAAACAATCATGTTTAATTAGCCGGTCCCACTGCAATTTACTATTCGTGCATTTCAGAAAACGCTGGTCGGTCATATCTGGGTCAATAGTTTATGAAAGGTGTGTGTTACGGCGTTTGACAACCGTAGCATTAAATTAAAAATCAAAATGCAATCGTAATGTACGTGGTGGAACAAAAGAAATTAACGCAAATTTGGTGAATTCAATTGTTGCCCCGATGTTTCTTGTAAAAGGTAAAGGATCGGATTGCTGGCTTAAAACACGTGCTTTAATTTATGTTTAGATAAAAAATGTTTTATTGAATCAAATGATGTAACAAAAAAAGAAAGGGAAAGGAATATATATATAAGAAATAATAATAATTCAACTAAGAAAATACTAATTCATAAAATAATAACTAAATGTAACAAGAAAAAAATAAAAAAAATAATAATAATTCAACTAATAAACTAGTGATTCAAATAAACATGTCAATTCAAAATTATAAAGAAAAAAAAATATAACAATTTAAATAAATTCATACGAAAAGAAAAAAATAATATAAATTTCAATAATTTAAAATTCGGTTGTTCGCAAGCAATTCCAAATGTTTCGACTGCCGCTGCAGCAACTTTAATTGCCGTTGACACTGTATCTCTGAAAATGAGATGCCGTTAATGTCGCGAAACCTTGTACACAAATTGAAGTGGTGGACACCGACTTCAAACAATTTAAATATTTCCTATGAAAGTAAGTACAAATGGAAGGAACAAGATGGTTTAAACCGACCTTGTTGTGGATGGGGAATTCGTTCGGTGTATACCAGAACTGAGGAAATTAAGATCGGTGTATACCTGATCTTAGAGGCGCGTACTCGGTGGAAACCTGAGCAAAAACCTAGTTTCTATTAGCTCCGCTTGTGAATTTATACAAATTCGGAGCTGGGATCAACCGTTCTTTTGCGGTGGGGATGAATTTTATCCCAACGAGCTGCATGGAAGATTTTGTGGGGATCGGGCGTGGCACGTATTTTAGGTCATTTTGGATAGGATTACTTGATTGATTGTCACTGATAATGTGACAGTCACATGTTATGTGGATGACAGGGGAAATGGTTTGTTTGTTTACATTGTGTTTGGAGGGTTAGTATTTTTTTTTGTTAGGAATTTATGTCGCGCCGCGACATTGTGAGAGGACGCTTAGTGCGCTCACAACACTGCAAAAAACAAGACAAAAACTTAAAAGGACTGTGAAGGTGTTGTCATAGGCCGGCGACATACCATCCCGTTTTGCGGTTCTTGCGGATGGCAAGACTTCATTGCCGGTAATGGGCGCAGTTACACTGTCCTGCTATGCAGCACCCGCTGAAAACTGCGGAAGCTGCTGCCGCAGAATGGGAGACTGGGACAGTGCAGCGGGGAAAAAGCTCAGAGAAAATTCAATCAAGTGGTAGCAGCAAAGAATATCTATTAACTAAGAACCGACACCTTTTTGGTTATGTATGCAAGAGCTTTTGCACAACTACAAATGACAAAAATGCCGTATTGGTTAAAGTAGTAAAGAACTATAATGTTTGCTTCAAATCCCATCGTCTTATGAAAATAATCATCAGAGTGAGTGGACCAACAAGCAATAAGAAATTTCCGCATTTTGTGTGAGCACAGCGGCTGAGCTTTTGTCAGCAATGTTTTTATACGGCGATCCCCGTGGGTTGTATGCGTGCAATAGATGAAAAGCTCTTCCCCTCATGCAATGCAAATTCACCGGGAAAGCAGAATTTGGCACAAGGGCAAATGCACTCATTTTTGCTTCGGTGAAAGCACACTTCGTGTACTGATTTAGACACAGAGCTTTCTTGCATGCGTCTGGATAGCGATCCCCGCCGACTGTGTGCGTGCAACCTGCGATCCCCGTCGAGTGTATTGAGTAAACAGTAAACAGATGATTCGAAATACCCGTAAAATATCTTAATCAGACAAAATTATTTGATTGCTTGTAATATTATCGCATGTAGATCACTTTCTTTGCATGACATTTTTTCCAAAAAACTGTATACAGATTTGTAATCATTATATTTGTAAAATTAAGGTCGAAGGAAACCTTTAATTACAAAAAAGTAAACATTAACAACCTGTCACATTAATAGAAATCTTTGTTTACAAAGTGAAAGCAAACAGAACGTAATTAATGTCTTAATTTTTAATGTGCTTAAAAGAAGTGAGAAAAATCAATTTAAAATTTATCTGAGAGGAGTAAAATGAAAACGCTTTCTATTATTATTATAAGATTCAAAAATTCGCGCCAAATATTTTGCGCCCAATATGTGAACATCATCGTTCCGTTTCATATCCTTCTCTAGCAAATGTCATTCTGTTGCTGTCTAATTTTACTGGCATTTACTTACACAACAACAAATCAAATCGTGTACATACGAGAGGTGTCGCTTCTTAGTTAATAGATATTCTTTGGTAGCAGACACATTATACTGCTCTGCGGGACGATTTTTGGAGAAAACTAATGTCAAAGAATATCTATTCAATAAGAACCGAAACTACTATCTGTACACGGTTGGATTGCCGATGTGTGCATCGGTGCTGTGGAAAAATAGATAGCAGCAGAGGCACATTTGCTGAAGTGGGACAAAAAAAGTGAGTTTGTCGAACAGGGCGGTTCATATTTGCCACCTAAATCAAAAGTCTCAAACAATCTGACTTGCAATCGGTGCGAACTTCCGGAACCCCTGCTGCGAAAGCTGTTTCTCAATTTACTTGTTCAAAGAGCTTCCGCATAGGGCCGCATAGCTTTTTATCGGTTGGCAGCAAAAAATGTGCGGTCCGATGCGAAAGCTCAGCTGCCACTTGCCAGCCAATTTAAAAGTACAGCATCAAAAAACCGTCAGCTGATTGTCAGAGGCAAAGAATTTTACGTCAGAGGCAAAGAAAATCTACGTCAGAGGCTGGGAACTTTTTAGCACCCTTTCCCTCTTGTACGCTGTTTACATTAGATTAGTGTTCTCTCTCTCACATGTATCATTTTAATCTTTTTTCCAAATACATACACTCAAAAAAGAGTTCCGGTTCTTATTGAATAAATATTTTTTGGTAATGTCAGAACTTTCAGAACTGTCAGGTATATTTCTTGTTATTTGATAAAAATTGTATATTATTATTGTACTATGCTAAATTTCAATCTTCTTTTTATTCTTGATTTCTTCTGAATTGTATATAAATGAAATTGTTATTTTATCGTAAATTTAATTTGTCATGGCAACATCTGCTTAATGTTGTCACTTATCAGTTATCACAACAGTTATTCTCCGCAATCAGTTACTTAGCTAAATCCATTGGAGAAAGATGTAACTCGTTCAGTTTGTAATATACTTTTAACCCCGGTGTCGTTCTTTTCGTAGTTTGCTCGGGCGCCTCTGGCGGAGAAGGGAAAAAGTACAATTAATTGGGCCGAGGTAGCTTCAGTGGAGACAGGGATGTTTTAAATGGCGAACACTTTTAATTCCTCTTGTATTTTCTTTATTTTCTCATTTCGATTTATCTAGTATCTTATTTCTAATTTCTAATTAATACAATTGTGTTATTACTAACAAGCTACGGGCTTACGCCACTCACGTACAGGGTTGGTTTCCGTTTTTACACGTACCGCCAGCCGGTCCGTTCGTGGGTTCGGGCAGTGTTTAGGCGTGCAACCTAGTAGAGAGAGTACCGATTTCACGTACAAGATCAACGTTTCCGTATTTCACGTACTAATTTGACTTTCCGTTCGGTCGGTGTCTCACAGGAATATTTTGTCAACTGGTGTCGAGGAGACGTTATGCACGCCTCGAGCTCTGGCCAGGACTGAATGCTGCTGCTTGCTGCGGCCGTCCTTTTATACCCGAAGGCCGAGAAGCTTTTGAGTGGGGAAAGCTTTTTAGGTGAGCTTTGAAAGTTTCCCCTTGGTTGATTTACCGTGGCGGGTGTCGGTACTAAGCATTCATGTGTCTAGACTAAAAGGTGTACGAACTAAAAGTTCGTTACATTCGTCCTGGTTTGCGGAAAAAAAACTAATTCTATTAGGTTTCTAGCTAATTCTATTAGTTTTTTTGTTGTTTCCAGGTTCTTAGGTCTTTATTCTATCTATTATGTATTGTATCTAAATTATATAACTCTATTTTACAATATAACATTAATAACTACTCTTATATAATTTTTTTTTTTTTTTTTTTTTTTTTAAGATATATTAATTATATTTGAATTCTATTTTATTGCTAGCATACATTTATTGTTTTATGAACTACATCATTTGCTGGTCGGCGAACACGTTTTCTTTCGCCATCAGGGCCTAGGATGTGGTAGGGTCGCGTGCGCCTGGTTCTTTTCCGTTTCTTCTTGCATCCTGTCAGGTCATCTGGTAGGCTTCGGTTCGTCTGGGCTTCTGGTCCAATTGGTTCAACGGGTGTCGTGAGGTTGTATAGCGCCTCTATTGCCTCGATAAATTTTTCATGTGTCAGGTCGGTCAGGTCGGTAGGCTTGGTCTGGTCGGCTGGAATGGTCTGGTCGTCTGAGCTGGTCTGGTCGGCTGGATCGGTCTGTTTGGCTGGCCTGGTTTGGTCGGCTAGATCGTTGGGATGTGGCTCAATTGGTTCGATAGGTGTCGGGGTGTTCCATAGCGCCTTCATCGCTTCGATTAGCTGCTCGTGTGTCAGCTCGTTTGGGTCGTCTGGTGGGTCTCGGTTGCTGCCTCTAGGTGGCGGGGCGGCAAATGGTCGCTTAAAAATATGTGGTTTTTCTGTGGCTGGGGTGATGCCAGGAGACTTCTGGTCGGAAATTTGAGATTTTCCTGTTAGCGGTTTCCTGGGCCGGGTTGGCCTTCTAATTGTGTTGTCCTGGCTGAACTTCATTTTCGACAGATGCTTTTCTGATTTTTCTGAGGCTTTATATACTCTCCTGAGTTTTAGTACGGGATGTTTTAGGGACCTCACGGAGTTCTTTAATGTGTGCCGTGAGTGGTTTTGCGCGGGAATCCTCTATAGGTTTCAACTGATAGACAACTGGTGATAGTATTTTGGTAATTATGAATGGCCCTGAGTATTTCGGGGCAAGTTTTGCTAAAAACCCCTTTTTTGCTACTGATATTGGATGTTCTTTTTTGTATACCAGAGTATTTAGGGTTGGTCTCCACTCTCTACGTCTGAGATTATAATATTTTTGTTGGTGGCTAAATGCTTTGGCTAGGTTGTGCTGTACTAAATTGTAGATTTCTGTTAGTCGGCTGGAAGTGTCTTCTGGTGTTTCTAATCTATGTAGAGGGCTGATATTTGGATCTTGTGGTTGTCGGCATTCGCGGCCGTGGTTTAAGAATGCTGGTGAGTATCCCGTGGACTGGTGTATGCTAGTGTTGATAGCAAATCTCACCTCGGATAGGTATTCGTCCCATTTGCGATGGTTTTCGGATACGTATTGTGCAATGATAGTTTCGACTACTCGGTTAGCTCTTTCTGTCGCATTGCATTGGGGCGTATATGGGGGTGTTAACCTTTGTTTTATTCCGTGGTATTTTAGCATGTTTTTGAATGTTCTACTTGTATATTGGGTGCCGTTGTCTGTAATAGCGATTTTGGGACAACCATGTCGGTAGATTATTTGATCTTTAAATGCGTTAGTAACGGCATTAGCGGTAGCTTGTCGCAATGGTAATATTTCCACCCATTTTGTAAATTTATCTTGTATGACCGATAGAAATGTATAACCTTTGGTTGATCGTGGTAATGGTCCGATGAGATCTGTGGTTACGACTTCCCATGGTCCCGAGGTTGGAGTCCAGTACATTTTTCCTGGTGACTTTTGTTGTGGTGGTTTATATTGTAAACATTTTCTACAGTTTCGTACGTGTTTTGCAATGTTTTTAAACATTCCTGGCCAATAATATCGTCTTGCTATGCGGTTGATGGTTTTTGCAATTCCCATATGTCCGGCGGCGATATTGTCGTGGTTGTTTTCTAATATTTCTTTTATTTGATCTTTTCGTATACAGAGTTTCCATCCGGTACTTTTATCAGTATTATCGAAATCATTTCGATCGTAAATTAGTCGGTATAAGTTTCCCTCCTGAATACGGTATTCTGGGTGATTTTCAGGTGATGTCTGTACATCTTTCAATTTTGATTGGTACCAAGGGTCCAAGTTTTCTTCGGGTATGACTGTTGTTTTCGGTTCTATGTTGATTGGGCATAGTTCTTCTGCTAGTGGTGTACTTACAGGATTTCTCGACAGTGCATCGGCGACTTTATTATATGCTCCCTTCCGGTACTCGATTGTAAAATCGTATTGTTGGAGCTCTAGGGCCCAGCGGGCTAGTCTTCCGGTTGGATTTTTCAATGAATTTAGCCATTTTAATGCTAAATGATCCGTAATTACTTGGAATTTATAACCCTCTAGATAAGGCTTCATTTTTCGTATTCCCCAAATCACTGCTAAGCATTCTTTTTCGGTAGTGGAGTATTTCCTTTCTGCGTCATTTAGTGACCGGCTTGCATATGAAATAACTTTTTCGCCTTCAGGGTATTGTTGGGTTAGTACTATTCCTAACCCTTCACCGCTTGCGTCGGTTTGTAACCTGAATGGTTTTTCGAAATTCGGGCAGGTTAGTATTGGAGCTGTGGATAGTTTTTCTTTGAGTGCATCGAATGCTTTTTGTTGACGGTCGGACCATGCCCATGCTCGATTCTTTTTTAGCAAGTTATTCAAGGGTGCGGCTATTTCGTTAAACCCTTCTATAAACCGGCGGTACCATGATGCTAGTCCCAGGAATTGTCTGACTTCTTTTACTGTACTTGGCTGTTTGAATTGAGTTATTGCTATCACCTTTTGTGGATCAACCGTAATTCCATGTTTCCCCACTATGTGACCCAGGTATTTTAACTCTGGCTGGCACAATGTACATTTATCGGCATTTATTCTTAGGTTGGCTTTTCTGAGCCTTCCCAAGACTTCCCTTAGGTGCTGGAGATGCTCTTCTAAGGTTGGGCTGTAAACCACAATGTCATCTAGATATGCTAGTGCAAATGCATCTAGGTCTGGGCTGATTACTCTGTCAAGGAGGCGTTGAAAGGTTGCTGGTGCCGAGTGCAGACCGAAAGGCATTACTTTGAATTGGAAGAGCCCTCTTCTTGGTACTGCAAATGCGGTTTTCTCCCTGCTTTGTTGAGTTAATGGAACTTGCCAATATCCTTGTTTCAGATCTAGTGTGGATATGAATTGCGCTCCTTTGATTTTGTCTAGCGTGGCTTGTACTTGCGGAAGCGGATATGCGTCACGTATTGATATTTTGTTTAGTGCTCGGAAATCGACACAGAAACGATTTTCGCCATTTCGCTTCTTGACTATTACTACTGGTGAGCAGTATGGACTGGTAGAACGTTCAATAATGCCCTGTTGCAGCATTTGATCTACCTCTTTATCGATTATTTGCTGAATAGCCGGGTTTTTTGGCGTGTATCTTTGCCTTACTGGTTCTGTGGTACTTAGCTTGATATTATGTTCGACTAAGTGTGTTGTTGGCTTCAGCGTTTCGAATTTTTGTAGTTCCTCATTCCAAAAGTTTTGTATTTTCTGGTGCTGGGTATTTTCTACATTTTGTGTTATTGTGTTTATTTCGCACTGTTTTTCCCCATAATGGATTTGGTTGCCTAGTGTGAGCCTCATATCCATTTCTTTTAATATGTCCATACCCAGTAGTATTTCTTCTGTGAGAGTGGGCATGACCAGAAACGTACATATTTTATTTTGTCCGTATAATCTTATTTGTATAGTGACTTCTTCTTTCACAGGTGAGGTATGGCCATTAGCCATTCGGACGGTAAATTCATGGCATTTATTTATCCGGATGCCTTTGTTCTGGCAAAATTTCTTCATTGCCTCGGACATGCAGGAACGGACAGCCCCTGTGTCTAATAGAGCCATTACGGTACGGTTGCATATTTGTATTTTTAGCAAAATGCGATTATCTGGTGAATTTTCTCTGTTATTTTTATTAACTGGTGTTCTGGAGGCCGGTGGGTTACTGGGCGAAGGTGGCCTCTTTAGTTCTTTGCCCCTTGTCCGTTTCCCGGTTGGCATTTGCAATCTCGCGAGAGAATATTCTCTTGACCACAGCGGGAGCAAAATTTCTTTCCTGGATTTCTGCATTGCAGACGAGTATGTCCTGGTTGGCCACATTTCCAGCAGCAGGTGTATCTGTCGTATGCCTGTATTCTGTATGTACTGCGTGCAAATACTTCAGGTCGGGTAGTGACATTTCTTTTTTCTCTAGTAGTGGTACTTTTCTTGTCTTCGTTTTTTAGTTTTTCAAATTCTTCACATCGCTCTAGTAGCTGTTCTAAACTAGCGAACTCCTGGTGCCGGATGTAAAATTTGTACTCAGTGCGTAGATTTTCGTACACTCGGTCAATTTGTTCTTTTGGTGTAAGTTGGTTATGCCTCCTTAATAATGTCTGCATCTTGGTGATATATATTCGGGCTGTCTGTCTGTCTTCTTGTTTATGGTTAACAATCTGTTCCCATAATTGTCGGTTATATCCGGCTGGATAAAAATAGGCCCTAAATTTTCTTAGAAATTCTTGCCATGACGACCAGGTGTTTCGGTTATTTCTATGCCATAATAACGCTTGACCTCGTAGTAATTCGGGTAGAGCTATGGTTATCTTGTCTAGTTCGATAGCATAACTTTCGGCAAGTTCTTCAAGCCTCTCTATGAATCCAATGGCGTCTCCGGTGCCGTCGTAGTGTACGTTCCACTTCCTAGCTCTGTCCATTAGGTCGGTTTGTCCGGTTCCAGTGTTTCTATTATCATTCTGTAAGTGTTGGGTTAACCTATCCATTAGGTCGGTTTGTCTGGTTACAGTATTTCTATTCCCATTCTGCAAGTGTTGGGTTAATCTATCTCTTAATTCGTCAATTCTTCCTGTATTGTTTAGTCCATATTCGCTGAGCGCTTTAACCAGGTCTTTTCTTTTCAGTCCGGTAATCCAACCTATGGTCGCCATTTTGTTTTTTTTTTCTCTCTCTGGTTTTCTCTATTTTTTTTTTTTTTTTTATTAGTGCCGCAGTCCCTGCTCGGGCGCCAAAATTGTAATATACTTTTAACCCCGGTGTCGTTCTTTTCGTAGAAAAAGTACAATTAATTGGGCCGAGGTAGCTTCAGTGGAGACAGGGATGTTTTAAATGGCGAACACTTTTAATTCCTCTTGTATTTTCTTTATTTTCTCATTTCGATTTATCTAGTATCTTATTTCTAATTTCTAATTAATACAATTGTGTTATTACTAACAAGCTACGGGCTTACGCCACTCACGTACAGGGTTGGTTTCCGTTTTTACACGTACCGCCAGCCGGTCCGTTCGTGGGTTCGGGCAGTGTTTAGGCGTGCAACCTAGTAGAGAGAGTACCGATTTCACGTACAAGATCAACGTTTCCGTATTTCACGTACTAATTTGACTTTCCGTTCGGTCGGTGTCTCACAGGAATATTTTGTCAACTGGTGTCGAGGAGACGTTATGCACGCCTCGAGCTCTGGCCAGGACTGAATGCTGCTGCTTGCTGCGGCCGTCCTTTTATACCCGAAGGCCGAGAAGCTTTTGAGTGGGGAAAGCTTTTTAGGTGAGCTTTGAAAGTTTCCCCTTGGTTGATTTACCGTGGCGGGTGTCGGTACTAAGCATTCATGTGTCTAGACTAAAAGGTGTACGAACTAAAAGTTCGTTACAAGTTGTTCAGAGGTGGTTCGCCAATAAAGTTCGAAAAATATCAAAACCAAAATTTCGTTTCAATTCGCTATTAATAAATTTAACAAACCAGTTAAATTTCACCAAATGGTCCTTCGAGCCGGATCTGGGCAATTATTCGCATTAATCGCATTATAATCGCATTATTCGCAGAGACACTCAATTTCGGATCAATTTGATCAAAAGTTAACAACGTGTGTGCATCGATAATTACATCAGTATATCACCTTAGCATTTTCTTATCGGATCGGGATTTCGTGTAATTAATATACCGAGCAAATCATTCGCAGACGCGGGATTATACAGATAATTATTGTGTTCTTTTTCTGGAAATCTGCATCTAGGCATACAGTTCTGGCCGCAGAGTGCCGCTATCCATAACCGTTCGTAAGTACTGTTGGAGCTCGAAGTCTCGTGCAACTTTCATCATGGGAGTCGATGATGATAAGCCGACAAAACGAATTTCTGAGTTAAGGTTGCAACGTGGTGTTATAAAGGGGCAGCAAACTAAAATGAAAACGTTCGTCAAAGAAAAGGCAGAAAGTGCAAATATGTTTGAATTAGAAACCAAACTAGGGTTATTGGAAACATATTTTTCTAATTTTAATCTGGTGCAATCCAAGCTAGAGTGCATCGATCAGTCGGATGCTGAAGCGGAGGAGCGTGACAAATTTGAAGACACCTATGCTGAGATAAAAGCGGAATTACTTTCTTTGATCAGCAATCACAAGACTCGTAATTCGGTATCACTGAATGCAACAGCCATTGAAGCATCGTCAGCAGCAATTAGAGCCACCACCCATGTGGAAAAGCTTAAGATGCCTTCTTTCTCAGGTGAATTAATAGAATGGTTAGATTTTTGGTCAGTTTTTCAGGCGTTAGTGCATCAAAATGATAATTACACCGAAGCCGAGAAATTCCAGCATCTCCGTAACTGCCTTCTAGGCGACGCGAAGGAAATAATAAAGGGCATGGATAGTACAGCTGATAATTATGAAGAAGCTATTAAATTATTAGAAACCAGATACGACAATAAACGCTATGTTTTTCAGGCACACATCAATGCTATATTTGACTTGCAGGCTATATCTAAACCTTCAATAGAAGGTTTAAGATGCACTATCGATCGCATAAAGGCACATTTACGCTCTCTTCTAACTATCGGCAACAAAGATCAAGTGGCCGACGGATTATTACTTCATATCTTCGCATCTAAGTTAGACTTCGCTACTAAAACCAAATGGGAAGAAGAGGTTTCAAAATTAATTGAATCATCCGAAGATGCAACATTCAAATTTCCTACATGGCAAGAGTTTTCGTCGTTCTTGGAAAAGAGGTTGCAATCATTGAAATTTCTTCAAACTACAAGGGAGCCACCCCATTCATCCACACCAGGCCTAAGACATCAACCAAGTCACCCTAAAGTTAAAACCAAAATTGGACTTAACACTTCATCCTTCGTTTCAGCCACCTCACACTCAGCAGCAGCATGTGTATTCTGCTCACAACCATATCACTTTCCGTTTCGATGCCAAACGTTTCAAAATTTGTCGCCGTCAGCAAGATTTCAAGAAGCTAAACGACTTAAGCTATGCCTAAACTGTCTCAAGGCTGGACACTCGGTAAGAAATTGCAAATCTTTAAATAAATGCCAAAATTGTTCTGGAAATCATCACACATTACTACATATTCAGTCTGGAAGCATAGCTAATCATAGCAAGCCTAACCAAACCAATATCCCGTCGACGCAGTTCGAGCAAATCGCCTCCACAAGTCAGCGAGATCAAGCCTCGCCCTCTAATTCTGTTACTATGATAACGTCAAATGCTCTTGAGGAGTCAACTAATGCAATCACATATTCTTACAAAAATGTCATACTTCCTACCGCTCTAATTTACGTGCGAGACAGCCACAATTCCTATGTGACATGTAGGGCGTTACTAGACTCCGCTTCACAGTCTCATTTTATAAGTGAAACATGCCTAGCCAAGCTTGGACTATCAAAACTTCCGACAAATGCTCCAATTTCCGGAATTGGAAACGTCGACACTCAAACCAAGTATAAAACAGTCATCACTATAAAATCCAGAGAAACCGATTATACTGCAGATCTCACAGTTCTGGTTCTCCCAAGCATCACAGGAAATCAACCCTCTCATCGACTAATAAACAGAAATATACAGGTTCCAAAAAATATAAACTTAGCAGATCCACATTTCAGTGAGCCCCAACCAATTGACATTTTAATTGGAGGAGCAATTCTTTAGTCTGCTGTGCGTGGGTCAAATAAAAACTACTGCAGATTCCCCAGTTTTCCAAAAAACTCTTCTTGGATGGATCATCGCAGGCAATCTCACCGAATCAGTTCAATACAGCCTCTATTCAAACGTGGTCAAAACCGAACCCCCCAACGACATTGAGAACATACTTAAATCATTTTGGGAAGTTGAAAATATCTCAACAGCTGATCATTTCCACAATGCTGAGGAGCAAGCGTGCTCCAAATTCTACGACAGAACGACCGAAAGATCTGTTTGTGGGCAGTATATCGTCCGCTTACCATTCCGCGAAGATCCATCGGTGTTAGGAGAATCTTACACTACTGCTTTCAAAAGGCTCCAGTCAGTTGAGCGTAAATTATCCAAATTTCCTAACTTAAAGGCAGATTACATCAAATTCATGGAGGAATATGAGGCATTAGATCACATGGAAAGGATACCAGAAGGCGCACTGCCGCCAAAACTTAACTTTTTGCCGCATCACAGCGTGATAAAAGAAGATTCGACTAGTACTCGTCTTCGTGTAGTGTTTGATGGCTCCTGTCCAACATTAGGCCAATCAAACAAATCGCTCAACGACATTCTAATGACTGGTCCAAAGGTTCAAGACGACTTGTTCGACATAATTCTACGATTTCGGTTACATAGATTTGTTATCACTGCCGATATAGTGAAGATGTACCGGCAAGTACTTCTCCATCAAGATGATCGAGCGATGCAATGCATTTTGTTGCGCAAAACCCCAGAGGATGAGGTAGGCATTTATAAGTTAAAAACAATAACTTATGGAACAGCCCCAGCGGCTTACTTAGCAACACGCAGTCTTAACTAATGTGCCTACGACGGAGCTTTGAGATTTCCCCGTGGAGCGAAACTGATTTTAAGAGATTTTTACGTGGACAATCTTATGACTGGGACTGACAACGAAGAAGACCTGAAAATAATTAAACACGAAATAATGGAGTGTCTTTCGCTAGGGCATTTTCCATTAAAAAAGTGGTGCTCAAACTCGCCAGACCTATTAAGTGCAATTCCAGAAGAAGACAGGGAAAAACTTCTGCTGATTGACAACAATCCTGTCATAAAGGCTCTTGGCCTTATCTGGGATCCAAGGGAAGACTATTTCGCTTTCTTTTCGCACCTACATAACGAGCTTCCAAATATAAACAAGAGGGCTATTCTCTCAGAAATTGCAAGGTATTTCGATCCATTAGGCCTAATAAACCCGGTTGTCGTTTTAGCTAAAATCTTCATGCAACATTTATGGAAGCTGAAACTGGATTGGAACGAAAGTATACCACAAGACCTTCAAACGCAATGGATTCATTTCAGAACACAACTCAAATACATCAGCCAGATCAAATTCCCACGCTACGTCATATCCGCGAATTCGACAATACAACTTCATGGGTTTGCAGATGCCAGCGAGCGTGCCTATGGGGCATGCATATACATGCGGAGTGAGGATCAGAATGGTAACATTTGCGCTAAACTATTATGCGCCAAATCCAGAATAGCGCCCATTCGCACTATATCGCTGCCGAGATTGGAGTTGTGTGCAAGCCTATTACTAGCAGAACTACTTCACCAAGTCAAAAAGGCGCTTCCTATTCCAATACCTTCAACATTTTGCTGGACGGATTCTACAGTTGCTCTAGGTTGGATTCGTTCTTCGTCATTTCAATGGACCACTTTCGTATCCAACCGCGTCGCAAAGGTCCAGCAGCTTACTGAGGGATATGTCTGGAACCACGTTTCCACCAATTGCAATCCTGCTGACCTTGTTTCCAGAGGCGCCCTACCAGAGGAACTACTATCATCACCCATATGGTTCAATGGACCGGAATTTTTGAAGCTTTCCTGCCAAAATTGGCCCAAGCAGCCAGGAAACTTCAACTTGCAACTGCCTGAAATGAAGAAAACCAAATTTTCTCTCATATCAACGATTAAATGCACTGATCTCATAGGTGACAACAAGTTCGTCAATTCATATCATCGCTTATTACTCGTTTTCGTTTACGTCCGTCGCTTCTTTGCCAAGGATAAAACTAGTAAGCAGCACCCAAAGGTCATTACACCTGATGAACTTAACGCAGCCCTGAAATCCATAGTCAGAAATTTGCAAATGACATACTTTCCAGAGGACTACGCGCAACTATTACATGAAAAGGAGATAAAGGCTCAAAGCAAGCTAAAGGCACTAGCGCCGTTTTTAGACAACGAAGGCATTATGCGAGTCGGCGGTCGGATAAAAAATGCTGAGCTGTCCTTTGACTCAAAGCATCAAATGTTATTGCCGCATTCGCATTCCTTCTCACGCGAACTTATTCGCCATCATCACCTGAAACATCTCCATGCAGGTTGCCAAACCCTACTCAACATCATCAGACAAAAGTTCTGGATCACAAATTTAAAAATTACAATACGCCAAGTAATACACCAGTGCATTATTTGCTTCAAATCGCGCCCGATTTTTGCCAAACAAATCATGGGAGACCTTCCTGCTGAACGACTACAGCCAACAAGACCATTCTCAATCACTGAAATTGATTATTGCGGACCGGTCTACGTGTCATCTAGAATTCGTGGTCGAGCACCTCTAAAGTCGTACGTCGCAATTTTTATTTGTTTCGTCACCAAAGCTGTTCACTTAGAACTCGTAACCGAGCTCACAACTAATGCCTTTCTATTATCCTTAAAGCGCTTCATAGCCAGACGAGGTAAATGTGCGAAAATATATTCCGATAACGCAACAAATTTCCTAGGTGCCCAAAACGAATTAGTGGAACTACGCCGACTTTTTCTAAGCGAGAAACACAACGAAATAGTGAAGAGTATGTGTCTTCAAGAAGGAATTGAATGGTCGTTTATTCCACCACGTTCTCCCCACTTCGGCGGATTGTGGGAGTCTGCCGTAAAAATAGCAAAATCTCTTTTATTAAAAACAGTTCATGGACATAATCTAACGTGCGAAGAGATGTCTACAATTTTATGTCAGATTGAAGCGATCATGAATTCAAGGCCCATAGCGCCTATATCTAATGATCCAAACGACCTTATGCCGCTAACCCCCGGTCATTTCCTTATTGGGTGTCCTCTTGTTTCCGCAAACGAGCCAACTGTAGAGAAGCCACCCGTGAATCCTCAAAAACGGTACAAACTTATAGAATACATGCACCAACATTTCTGGAATCGATTCCACAAGGAATATCTTCACACACTACAACAGCGTATGAAGTGGACTACAGCATCTAAAAACCTCAACGTCGACGACTTAGTGCTAATCAGGACCCTCAACGTTCCCAGTTTAAATTGGCCGGTGGGACGAATCTCTCACATCCATCCCGGTCCAGACGGGCAAGTTCGAGTGGTCACCGTTAGAACTTCTGCAGGATCATACAAGCGATCTATTCACCAGATTTGCCCCCTCCCCATAAATTAATCTTTTGAAAGCTGATGCTTTCAAGGTGGCCGCCTTTTGATAAAAATTGTATATTATTATTGTACTATGCTAAATTTCAATCTTCTTTTTATTCTTGATTTCTTCTGAATTGTATATAAATGAATTGTTATTTTATCGTAAATTTAATTTGTCATGGCAACATCTGCTTAATGTTCTCACTTATCAGTTATCACAACAGTTATTCTCCGCAATCAGTTACTTAGCTAAATCCATTGGAGAAAGATGTAACTCGTTCAGTTGTTCAGAGGTGGTTCGCCAATAAAGTTCGAAAAATATCAAAACCAAAATTTCGTTTCAATTCGCTATTAATAAATTTAACAAACCAGTTAAATTTCACCATTATTCTTTTCTTTAAGTTTTGGATGTATATAAAAACTTGCATTTATTTCCAATCGATTTTTCTATCAACTCTTCACTATATCCATTATTTTTAAGTTTTATTTGTTGGGGTTAGATCAATGCAATTAGAAATTGATCCCAAATCATAAAGAGCAATTGTTTCCAGAGTGCAAACGAAAACCAAAATTATACACTGAACAACTGCTCCCCGACCTACGAAAAGGGAAATAAACAAATAATGTACACAAATGTTGAAGGTCGGACAAATGCAACTATGTGCATGCCTTATACCCTGGGCACACGTGAGCACTCAAGTGGGTTAATGACGTCATTATGACGTAGGCCATGTAAATTTTCCATAAGAACTCGACATCGAAACCTACCTCCTGGAACCCGGGTTAAACTCGACAGACTACTACCAGCGCCGTAAGTTCCACATGGTAGAAAATCTTTGTACTAAAACTTAATCAGCTGTGAAATGTTATTTTGTTGTTTTCCTAGATGTTTTCGTGTTATCGTTACTTTACAGCAAATTTAAATTGGGTAAACACATCAACTAATCTCAAGTTCATCGCAAGGAACTCACTTGATCGCTGTTGCGAATCCATTTTTATGTTTACTTTTCGCCAAATGTTATCAGATATATCAACCCCGAACTCCGTTCGGCGGCACACGACACTAAACCCACTTTACGTGACGTCATAAACCCACTTAAGTGCTCTCGTGTGCCCGGGGTATTAGCCAACTACGTTATGCGCTAACGTAAAAAGAAACATAAATAACAACACGGTAACGAGTCACGTTACCAAAAAATAAAAAGAACATGAGTAACGCGAGGAGTTAGGCAAGTACCAAAGAAATGCTGAAAGAGGCAAAATGATGGGAGTCAGCAACAATAACCATATCAATATTTCGCATATGGGCTGACCCCATCTGGTTCAATAATTAGGCAATTGGGCACATTGCAACTAATGGACAAATCAAAGTATCAATCATGTTTTGCACTAACTGGAAGTAATTGCCTTTCGAAATAAATCACGTGGCGAAACGCCCTAGAATTGTGGGAACCAATTCAGCAATTAACAGCTAAAATAGGTTAGAGTAAGGATAAAAGTTAGGTAAATAATTTCTATAAAAGAAGCATGTAAATTATTAACAGAGAGTTTTTTCAAAGAACTTTAATACATAAAGAAGCGCCACTTCGGTTCAGGCCAGCTAAAATCAGTCGAGATGGGTGTACCTACATCAGGGCCTCGATTCTCGAGTTCGTTCGAATTCAATCGTACGATATTGAGACCGCATGACTGTTAACGAACGATCTGCAAAACAGCGATTCTCGAATTCCGAACGCTGTCGTTCGTTAACTTTTTCACCACATTCGAATGATTTATTGTGGTGGATTTTTAAGCTGCAAAAAATTGTTTGTTACGTTAGTTTGTAATTGCAATTGTTGTTACTTTGCGTAAAGAAATATTGTGAAGATTTTAGAAGTTTTTTTTAGCGTTTTTGTAGCGTTTTTTTTTAAATGGAGGGATTGGAAGATTTATCCATGATACTGTCCGTAGCTGCTGTTGAGCAAGCAGAATTGATGGCGCACGATTTCGTGCAATACCGTCGAGTTTACCGAAAACAAATTTATAAAACTCTTTCGCTTGAAAAAAAGTATGGTGGACGAATTAATTCTTAAATTATCCCCATTTATGGACACTGGATCAAGTTCGTCGGCACTTGACATGACTTGAAACAAAAGTTGCAATTGTTGAATGTTGTTGCAATTTGTTGAAGGCGTAAACAAGGTCGTAAAACGCTTCCTGAATAATTGTTATCCATTTTATGACGAGCAATAGCTGTTCTAGGGTAAAATGAATGTTTATGCGAAAAACAATTTTTTGGATTTATTTGCAAAAAAATATATTTTTCTTATAATTTTGTCTTTATTACTTTAAAAAAAAAACAACAACCAAAAGAAACATAAAAATTTCTCTTTTTTCCGCCAACAATAAATCAATTCGACCCGAAACCGCATGAAAATTTACAATTCCACACGGAAATAACCAGTCGATTTGAATCCGAACGATTTTCATTCGAAACAACCGCATGCGGAATTCGAGAATCACAAATTTTGAGGATCGTTCGAAAATGGTGAGTTTCCATATGCGGAATTCATTTCGAATGATTCGAGAATCGAGGCCCAGGCCTGAAGAAGCTCTTACTTGAAAGTTTCTGTGCTCGCTCTCTGACTTGCTCATGATTGCACACAAATACAACTTTGCTTGCATTGACGTAGTGTGGTGCGACGGTGCGCAAACAGCATAAGCACTTCTTTTTTACTTCGTGTCAGGTCGATCATTCTGTTTTTGGCTGTCTTGCTGTGCGTTTGAGCGATTGAAGCATTTTCCCTTCAGTTGAACTTGTTTTTATACAGTACACATTGTCAGGGCTATGGAAAATAATAATTGTAAAAATAAATCAGTCCTTTTCAGGACTAACCGTAAGTACGGTAAAAAAAATAAATGTTGTGTTCCTTCCTGCTCTGTTAGTAGGACAAGCAACATTGATTGTATTCTGTACTCCTTTCCTAAAGATCTGGCATTAAGAACAATTTGGTTGCAAAATATCGGATTTTGTGCTTCTGATTTTAAGCCATACTTCCGAATTTGTTCAAACCATTTTAATCCGAAGTTTATTGGAAATAAAAAGTTGAAAAGAGATGCTATACCACATCTTTTGGATGAAATGAATGTAAACAGTGATTTACCCAAAAATAAGAAAAAAATTAAAGCTAATTACAATAAATGCTGCATTAAAAACTGTTGCAATACTCCTCCAAAGTTTAATTTATTTAGATTCCCTAAAGATACAGTCAAACGAGAAGCCTGGTTAAAAATATGTGGTTTTAGTCAGGACCTAACGGTTAAAGTTTTAAGAATTTGCCATGTCCATTTTGACAAGAAATTCATAGGGAAAAAAAAATTTTTAAATGGAGCAATTCCCCAATATTTTCTGAACAGTACGGCAGATCTTTACAATTTTGAAGAAGATGAAAATCCAAATTGGAGCTCTGATATGAATAATATTGACGTGCCAAATTTGTCACAAGAAGTGGTTAATAGTTTATCTGAAAGTGACGTAAATAATATTGACATTATAGAATTTCCTCCTTCTAAGCGAAAAAGATTGAATTCCGAATCTGAATCAGTTGACGTCATTTTAAGTGAACCTCCTGTCTGCAGAAGATGTGAAAAAAACGAAAGAAATATATCCTTCTATAGGCATAAAGTGTCGCTTTTAGCTAAGAAAAATGAAATCATTTTGAAAAAAAATCAAAAAATCAAAATGAAATTCAGAGGTGTAAAAAATATTTAAAAGCCCAACAAAAAGAAAATATTTTCATTGATAGTTTAAAAGTGAACGAAAATTCTAAAGAATTTGCTAAAATGATTTTAAGTGGAGGACCAAAAAAAAATGGAATGAAAAACAAAAAATCATTTCGCAAAATTTAAATTATAAATCAAGCTCCACCTATGATTTTATGAGAGAAAATTTAAATTTTCATCTACCTTCAAAAACTACCCTGCGTAGATGGAGCCCGTTGAAAACACTGAATCCTGGTTTCAATGTTACACTTTTGAACAATTTGAAAAAAATCATAAGCAATTTTGATTCTAAATCTCGTCAAGCTTGCTTAATCTGCGATGAAGTAGGAATTAGACGAGATTTAGTGTACAATATCAGTTCGGACAAAATTGACGGTTTAGTTGACTATGGAAATAATGAAAGAGAGCCTGCTATTGGTAAAAATATATGTTTTTTTATCCTCCGTGGCCTCTTCCATAATTGGAAGTATGTTATAAGTTATTTTGTTACTGAAAAACCTATTCACGGAGATAAATTAAAAGAAAAGTTTGAACAAAATTTAGAGGAAGCGTTTAAATTAGGTATTGAAATTCGCGCTGTTGTTTGTGACCAGGGGACAAATAACCAAAGATGTTATAAATTATTTAATGCTAGTCCCATGCAACCCTTTTTTTGGTGGAAAGAATATAAAATATATGCTATATATGATCCTCCTCACTTAATTAAATCCATCAGAAATACATTGATGAAAACGGATATTGAATTTTCAGATGGTGTTGCAAGTTGGGATGTTATAGTAGAGCTTTTTGAAATAGATTCAAAATCTGTTAATTTTAAAATTTGTCCGAAATTAACGAAGAAGCACATCTATCCATCAACTTTCGAAAGAATGCGGGTTTCTCTAGCTGCTCAAGTTTTGAGTGAGACAGTGGCTGCTGGGATTCGAACTTGTATAGATCTGAAATTATTTTCAAATAAAACTTTAAAGAAAGCTGAAAGTACTGCAATTTTCTTGTCAAAATTTAATAAAATATTCGACTGTTTGAATAGTAGAAATTTAGCTGAGAGGAATCCCTATAAACAACCCATTAAACTAGATAACGTTCCTTATTTGTTTTTGAGAGAAGCTTTACAATTTTTAAATACTCTCACTCTAAAAAAAAAGATAAAGAATTTTTGTATTAATGGTTTAAAACAAACAATAAACGCCGTTTTAATGTTGTGTGATGACCTTTTTGGTTGTGAGCAAAATGATGTTAATTTTTTCTTAACCTCAAGAATAAACCAAGATCCTATTGAAAATCTTTTTGCTCAAATTCGCGCCAAAGGGGGAAATAATAGAAATCCCTCGGTACATGAATTCAACAATATTATAGCTAGAATTATGTCGATGAAGTTAGTAATGCTAGGATCACCTTCTCAAAATTGTGAAAACGATAATGATCTTATGCTTGACTGGAATCAACCAGGTGAAAATGAATCAATAATAACTGATGTATGTGGTGAACAAAATGCTCAAGAAGATATCGATAGCAATATAATTATTAATGAAGTAATGTTGGAGGAAACCAACAATGAAATTTCTATTGAAGCGAATGCAAAAAGATATTTTGTTGGCTACGGTATTTTCCAAACAATATTGAAAAAAATAAAATGCCAAGAATGTGAAAATCTCATGGCAAAATGTAAGACCCAGAGTTTATGTTTGTCATCAGAAACATTTATTTGCCACAAAGATTATTCTAATAATGAGCTGAAATCTTTATATCTTCAATCTCCCTCTGATTATTTCTTTCAAGTTTGCAACCTACATTTTCAAATTTATAAACAGTATTTTGAGAAAAAAATAGAAATAAGTAATATAAAACAACAAATTATTGATTCATGTATTTTAAAAACTAATGAAAATTATCCTGATTGGTTTGATGAAAACTCTCCATGTAAATTGCATAGAGAAAAAATTTTGGATTTTTTAATTTTAGTACTATTACGGAAAAACTGTTCATGGAAAGCGAAGGAAATAAAATAATAGATTTGAATGGCACGAAGTAAAAAAGAAGTGCTTATGCTGTTTGCGCACCGTCCCACCACACTACGTCAATACAAGCAAAGTTTTTTCAATGAATTTTTATACACAGCTGTGTGGAGCTGCGGTTTTCGGTATTTGTGTGCAATCACGAGCAAGTCAGAGAGCGAGCAGAGAAACTTTCAAGTAAGAGCTTTTTCTGGCCTGATGTAGGTACACCCATCTCGACTGATTTTAGCTGGCCTGAACCGAAGTGGCGCTTCTTTATGTATTAAAGTTCTTTGGTTTTTTTTTTTTAATAAAGTCACTAAGCCGAAGTCACGTCGCTTTTAATAATCTCTTTCTACTTTTCAGCCAATATTCTCTCATCAGGTAATAGGGCGTTTACACTGGAGATTAACTCGAGGTTAGATTAAGTTAATCTCAAAGTGTTTACACCACCAGTGACAAGCTTAACTCTGACATTTGCATGTCACCTTTGTTTACTATATTTGAGAGCAAGGCAGAAATAATAGCTTTTTTCTTTCTTTTCTGCTTCAAACTTTCCATGTTCACGATAAAATATGTAAATATCAACTATGTACGCGCAAACTGCCTTTAATCTTGAATTTCAAATCTTGACAGCAGTCACAAAAGTCCGATTTATCTAACAACTGTTTGCTGAATTGCGCTGAATCGTTCGGGTCCGGGTTCGTGCATTGAATTGAGGAGATTAAGTGCGAGGTTTCATTCTAATCTGGTGAGCGAGGAGGTTACGATTTGTATGGGAAATCTCGTGATTAAGTACCTGGTTACCCCCGAAACCTCGAAAAGCGACGTAACCTCGTCGGTGTAAACGCCGTATAATTTAACTTCAAGATCACCGCGGTGATCCGGCTTGCAGCTTCGGCGGTGGCCTCCAATCCACCAAACCAACCCATCGGCTCGCAGCTTTGCCCGCGGCCACCAAAACTCACACCCAGTGCCAGCTTCCGCAGCTGCCGGGTATCACTCCAATAAGCCCGCAACCCCAGCGACCCACCAATGGCATTTTAATCATCGGCCCAACCTCCTCTTCAGCGGCTTAACCCCCTGTTGGACAACCGAAGCCCCGTGTATCAAAACAAATTAGCGCAGCCGAGGGTAGGATCAAGAAAGCCTGGTCACTGGTCAGAACCATAAGCGCGTGAAAATCCTTGATTCTGCAACCTTGGGACCTTCGCACCTGCCTAAGAAACGGAATTCAGCATCTGAAATCAGAACGGTCGGAATTGTATATAATTTTAATGTGCGTGCTGCACATGCTGATTATTTCAGTCAGATGCTGAATTCAGCAAGCCATTGCGGCTGTTTTAGGCCGGCCTATTCATTCGATGCTATTTATGTTATCACATGAATATCAGTGGCATCGGGAAATGACTTTCAAATGAAAGGAATGCATTAAAATCGATCAAAATCACCACTAAAAACCGATTTTCATACAAACTTTCAGATCAATAGCTCCGATCTCCCATGGGTTAGGGAATTGTAACGTGCAAAGGTTTACTTCTTTCGTTCTAAGGAATCGATTGGCATACAGCTCGATCGTATCGACGAAGTTTCGATTTCTGGGTACAAAATGGACCATCTCTTTTCCCTTGATCTGAATAATGACCTGGATAGAAACCTGGACGACCGGTTTGTATGGAGATCTATTTAGGTCATTAAAAAAACAGCTTAAACAAACAAATTTTTCATTAATGATTTTATCCTTTTTTTTCAGATTAGAACAGAATTAAAATAGGATTAATAAGTGTAAAACCCTTCTTTAATTATTTTAGTGTAAATTTTGTATGAGACAAATGTGTTAAAATGTTGTAAAATGGCTTGAGGTGACATGTCATGTTAACATTTTTGAAGTTAAATATTTCCAAAACTAAACAGAATTCCTAAGAAATTCTTCCGGATTCGTCACTTTTAGTCAAAAATACATATCCATACAAAATTTAATTAAAATCGGCCGCTTCCTTCTGGGTGGTACGCGTCGTATACTTAAAGTAGTTTATAGACGGGCACAGTAGAGATGGCAAGTTGCTGTCTGTAGGTAAAATCAAACATGTTTGAGTTTTCTAGCCGCCAGCAAAAGCTTACCGCTGGAAGGGCAAGTATCCTTAAGGCGTGTTCTCACGATTCAAGTTTAGATGAACGATTAAAGTTGATCAACAAAAATTAATCGGAAAACCCCGTGAGAACCTTGCACTCAATAGAGTTGATCAAATTTTGACTTGATCAAGAAAAGATTGATCCAGCCAAACTTTATCGTTCAACTTTATATCATGTGACATATCTGACAACTTTAAAAGTGAATTTAGAGTTGTCAAATCAATATCATTATTTTATTCATAAAAGAAAGAATGCAATTGCGTTTAAAATAATAATGTTTCTATGTAAAAATTATTAAAGAATCACGTTAGAATTTCTCCGCATTTCTTCATTTACCGAAACTGCTAGTAGATCTACTACTCTACGCACAATTGCTTGCAATGCCATTTTAAGGAACTTTTAACTAAATTTTAAGGAGCACAACTGTAAAATTTCACGCACAACAATGCAAATTGACTTCTGAATTACTGATCAGTGCTGATCGTGAGATCGCGCCTTAAGCTACTTAAGCCAAAATGTTTAATAATAATGCAAAAATGACAACGTTCCGCACTGGGCATAAAAAAAAATATTATAAAATCAAGTCATCTTTTCTTTTGAATTTTAATTGTCACAATTTTGCAATATGTACATGAATTAAGTAAAAAACATTGTTTTTACGAGTTGTTGTTTACATTTTATGAAAACCGTCGTCAATTCGCTTTTTATTATTAACAATCAGCTGTCATCACTTATTTCAGATTTTCTTAACCCCTATCTTTGTGTAAACTTGCACTTCTCCTCAACCCTGAGCTTCATAAGAGCTAGGGAGGCGGTCGCCTCATTATAAATAGAATTTACTTATCTTGAGATACGTGAGTTGAGATTGTGCTGTCGAAGCAGACAGCTGTCAAGTTAGTTCATGTCAAGTTACTTCAAGCTTTTTCAGTCTGTTCGCATTCGAGTAGTTTTTCATTTCAAAATGTAATAATATATGGTGCCAATGAGCTAGTTGTAAAAACGTAAGAATTACGCGTGCGTGCATTATTCATTACCTCTTGCAATCCGTAAAACTAAAACAATCTCTCAGATCGCCGGCATTTTAGTTGTTTTGTTTTACAGTTAGCCGGTTAATGAAATGGTTTTCGGCTTTTAGAAAGTGTGTGTACGCCCGTGATTGATAAAACTAATTCCCGCAAATTGTAATCGTAAAATTACAATATAATTTCATCGTGTTTGGTTGTATTTTTTTGGTGGGTTCATATGTTAAAATTCTTTCCCGCGTTAAATAACTTTCCTTAATCACGGCCAAGGGCCATGGATATTTGGTTTGTGTATACAAACAGTGAAAAGATGCTCATCTTCGGGGGAAACTTGTCGCAGTAAGTGTAGATATAAGCTTTGAATTGATCAATTCTAATAATCGGGAAGACTCAATCATTTTCCCATTCGCCCGCAAAAGAAAATATGCTAATTTGGCAAAAGTTGATTTTCGCAACTTGTGGCGGATTTCAATGAATTTTGGTGGAGACATGTATTTTAGTTAAAAAAACAAAAATGTGCAAAAAAAGGCCGTGCACTTATATACTTTTGGAAAAAAATACATTTTACGATGAAAAAATTTCATGTAATTTTTCGGTTTTTGGCCGTATTTATATCCACAAAGTTTATTTGCGAAACCCAAAAAAACCGCCACAAGTTCACTTAAACACATTTATCACTTTTTTACACTTCACAACACTACATTAATCGAGAAATCTCTTATTTATTCCATTGTTTTCAATTTCACAATTTGAAACAGGTGTCAATTAGATGAACGTTGCAATTAAAATGTCGTACTGATTTTCAAAGTGCGTTCGGGAAGAAAGTAATTTTACACAGAGGACAATGCTCAAAATGTATGGGAAAAAACCCCGAGCGAACAGAAACGGGATGTATCTCAAAATGTTAGTTATAATTAGTGATGTAATTCTGTTAATGTTTCACTGTAAGATTCAATGGCTAAATGAGTGAAATTGCTATTTGTTTTTTATTAAACTTGTTTTCTTGCACCTTTAAAATATCTTCGATTTGGGCTTACCCGAATACATAAATAGCAGTAGTAGGAGTAGTAGTAGTAGTTCTAATAGTATTTCCACACTATTATGACTAAAATTCAGGATAAACCTCTTAATAATGTAAAACAAAAATCAAATCAATTAAACGAACATTTGCTGTCAAACAACGTTCTGTTAAGTGTCAAATAATCGAAATGCCTGGAATCAGGTTCCCCTGCGGGTTGAGTCCTCACTGGACAATGGACATAGGGCCCGATTCTACGTAACAGAATTTTAATAGATCTCTTAATATCTTTTAAAGGTTTTTAAGAGATGATGGTATTCTAGGTAGCAGAAATATGGTGAATTTAAAAATTAAAAGTTAAGAGATTCACCACAGCTGTCGAACTAATTTTTAATAAATCGCACCTCACTATAAATCTCGAAAGGGTTTTTTGATAATCCCTCAAGTTTCGCATTACTGTACGATGGATTTGGCTTAAAAAAAAAAATTATTTAGAAAAACATTTACTATCCATTTTTCTTGCCTTACTTAATGATGTTTCTCTCCTTGATTTCACGCACTCTCAATTATCCATGAAATCATGTAGCTGGCACAACAACACTTTCCATTTTTTGTTGACACTTGAAAGCGTTTTACAGCAGCATCTGACTTTAGAGACGTTTAGAGATATAGAATTTGACCCTCTTAAGTTAAGAGACGATTGAGGTTAGATATTTCTTTTAATTTTGTAAGCAGAATACCAAATCTGTTAATTAAAACTCACCACTCAAGTTAAGAGATCAGCTGATTCTTGACATCTCTTAACTGGCTACCTGGAATACCGTTTCTGTTAATTTTGCAATTAAGAGGTTAAGAGATCTTAACTTTTACTTAGAATCGGGCCCATAGTTTGGTTATGTTTTGAGAGTAATTGGCCAGAATAACAGGTTTCAACCTCGATCTGGTCGAATTCTGGTGTAAAAGTAATCGAAGTGACAGTTTATTGCACTAATTGCTTCTATAATAGTGAACTTTTCTTCAATTTTGTTGAGTTCCATTTATATGTTATGGACAATTTAAGAATTTTGATTTCGAACAAAGCTCTGGCCAATTAGGTTTAAAACAATTAAATTTAGTATTAAAAAGATCAAGGTCAGGGATTTCCACTAGCTTGTTAAATTGGGAAGGAGCACGAATAAAAAATGTATTGTCTCTATAATTAATAAAAGATACCTAGGTATCCAATGTGGAACTCTTATGTTCAAAAGTGAAAGTAAATGCGGTGAGTCTATCCAATTCTGAGCAATTTTTGCCAGGAAAACAATATCAGCTATATTACGTCTAGATTGCAATGGTAATAGCCTCAACTAGCCTCATAGCAATTATCATAAGATCCGACCTTGAAATGAATGAACCTCATAAAACGTTTTTGTATTCGCTCGAGCCTATTAATATATATGTATATCATATTTGGAATTTCATACTTCAGAGCAGTACTCAAGAATACTACGAACAAAAGAGCAGCAAAGAATTTTCAATACCTTAACACTCGTGATCTGAAAGCCAGTTCTCATAATGAAACCCAATGCTTTATTCGCCTCCTTAGCAATGTGATCGATATGCTTGTCATAAGATAACCGGCTGTCGAGAATAACTCCTAGATCACGGATGCTTTCAACCTTATTAATAGGTAATCCTTTTAGCGTATAAGTAGGGTAATAGTACCGTATCTGGACTCATTTTACGTGTATTTTTAAAGGGGTCGAAAAGCTCACATAAAAATGGTCCCAAAAGCTCATCGTCTACGAGTACGAGCAGTTTCAAGGTCGATGACGTCATGAAAGCTTAGGGTTTGTGTCAAGGGTGTTGGATGTTGGTATAGAATCTAGGGTTAGTCGGGTGTGTGTCTAGGATCACGATGCGGATCACGGTCCCACCCCCGCTAAAAGCTTTACCCCTCCTCTTCGGGGCGAGTCGGATTAAGCAATGTTGTGAAATATCCCACCGCAGGTGCAGTGGTGAGTCATCATAATCACGATTGAACATGTCCGCTTGGTGGGTGGTCATCCTTACGCAATGTTACACATATGCAAAGTCTTATCTGCAGTTTCTGCTGACGTATGCATTCTGCTAGAGTTGGAACCAAAATTGTTTACACAGGTGCAGCGGTGAGTCATCATAATCATGATTGAACATGTTCGCTTGGTGGGTGGTCATCTAGCAACTTTGTTTATGCAGAAGCAAAACTTTAGCTAAATACCAGCCTTCGAGCATTGGCCAAAAATGATTTCCAGAAAAATCTCTTTAAGCTCATGAACAACGCTGTTTTCGGCAAGACTATGGAGAACGTTCGTAAACATAGCATTGTCAAGCTGGTAACTAAGTGGTGGGGGCGATATGGAGCTGAAGCGCTCATTTCCAAGCCCGAATTCAAGGTCTCAACAATTTTCAATGAGAACCTAGTAGCCATTGAACTTAAAAAGACTGAAATTTATTTCAATAAGCCGATATATGTGGGTATGTGTATTCTCGACTTGGCTAAAACCACAATTTATGATTTCCATTACAACTACATGATTCCTCAATTTAATTCCGACTGTGCAGTATGTTATACTGACACAGATTCCCTCATTTATGAAATTACCTGCCTCGATTTATACGAAATAACAAAACGTGACTGTCATTCCCATTTCGATACAAGTGACTATCCACCCAATAACATCTGGAACATCCCTCTAGTTAATAAAAAAGTTCTCGGCCTCATGAAAGATGAAAACAACGGTCGCATAATGACAGAGTTTGTTGGATTAAGATCGAAGATGTATGCGATCCGGGTAGAGGGCAAGGATAAAATCAAGAAATCGAAAGGCGTAAAAAGAAATGTTATTAAAAATAGAATAACTTTTGACGATTACGTAGAATGTTTGAGTAGTAATATAAATAAATTAATCAGTCAAAATTTAATAAAGAGCCAAAAACATGAAGTTAGTACCATCACTCAGACTAAAATCGCGCTAAGTCCCCACGATGATAAGAGGTATTTAATACCAGAATCAAACAAAACGCTACCATGGGGTCATTAATGAATGTAGATTAATGTATATATTATAAGAAAATATTGTAAATTAGACTATGATATTGTATGTAAAATAAAAAAAAAATTTATAAAGTTTAAAAAACTGTTTTATTTAAAAAATCCATGATTGCAAATACATTTTTGAGGGCACATCTGCCTTGGTATATGATGCAAGATGGGCCATTTGTTTCCAAAGTTGTTAGATTTGGGCATCCTTCCTCCTCCTCAACATCATAATATATAGTTGAATAATTTTTAAATATTTGTTGAATCCAGCTTTTCTTTTCAGCACCCTTCACATAAATGATTTTATCTTGTGGCAGCCATTGATCGAATATAGTATTTAATTTGTGGTATGGAATGTAACCATCACACCATTTGAATCCATGAAGATTGTGTCGGAGCCATTCAACTTGTTTCTTTTCTGATCGAGTTAGGTCTTTATAAGGAAATGGTGCTTTGAATATGTAGTGTTGCAATTGGTTTTCACAATTTAAAATCACCATCTCTTTCAAAATAAATTCGCTGTTTTGCAGTTTGAAACCTTGAACATCAATGACAATAGCAGATGCCATTCTAGACTAGTTTGCGAGTTTCACTAGTTAAAGGAATGTATTCCACAATTCGATCATGCAGCAACAAACAATAAGCTGTTGTGTTTGTGGGAACGTTTTCACTCGTCTTGAATTCTACTCTTATATCCACAGGTCCAGATTTTACAGCTTCGTTTTGACGCGAGCAATCAATAACAACGATCGGCGCGTCGCTTATAAACTGCTTCCTTGAGAGGAGCGGCTGCAACTGACGCCCATAATACGAAGTTTGGAATTTTATATACATGTTGTATAGGAGAGCATATTGATTGTTATCAAACTTCAAATTCAAATCATCGTAAGGGTATGATTCGGAATTCAGGTGTACTTTAACATCGGTCAGTTTGCAATGATCAAACTTGCTGGCATCCTTTGTTTTATCATTTTTGCGATTTGTTTGGAGAGCTAGGATAATGTATCGGGGCTTTTCCATCTGTGATGCAGTTTTAACGGACCATGAATGATGAGTTGTTTTTGGTAGTGTTGGATACTCGTATATATCCCAGCTCCTGAATGGTATTTTTATTTCACGACCGCTTTCAATGACTTTTAGCAAGGCCAATTTCTCAGGGTCGGCAACATTAACATGAGGAACGCGCCACTGCAGTTTAAAAATTGAAATGTTTACATCATCTGTTGGTGATACGACCGCATCTTCATCTGTCCTACTCCGTATTAATATTAGTTCATGTTTAGCGTTTGTGATGATTTTCCTGTAATCTTCAGCAAAGCCCAGGAGCAACTTTAGTGGTACACAGAAATTGAAAAATTCCTTTGCAAGTGTAATTGATTCCTCGGGTGACCAGCCCGCATTGAATAACATTTGACTCTCATTTTGGTTCAGCGATATATAATTTTTTAGAGTTGTAGTAATTCCAAGATTTCGCGTTCTATCAATTTCTATGCCGTTGATCTCATAACGAATCTCCTCAAAGAGAAAAGCAATAGCATTGTTTGCAAGCTTATAAGTATTTGCCGCATCTTCTGTTGTGGTAGTTAGTGACCCTTCAATGTATAATGTATATAAAGCTTTCAGATGGCAAGACATATAGATCTTGGTGTTGTACTGAAATACGAATCTCATCGCTGTTTTTGAACGATGTGAGGAACGGTGAATAGGTGTGGTAGTCAATTTTTGTTATGCTATTATCATAACTTATGCCTCCAGCGATGTCCAAGATGTTGCTACTCATTTTTCAAAATTAATCCTAACAACTGAAGATATTGCTTATTATCAGCTCTCAGTTCACGTCTTGCTCGCTTTAAGCCTGTTGAGCGACTAATAACTTTGGGTATGCTACCGCTGTATTTATCCATATTAATGTTGTTGTAGATTAACATTCTGCGGCTTTAAATGTAATCTCACTGTTATTGTTTCGCCTCGAAAATTTATCAAATCACCCTCCTGATCAACGAGCTTCAGCGTGATCGAACTTATCCGTTTGACGTTCACAGGTAAATAGATGACATATTTAGGAACCTCAACTATTTTATAGCCTGGACCCACGTTTGGGGAAAATTCATGAATCGTATGCACTTGATTGTTATTTATGAATGACCCTGATATAATATTGCATTCAATTCGTATGGCGTTTACTTTAATAATATTGACGGGTAGCTCAGATGTATGCAGTATATTAGCTTCCAATATACGCTTTCCAAATCCCAACAATGGAGCGATGGAGTTTTCTTTATTAAAATACACCTATTTGTTAGCTTTAACCTCACTCCTTAAAGTATTATTATTAGCCTTGATTGAGATTTCTGCACCCCCGTCGATTTTGCTCAACCTTTGCTTAATAAAACTTTCTATATCATCAATCTCATAAGATCCGATCGGTATTTCAATCTCAGTACCTCCCACATGAATTAGATTGTTTCTCTCATCAATGTTAGGAATAGAATTGTATGTTTGAAAATCAATCAATCCACAAACGTAATCTCCAGGTAACTCCAATGGAGGAAAATACTCTGCTGAGAGCACTGATGTATTGCCAGTAAGGGAGAGTGTTATCGACATGGCTGTTGGAAATGAAATGACTCTGCATGTGCTTAAATACCTTTATTTATACATTTTAAATCTTGTTTTACATTGATCGAATTATATCGTTGAGAAAATATAAACACAAATGTCCACATATAACTGAATCAAAATTTTGATGAGGTATATAGTTGTATGTCACAGCATCACCCAAATAATTTATAACTTCTCGTGGTGGTTGCAGGTTTCCAAAACTATCAAAATAATCAATGATGGCCCCTTTCTTCTTATAAGCTACCCAATGTGTTCCAGGTCCGGATGAAACATCTAGATTAATAATTCCACACTCTGTTTTCCATGGGGTTTTTGGTAACTGATCTCGCATAAATACTCCTCTAAAGTGTGGTATATCCTGTGCATATTTACGTAGATCGAGTTCATTGAGTGCTCTTTTGGGTAGCTGCCTTAGGAGTTTTTTGGCTGAGGATTAAGAAAAAGTCCTAGCCCTTTCCTATATGGCTTGAGGAAAAACCCATGCCCAGGTTTACCCAACGCTATAGCTTCCATTGTCTCATTATGACGCTTGCCTTCTTCCAACTGTTGCCGTGCGTTGTTTGCAGCATTTACTGCTTTGGCTATGCCAGCCGCACCTCCTGATAACGTTCCCATGGCTGAAAGACCGGCAAAAAGTGGAATCAGGAATGGTAAAGCACCACCAACTTTAGGCACGGGGATCACTCTCGGGGTCTTGATTTGTTTTTTCCTCCTCTTGATGACATCTTTTGCAGCGCCCAGTGCTATTTTTATGGATTCCAACAAGTCTTTTGGCTTCTTCAACTTTAATGCTCTGCGAGCATTGCGTACAGCATCGCGAAATGATGGGTGTAATTTATTCTTCTTCTTTTGCATGATACTTGTTTTAATTTTTGCCTTGGCACCCATTCCGAACTTAATTTTAGCTTTCATCACTTTGTTTACCAGTAAAGCGTTAACGCGTTCTCCAAATGCAGCGTCCTTTGACGTTATACGTTCCCAAGCTTTTTCTGCTAGAATACGATCAGCAATGTGACGGTCACTTGTTTCACGATACTTTGAATATGCGATATCGTGCTCTTTACAGGCTGCATCCAGCAGATTAATACCAGGATCGCCGCGTGCAAGCCGTTTATATAACTTTGTCCCTGGACCACAGTATTGATAGCCAGGTAAATGCAATTCAAATGGTAATTTGTTAAGAGCAGAATTTAATAGTCCTTCTCCCACAACGACCTTTTGTTGAATGAGGCTTTTTTCACAGTGATCAATCATTTTACATACGTTTACAGTAACACTAGAGGGTAATTTATAAAAGCATCAGTATTTATAAAAAATTGTTAGTACTCAACATGAAGTTTATTAAGCAACAAGATTGCCTACCGGTTAGAAATGCTGATATTAATATTACTACAAGTCCTAAGAAGAAGAAGCATGGGGTGCTGCTGCAAAACAGCATAAGAGGAATTATTGTTGGACCATCCAACTGTGGAAAGACGAATGTTATGATAAGTTTACTGGAGCACCCTAATGGACTACGCTTTGAAAATATCTCGGAAAATATATACATTTACTCAAAGTCGCCAAGGCAACCGAAATATTAATATTTAAGCAAAGTTATGGCCCGCATATCTGGATTGGGTTGTTATACGTTTTCAAACAACTGTGATGTCATACCACCGGAAGAAGCAAAATCAAACTCAATTTTCATCTTTGATGATGTAGCTTGTGACAAACAAAATAATATTAGAGCTTACTTTTGCATGGGTCGTCATAAAGCAATTGATAGTTTTTACCTCTGTCAAACATATACCCATATACCGAAGCACCAGATTCGAGATAATGCAAACTTGCTCATTTTATTTAAACAGGATGACTTGAACCTGAAACATATTTACAATGATCATGTGAATACTGATATGACATTTGAAAAGTTCCGAAAAGCGTGTGCAAAGTGTTGGGGGGACAAATATGGATTTCCTAGTAATTTATAAGGATAGTCCTCTGGACAATGGGCGATATCGAAAAGGATTTGACAGCTTCATGTGCCTATAAGAGAAAGCGCAATTCATTACCATCATCAGTCAGTGCGAGTCCTCATACTGATACAGTTATATGCTCAATAGCTGCTTACCAACCTGTACAGCCTGTCTACCTGTATCAGCTTACCAGCTTACCAGCCTGTACAGCCTGTCTACCTGTATCAGCTTACCAGCTTACCAGCCTGTACAACCTGTATAGCTGTCTACATACAAAACTCTAAACTGAGAGTAACATGGATGAAAAGTTGAAAAAAGATATTATAAAGACGAGCAATGCTATACGAAAGAAATACAAAGCTCTCAAAACTGGTAAAATGGAAACAGAAACTCAATTGGAGGAAACATTTAAGCCAATTACCGACACACTTAAAGAAATAACCTCATCAGTTAAGCTTGAGCCTAAACAAGAAATTAAGGTAGAACCTAAACAAGAAAATAATGAGGAGGATGATAATGAGGAGGATGATAATGATGATGATGAGGAGGAGGATAGTGATGATGAGGAGGATGATGATAATGATGATGATAGCGAAAAAGAAAAGTTAAAAAAACATAGCTCACCCAAACGAATACTGAATAGATATAAAAAATTCGTTAGTCGCGATAGTAAGAAAATTGATAAAACTTACGGTGCTCATTATAGCAGCAGCGATGGATGGAGGATGGGTAATTCAACATTAAAAGTTGTTGATGAAAATCTTATTATTAATGATAAACCATACAAGATAACCGAAGGATTATCTGAACTAATTTTTATGAAACGCCCCACTGGTTACAGTAAAGAAGACCTAGCGAATTATCAGTCAATTTTAAACGATACATGTCTACACAGACGTAATTTTAATGAAAATGAACAAATAAAGGGAACAAATACCTATAAATATAAAAAAATTATAAAGAAGTTGGTTGACATTCCTAAACCTCATAGAGGAGAGGGAATAATGAGGATCCCGAAGGAAAACATTGATTATGTCTATTGGGATGATCCCAATGAATTAGTGGATCGGCTTCGTATACTAATAGCTTCACAACAAGCTGGAAATAATAGCCATGATAATGAAATAATATCAATTATTGAGGAGTTGCGGGAAGCCGATATAATTCTATAAATATCCGCCGCATATAAAATTATATCTCATTTCTAAAATGAGCGTTGATAAGTTTGGTCGATCAACAAGGAGTATTAAGCATCAGCTGGGTCCTCGTGGCCCCCCTGGTCCCCCGGGTCCTCCGGGTCCTCCTGGAAAACCTGGTGCTGCTGGTGAGCAAGGTCCAATTGGGCCACCAGGAATTGGATTTCTTCTAACCCCCACAGGAAATTATGACTTGGCATTCAAACACATCACAAACCTTGGAGAACCTGAAGCAAATGCTGACGCTACAACTAAAATCTATGTTGATACAGAAATAAGCAAGCAGCACGATGAATCAAATAAACACATCCAATATGCTGTTACAGAAATAAGAAAGCAGTATGAAGAATCAAATAAAAATATCCAAAATGCTGTTACAGAAATAAGCAAGCAGCACGATGAATCAAATAAAAACATTCAAAATGCTGTTGAAAATCTAACTCTATATATTAATGGTGAAATTGAAAAGATTGAGAATTATTTGTTCTCTACCATACTTAATAATAATAAGGAAACGCAAAAGCAGCAAGACGGCGGCGTCTACGAATAAAGCATAATGCTACAATTAATCTAGTTCATTTACCTATAATATGAGTAAGAGACAAGTTGTCGTGGAACTTCATAAGCCTGCACGTCGATATTTTAAAAGACGCCGGGTTATCATCAAAGGTTTAGATGATTTATGGCAAGCGGATTTAGTGGAAATGGATACATATAAACATGTGAATAACGGGTATCGCTACTTGCTAACTATAATTGATACCTTTTCCAAGTATGCGTGGGCTGTTCCAATTAAAAGAAAGACTGGTGTTGAAGTAGCTGCAGCAATGGAATCTATATTTAGAGAAGGACGCGTACCCAAAAATTTGCAAACTGATGATGGAAAGGAATTCTTCAACTCACACTTTCAAAAATTGATGATGAGGCGTAAAATTAATCACTTCTCAACGTATACATCGCTTAAAGCATCAATAGTTGAGCGATTCAATCGAACTTTCAAGAACATGATGTGGAAGGAATTTAGCATGAATGGATCTTACCAATGGTTTCATATGATAAAAGAACTACTATTTCAATACAATACGAAAAAGCATCGAACAATCCAAATGCGTCCGTGTGATGTTAATTTAACCAATGAAAAGCAGCTTCTTAATACAGTGTATAATCGCATAAAGATTGCTGACATGCCCAGATATAAAGTAGGAGATTCTGTTCGTATTAGCAAATATAAACATGTATTCGAAAAAGGCTATACACCAAACTGGACTACGGAAATTTTCAAGATTTCTAAAATTCAAGTGACCAACCCAGTGACATATCAGCTTGAGGACTATCAGGGAAACCCAATCAAAGGAGGATTTTATGAAAAGGAATTGCTAAAAGTCAAGCATCCACAAGTGTACCTTGTCGAAAAAATTTTAAGACGCACAGGCGATAAAGTTTATGTTAAATGGTTGGGGTTTTCATCAAAACATAATTCCTGGATAAATGTAAACGATGTATTATAATTAATTAATAGAAATAAAAGTCAGTTTTAAAAACATAAAATAGCGTTTTATTTATTTATCGCGATGATGTTGATTCAATATTGGCTCCAGAATTTTACTTGTATTGAAGATTCTCTGTTGGAATCGAAGTCTATCGATTGCGCATATATGCCATTCTCCCTTACGGCTAGCTCTATATGCAAAGCTCCACACATACATAATATGCACTTTCGGTTTTAATATAAATCGAACCCTTTTCTGCATTCTCTACAGTTGTTTCGTGTGATCCTCGTATAAAAATTGATTAGATGCTGAATTTCTTGCTTGTACCGCTCTGCAGTATAACATCCGCAAGTATCTGGTCCTGCGGTTGCATCGTCTCTCGACCATGAGCAGTTTGTGTAATGCTCACCATATTTAGAATTTACTTTATCAACATTCTCATATTGAAGCAGAAATTGGTAGAGGTCTTCTATTTTATCCCTATGCTCCTCTAGCAGAACATTTGAGTAATCGTCAAGAAATTCCAAAATCTTCATCTGTAATTTCAATATTTAGTTTTCCTGTTTACGAAGTTGGGTTAAATAATTACTTTTTGCTATTATCTTTCAGCTGTTGGTAGCGTACTGAAGAAGTATTTTTAGTTCCAGATGCTTGCTTTGATTTGAAAACTGATTTAGCTGTAGCAGAGTTTATCGGATACTTTAATTCTTTCGATCTATTTCCTTCATCACTATCTTCCTTTAGCAGCTTGGTAGTATCTTTATAACTACTCATTATCAGCACCTCATGCAGACTACCATTTTACTAGCATTACAATCCAATTTATAGAACTTGGGAGGGCCAGGGGATATCATTGGGAAATAAGAAAGGTGTCTTTTTTGTTTTTATATATAATACATTTTATTTTTTAATAATTCATATAATAATGATTGGGTTGAAAGCATGACAAATCAAAATTTTGGGCGTTATCTTGTTGAGTAAAGCATAGGTTAAATGATTCACCAAGAGGACCCAAGTTTGTCACATAATAGTTGCCCTGTTGTCTGATTTCCTCCAGTGTGCTCTCTGGTAAGTTGCCATATCTAGCCGGCAGGAACATTTGTTTATTCTGCAACTCCACTATGATGCGGTCTCCATATTTTGTTGTAATTTTCCTGATGCCATGTATTTTATAAGCTGTATGCTGCTCCATGTCAGATACTTTGATGTAGGGATTGAACCCGTAATTGTTGAGCACTTCTAATGCTCCACTGTTTGCTGGTTGGGGTGATGTTTCTGCAGCAGTAATGCTGCGTTTTACTTTCTGCTGAGGTTGAGCCATTTTCACTGCTTTGCACAAATTGAACTGATCACTTTAAAGGAACTCGATGAACTGAGCTGAGTCTTGGCCACGCACTCTTTTATAGCAGCTTTTTAGATTTGTCCCTTTCACTCCTAGTAGTCTGTCTCTTTCTATTCAGTTAGAGGTATGTCAAAATAAACATAATCTCGAAGTTCATCCCCTAAAGCGCACCCAGTACAACTAATATAGTCATGAATATTGGAAATATCAGTATGCGACAATTGATATTTTAATACAAGATGTTCAGGTAGAAATTCCTTCAACTTCCATAGAAAATCTTCTAACTTTATGCAAACTAGTAGGTCACAGAATGCTTCCAAACTTATATCATCACATAAATACTTTTCACACAAAATAACACCCCTATTAAATAACTCTGCATGATCTTTATAATATTGTTCATCACTGGAGGTATATCCTCTATTTTGGTTAAGTATTGCATCTTCCTGATAACATTCAAATTGTTCTTGAATACGTCTAACTGCACTGTTCAAATCTACAGCCTCTGGCCAAGATTCTGCTGCGTAGCACATCCACATTTTTTCATTTAGAATTTATATTTAAAAATTTAATTCCCACCAAATATACTAACTCGATAAAGGTTGAAGACCAACTGATAAATATTGAATATTGCTGATTAGATATAAAGTCTAAAAGTTTTCCTTCTGCACAAACAAATTTGCTAGATGACCATATGCCTCACTGCTGCACCTGTGTAAACAATTTGAGGATCCAACTCTAGCAGAGTGCATACGTCAGCAGAAACTGCAGATAAGACTTTGCATATGTGTAACATTGCGTAAGGATGACCACCCACCAAGCGGACATGTTCAATCATGATTATGATGACTCACCATTGCACCTGCGGTGGGATATTTCACAACATTGCTTAATCCGACACGACCCCAAGAGGAGGGGTAAAGCTTTCAGCGGGGTGGGGCCGTGATCCGCATCATGATCCTAGACACACACCCGACTAAACCCTAGATTCTATACCAACATCGAACACCCTTGACACAAACCCAGAGCTTTCATGACGTCATCGACCTTGAAACTGCTCGTACTCGTAGACGACGAGCTTTTGAGACCATTTTTATGTGAGCTTTTCGACCCCCTTTAAAAATACACGTAAAATGAGTCCAGATACGACACTATTACCCTACTTGCCTTTTAATAGTATTCAGCAAGACCTTTAATTTGATATCACACACGGCCCGAATTGGACAATTCCAAAGGGGATGGTTACCACCACCACTTCCATAACCCCAGAAAACGTTGAACATTTTTAAGCCACCGGAAAAAACCCAATGTAAATCCATTCAGGTTTACTACTCTAAATTTTTTTTCAAAAATTATAATCGCCGACAAGAACGTGGGAAAAAATGTTTTCGTAATACTAATCGTCATGCAAAATGACTATTATCTATATATATAAAATCCAAAACCCACTGACTTACTGACCCATTTCCCATTTTAGTGATTTTGACAATAGTTGCTACCGTTTTATTTGCGTATTTTTTAAGCAATTTGTACCAAATTTTGCAAAAAGTTAGGACAAAGGCTATCATTTGAACTAATCGAGCCGCTTTTTTTATTTTTGGCTTTGTTATTCTCCTAAGCGTCTTAAAAGTAGTACAGGTTTTTGAAAAAAATCAGGAATTTTCCTCGAATATTTAAGAATGTTTCTGCATATATTTTTTTAGTTTTGTTTTCGTTATTTCAAATTTTCAGGTGTTATGCATGATTATTGGAAAAATTTACTTCATTTCATTCAATAGTAATCGTATAATAAGCCATTTAAATAGACAATTTTTTTCTCTAAAAAGTCCCAAATAGCCAAGATCTCAACCGTTTCTTCAAAATGTAGTTCCGGCTTTCCTCAATTGCGGCGCATCGGTATATTTTTCCATTCGGGGAGTAACTGTACACAAGTGTTGGTGTGGTATAGGGATAGTAGGATGGTAAGAATCAAGCGATAGAATAAGACAGCCGAACAATGCTCTGAGAGTGCTTAGAGAATATGTGAACGAGCTTCTTTCGATGCGGTGCAGTGGTCAAATGCTCAATAGGTCAAAACTCAAGAAAAAAAAATTTCAAATTATACCAATTAGAGTTACCATTTCGATAATTCGTCGAACAAACAACTTGACAGTAAAGAACTGTCGCCATTTTCAATTATTCGCACTTACTTATCGACCCTTAAAGTTGATACACCTGCATTATTGGAACGCGCCGTTTTCAGTGACTTTTCTATTCGGAATATTTAGAAAACGATTCTCGGAATTCGGTTGTTTTTTACGATTTTTTGTGATATGGAGATTCAAGTACAAGGTATGTATTTACAGTTTAATCATATTTTATGAAAATAGTTCATTTAATAGCTAATGTATTTGAGTGCTATGTCATGCATCTTATTTTGTAAAAAAAAAAATTTCTCATTTGCTTCACCTAGACCTGCAAATGATAGCAGGCTTCCTTCGGCATTCTCAGTACTCGTAAACCGAGAGAAAAATAGTATATTTTAAAAATAAGCTATATCCATCTGCATCTACTTGCAGCCTTCTGTGTGCATAGCATCTTTGCCGTCATAGGTCCAAGCGGAGCATAATTTACGAAAGTTTTGATTAATATATTTAATATTATTTTCAGATACTTTCATCAAATGTTCTTTCTCAAGGTCATACTTCTTTGAGATTTGGACTTCAGTGAGTGGAACAATCAAAGAAAAGATCAAGAGGTATTGGCGGTCTTCATAAATATGTTAGAAAAATATGAACATGTGGATGTTAAGGCCTTAGATAAACGTGTTTATATTTTGTGTAAAAGTCTATACGGTTTTTGGAAATTAGTACATAGAACTAGAGCTAAGTTTTTAGATAAGTATAGGGATTGGTTAAAGGAGGTAGAATGTTTTGAATTAGAAAGACATAGTGTCCAAATTGTAAATAGTCAACCGAGCACGTCACGCGATTTAGGGCGGCCTAAGAAAAATTTTTCCGAACTTAGTGTCAGATCGAAGCGTAGGCGAATAGCAGGATTGTCCCTGATAGATCAGTCTGCTGTGAATGCACTACTTGAAGCTTCTGATTCATCTAATACCTCTTTAAAAAGCAACATTAGCGCAGATGAGGTTTTATCAATTTTTGTAGAAGCTAAACTAACTAAGCATCAGTATGTGTTGTTTAAAAATTTTATCAATAGTAAAACAGGCAGTACTATCTTACCGTCCTACCCGAGTATTTTGAAAGCAAAAAAAAATGTTACCCTGATAATATTTCAGTCTCTGAATCCAAAGCGGAAGTCGAACTACAAAATTTGTTAAATCATACAGCTTCGCGGATTCTTGAGTTGCAAGAAAACGTGTTAGATAGTTTGCCCGTAGATTCAACAAATAATTTAATATTAATTGGGAAGTGGGGATTCGATGGTAGTACGGGTCTTAGCGAGTATAAACAGTCCTTTACCAATTCCAAAATAGATGATAGCGGCTTGTTTGTTACGTCATACGTTCCACTTCAATTAGTCACTTATTTAGATTCCGACAGTTGCAAAATTTTATGGAAAAACCCACGCCCCTCTTCTACTAGATATTGTAGACCTATTCGTTTTCGGTTTGTTAAAGAAAGTTCTACAGAATCTTTAGAAGAAGAGTCTTATTTCAAAGAAAAAATTGAGAATCTATGTCCTACAATGTTTAAAGTCAAAGATCGCGTTTTTTCGATTCAGCATTCGTTACAGCTGACTATGGTCGATGGTAAATTATGTAGTGCCTTAAGTGAAACGTCATGCGCTAGGTGCTATATATGTAATGCTTCTCCAAAAGAGATGAACAATATAGATCTTTGTTTGCAAAAAACTTGCGTGGAAAGTAGATTCGATTTTGGGTTATCGCCTTTACATTCTTGGATCCGTTTCTTTGAATATTTTATTCATCTCTCATATAGAGCTGAAATTAAAAAATGGCAGGTTAGGTCAGTTGATGATAAAAAATTGTTTGCATATCGCAAATTATACATTAAAAGTCAGTTTAGGTCTAGATTAGGTTTAATTATAGACAAACCACGAAGTGGCGGAAGCGGGACATCTAACGACGGAAATACCGCGCGGACTTTTTTTATGAATTCTGTCGTATCAGCTGAAATTACTGGCATAAATAAAGATTTAATTGATCGCTGCTCAATAATTTTACAAGCTTTATCATCAGGATACAATATTGATGCGGAAAAGTTTAATACTTTTGCTTTAGATACCGCAAGACTCTTGGTTCAGGAATATCCAAAGTCCTCATCCATGGATCTGACGTTGTTAAACATGCAATATGTTCGATAGGGGAGCTTTCCGAAGAAGCAGCTGAAAGTAATAACAAGAATCTTAAAGCATTTAGACTATATCACACTCGAAAAATGTCCCGAATACTCACAAACACGGATTTAATTAATCGCCTTATGCTCAGTTCTGACCCCTTCATCACAAGTCTTCGGAAACTTCCCCAAAAGAAAAAGAGTCTTTTTTCTAGTCGGGTTTTAGAGTTATTTAAAGTTTAGTTATTATTTAATTTTATATATATATATAAAAAGTAGATTAAAGCATTTATATATAAATAGTATTGTAGATATATATTATGATAAGCAGGTTGTAGATTAAAATTAAAATTAATTTTAGTAAGTAATATGTTCACATGATGTTAGTTTTAGTAAGCACTTGTGCATAAAATATATTTTAAGAAATAACCAATTCACTTAATATTTATTTTTTTTTGATGTTTTAGTGTAATAAATATACTCATATTCATAAATAAATAATATATTATTAGTCATTGCGTTAATTGTGTCTTATTTTATTATTTTAAGTAAAATTTAGCCCAAAAATAAACGCCAGTTAAGAGTTATGTACTTTTGACCGCATTTGTTCAGCCGCAGAACCACTGTGGGATATTCTTTACACATACATACTACTTCTCCTATAGCAATTACTACACATTGCTATTGGAATTATTTTATGTATTGGAATTTTTTTGCAATTTTCCATTCTTTTTATTTTGTTTGGCGTGAGCTATTTTTAGTTCCTCACAAGCAAAGGAGGGAAACATCGACAAATCTTTTCGAGAAAATTCAGCTATTTTGCTTTGTAAAGGAAAAGTACTGACGAATGACGTAGGCGCTGTGACGCGATATGCAGTAGAATTTTTTGCTCAACCATACGCAGCTGCTTGCTACTTACTTGCTACAGAATAGAAAACCGACAATTTTCGTTTTTTTGGGGGTGATCTCTGCAGGTCGAATAGCAGGTGAAAATATATGTATGGATATATAATATATGCATGTAGATGCAGAAGTAAGTATTCTTCTGGCCTTGGCAATATTGCTTCCTATTTTCTTTCAGAGTCAACGAATTATTGGGAAAGGTCTGAACTTTACAACAATTTTGCAACCATTTGCAAGATTATTATTATTTGAACAAGCAAACAAGCAAAAGAAAACACTTTGCGCCTGCTTGGTGTAAGATAATTCATAAAGAGGGAGGACGAGGTAGAACAAATTTGATTTTCATTTACCCAAATTGTTATTCTGCCAGGAATTTTCCTAGTTTACGCATGGTAAGGAGTAAAATGTTCGCAAAAAGAAGCGTGCATTGCATTTATAATATTCTGGTACCCATTTGTTTTTTTATACGCTAATGAAATTGTTACAATATGAAAGTAATATTGGAGAAACTAAATACTCTCTTCACAATTTCCATACTTTCGTACTTTGCGTACTTTCGCTAGTTCTGCGTTAGTTTTTTTGTGGTAAAATTCATTCATGTAATCCGTGTTTCTGTTACAAGTTATAAAACTCGAACCAATTGAGTTTTCTGGCGGTTTTTTATGAATTTCCCCATATTTGCAGATTTTTAAGGGGGAATCAATTTTGGCGCGCAAGTACTTTCTGCCAGTAAGCATTTGTACCTACATGTCCCCCCGTTCGGTATTACACCACAAGCAGGCGCAAAGTGCTTGTTTTGGTTTGTTTACAGAGAGATTTGAATAACTAATATAGTCTTGCAAATAATTGAAATTGCAATAAAATAAATAGTCTGCACAATTGTACATAGTACAACCCAGACCTTTCCCACTAATCCATTGTCCCTGAAAAAAAAAAAAAAAACAATATTCCCAAGTCCAAAAGAACACTTTATTCTTCATAATAGGAAAACCTGAGCTAGAAAGAAACTAGTAAGGAAGCAATTGGTCACACCAATTACGTGATACCCTAGATGTAGAAAAATATACTCATTCTTATATCAACATTTTTGTATAAAAACGACTCATGCTTATATGGCAACACTAAGAAGGAGTTGCCCGATTTTGCTCATCTTCGAACTTGACCTTGCAATTTTAATCAAATTATAGTGTACCAAATTACAAGTCTCTAGCTACAAGCGTTCTCGAGTTATCGTCTGGATAAACAGACAGACAAACAGACGGACATGCATAAAACGGTTTCTAATCATGAATATATAGTTCTTTCTTTTCTGTGACGATTATTTCTTGGCGATGCAAACATTCGCGCAAAACTAATATACCCTACATCTAGGGTATAAAAAAGGGAACAAAATTTCGCTTTCCTCCTCATTCCCTTCCATATTAGAATTCTCATCGCCAAAGTCAGACCAAGCAAAATTCTAATGAAAAATTGCAAAAAATGTGGGGTGAAATTTGACAAAAACCAGATTGCCAACTTTACCTTCACTCTCAAAATTACTCTCTGGCTTCTCAACACATACAAAAATTTCCTTTCTTTGTGTTTGCTTGTTCGGAAATAGTGTCCCCACTGCTGCGGTAATTGTCTATGCTACGGAAACGATTTTTGAGCTGAGTAGAACCTCCTCGTAAAAATTCTTAAAAACTTGGGCGTTATGGCTTTCACCGATGGCAAAATGGCGCGAGTGCGAAATCTTTGGCATTCCTTACGTTCTTTGTATCATGTGACCCTGCTTGCATGGTTGACTTAAGTGGTGACGATCAGCTGACTACCCATCTCTCTCCCTCCTATCCATGCTCTTCAATCAACGGTCACAAGCCACATGCGCTCTCGCACCAAAGAATATCTACAATATCTTCTGCATATTTGTATGGCAGGGATGGGCATGCAACCATAGTTTCAAAATGTGATTGTGTGAAAGCTTTTCAAAGCTCTCTCCTGCTTTTGCCACATGGCAAAATGACTTCAAATTTACAGTGTACCTGAAAGCAAAGCGCAAAGAAACATAGTTCTACTTGCATGACGGCCGGCGGCCGAATGATGCGCTCTCGACTTGCGAGCTGCTCGTGTACATATTCAAAGCTCTAAAAGCTGGAGCAAAGAATATCTACAATAAGAAGGGTCACTCTACTGCATATTTGTGTGGGTACATTTTTGTCCAAAAAGAAAAAATAAAACGCGTCATAAGCGGAAGCAGTTATATTCTATCATGCTGTCAAATGTGATTTAGAAAGAAAGAGTTCGAACTATCTCTTACTTAGGGATGGCGGTTGTTGCCAAAATAACCGGTTTTCGGTTATTTCGGTGTTTTTCACCTGCGGTTTAACCGGGCGGTTTAAACCGTTCTAAATCACAGGTTTTTCAAATAACCAGTTTTCGGTGTTTTTTAAAAACTTTTATTTTTTAAACACCAAAAGCTCGCTACTGCTGCATAGTGCATATAGCAAATATGGAGCTGGTGCTGGGCAGCTGTAGCCTGAAGATAAACTCAAAACTGAAATCAAACACAAACTATAACAAAATATCTATTTCCTTCAGATGCAAAGGCAACTATAAATCAAAAGGCAACTATCAAAATGTTCATTCAAAAGCCAAAACAGTTAAACATTTGCAGGGATCGCTAGTAAAAAATGCAGCGCTTATAATAAAACCAAAGTTTTTTAATTATTTATAATTTTAAGCCAGGCGTAGAACGCCTAAGTTACTAAAAAATTATGTATGTATGTACCGTACTGCGCTCCTGGGGTAGAATTCTACCCAAATCACTCTTTCTTCTTCAAATATCTCGAAAACGTTTGGTCGACCAAAGTTATGTATCAGCCACATTATTGCTACAACCATATAGCCATATATTTTCGATTAAATTTTAAAAGATGGTATATACTTTTTTTGACCACTTCAATTTTGTCATCGACTTGGGTAGAATTCTACGCACACCGTGTATATGTATTTACCAGAGGTGCGACATCAATTTTATATCACCTTGTTAGCAAAATTTTTTGTGAATAGTTATGTGCAGCGAAGTATACAAGTAATTAAGAATGACACGCGTCCTTCCGTCGCGACGATGCGTCGTCAGGAGTTACCCAGCATGCATTTGATAATAAAACGGTTGATTGATTAATTATATTGCTCTGATTCTTAGAAATGCATGCGGATACCTGGTGATGTTCAAAATCCAAGAGACGCAAATATTCATCTGGCGATTTATGGTTATTATCGAGCGATATTTGCAATTGCTTTTGTAATTTCGGGAAATACCTGAGTATGCACAAGTTCGATGAAATAAGAATATGTAGGTCACTTATATAAATAGGTAACTTTCGGATGGCTAAGCAATTTATTGTCGGCAACGGCCACGGGTTAACCGGGATCTAATCTGTTAGAAGTGCTTCTAGCTACAGTTCAGTAATAGTAGTGTTTTTAGTGATGAAAACTATGTTTGGTGGAAATAATTTCACGGAAGATGAACTTAGGTTGATGTTAGAAGAAGATAGTGCCAGCAGTGATTTATCTGCGGACAGCGGCATTGATTACGAAGCAATGGAAAATACCGAACAGTCCGAATCTAACGATGAAAATGATGAAGACGATGAACAACAGGATGACGGTGACAACCCTGAAGATGGTATTTATGTGGATCCATTATATGTGTCGAAAGATAAAACTGTTTGGAGACCAGAACCAATGCCTTCGGGTCATCTTAGTCGAAGAGCAAATATTATAACTTTGCGACCCGGTGTAACTCGATATGCGACAGCACGCGTAAATGATTTGAAAGGTGCATTTCTTTTTTTCTTTCCTCCACCGATCGAAAAAATTATATTGGAAAATACAAAGAAATACGGACAAACAGAGTGTCAAAAAGAATACATCGAAGTAACGTCAGATTTATTGCATGCATACCTTGCTGTCTTGCTTCTTGTTGGTGTTTCAAAGTACGTTAAATTCTTCCTTTTTGAGAATACAAAAGAAAACATAGTTTTATAATATCAATTTACAGATCAAAAAATGAAACAGTTGAGCGGTTGTTTGATCCTGAGTTCGGAAGGCCAATATTTCGTGCCATTATGTCCAAAAAAATGTTTCTTTATGTGCATAAAGTCATTCGATTTGATGATGTAACGAGTCGTCGCCAAAATCGCTCTGAGGACAAGTCCCAGCCAATTCGGAATCTATGGGAACGCTGGGCTGAACTGCTGCTTATGTTCTTCAATCCATGTGAGTGTACTACTGTCGATGAACAACTTCTAGGATTTCACGGTCGATGCAGTTTTCGGCAGTATATGCCAAATAGGCCTGAGCGATATGCAATAAAGTTTTGGATGATGGCATGTGCGAAAACAAATTACGTGGAAAATTCAACCGTACTTGGGACAAGCTGTTGGTGCTGCAACAGAAAAAAAACAAGGTCAACGAGTGGTGCTAGATTTTATCGATGGCTTGAAAGGACACAACATCACGATGGACAACTTTTTTACATCCCATGAGCTGGGTCAAATACTTCTAGCCAAGAACATTACCATGGTCGGAACAATACGCAAAAATAAACGCAGCATACCACCAAAGCTTTTGCAATGTAAGAAAGTACCATTGTATAACTCCAAATTTGCATTCGCGGACGACACAACACTGGTTTCATATGTAGGACGGAAAGACAAATGTACTGTTGCTATGAGTACTTTGCATAATACTCCAAATATTGAAGGACCACCCAAAAAGCTGCCTGAAATAATAGCAAATTACAATGCCACAAAAGGTGGCGTAGACACCGTTGACAAAATGCTATCATGTTACAGTGTCAAGAGGAAAAACAATCGCTGGCCAATGGCTGTATTTTCTAATATAATTGATATATCTGCTCTAAACGCGTATATAATTTATAATAATATTAACCCGAAATGGCAAGGCACACGGACATTTACAAAGCGACAAAATTTTATTACCCAGCTTGCTTTGGGATTGGCCAAAACATACATGGCTGGACGAAGTCGCAAACCAAAAATTTCATCATCGCAGTCGTTTATGGAGACGACTGGGCCATCAAGTGCCCGCGCCCCAACCTAAAGCAAGAGGTAGATGCGCCATTTGCTACAATCAAATTAACGAACACAAAGACAGGAAAACGGAGTTAATTTGCTGCAAATGCATGAAACCATAATACTTTGCATAAAATGTTTGAAATAATGTAAATACCTACTATGTTTTAATAAAATTACTTTAAAATATGTTTGTATTTCTGTACAAATTATAAGGGGTAGAATTCTACCCCAAGGTCGCTAGTTGAACTTTTTACCCGACTGCCGAGGAAGGGTTATGTTTTTCGAGTATATGTATGTATGTAATTTCTACCAGACGCTCTGCAGCCTAAACGGCTCGACGGATTTTAATAAATGAGGTGTTATTATATTCGTATACATTGTAGGAGTGACATAGGGTATATTATTTCAAAATGGCATCTTCGAAAAAAAAACTATTGAATTTATTTGAATTTTTGGGTAAAATTTAGTTGCGGCGGATTTCAATAAAATTTTGTGGAGACATGTATTTTAGTTAAAAACGCAAGAATGTGCAAAAAAATTTTGCCAGACTAATATAGTTTTTGAGAAAATTACGTTTTACTTTGAAAAAATTCCATGTCATTTTTCGATATTTTGCCGTATTGATATCCACAAAATTTATTTGCGAAAAACGAAAAATCTCGCCACAAGTTCACTTGAACACATTTATCACTTTTTTACCCTTCACAGCACTAAATTAAACGAGAAATCCTTTATTTATCTGATTCTTTTCAATTTCACTATTTGCACATATCTGCTGTCAAATAGATGATCGTTGCAATTAAAATCTAGTACTGATTTAAACTGGGTTCGACCTTCCTTAATATTTTCATATTGCCACTTGTCTTAATGAAAGCTAAAAATTTGAATGTTTTATATTATATTTTATATTAAATTAAATTATTTAATAATGTGAATGCGAGCTTTTCAATATACGAAGTAAATTAGAATGACACACTTTAAATTTGTTTAATATAAATTTAATTCAATATTGTTAATTTGTTTAATATTAAATTTGTTTAATATAGTGCTGTGAAGTGTAAATAAGTGATAAATGTGTTTAGGTGAACTTGTGGCGAGATTTTTCGGTTTTCACAAATAAATTTTGTGGATATCAATACGGCAAAATGTCGAAAAATGACATGGAATCTCATTATCGAAAAACGTAATTTTCTCAAGAACTATATCCGGGCCTCAGAGCAGAAGGGTATTATGGTAAGTCCAAAATTTCAATTTTTCGGTTTTTTTGCTCACCTAGATTTAAATTTCACGCTCTATTCAGAGGTTTACTATAGAAGACGATTGGACTGAAAATGACGGAAATAGAATTTTATAAAAAGTATTAAGTCCACCTCGCTTCTGGAGCAAAACAGTATTATCTTTATATTACATGTTTTAAGTCCAGTATAGACATATATCACCCAGGGCAAAACCATAATTATGTCCAAAAAAAAGTATTGTGTCCCACGTTTTTTCCTGCATAAAATCTCAAAACTTCTATTTTATCATAATTATGAAGTGCAAAATACAAATATTAAGTCACAGTCATGAAATTCTTCTGAAAATAAAAAAGTATTAAGTCCATGTGTTCTGTAAAAGATTCAGTCTTCAAAAACTTTGATAAGTGTAAACACCACCCCATTATCATTATTCATAATATAAATAAGTATTATTGAGATCAAGTTTAAACTATTAAATAGTACAGGCTAGAAAACAAGTGCGACAAATTATTATTTCTGCATGTTTTTTAGCTTGAACAATGAAATTATTGTATTTTACGCTCTCCTGTAAAATTTACATTTTGCGACTTAATACCCTTCTGCTCTGAGGTACGGATATTAGTCTGACAAAATTTTTTTGCACATTCTTGCGTTGTTAACTGAAATACATGTCTCCACAAAATGTCATTGACATCCGCCACAAGTCATGAAAGTCAATCTGATCCCCCAGCGTGCATGTTAAGGTCGGTTCAGACGCTCAGTTTTGCACAACGATTTCTCTGCACAGTTTTAAGACGGAATGAAATCGTTGCAATTTTTAAGCGCGGTCCAGACGCTCAGTTTTGTACAACGATTTGTCTGCGCAGATCAAATCGTTGCAGACAAATCGTTGCGTGTGGACTGGAAATCTGCGCAGATTTTAATTTGGCGCGAAGTCTGCGGAGTTGTAATGATATCTGAGCTAAAGAGCATAGATATCCGTGATCTGTGCGTACTTCCATGAACTTTGAACGCATATCACACAAAACTGAGCAAAATACGCAGATATGTCGTTGCCGTGTGGACGCTATAAAAATCGTAACGATTTCATTCGATCATAAAACTGCGCAGACAAATCATTGTGCAAATCTAAGCGTCTGGACCGGGCTTTAGAGCGTCCACATTGTGGGCCAGTGCCCACGCAAAGAGTTCATACCTGACGACCCGAACAAAACCGGGGGGGCATTCTCAGCACATTATGTATTGGGCTTGGATCGCGAGTAATGTTACGCCGCAACATCAACGTTAACCACGGTCTAGTGAACGGCGCTATGGGTGTTATCCGGCGGATTGAATGGCCTGCTTTTAGGAGAGAACAATTAGAAACAAGAGAGCTACCGCAAGCAGTATTTATTAAATTTGAGGACCCTACAATCAAAGGTAATCAACCAGGAGAGGATGTACGGATCGAGCCTTGCACTGTCGACTTTGATGCTCTTCGGGGGCAAGGAAAAATTGAACGCAGGATGTTGCCTTTAATACTTTGCTGGGCTGTAACTGTCCATAAACTACAAGGCACCACTCTCGATAGGGCCGATGTAGATCTTATCTCACATGTCTTTGCTAAGGGTCAAACTTGCGTAGCTCTTAGCCGAGTAAAAACATTAGATGGGTTGGCTATAAGTACCTTTGATCCCAAAAAGCTCTTAAATCGGCCATACGATGAGAATTCTTTAAAAGAGCTTCAACGTCTATGGGATATGAACACTACAAACTAATATATTGAAATACTCGTACAATTAACTGGACTGATAAAACTTGCCCAACGTTTAATCTATCTAGCTACAACATCAATTTCTTCTTTTATTCGACCTCTATCTCGTTAATCTAACTTTATCGTACGGCTTATTTACTTACTTAGCAATATTTAACTGAACAACTGTTTTTTAACAACAACTAACTAGTAAGGAAGCAATTGGTCACACCAATTACGTGATACCCTAGATGTAGAAAAATATACTCATTCTTATATCAACATTTTTGTCTAAAAACGACTCAGTCTTATATGGCAACACTAAGAAGGAGTTGCCCGATTTTGCTCATCTTCGAACTTGACCTTGCAATTTTAATCAAATATTATTGTACCAAATTACAAGTGTCTAGCTACAAGCGTTCTCGAGTTATCGTCTGGACAGACAGACACACAGACAGACAGGCAGACAAACAAACAGACGGACATGCATAAAACGGTTTCTTTTCACTTCCCAATCATGAATATATAGTTCTTTCTTTTCTGCGACGATTATTTCTTGGCGTTGCAAACGTTCGCTCAAAACTAATATACCCTACATCTAGGGTATAAAAAGTATGAAATAAAAATAAATTATTTAAAAAAACAAAAAACCCGACTGCATTAAGAAGTATCAACTGAAAAGCGAAAAACAAGTTATATATAATCTATAGAAATTTGTAAAAGCAATCTATAACACAATATGAAATGTTTATGTGTTCGATACCTCTTGAGCAAATAATAAAATATAGACTATGTATTATATAAATATAACTTAAATGTTGGAAAGGATGTTGCAGTAGGGCACAACTAAATAAATTCAAAAAAACTTTGTAGTAAAAAATTTAAATATTTTCACTTAAAGACTATACCACTTGGACTATTAGCTTGTCCCCGCCTGCAATATCCCTTCCAACATTTAAGATGCATTTAAATGCGACTGGCATTTTTTGACCTCTGTAAAGTAGATTATTTTGCTCGGACGCTACTATACTGTGAAATTGCAGCCTATTACGTATGGAAAAACAACAACTTCTCTAGAATAAAGCGGGGTAAGAGCGTCCCAGGACACCCTGGAATTAAGGAGGACGATGTTTTAGGTAGGGTTTTCACGGTGCACCCTATGAATACTGAATGCCACTATCTCCGTCTCTTACTCCACGAGGTTCGAGGACCTATATGCTTCAATGACCTTAAAAGGGTGGACTTTTCAATCAGCCTGCAGAGCACTGGGCTTACTAGAGGATGATAATCACTGGCATAACACACTTGAAGAAGCCGCCATCTCAAAATCTTCTTACAAAATTCGTGAATTGTTTGCAGTAATGTTAATTTTCTGCCAGGTAGCTGATGCCCTCAAACTCTTCGAGAATTACAAGGACAGGATGTCGGAGGATGTAAAAAGGGACCTTCAGAAGGAGTGTCAAGAGGAAGTGCTGCCCGATATGACTATTGCGTACAACAAAACCTTGATTCTGTTGGAGGATTTAGTCTTTGCTATGTCTGGGCACCACCTACAGCAATACGGCCTGCCTACTCCTTCGCGTACCCCAAGTACGCAGTCGTACCCCAAGTACGGAATCGCAGCTACTTTACTTACTGGGGGAAAAACAGCGCATTCAGCTTTCAAGTTATTTTTGGACCTAAACCGCCATGAAACTCCACTCTGCAATATTTCGAAGCAGAGTGACATGGCCCATGTTCTGCGGATATGCTAGTTAATAGTGTTTGACGAAATTACTGTGGCACACAAGGTAGGATTGGAAGCGCTTGATAGAACCTTAAAAGACTTAAGGAATGACGGAAATTTGATGGGTGGGGTTACTGTTCTTTTAGCCGGAGACTTTAGGCAGACCTTACCTATCGTTCCAAGAGGAACTCCTGCCGATGAGGTTAAGGCGTGTCTTAAGTCATCGTACTTATGGCCTACAGTAAACATTCTTACTTTAAAAGTCAATATGAGAGTACAGCTGATGTGCCATTCACAAATTGAATGTTTTTCAGACCTACTTTTACAAATTGGAAACGGTCAGTTTCAGGAAAACAATGATAAAATAAACATTCCACGTACCCTATGTACTGTATTTAACCAAATTCAAGCCTTTACTGATCACATTTATCCTAATTTAAAAAGTATGAGATATATTGATCCATCTTGGTTAAAGGAAAGAGCAATACTTACACCTACGAATGAGTCTGCAACGAATATTAACAATATTCTCTTTGAACAGTTGCCAGCAGAGGAGATGAAGGACGAGTCAGTTGATTGTGTAGTTGAACTGGACTCTGGAGGACACTGTCCACTATCCCGTGGAGTTCCTGCACACACTGAATCCACCAGGCATTCCACCTCACACCCTCCGCCTTAAGGTGGGAATTCCAATCATGTTGCTCAGAAACATCAATCCTCCCAAATTGTGCAATGGCACCAGGCTTCAAGTGAAAACACTCTCCAAGCATTTAATAGAAGCAACCACCATCACCGGTGTAGGCCATGGCAAAACTGTTTTTATTCCGCGTATTCCTTTGATTCCATCTGACTACCACTTCCACTTTAAACGTCTGCAATTTCCAATTAAAGTATGTTTTGATATGACAATAAAAAAAAAAAAATAAATTATTTAAAAAAACAAAAAACCCGACTGCATTAAGAAGTATCAACTGAAAAGCGAAAAACAAGTTATATTTAATCTATAGAAATTTGTAAAAGCAATGTATAACACAATATGAAATGTTCATGTGTTCGAGAACCTTAAGCAAACAATAAAATATAGACTATGTCTTATATAAATATAACTTAAATATTGGAAAGGATATTGCAGGCGGGGACAAGCTAATAGTCCAAGTCTTTAAGTGAAAATATTTAAATTTTTTACTACAAATTTGTTTTGAAATTATTTAGTTGTCCCCGACGGCAATATCCTTTTCAAAATTTAAGTTATATTTATATAAGACATAGTCTATATTTTATTATTTGCTTAAGGGTATCCGGTATCGAACACATAAGCATTTCATATTGTGTTATACATTGCTTTTACAAATTTCTATAGATTAAATATAACTTGTTTTTCGCTTTTCAGTTGATACTTCTTAATGCAGTCGGGTTTTTTGTTTTTTTAAATAATTTATTTTTTATTTCATACTTTTTAGTTTTAATTAATAAAACAGTTGTTCAGTTAAATATTGCTAAGTAAGTAACTAAGCTGTACGATAAAGTTAGATTAACAAGATAGAGGTCGAATAAAAGAAGAAATTGATGTTCTAGCTACATAGATTAAATTATCGGCAGCTTTTTAGCCGTCAAGTTAATTGTACGAGTACTTCAATATATAAGTTTGTAGTATTCAACTCCGGTAGACGTTGAAGCTCTTTTAAAGAATTCTCATCGTATGGCCGATTTAACAGCTTTTGGGATCAAGGGTACTAATAGCCAACTCAGCTAATGTTTTTACTCGACTAAGAGCTACGTAGGTTTGACGCTTAGCAAAGACATGTGAGCTAATGTCTACAACGGCCCTATCGAGAGTGGTGCCTTGTAGTTTGTGGACAATTACAACCCAGCAAAGTATATTAAAGGCAACATAATTCCTTAAATTTTTCCTTGCCCCTGAAGCGTATCAAGTCGACAGTGCAATGCTCGATCCGTACATCTATACTCCTGGTTGATTACCTTTGATTGTAGGATCATCAAATTCAATAAATACTGGCGTACTGCTTGCGAAAGCTCTCCTGTTTCTAATTGATCTCTCCTAAGAGCAGGCCATTCAATCCGTCGGATATCACCCATAAGATTTTAATTGCAACGATCATCTATTTAACAGTGGATATGTATCAAATTGTGAAATTGAAAACAATGGTCTAAATAAAGCCAAAGAATATCTCGTTTAAGTGCTGTGAAGTGTAAAAAAGTGATAAATGTGTTGAAGTGAACTTTTGGCGAGATTTTTCGTTTTTCGCAAATAAATTTTGTGAATATAAATACGGAAAAATTCTGAAAAATGACGTATAGAATTTTTTCAAAGTAAAACGTAATTTTTTCAAAAACTATATGAGTTTGGAAAAATTTTTTTGCACATTCTTGCGTTTTTAACTAAAATACATGTCTCCACAAAATTACATTGAAATCCGCCACAACTAAATTTTACCCAAAAATTCAAATAAATTCAATAGTTTTTTTTTTCGAAGATGCCATTTTGAAATAATATATCCTATGTCACTCCTACAATGTATACGAATATAATAACACCTCATTTATTAAAATCCGTCGAGCCGTTTAGGCTGCAGAGCGTCTGGTAGAAATTACATACATACATATACTCGAAAAACATAACCCTTCCTCGGCAGTCGGGTAAAAAGCCCAAGGGCAAACTTTAAAGGTAGCTGGTGTGGATTTGCGTAATGACTGTTTCTCACACGGTCAACTGTATGTTGCCTGCTCCAGGGTAAGCTCCTCTGAAAATTTATTTATTTTGCAGCCTGAGGGTCAAACTACCAATGTAGTTTACAGAGAAGTACCACAATGACGCTTTTAAACTATTATCCATATCCATTTTTGGAGTAGGCAATTCATAAAAATAAGTATTTTGCCTTTTTAGTTAGATAAAAAGCTCAATGAATACTACCAAGCTGCAACCTCTATCCTAAATTAGCCCTCCAAAACCACCTTTCATTGAAAAAAACTAACCAACTATTATTGTAACCCAACCTACGGGATTTTTACCGACCCGGGTGTACCGGGTAAACACCTGCTAGTCATTAATAAAATTGGCCTTCCTTAGTATTTTCATAATGCCACTTGATGCTACAGATATATTGTTAAAATTAGCATGTCCGAGTCCGTGAGGCGAACTCAAATTTTATACTCATCCAAAAAGCGCCCAACGCGCCTGAAGAAGTTTGCATACCAATTTAATCTTCTCATGCTATCAAATGGGATAGATTTTTCTATTACCATTTTATAATTTTTATTAAATTTCTGATTTTTAACAAATATCAAGCAAAATGGAATTATATTATAATTGTTGTAAAGAGACCATTTTTATATAGGCAATTTTACCAAAAAATTTGTACAAATTGCATCATGTTTTAGAATTTGTACAGGTACAAAAAACAAAAACACCTAAAAACTAAGACATTGTTAAAATTATGAAAATTTTTCAAAAATGAAAAGTATTTTGGAATGAAAGAAATGAATTGCAGTCAAAAGTAGTTCATAGGTAATTAATTATTAATATTAATGAATTTTTATTGGACTTGGAAGGTGAAATAATTTTATTTAAAAATCCAACCTTAATACCATATAATATAATACTAATAAAAGTTAAGTGCACCATCAATCTCGCAAAGTTTGATACATAGATTTAGAGGGCTATGAATCTAGCTATAAGTTAGATTGGATGTTGGAAAATTCGATTTAATCTTGGTACTTTTATATCATATTCATATCAAAATAGTTTAACCGACACGGGCGAATTTCGACCGCGGGTCGACCACTAGTATAGATAAATATACTATACTAGCCGGTCTACCCGGTTTCACCCGGTCGGTTGGTGGAATGATTGTTATTAATTATCGTGCCATTGATTCATCATCGTTTTACATTCTTATTGTTGTTCGCCTCTTTATCTATATTCATTGCTTCTTCTGTGCATGAAAACAGGACAAACCTTTCGTATTATAATAACAATATGAAGTATAATGAAGTATAATGTAATACGAAAAAAAAATTTTAAAACAAATTAGTTACTTATTATTTAACTGCACATTTTTACAGAACTTAGTTGATATAAGCAGACAACCTGAATTTTCTATTTTGTGTAATAATTTAATTTAATTATTGGTCTACCAAATTTCACCCACGATGCTAAAGTGAATAAATATTCAGAGGACTTCCTTATAAACAATGTTTTTTGTTTTTTTTTTTTGGGCGGCACTAATATTACCACACTCGTGTGCAAGCAACATAAAACTGACTGTGGGAGAAACAATCTTCCCTTAAATCTACGCCGGCATATTTTAAAGTTTGACCCTGAGATTTGTTAATCGTCAAGGCGAAACAAACTTTGATGGGAAATTGTAGTCTCTTAAAATTAAAGGAGTGGTCATTAGGTATATTAAGGGAATACGTGGCACGACAGGAACGACAGTTTGAGGGACATTTTCCCCGTCAACAAATAAAATTTCCTCAACCATTTTCTTACTGAATAGCACTAAGTCACTCACGCAAAGGATGCCAAATACGCGGCTGTCGCCCACTTTACCCCTAGTTATTAGGCAGACACTACAGTCACAGATATATCATTCCACCATGCACGCAGTTATGTTCGCCCGTTCGCCGTCAGCCGTGTGCATGCCGCTGGCCCGCATCTTCTCAGTGAGGGATCGTTCTCGCCTACGAAGATCCGCACAAAGAAGAGACGTGGAAAAGAATTTCTGTGACGTCATGTTAAAGGAATTTCCGTTATTCACCCCTTTAGGGGCGGAATTTTGAAAAATCCTTTCTTAGCGGATATCTATGTCATTAAAGGAATGCACTGTAAAATTTTCAGCTCTTTAGGTCCAGCGGTTTGGCCTGTGCGTTGTCTGTCAGTCACGCACGGTTCTTAAGGTGCCTTTCCACCGAAGCACGCGAGCAGCGCGCGAGCTGCGCGCGTGCTTGGTGGAAACAAATTCGTGCCCGCGAGCAGTGCTTGCTACGAACACTGAACGTCGCTGTTTGTGAACCGTTTCCACCAAAGCCATGCTCGTGGTTCCATCACGAAATTCAAAGAGCTTTTAATATTCTGGTGGAAACGGCGAGCTAATGCTCGCGCGCTGCACGCTTTTAGCACCTCTGCGCGTGGGTTTGTTTTCCCGCACACTGAAATTGATAGCTGTGTTCTGCGTTTGGATCTGTGAGTTTTAAGTGTGCTTTTTACTTTTTAGTTGGGAATAACAAAATAATTGCTTTCTTGCATCTGCCATCTCCGAAGTTTGACATTTGACATAGTAAGTAAACAATTAGCAAAGTAAATATAAGTCATAAATTTCGTCTTTCAGATAATCACACATAAATGCTGACAGATCTCCTACCGTGATCTTCTCTGGAATCAGTGCTTCGCTTCGTTCAACATTTTCTTGGTTGTTAACAACCAAGGTAATTTGCCTGGAAATGACCCCAAGATTGGAACTCTCAGCCGCATTATTTATAGTTTTAAGTGACCTTTTGAAGAAGAGAAAGTCTCCTCGGTGTTGGGTTCGTCCATACTTGACAACTCGTGAATCAAGTGGTGGCAAAGTTTTGTTGGAAAGCTTGAAAATAGATAAATTTAGTGGCTTTAGAAATTTTACTCGTATTTCAACAGAAGATTTTGAATTTTTGGCAACGAGTATTGGACCACGAATAGCCAGAAAAGATACCAATTACAGAAAATGCATAAGTGTAAATGAGAGACTAGCAATAACTTTGCGGTATTTAGCTACAGGCGACAGCTACGCAAGTATTTCATATAATTTTAAAGTGTCGACATCGGTGATAAGTCGCACTGTTCCTGAAGTTTGCATTGCCATTATTTTAGTTCTGGAACACTATGTAAAGGTAAGCATGTTAAAAAAACAACATTTATAAGTTTAGTTTGTATATAATATATCTTTCCATTTTACATTTATGGAGAATAATGCATTGATTGCGAATTTTGCGGCGACGGTGTTGTCAAGGGCGAGTTCATGTAATTGTCCAAAGCAGTACTTGTACTGGGAATGCTGGTATCGTCGGAATGATAAGACGGCGTTGGCGAATTGGCAATGTATAAAAAATTTTCGTAATTCCCACGTAGTGTTAGCGCATCATAAATCAAACTATCTATATCTCGTTGCAATTCAATTTGGAGGATTGGATTTCTAATTTTTCGTAATTTAACGGCAACATTTTCTCCGTAAATGTCGTACTCATCCCGATTACTGCATTTTTGCAAAACTTTGTACGCTTCGCTTAGTCTCGGGTCTTCTGACTTGCGCTTTTTCGGTGATTTAAACAATTTTGTTGCTTTTGTGTAAATTTTGTCGCTGCCTTGGTTTTTTTCCGATGCTATAGAATTCTCATCAGGAATTTCGAGCAGCTAAAAAGAAATAAAATATCTAGCATAAGCATCTAGTCAAAATTATTTAAATGTATTTATATATTCAAATTTCAGATACCCCAGTCAACTCAAGAATGGAAAAAACTAGAGCAAGGCTTCAACTCAATTTGGAATTTCCCTCATTGCATTGGAGCCTTAGATGGGAAACATGTAGTAATTATTGCTCCAGATAATACTGGGAGTCAGTTTTTCAATTACAAGTCCACATTCAGCATAGTATTACTGGCTATTGTTGATGCAGATTACTGCTTCACATATGCGGACATCGGCTGCCAAGGACGTATTTCAGATGGTGGAGTATTTAAAAATTCAAGTTTTTACGTAATGCTTCAAAATGGAGCATTGAATATACCAACGCCAGATCCTTTATTGGACAGTGAACTGCCATATGTACTGGTTGCAGATGATGCTTTTGCTCTGGAAAGTAATATCATGAAGCCCTTCCCGGGGCATCATGAAAAAGGCTCTAAAGAGAGGGTGTTTAATTACCGACTTAGCAGAGCACGAAGGATTTCGGAGAATGCGTTTGGCATTTTATCCAGTATTTTTCGAGTGTTACGCAAACCCATAAGTTTAAATCCAAAGAAAGCCACCGTTGTAACCTTATGTTGCCTCTTCTTACACAATTTCTTAAGAAAAAGTAAGAAATCTACACACATGTACACCCCAGTTGGAAGCTTTGACAGGGAGGATGAAATCACCCACGAAATCAGAGAGGGTACTTGGCGAAGAGATCCGGAAACAAGGTCGAATTTACTTTCATTGCGTCAGTATCAAGGAAGACCATCTGAATCACCCAAACGAATTCGTGACAAATTCGCAGAATATTTCATTTCTGAGATTGGATCCGTACCATGGCAATACCATATGACTTAGAATCAAAATATGCGCAACAACAATGTGAAAGGAAAAGGTAAATTCTTTTGTTTTTTATCTATAATATAAAATTATGTATTTTTTGTGCTATTTTTAGGATGTGTTAAAATGGAAAAGAAACCACACTCTCATACGAGAACGATGTCCTCAAATTAAAGATTACAATTGTTTTTATTTTGAATTGTTTTAATTATTTTGAAAAATTTCTTGATGTTTCTAGATATCAAATTAAAGAATGAATTAAAACGATAGACTATTGAATTGGAAAAAAAACAATTTTAACGTAAAAAGCGGACAATTAGACACTGAATGTTGAAAGAACAATAAAAGTATTACTATGATCCAGAGTATGTGTTATTTATTATATATGTGAACCACTTAGTTAATTATACGCTAAAATAAAAATAATACAAAATAAGTAAAACCTTACGGGTTAACTCGGAAAGATAGTGTAGCAATTACTCCGACATTAATTGCTGTGCCGTATTAATTACATTATATAATGATACAATTAATTGGGGAGATACTGATAACTTTGTATATAATTTTCGATAATTGCCGCAGTTGTCGGTATCGTGCCTAATTACTAATTTGTTTAATAAAAACTTTTACATTTACCTGGCTTTCTAGTGACATCGATGTGGAGATGGTCAGTTCGGGAGCATTTGTTTTCTCAAGGAAACTTAAAGTCGGAAAAGCAAACCACTTCGACTTCGCAATTTCTGCTGTACCGGCACCAGAAACTCTAGATTTTTTGATTTTTTCTGTTTCCCGCCTAAATTGTCCTCGAATTACTTTCCACTTTCGATCCACTTCACTGCCATCACAATTAAATAATGTGCCCAATTCGGCAAAACTATCTTTTTTTTTAATAATATTTTTATAGTCGGTATGATTTGGATCCCAAATCCACGGTTTTATTTCTATTTCTCCAATGAGCTCCAAAATTTTTGTGTTCGACCACTCCATATTGGCCAAAGTGACTGACAGCTGTAGCGGGCTGCATGTCTGCTTTTCACTTTGAATGAAAAGCACAGAAGCAACAGATTTTGGCACGCGAGAGCTGCTTTCGTCCATTTCCACCAAAAACATGTGCGTGCGCGATGCACTCTGCTTCCCTGCTCGTGAGCTCCACAGGAAAAGCTCGGTGGAAACACCGCCGAGCAAAAGCTCACGTGCTGCCCGCTGAAGCAGCGAGCAAGTGCCAATCAGCTTGCAAACACTTTCTGTTGGTGGAAATAGGTGGTAAACACAATGTTCGCGTGCGAAGCTCGCGTGCAGTTTTGGTGGAAAGGCACCTTTACTGTTTTATAGGTAAAGATTACTATACAGCGGGGGAGGCCAAGAGGTCGACCGCGAAAGCAATTCAGGTAGCCCGCAAAAGTGAAATTCATTAAATAGATAAAGATAAAAAAAAATAACATTACCAAAATTATACGCACCGCGCGCATTGCACGCACTTCAATCTGTGCGTCTCTGTGGCAGTGTGAAGGCAGTATCGTTGATTTTATTTGTGTGTGTACGTGTGTGAGTCGTTCAAGTAAGCGCGCGCGGTTCGCTGGTCAGTGCTATACAGTTTTGAGTTGTGGGCGGATTGCTGTCATTTTGTGAGTGGCGATGTAATTAATACGAACGGAACTTTTGGTTTTGTGACTTTTATTTTATCAAAATGAGTGGACCATCTTGTGCAAGTGCGAAAAAAAGTAAGACTTACCATTATCACAGTGAGTGGGAAGATGAATTTTTTTTCGTTATGGTCAAGGACAAATGTTTGTGCTTGATTTGCAAATCAAGTGTAGCATTACCGAAAAGAGCAAATGTTGAAAGGCACTTTAAAACTATGCATTCTAAATACGCTATCGACTTTCCATTTGGTAGTGAAAACCGAAAGATAAAAAAAACAAAATTAAAAATTTTGAAAAAACCCACGACGGTTAAACGTAATTTAAAAAGGATAAAATAATTTAAAAACCCGCGACTTAAAGAATTTAAACCCAAGAATATCCGTCCAGGGCTGGCATTAAATGAACTAGTTTTGCAGTTTTATAGTAACGAGAATAATTGGCGATATTTTATATATTGCAATACTCATTTATATTTATATTAAACTTTAAAATAGTAATGGCAGCCCCCGACGGATATTCTTGGGTTTAAATTCTTTAAGTCGCGTGTTTTTAAATTATTTTATCCTTTTTAAATTACGTTTAACCGTCGTGGGTTTTTTCAAAATTTTTAATTTTGCTTTTTTATTTCAAACTTTTTAGAGAGCATGGGCAATATGTACATTGAAGTACACATCAATATAGTTTATTTGATAGTAATAAAATATAAGTATTTACAACTAAACTTTGCCCGGGGCTTTGTTGTAACTCAACTCGATATCATGACGTACAATGAAAATAATAAGTAATAAGTAAAAATGGCGGTAATAAGTAGAAATGATACTCTGTACAGAAATACTCACCTATCGAGTTTCTTAATATGTAGCAGCTAATATAAAATATATTACTGCAGGGTTCCCTAGTGAGTTACTACCGTAATACCTATTTAAGAACCCTCACTAATCAGAAACAAACCCACTACTGAAAACCACCTCAAAATCGGACTAGTAGTTTTGGTTTTTGCACAAACAAATGTTTACTGCAGCGCCCCCTGGTGAGTTGTCACCGTAACACCTATCTAAGAACATGCACCAATCAAACCCAAACCCATCACTGAAATCAAAATCGAACTAGTAGTTTTGGTTTTGCACAAACAAATGTTTGCTGCAGCGCCCCCTGGTGAGTTGTCACCGTAACACCTATCTAAGAACATGCACCAATCAAACCCAAACCCATCACTGAAAACCGCATCAAAATCGAACTAGTAGTTTTGGAGATAAATGGCGACATTGGTTTGCACAAACATCCTCTCACCCCAAACGCATATACCATCTCCGTACCGTCGTGGGTAAAAAGTACGTGTATTAAAAAATAGCTTAAGTACACAACAATCTTTTTTTACAAAACCAGACTCGAAATCATCATTTTCTGTCACAGAAATATTGATAAAACGAAAGAAAACTTTTGAAGATGGAGAACTAATCAAGGAAGCCATGCAGAGACTTTAAAAAGAAAAAAGAAAGTATTTCGGCAATAAATGACATTTCTTTGTCACGGAATACTTTGATGCGACGAGGTGAAGCCTTAAGTGAAAATTTGGAACAATTACTCAAAGAAAACTTGCAAAAATGTAGTTTTCTGTCACTACAGTTTGATGAATCCACCGATGCTACCGAGATTGCTGAATTATGTATTTTCGTGCGTCTAGTTTTTGAAGATATGACGACAAAAGAAGAGTTATTGACGCTGATTCTATTAAAGGGGCAAACTAGAGGTGAAGATATCTACAGATCTTTTAAGGATTCAAAATCTTGTAAATTTTAACATTTTTTCTGTTTTTTTCTTTGAATGAAAAACTAAAAGTTTAAAATATCACCCTATAAATTCAAATGGGTTAAAGTAAATCAAATTTTTATGGAGAATATCAGGATTTTAGACAGGAAATGTGTTCTTTTCAATTACAAATGTATTGTTAAAATTGGTTCTTTATGCAAAAAACAACAAAATTAAATTTCGCTGTTTACAGCGCCATCTGCCACGAATAGAAAAAAAAATTTCAAGTAAAAGTTACTTCTTTTGTTATGTATCGGGTCATGTTTAGTAGAAGTGTGCCACCAAGAGTCATACCCGAATATGCACCTAATAATAAATGTGCATTTTTAGCAATTGCATGCACTGTCGGTAACGAAACCGATTTTACGTCACTACGAGGTGTCGAGTAACCTTGCACAACGTGTAAATGGACAACATGTTGTATGCGCGAACGTAAATATTTTGTCCACTCAGATTTCTTGTGAGAATGCGGGCAAGTCAAGGGTAGGTCAGAATATTTTACTGCAATCACCGAAATTAATCATAGATTACGTAGGGTAAGTTTCGTATCAATAATTTGGTATAAATAAGGTAGAAAATTGTAACTGTTAGGGAATAAGGTATCAATACCTTCAAAGATTCAAAGATTCAAAGATTACCGAGGCAACTTACGCCAAGTATTCTTGATACCGAGGCCACTAGCCAAGTATCTCATTGGATTGAGGCATTTGCCAGATCCAGGTAATTGCGGCTTTTTAGCCATTACTTTTTTTTGAGGCGACATGCCAAATAAATTCCTTGTCATCATGGATAGATTGACCGAAACATCCTGCTGCAAGTTCTCGAACATTACACTTTTTTAACGTACTATCAAAATCTGCAAAAAAAGTGGGGGTTATAATTTGAAATTTTAAAGTTACCCTCCACTCCACCTACACAGAGTGGTTGGGGGTGGTTAATGATGGCACAGATATATGTTCCCCTTGGAAATATTAACTTTTCATGTATATTTCGAGATATTTGTTTGTCTCAATTTAAAAAAACACGCTGCATATATACAGGGTGATTGGAAACTCGACCTATTCCTTGAAAGGGGTTATTTACAAGAAAATAACCCTGATCAACTAGGGGTAGTGATGGGGTAATCGACTAGTCAACTAATCGAATATTCGAATATTGCCTAAAGTAATCGACTAGTTGGTTGTAATGACTAATCGTAATGAGTAATCGAATACTCGACTAGTCGTTTATTCGACTAGTTAACTAGTCGTTTGTTCGACTGGTTGACTAGTCGTTTGTTCGACTAGTCTACTAGTCATCCATTCGACTATTGCTTAAAGTAGTAATATTGGAACGACTAATCAGCAATGCCTTGCCTTTAACAACTTTTAATATAGAACGAAATTAACGTATAAAAATTGAGCTACGAGTTAAATCCATTATACAAGCAGGAGCAACTAGTTCCGAATACGACTATTCGATAGTAACGAAATACTTCCTTCCACTATTATTGTGGATAAAGTTATAGTCAAGCTTATTTAGTGTTTCGTTTCTATGACAAACCCAAACGTGGCCGATTAATTATTAAATGACTAGTGTTATATATTTCAATATCTGTGGAAAAGTCTTTATTCGATTAGCGATACATTGCAACTGAACTTATTCTAGAAATTACAACTAGTTGAGACTGAGCCTGGTTTGTGGTGTTACCATTTCTAATAATACAATTCTATAACATCTCCCCTTTCTCCTAATCTTTATCCGATATAAATTTTAAGGTTCTATTTCAAACTAATTCTTAATTCATAAAACTTGATGCAACTAAATTGAATCCTAACTCAAAATGCTCAATACTTATATTTAATTTTTTATCTTATCTAGCTTGAAATCGGTTAGGCTGCTTCACTGTCCTACCGTATCTCGTTACATAAGACGTTTCATTCTTGTTGGAAGTTTCGCTAATTTTTTCTTGTGGATCTCTAGGTGAGGCGATATCGGGTACCGTTTCATGGCTGTCAGCCACTTCCGAATTAGACCTGAAAACTGGCTCATTTTGAGATCTCCTTAGATGTACCGTATTTCTGCGTAACAACCTATTATTTTCTGTACGAATTATGTATGATCGCGGTGCTGCTAGATGCTGATTCACAATCCGAGCGGGTTGCCATTCATTACCCCTTTTAACTACAATATTTTCCCCTTTAGAATATTTTATTTCTTTTTGGTTACGGATGTGTTTGTCATGATAATACTTTGTTTTTCTTTGTTGGGTTTTTATCCGTAAATTAATATCGTTGTGTACAAATGGTTTTAAGACTGTATCATGGCTTGGTAGTTTTGTTCGTAAGTTCCGACTCATTAACATTTGACTAGGGGAGAGTCCTAGCCCTGTTATCGGCGTACTCCTATAGGCTAACAGAGCACTTTCAATATCCTTATTAGATTCATCAGCTTTTTTAAGTAAGGATTTAGCAATATTTACTGCCTTTTCTGCAAGACCATTTGATCTTGGGTATTCAGGAGTTGTTGTTCTGATAGTAAAATTCCAATCTGCCGCAAATTGTCGCATCTCCAACGAATCAAACGGCATATTGTCTGATATGACAATCTCTGGGATTCCATGCGCCGAGAAAATCTTTGCTAGGGATCTTTTTACCTCGTAAGACGTTTTATTTTTTACTGGTTTAATTTCGAGCCACTTTGAGAAATAATCCATTAGAATTAAATAACTATGTCCTTTGTAATCACAGAGGTCGCAAGCAATTTTATTAAATGGTAAACTTGGAATATCGTGACTCATTAACGATTGGTATGAATTTGAATTTCGATATTTCTCACAAATGCGGCAACTTAGTTTGTATTTTTCAATATCCTCATCAATTTTTGGCCAATACACCGTCATTCTTGCGAACTCTCGCGTTTTGGACACACCCATATGTGACTCATGGAGTATTTTCAATATTTCATTTTTAATATGCTTTGGAATGATAACTCTATTTTTATAGAATAAAAGTTCGTTTTCTAAATAGATGTTTTCTTTTAATGGCCAAAATATTTTGACCTCCTCATTTAGTTTAATTTTATGTTCAGGCCAACCATATTTACAATAGTTTATTAATATTTTAGTTTGATTATCTGATTTTATTTCATTTTTGATTTGTTCTACCCGAGAATTACTAATATTAAGAGAGTGAACTATTTCATTTAGGTTTGTATCTACATCTTCAGCAATTGCATCTGGAGCTCGTGATAATGTGTCTGCTATGTGTAGGAATTTTCCCGGTACATAGCTTACCCTTAAATTATACGGTAGAAGTTTCAATCTCATGCGTTGAATTCTGGCTGAATGAATTTGCGCCAAATCCTTTTTAAAGATTGAAACTAATGGCTTATGATCAGTATTTATTTCGATATTCCGCCCATAAATGTAGTTATGAAATTTTTTGCAGGCGAAAACTATAGCCAAAAGCTCTTTTTCGATCTGTGCATAGTTTGTTTCTGTAACAGATAAACTTTTAGAGGCATAACATACTGGCTGATTGTTCTGTAACAAACAGCTGCCTAAACCATTACTAGAGGCGTCAGTTTGTATGCAAATATCATCTTTTGCATTGAAATTCTTTAATATAGGTGCCTGACTAATTATACCCTAGATGTAGGGTATATTAGTTTTGAGCGAACGTTTGCAACGCCAAGAAATAATCGTCACAGAAAAGAAAGAACTATATATTCATGATTGGGAAGTGAAAAGAAACCGTTTTATGCATGTCCATCTGTCTGTCTGTCTATCTGTCTGTCTGTCTGTCTGTCCAGACGATAACTCGAGAACGCTTGCAGCTAGAGACTTGTAATTTGGTACAATAATATTTGATTAAAATTGCAAGGTCAAGTTCGAAGATGAGCAAAATCGGGCAACTCCTTCTTAGTGTTGCCATATGAGTCGTTTTTATACAAAAATGTTGATATAAGAATGAGTATATTTTTCTACATCTAGGGTATCACGTAATTGGTGTGACCAATTGCATCTTTACTAGTTTCGTTCTTCAAAAGCTCAATAACCTGCGAATGAATGGGAAGCCAAGAAAATGTTACATTTTTGCGTAAAAGTTCGCGAAGGGGTGTTGTAATCTCTGCAATATTTGGAATGAAATTTCGGACGTAATTGACCATTCCCAAAAACCGTTGCAGCTCCTCTTTATTTTTAGGATTTGGTAAGGCCTTGATTGCCTTAATTCTTTCCGAATCTATTTCAATACCATTTCTAGAAAATAGAAGCCCCATATATTTTACCTTGGTTACCCTAAACTGAATTTTATTTGGATTAAATTTAACATTAATTTCTTTAGCTTTCTCTAAAACTCTTTTCAGATTTTGATCATGCTCTGCTCGAGTCTTTCCAAAAACTAGAATGTCGTCAATATATACATAAGTTCCTTGTAACTCACCAAAATACTTCATATTAAGCTTTTGGAATTGTTCTGGTGCGCAATTTAGTCCGAAGGGTAGGCGATTAAATTTATAACATCCGAATGGTGTTATGAACGTACATAATTTGCTGGATTCTTCCTCCAATGGCACCTGCCAAAACCCTTCTTTTAAATCTACAACTGTGTAGTATTCCATTCCCTCCAGCTTGGCTACCAAATCTCCAAGAGTTGGGATTTCGCAAGACTCTTTTAAAATATGTAGATTTAGTTCCCGCGGATCAAGGCAGAGTCTCACTGTGTTATCGGATTTTTCGACAATTACCAGATTATTTACCCAGCCCACTGGACTTTGAACCTTAGTAATAATTTTGTTATTTTCCATTTCGATTAATTTATCGTGTACTTTTTCTTTTAAACTATGAGGAATACGTCTGCAAGACTTTGTCACCGGCACTGCATTCTCTTTTAAATGTATTTTTATTTTTTCAGGAAAACAACCCAAACCCGTAAATAAATCCTTATTCATTTTAATTATGTCTTCTCTTGTTGTTTCCTCTGTTATCTCTAAAGAATTTGCGCTTTTAATTAATCCTAATTTTCGGCACGACAGCCCTAATATTGGATTCGAATCAACATCAGCAATTACAAAATTATCTTTGCAAATCGTATTTTCCCATTTTACTGTAAAATTTACTGTTCCTACTGCTTCTAATTTAAAACCACCATACGCTTCTAACATGATTTTATAATCACTTATTTTCTCGTTTTTGAATTCTTCGTTTAATAATTTCAATGGCATCACATTTACCTCTGATCCAGTGTCCACTTTAAATGCAAGTAATTTACCGTTCACCATGAGATCCACAAGCCAAAATTTCTTTTCTTCCTCACATCTGCTCTGCACACTTCCAATAGTAACGGAATCTATAACTAAATGATCAATATCATCTGCTACATTTAAAATTTCATTTACATGCACTTTACCCGTATTCTTCATTTTACATACTTTAGAAAAATGATTTAGTTTCTTACATTTTAAACATATTTTACCAAAAGCGGACATTTGTTGATTTTGTGGGAGAATGAGCATTTGGTGCAACCTTGAATCCAATTGTGGTCATTAGGCCTTGTGTTTGATTTCTTTTTCGTCTCCGCTGTACTTGATGCTCGTAATTGATGCACTGGATGCGAATGTTGAACATGCTTTGCTTGCTGTTGTGTGACTTCCGTTACCCGTCCGAGCTCCACTACCTTTTTAAGAGTTAACTTCTCCGTGCGCAATAAACGTTCCTGAAGATCTGCACTCCTGGTTCCCAGAACTATTCGATCTCGAATCATCTGATCCATTATGGGTTCATCGGTGTTATCAAAGCTACATCGTTTAGCTAACTGTATTAAAGCTGTGACGAAATGATCAAATGTTTCCCCGTCTTGCTGATTGCGGGAGTAAAACTTAAATCGTTCATACGTCAAGTAATCTTTCGGATTACAATAATTATCGAATTCTTCTATGACTTTTCCGTATTTCTTCCGATCTTCTTCAGTCAGAGTAAATGTCTCGAAAATTTCCTGGGCCTTTTCACCCATCAAATTTAATAAAATAGCAACTTTGACATCATCCGCATCACCACTTCGCTTAGTAGCCTTTAGAAAGATCTCCAGCGATTTTTTAAAACGGGTCCACTCCTCGTTCACATTTCCTTCAAAAGTCATTTGACTTGGCGGTTTATAACACGATTCCATCTTAGTTTTTTTCAAAATTGTATTATTCCACTACTTTTACGATTTTATATTTTTTTAATTTAATTTAATCCACCATACAAACCGAACACGAATTTCAATTACTTATCCGGTTACGGTTTACCGGCTGCGCCATGTTATATATTTCAATATCTGTGGAAAAGTCTTTATTCGATTAGCGATACATTGCAACTGAATTTATTCTAGAAATTACAACTAGTTGAGACTGAGCCTGGTTTGTGGTGTTACCACTTCTAATAATACAATTCTATAACAACTAGTATCATTGTTTTATAACCGTTAATAAGTAGTTTTTACTGATATTTTCATTAATATTTTAAATTGCAAATGCTTGCTATTTGTTGATTCGTGTTTTACACACTTAATATTGTCACGTAGGTATAAATATACACATATTACAATCAGACTTTAATTTTGTAGGTACTTATTATAATTTGCGGCACCCTAAATTATAGAAATATTTCTTGCGTTTAGCCAACTGGTCTGTAATAGATAGGTGTAATTAAAAAAATACAATTCATAGGTAATTTATATATTGTTATATATTTAGTTATTTAAAGTCTAGAGATAGCAAATCTTACAGACTATGGAAAACTAAAAATTCGTGTGTTCTTATAATTAATTAATTCATTACATGTTCATTTCCCTAAATTATGACTTTTCATTTACTTTTTTGTTTTTTAACAGAAATTAAAGAAACTGTTAAAGAAATCTTACAATATAGTACAAATTACTCAATTATTCAATTATTTCAAATTGGAATGTAAAAATAAAATGTTGTTCACGTTCTTAGGCTTATCCTATTTTGGCGGTCATTTGCCACTTGTCCAGCTATTGAAAAAATTCTTTCAGAAGGAACGGATGTTGCAGGCAAACATAAATACTTCTTCTGTAAATGGTAAATTTCTGCAATTGTTCCTTTGTATTTGTTGCAAAAAGTGAGAGGGTTTTTCCATCTCTCCAGTTGAGGTAATTCCAAATATTGCCTAACCATAACAACACTGCTTGCTAGGGCTAAAGATGAACGTGAACTTTTATTTTGTTGCACTCTCATGTCAACCCATTCCCATAATTTCTTTCGGGCCAATTCTTTCTTCCTAATATTTAGGTTTTCGTCAGGAAGGAGGAGAACTGCTTCGTTTTCTTCTTCGATTCCCTGCAGCACTTCTAAACTTGTGTTCTGGATCTTCGTTTTCTCAAACTCCAGTTCTTCGATGACGAGTTTCTCTGCCTTATCAGCATTTTCTTCGATCACAAATGCCGTCTTCATAAATCTAGGATCTAAGAAGGTTGCTTTGGTTGCAACTTCATTATGTCTCCATCCAGAAAATCTTCTAGAAATTATTTCCACAAGCTTCGTTTTTAAAAACGAGCCTACCTCAGTTTCTGCTTCAACAGTTTGTAAGGCATACTCAATGCTCCTGAGCAGAGGAATTACCATAGACAGAGTAGGGTACATTTCTGCTGACAATTCTTCTGTCAATGCTTGCACAGGTTGTAGAACCTGTGTACAATCCTTTAATATTTGCCACTCAGAAGCCTCAAGTGGCTCAGGAGCTTTAGGTAAATATGTCATTGCTGCTGAAATTGGCTCTCTTATCTCCAGTAGACGTTCGATCATAATAAGGCTGGAATTCCATCTAGTCGTAACGTCCTGTATCAATTTCAGAAGGGGCAGGTTCATTTGTTCTTGCAAACGTCGTATCTTATCGGATGCTAAATTACTACTTTTAAAGTGTGCTACAATATCCTTACACTTTTGCAAAACTTTTTTAAAAAAAGTTTACGTCTATTGCATCTGTTACGCACAAGTTCAATGTATGTGCTACACAGGGAATGTGCGACTTTTTTAAATGTTCGACTACAGCATTTTTAATGTTAGATCCATTGTCAGTTACAATGGCTGTAACCTTATCTGTAATGTTCCAGTTATAAAGCACTTCTTGAATAGATGCTGCTATTGCAACTCCAGTGTGACTGCCAGGAAGTTCCTTTGTGTCTAGGACAACATTTTGCTGTTCGCCATCAATATTTATAAAATGACAAGTAACCGTGATAAAAGACTTATTCGAATCAGACGACCATAAGTCTGTGGTTACTTCTACGTCATCTGTTTCTTCCAGCATTTTTCTAATATTCGTAGAAATTTCGTCGCATATGCCAGGAATAAGAGTTTCCGTTTATGTCTTTCGTGATGGTAATGTGTATTGAGGATTGAGCTTTTGTGAATATTCTTTGAAGCCTTTATTTTCAACAACAGAGAGCGGTTGAAGATCCGTTCCGATTATTGGTATGGTATGTGAAATCCGTTCCGATTATTGGTATTGGTATTATGGTATGTGAAATCTAAGGCTTTTATAGTTAGCTTTAACTGTTTACATCGTTTTTTGGCTGGCTCACCTGATTGAGAAAAATTGCTGATATATTTTAAATGACTAATGAGAAGTATTATTAGAATTCTTACCAATAGCTGAACATGGTAAAACCTCGGCAAGCGTAGCTGTAGCCTCGTTTGCGGTATCAGATTCGACAACTTGTACAGTGTCATCACTCGAACTGTCATTACTTAATATTGTTGGGTGCATACTTTTAAAATGATTCTTCATATTACTGGTATTATTAGTGCACAATTGTTTTCTTACACAACCTACACAGCACATGATCTTTATCTGTTCTATGAAAGTACTCCCACACTATTGATCTTTTTGGAGGCATTTTCAAAATGTATACTTTTTATAAGCTTTATATACGTTTCAGTACGAGTTTGTCCGGGCGGATTCTCGCAAGTGAGTTTTGACCCACTTCTAGTCGTGCGATTAATTTGTAATTTGGCAAGTGGGTAGATTTCAGGTGATAATATTTGTTTCTGTATTTTTTTTTGTTTAATTATCCAAATTTTTGTAGTTATCGTAGGATGTTGGTTAAGCATATTTTTGCATATATTTAGGCATTTTCGGCAGCCAATTTTCAACTTAATCATTATTCATTACTCAATGTCTCAACTCTCAATCATAATTCATAGGTAAAATATCGTGATTGCATACATATAGGTGTTTTGGAGGAAATTTCATTTTCTCTGCACACTTGTATGGAGCGTGGGCTATTTGCGGCCAAGATTAATTTTGATATTTCTTGATATAGTTTGGTCCTACTATTACTATGCAGAAGTTTTATCGCCGCCATGTACTTCTAAAAGGGATAAAATACATTTTTGTTTTGAATAGATTTACTATGTATCCTGGCTTATGTTCAGTGCAAAAATGAAAAATCAAAGTGAAATAAATAATCTAGAAGTATTTATAAAATAATTAAGCAAAAAAGATAAACAATCGCACAGTGCACAACGACACAAACGTAACCGAAGGACAGCGCGGACGGCGCCCACGACCCTCCGCCACCGCACATTAGTGCCGAAAATTCATTTCTTTAGCCAAAACCTCAAATGTGGTTAGAATAGAACGAAATCGGTGTTCCGTGGGTTCTTCGACATGCTGAGTCGATTTTTGAGGCTTATAGTATAGTATGTCTGTCTGTTTGTCTGTCTGTCTGTACGAACGATAACTTGAAAACGGTTATAGTTAGAAGATTGAAATTCGGTACAACAATGTTTCATTGAAATTGTAAGGTCAAGTTCGAAGATGATCAAAATCGGGCAACATCTTGGTGTTGCCCTATAAGTCTGACTTTTGCTCAATGCAATCTTTATATTTAAATATTTTTTTTCCTAAATGAAATACAATGTAACGCCCATACCAAAAGTTGTTACTAAGTGACAGTACTTTCATTTGACACTAGTTTTATGGGTGGCCGCCGATAGCCCAAAAACGCCCATACTCCTTTAAACTCATCAAAGTAAAGCTTTTAAGCTTTAAAACTTTAACCCCAGTTTGTTATTAAAAAAAATAAACAATAATCAATATTGAATATACATACATACTTTTATACTTTTTTGTAACTTAGGCGTTCCGCGCTTGGCTTTAAATTATCAATAATTAAAAAACCTTGGTTTTATTGTAAGAGCTGTATTATTTTACTAGCGAAATCCCTGGAAATGTTTAGCTGTTTTCGCTTTTGAATGAACATTTTGATAGTTGCATTTATAGTTGCTTTTGCATCTGAAGGAAATAGATATTTTTTTACAGTTTGTGTTTGATTTGAGTTTTTAGTTTACCTTCAGGCTACAGCTGCTCAGTACCAGCTCCATATTTGCTATGCACTATGCAGCAGTAGCGAGCTTTTGGTGTTTAAAAAATAAAAGTTTTTAAAAAACACCGAAAACCGGTTATTTGAAAAACCGGTGATTTAGAACGGTTTAAACCGCCCGGTTAAACCGCAGGTGAAAAACACCGAAATAACCGAAAACCGGTTATTTTAGCAACAACCGCCATCCCTAGCACACTTCCCTTTAAGCTCAGCTGGTTGGTACATTGTACTAGCCTGAATAGTTTTATACAAAAACTCGAGAACACTTGTAGCTAGAGACTTGAAATTTGGCACGATGATACTTCGTTAAAGTGGTAAGATCAATAAGCCTGAATCGTTTTTATACAAAAATGTTGATTTTGTGTACTAAATATTACAATTCGAATTTCTTTCGTTAAACATTGTTATATAAGTATTACAATTGATTATTTGCGACAAATTTTGTTTACACGGTTTCTTTCTACACGATATTAAAATTATAAAAATGGAAGAAAATTCGGAAGTTTTACAGTAGTAAAAGTGAATGGATTTACATAGGGTTTTTTTTTTATTTAGAATGAGTGAATGGAAATCTTTCCGCTGCGGTAAATTGTTTTACGTTTTTGTTGGTTGTTGGGGTGGGGGTAGTAACCAACTGTTTTGGTGTTGTGCAGTTTGGCCCATGTGTGATATCAAATTAAACGTCTTGCTGATTACTATTAAATCAAGCAGTCGCGGACAACTAGCCTTAGTTACATAAAAAAATGAATATCAAGATTTTTACATAGAATGGTATATTTTTCTTCACATAGGGTAATTGTTTTGACCAATTGCTTCTTTACTATCAAGAGAATGTCTCGACGGCACTTGTTGGAACATCAACATGATCTTTTATAATCCTCTTCTGGAACCTAGACTCTTCCATGATGTATTGTAAAAATTTTATAATCAGTCACAAATCTGATGATGCCCTGATAAGGCGAAACGCGTCATGATGTAATGAAATAAATAATTTTGGAACGTGTGCAAGTGTTTTTATAATTATAAAAGAGCTTCTTTACTAGTCATATGCTACACCCCTAGTCCGTACAATGTGCAGCAAAGTTTAGCTCTGGATCTGCTGATCGAAGGATGCTCCCGATCGCGAAGTTGCATTCTTGGCCCTTGGGCTTCTATAGTTCACAAGATGCAGGGTAGTATGCGGCGGTCTATCTGGGTCCAAAATTATTTGCTGCTGAGTGCTGGCCAGCCTTATCGTCGCCCTTATGTTTAGTAGGGTAAGGTCATGGGACAGTCTTCAAATCACAAGCACAAGATTAAGCGGCCAAAAGCTGTACAAAGAGAACGAAAAAAAACGTTAACGATCCGTTCCTTAAGGTTCTGTTACGTACATTTGCGAAAACAGTACGCAAACATATTCCCTATTGATGGAGCATATACGTTTTCTCTCTTCATAAAGTATGCGATCATGTACACAAACGATATTGACTACCACATTAAAGCGAAGAGAGATAATTAAATGCAAAGGAAACGTTCTGTACTATGTACAAATACTGTATCTCGTTTCATATTGGTTGTGTTCACGTACACATACCGAATAAAAACTAAATATGATAAACGTACTGTACGTGTACTGTACCTTTCATCTAATTAAGCATCAATCACAGCCAATGATCGGCAAATAAAATTTGAATGTTTCATTTTTTGAATTGGATAACAACGGACATTTAAAAAAAAATTATTAATTATTACAGTACTGGGTAATTTCAAAATGTCAAAAATCAAGAACTCCAATTTATAAAATTGGAAAACATGTTAAACATACCTAATCAATAATATACTGCAGTCTGTACTGTCGTAATACATATATAATGCTGTCGAATAGTTGATTGAAATTTATATCATTATTGCCGAATTCTGATCCCAGCAAACATGAACGACAAAATCTTCCACAGAGTGAAATCGTGTTGGTATTGCATCTTAATCTTCTGTTTGGAGAAAATATAACCTGTATGCAATGCATTTCAAAGAACCCAATAGTGCATCAAATTTTGCTTTGGTTTAAATTTTTCATTTCTTTCTAGTTCTAGTGATTTTTTTTTAAAAAGACATAATAATACTACTTACCACAAAAGAGGTAAATAGATATAAAAGGTACAAGGTACTAAAAAGTAAAAAGGTACAAAACCCTCGACAACAATTGATATTATTGATACCATAATTGGATGAAAGGTACAGTACACGTACAGTACGTTTATCATATTTAGTTTTTATTCGGTATGTGTACGTGAACACAACCAATATGAAACGAGATACAGTATTTGTACATAGTACAGAACGTTTCCTTTGCATTTAATTATCTCTCTTCGCTTTAATGTGGTAGTGAATATCGTTTGTGTACACGATCGCATACTTTATGAAGAGAGGAAGAGTACCTGTTTTCTTTATGTACGGTTCGTGAAATGTACTGTTTTTCTACGTTCCCTGTGTACAATACTGAAGCCCTTAAGGAAATGAACCGAATGAGGAATCATGAAAATACTTACGACTAAAAAGGAAAAAAATAAAAATAAAATAAAAAAAAATTTTTAGGCACAAGCTTTATATAAGTGTACTAAAAAGGAGAAAACAAGAAAAATATGTAAGTGTAGTAAGGTGATCGGATTGAAGTTGATCAAATACATTTGTATTCACGCTGAATCCGTTGTTACCTATCTACTATAAAGCTTGTCGCTATGCAAATGCAAGAATAGAATCTATACATCTAGAGCAGTGACGGGCAAGCCTATTCTCGCGGGCATTTGAGATTTCAGAGTACGCTACTATGTTCTGTCTATGGTAAGACGTTTTGACGTGAATGGTTTCAAGTTTCCCAGCGACAAGCTTTATAGTAGATAGGTTACAACGGATTCAGCGTGAATACAAATGTATTTGATCAGCTTCAATCCGATCACCTTACTACACTTACATATTTTTCTTGTTTTCTCCTTTTTAGTACACTTATATAAAGCTTGTGCCTAAAAAATTTTTTTTAATTTATTTTTTTACAACTGAACACAAACTGACACTATAATATTAAAACAACGCAGAACAACTGGTTCAACTTCTAGCGATCGAATGCATATCTATTTTCCGATACCCGAGGTCCCAGATTACTTCTGGTAAATCCTTTAAACTCAATAAATTAACGCTTTGTATAAAAAGAAGTATGTATAGACAAAGAATTCCAGGAATATTTTATTAGCTCATATTTACCAGGAAAGTTTTCGTGGTCAGCAAATTATTGTTTTACGATCCTTTTGTGTTTTTCTACTTACCCTAGTCTCCTTTTCCTTAATAACCCTTTGTTGCTAACTTAGAGCCGGTTTCCACTGAGAGTTTGTGGACGGGGTGATACCGCGGCGGGCGAGTTTAAACGCAAAGTTCTTATATACAGAAGGCACACTAGCGGGGAGGTACCGCCTACCGCCGAGAAGTCAAAAGGATCATAAATGTAAGTCAGACTATTTCCAGTTCCATACGATTTCCCCTTCAGAATTATTTCTTCACTTTTAATTGTTATTGTATTTTTTGACTGTTTTTATAAATTTCAATCACTATTTTGAATATTCATATCAACATGAACTAAAATGCATAATGCTTTTCTATTGTTTCTATGCTATCTAATTGGTGTTTATTGCATTTGCACATTCCCATTTCCCAATCAAGCCCAGTTAGGCCAAGCAAATTAGCTTTAGAAAAGGTTGTGCTTTCGAATAACTTATGGAGTTCTCGAAACTGTTTTATTCTTTGAAATAGGTTTCAGTCTCAGATATGTACATCCTGAGTTTGCCTCAATTTCCGAATGGAGATTTAGCTGGTATGAACCAAAATCTTCCAAATTTTCGCACTTTTGTTGGTTTTTCGCTTATAATTCCTAAAATACCAATATTTAGAAAAATTGCTTCAAATGAAAGTTGTAGAGCATCAAATTCTACGGATAATGACACTAAACACGAATATTTTGCACCACCCGCTATCAAAGTACCAAAGTACAAGCCACATTTTGAGTCAACCTCCTCAAATATTTTCGAAAATTACCCGTTTATCAAGAAAGTATTCGATGTAAAAGTGTTAGTGAATTTAATTCTCCGACAAATGAAACAAAAAATTTGATGCTCTACAACTTTCATTTGAAGCAATTTTTCTAAAGATTGGTATTTTAGAAATTATAAGCGAAAAACCGAAAAAAGTCCAGCTAAACCTCCATTCGGAAATTGGGGCAAACTCAGGATGTACATATCTGAGCGCTATTTCAAAGAATAAAACAGTTTCCAGAACTGCTCCAGTTTTTCGAAAGCAAAAGTTTAATCTTCTTGGCCTATGTACAGACAGAGTTGATGTCAAAATTTTCCTTCTTATCGAATAGATTTGGTTTGGTTAAAACTCCATAAAGCCAGTAATTATCATATATTAAAAATTAAAAAATTCAGAATATGAAGTTATAAATAATGATTGAACTATCGATTGATTTTAAATACGGACTAGTAACTAGTCGATTACCCCATCACTTTTATCAGAAAGTTAGTAAACGAAAAACTTATCAATTAGTTTATACGACTAATCTATTCGATATTTAAAACTAATCGATTAGTCACTAGTCGGTATTTGAAAGTATTCGATAGTCCCATCACTAACTAGGGGTCGGAAACTAACGGTTTCCGAGATATGAGGGTTTTAAGTTATTCTCTAAATTTTCTGCCACGTCATCGAAATAAAATATTTACAAAAAAGCGACTCATTTCTGGCCAAGCAATTGATACTTTTTTAAAAGCTGATAACCTAGCAAGTAATTTCAAATTAAAATCCGGTCCAAAATACTCATTATCTCAGAATTATACGGTCTTAAGTTGCAAGACTTTTCAAATCTTCTACGAAAAAAGCAATGAATTATTCAAAAAAATTTACGACACATGGTGTACAAGTTACTTAAATAAATACTGGGATTCAAGAGCTTTTCAAAAATGTACAAATTGTATTAACTCTTTCAAGTAGTTAGCAAACATTTAGCACAAAGTACACTGTACGACTAACTTGTAATGTGGATCAAAATTTGAATGAGCTTTATAAAGGTATCGAAGTAGAGTTATTATAAAAAAAACAAACATGTAAAGTACTAAGGTTTAATGAAATAAAAACAGTTAGCATAAAAAATCACGTCACTTACAAAAAAAAATAATTACCTACAAATTAATTAAAAATGACATGTTTTGCTCAAATTGTCGTCCATTGTTGCGTATGCAAGCACGTAGCCTACGACGCATTTCTGTAACTGTCACTCTTGTTGACAGCCAGAAGCGTAGCCAATATTGATTGTCGCAATAAGTATATTAATACAACTTCTGCTACTTAAAATTTTACAATGACATTTATTAGTCATTTCTTATATTATTTATTCATTTTATGTTACTTCGTGTTTCTTAAAACAATGACATATCTATGTAGTACAAAGCAATAAAAGGATACTGATTCGTTATTCTGACTTATTAAATAATTTATGGTAACCCCTTTTCAATTAGCTTCATCGATGGCGTCCATTTTGCAAAAAAATACCAACAATAATTATTAAACATAATATAATAGGTATGTTTTCAATTACAAATGTTTAAAAGTTCTTTAAAATGCTTTTTTAATGTCTTTAACGTGTTCAGCACCCTAAAAAACATTGAAAATGATACCTCACATGCCTATATGCATTGCGTTCTTCAAAAAGCATTAAAGATGGGGTCCGTTTTCCAAAAAGGCTACCCTCACAGACTATCGCCCAACTTGTTTTCGATCACTACACTATTACCAACAATATCCAACTGAGTGATTCTCTGGTAAATGAATGACATACAGAAGTATTGTGAGCGGTTGTATTATCAATTGGTTTTTATTGGTAATTTTTAAGAAAAAATCGATGTTGCGAAATTGTATTTAAATATTTTTGAGCTGCAAATGATCTCTGAACTGCAGCGTATACAGTGTACATCAAAATACAGGGCTGCCAACTACAAATTACGGCCACCAAAATAGAGTAGAGACTTTCGCAGTGCAACAGTTGGTAGTTGCAGCGTTGTAGGTTGAGGTTGCACAAAACGAGGTAAGTTAGCATAATTTTAATGTAAACTAATTTTAATGCAAAATTAAATCTTTTTAATTCTTTTTTCAGAATAAAAATGGGCTCAAAGATTACTGCGAGGATGAGCACAGGAGGAAAGCCACCGAGAAGACCAAATGCTCCAGCAAAAAAGCGGCACCGACGCCGCCGTCGCCCTGACACGGTGGCATTGCGCCAAGTAAAACAGTTGAAAAGTAGTACGAAATTATTGTTGACAAAACGGTGTTCAACGCCTGATCCGAGAAATCCTAGCGGACTACAAGGCTAACCTCCGCTTCCAGTCTACCGCTATCGAAGCGGTACAGCAAATAAGTGAAGCGTATTTGGTTAGTCTCTTTGAGGACGCCAATTTGTGCGCGAAACACGCCAATCGGCAAACGATTTTGGCCGAGTCGGCCAGAACGTCCTTAGATGGATATTGTTTCGTGTCCTTTTGTGTTGTGATTTTTCTTTTTCAGTATCTGCATTAAACAATCTAATTTAATATACTACATTACTACAGGGTGGCTGATTCGAAGTGTTACAAATTCAAAACGCTCTATTTTTTTTATTTATAAATATTTTTTATTGAACCTAAAGAACAAAATGCTGAAAACTAACCCAAAATTCATAATTTATTTTACATTTTCGATTTGGCCACCTTTGGCGCAGATTATGGCCTTCAAACGGTCAACAAATTCATCGCACGCTGCACGAATGTGGGCCTGAGGAACACGCTTCCATTCGCGGCGAAGCGCTGTCTTGAGCGCATCCGTTCTTTGGTAGGTTTTAGTGCCAATCTTGGCCTTTAAAATAGCCCAAATAGAATTATCTAAATGGGTTTGCATATGGAGGATTCGAAGGCTATTGTGTGTGCGACAAAAAGTGCAGAACGTTGTTTTCAAGCCATTCCTGATTTGTTCGGGCTTTGTGAGTTGGTGCAGAATCCTGTTGGAATGTCCACGGTTTGCGACCGAAATGGTTGCATGGCCAAGGCTTCAACACATGTTCCAAGACCGTTTCCAAATAAAGATTCGCGTTTATCTTAACACCACGGTCCAAAAAATACGAGTGTAGATCGACCATTTCCAGTTACTGCGCCCCAAACCATCACACACGGTGGCGCTTGCTTCCTGGTGCCCATCTTTGGTCAAAATTATCGTATGACCTCCCTCGCAAGTAGACTCGATCATTTTGATTGTTAAAATGTTGTTCAATTGCAAATGGGGTCTCATCATAGTAAACGATATTTGGCAATTGGCCACATTCGTGCAGCGTGCGATGAATTCGTTGACCGTGTTAAGGCCATAGTCTGCGCCAAAGGTGGCCAAATCAAAAATGTAAAATATATTATGAATTTTGGGTTAGTTTGCAACATTTTGTTCAATAAGAAATATATGTATAAATAACAAAAATAGAGCGTTTTGAATTTGTAACACTTCGAATCAGCCAAATTGAGCCTTAAGGTAGGCCCCACCTATGTTCCTTCGAGTAATGTTGTTAAATATCTGGGAATCAGCTTTGAACAAAAATTGCTATTTGATAAACACATTCACGCAACAATTTAATAAAATCTCTTTACCCGTTCATAAATCGAAATTCACAACTAAGTGTGGAAAACAAACTAATTATATACAAAATGGTGTTCAAAGCCGTAATGATGTTTGGCGCTCCTAGCTGTCTGGGGCGACTGTGCGAAAACCCACCTGAGCAAACTAAAGAAAATGCAAAACAAAATTTTGAAAATGATCCTGAATCTACCACGGTTCTATTCCAGCCGTGCGTCGTTTGCATTGCAGAGCCAATCTCGACCTTGTCGAAACCGAAATCAGCTATATACAGAACAATTTTACACAAAGTTGTTTACAATCAAACAATCCAATAATATCCAACTTGTTCGCCTAAATCTCAGGTATTTGCTTAGATTCTGGCACTTAAGTACAATATTTATAATTATAAGGTTTCATAATAAGTTTGTTAAGCTAGTTAATAAGTCTCATTGTCAGTAAGGGTTTTTTATTGTTCCAAAATAGTTTCATTTTTCCCTTCAATTTAGAAATTCACAAATAGACTTCACAAAATACACAATTAAATCACAGATTGTAAAGAGCTCAGATTCTAATCTATATATATAAAAGCGAAATACCACGTACTCACTTATATATCAACGAATCTCAGAAACCACTGAACCAATTTTAATGAAATTCCGAACACTTATACAATTTACCTCATAGGTGCTCACTAAGAAACGGTTTTTTTTAAGTTCAACCCTTAAGGGGGTGAAAAAGTATGAAAACGGTTTCTCCGGAACCGCTGAACCGATTTCAACGAAATTTTGTATACTTCTGCAACTTATCTTATAGGTGCTCACTAAGAACCGATGTTTGACATTCCACCCCTAAGGGGGTAAAATAAGGGATGAAAATTTGCGTGAAAATCCGCCATTTTTAAAGTAAAAAATTCCTAAAAATTGTTATATGGCCTTTTGTTGAAAATAAAGAAAGATGTGTATGGTTTTTTGGTTTTTTTTTAATTCAACCCCTAATAGGGTGAAATAGGAGATTAAAGCTTTTATTGAGATCCGGCATTTTTCAAGTAAAAATTCAAAAAATTGGTATTTAGCCTATGTTGGAATTAAAGAAGCATGTCGCAGCGCGACATAAATTATTAACAAGAAATAACTTATCCTCCTAACACGATGTAAACAAACAACCATTCCCCCTGTCATCCACATAACATGTGACTGTCATATTATCAGTCACAATCAACCAAGTAACTACACTTACTATCCTATCAAAAATGACCTAAAACACGTTCCACGCTCGATCCCCACAAAATCTTCCATGCAGCTCGTTGGGATAAAAGTCATCCCCACCACAAACGAACGGTTGATCCCAGCTCCGAATTTGTATAAACTCGCAAGCGGAGCTAAGAGAAACTAGGTTTTTGCTCAGGTTTCCACCGAGTACGCGCCTCTAAGATCAGGTATACACCGATCTTAACTCCCAGTTCTGGTATACACCGAACAAATTCCCTACCCACAACAAGGTCGGTTTACACCATCTTGTTCCTTCCACTTGTATTTATTTTCATAGGAAATATTTAAATTGTTTGAAGTCGGTGTCCACCACTTTAATTTGTGTACAAGTTTTCGCGACACTAACGGCATCTTATTTTCAGAGATACAATGTCAACGGCAATTAAAGTTGCCGCAGCGGCAGTCGAAATATTCATCACAGTTACTGCTTGTGAACGACAGATTTTTAAATTATTGAAATTTATATTTTTCTTTCTCATATGAATTTATTTAAATTATCTTTTTTTTTTCCTTTATATTTTTGAATTGACATGTTCATTTGAATTAATTATTAATTATTAGTTGAATTATTATTATTTTTCTTTCTTTTTCTTGTTACATTTAGTTATTATTTTATGAATTATTATTTTCTTAGTTGAATTATTATGTCATATATATATATTATATATATTTCTTTTTCTTCTTTTGTTTACATCATCTGACTAAATAAAGCATTTTTTTTTATCTAAACATAAATTAAAGCAAGTGTTTTAAGCCAGCAATCCGATCCTTCACCTTTTACAGGAAACATCGGGGCAACAATTGAATTAACCAAATTTGCGTTAATTTCTTTTGTTCCACCACGTACATTACGATTGCATTTTGATTTTAATTTAATGCTGCGGCTGTCAAACGCCGTAACAAAGCACGTGTATCACGATTCTTTGAAATTCCACCACTAAGGGGGTAAAATAGGGGATGAGAGTTTGTATGGAAATTCGCAATTTTTTAAGTAAAAAATTCATAAAAATTGGTTTTTCTCCTTTTAGGTTGGAAAAAAAGCTCAATGAGAACTACCAACCTCTACCCTTATTCAACCCCCAAAAACCACCCTTGACTGAAAACAAACTAAACAACTATTATTGTAACCCAACATACGGGAAACGGTTCTATGTAATACAGGTACGTCTGAACGGGCTGATCTCCTAGCCAAGCAAAGGGCGGCCCGTGAATTTAAAGGCCCGGAATCGTATACTGCTATTGGACTGGGTATGGTAAAGAACTTGATTTATAACTGGGTAAGGAAGGAAGATCTGAGAATGTGGAATTCCCTTAACACATGTATAGACAAACGAAGTTAGCCTTTAGGCCCGCTATACATATTAGCTAAGCTATGCGTGCCAAGTTTCCTTAGTTTTCTAGCTCAGCTCGCTTACCTTTTGAATACTGTACACTACAGCGAATCTAAGCGATTTTTTTTGTAAAAGTATTTACTATTGAACTGTCACCCAAAACAGATAATTTGTTTGCACATAAAACACACCGGAGTTAGAAAGCGAAGCCCGCTTGCATCGCCGTGCTCATGCTATGCATGCGAATTTAACCCACATCGCTCGAGCAGAGAAAACATCGCTCACATAGCATCGCTAAAGTGTGCAACACTCCATTTAATTTCTTTATTTTAACAACCGAGTGAGAAATGTAGCTTCTTAGCTTAGCTAATGTGTATTGCGGGTGTCTGGGGCCGAAATCGGTCGCTGATAGACTCCTATCGCGAGAGCGAGTTCCAATCGCTCGGCTGATTTCAGTATTTACAAGGCATGGGGGTTTCGCGGATCATCTTCAGAGGGTGGGTATCTTTGAAGATGGGATCTGTCGCCTATGACTTGAGGAGCCAGAGTCTGCAGTACATCTGGTATGTGTATGTCCGGCGATTTCGAGAATTCGGTGGACTGTCACAGGTCGTCTTTTGGTGGAGGACATGCGACAGGTTACCATGGAGCAAATTTTCGAGTTGACCAGTCGTTCCGGGGTAAAGAATCTGTGCACCACTGTGCTGGATGACTGACCTGGGCCAGCTTTGAGAGAGGAATGAAAAGGGGCCAATTTATGAGGTCTGGTTCGATATTTCCTCGGCAACATTATATATGGTATGGTGTGGTATTATACAAGTATGTCGCGGTCTGGGGTAATTGTAAATTCAAAATGTAATCTGATGTACATTATATTTATTATGATTTTCACCGACCCGGGTGTAACCGGGTAGATACCTACTAGTCACTGCATAAAACTTTGTAAATTCTGGTTGTTAATTGTACATTATCTTAATAAACACACACATACATACATATTGTTTTTCATGCGATGGCCCAGTCAATCTATTTTTATTTAAAACTTAAAAGATTTTTAATATTGATATGGTCACTATAAGATGTTAGGTTAACTTAAGACAGAAGGTCCCTGTTGCGGCATTCGATATGTTCGCATAGGATATAATTTCGTATAATAATTGTATTTTGCTGAACTTAGTAGTTTTAATGTTCTATTCGCAATAACTTAATATGTAGCCATAATATTTGAATTTGTGCTCACTTTAGATTATATTGTTCATTAAGTTAGTTAAGTTAAAATTAAAGTTCTTTGCAACCAGCACTGCAGCCAAGTTCAGGCTGAGTGACGAGGTCTTGTTCTCTTTCATTGCTAGTAGGTGAGCCAATAAAGATCGTTGTCGACCACTTAAGGTATTTTTATTTCTTGGTTCACCAAAAATTGCAAAAAGCTTGCAATTTCAACATTGGCGCCCGAGCAGGGACAAATCGTCCGAAATAATCGTTGTGCAGCAGGAAAAATCTTCACTTCGTTGTCATCATAGTGCTGATCATCTTTCTCGTCGGATCGCTGCACGTGTGCATCGTTGGAAAATTAATACATTTCATTGCTGCGAATTTAGTCGTCGCTGGATTAAATAAGAATCGTCGAGGGAAATTGCCCAATTAATTAGTCGTCGATCATCTCGTTGCGCATTGTTCTAAGGTAACGTCGCAGCAAATCGGAGTTACGGTGCATTCTTCCGTTATCGCATACCGTAACAAACAAGAGGTATTCATTTTCAATTACTTCTATCGAAAATTAATTGTCGTCGAATTTATCTGAGGAGCATCTGCTATTGACCTTTCCATAACATATTAAGTGAGGAAAATACAAGTGTTCAAATGTCAAAACAAACTACTGATCACTAATCAGTTGCTCCGGGCTGCGTACAGTACATTTCTTGGTTAGATTTTTAATTTAAAAAAGCTATTTGGGAATTTAATTGTGACAGATTTATGGTTGTGCGTAAATGAAAAAGGTGTGAGGAATTAAAACGCGCCAGAGTTAAGATACGTTTGATTTTTATTATTACTAAATTTTGAACAATTAACAAAATTCCCGAAATCAATAAGACAATATACGATTAGGCGTTAAGGTATTACAACAAACGATTATAAAAATACATTAACTACAAAGAACAACAGATCCCGGTGCCGATTTGATGAAGACTGCCCTCTACCCTGATTGAGCCGTGATCGATTGTGGCTCAGGTGCAACGTGAGTTGTCCACGTGAGTGCTAGATCAGCTGCTGCTCGATCGGTCATTGATAATAGGCCATTGATCGGCCTATTGCTAACTGTGTGTGGTGAATGACCATCGAGTGCTGATCTAGCGGTGAGCGGTCGTTGGCCGGGTCATCGGGTCCGCAACATTCTGCCCCCGTTGAAGCAGTGATGATTCAATCAGGACCAGGCTGTATCGATAGGTGAGTTCTGTAAGAATCTAAATGAAATTAGTCGTTGGCCAATCAATATCAGGGGCATTTCCTCCGGAACTGATATTTTGTGATTGACTCCGGAACTAGAGGTTTTAAGGCGCCCCGACTCGCCTGAGCGACGAGTATTTGGATACTGGGGATGTGGGAACTACAAGGTCTATTGAGGAGGAAGCCAATCAAAAATCAGAGTTGATGAAATTTGGAATACTATTGTCTGTTAAGGAAGGGGTGGTCAGGGACTCTGGGAGTTTTACTGTGAGTACAGTGACGACACTCGTTGTTGACGAGATGGGAAGCTATCATCGTTGGGCTTGCTGCGTTCCTGCTCTGCTTCTGCGCAGGTTCTAGACGGATTTACAGCACCTATAGTCACCACTTCTTGCAACGTCCCATTTTCTCGAGCATGATGTTTGTGAATTATGTGGTGCGTAGCTGAGTTCCATATTGCAGCGCATAATTTCCAACTCCAGCCATACAATGATTTTAATGAGCGGGCATTGACAATTGTGTCTATGCTGTACTTTATTAATTTAATTAAGACATAAGTGGCTAACAACGTGGCACAAATATGTCCAATACCATCGAAGATTCCCCATACCTTATTCCTCATAGTGCTCTCCAGAGATTCGAGTGCCGATGCTGAAAAAAGATTGGTGGTTTCCAAGTTTTGTTGATCGATGTTGTGACCCATGAGATTTTTTACAATGATGTTGGTTAGTGCTGATCTCTCCGCGGGGTACATAATTTGGTGTCTCAAGTTTTCAATTGATTCATTTGAATACAAGCCCGAAGTTATCAGTTGCCCTGGTTCCTCGTAAGTCCAATCTGCCTTAGACGTGGGCTTCAATTCGGCTGGAGTTTTGATTCGGTGGAGCACTGGATTCAAGCCGTACCACTCACCGTTGACATGATATGCTGGGTTGAGAAATTCCGAGCAGGGGATTTCGGTTCCGTGCTGAACGAGCAAATGGGTTATAGGTGACATGAAGTATTCCTGGTTTGTGTAGTTGACCGGCAATTCTAAGTAACAGCGACTCGTTTTTCTAATATGTACTTCTACAGGTTGGCACTTTATTATGTAAATCACCTCTCCCCGTGGTACGGCGATGGATCCTTGTTGTTTTGTTTGCATCAATGCGAATTCAGCCGGGTGGTGGGTTGCTATGGATAGTTGTGTTTTCAATGTTTCTTGCTCTAATTCGCATTTCTTCAACAATAAGTTGGAGTATAGTGCTTCTAATTGCGTTCTGACGTGTCGTTCCGAGTACACAAATTTAGAATTTACGTACGTAAAAATATCTAAATTTCTGATATCAATGCTCTTTTTGGTAAACCAGTACTCTAAGGATGTTTTAGGTACAATGACGAGTCGTGGATGCTCTGTTTGGAATCCGTTGAATCGGCACACCGAGATTGCTTTTCGAATTTCCAGCGCAAATAAAATGTCACCGCTGGTCACCGTGTACATTGTAGAGGATTCAATCTGGCGTCCTTCAGCATCAGTTTTGTATATTTTCTTTGCTATGCCTTGCCATAGTACATCATACTTGGTGTGTTCACAAGATTGATCTGGAAGCAGTTCCCAGAAGCTCATTCCGTAATCTGTGTCCGTACAGAATCCGTCTAAATACGGACACGCAACATTGTTTCGCAATAGCACCATATTGTCCTCCAACCTTACTGCGCCTTGATAATCTGTTATGGTGAACTCCATTGCCTGGATAACTACAACCTTCTCCCATGAATGAACTCCGGACGTGTATGGTACTCCGTAGCAGTTTCCATTGTCGTCTACTGATCCAGCGACGACTTCAGTATGTGCTGTGGTGGCATTAACTCGGATATTAGCGATGATCCGACCGTTTTGTAGTTTATACGTGTGGTGGTGATGAATGTTAAGACAATCTTCGCGACTCATTTCGAGCAAGAACGTGCTTAACCCACCAGGAACCAGGGAAAGGTGACTAAACATGCCACAACGATATACCGACTGAATCACATTTACCTTGCATTGTGACACGTGCAGAGTTGCAACTTCACTTATTTGAAGAAGTTGTATATTCTCCTCTGCGTGAATAATATTGTTTTGAGAGGCTGTACAAGGCCCCACCGAAAGTAACGATATCGATGTATAATTAATTCTCTCGTGCCCGCAATCGTATGCTATCAGGGCCAGAGAGCGTGTTAGCAAGATCAACCTGATGATGATTTCGAAGTACATAGTGCCTTTGGTCTCCTCTTGAATCTGAAACAACGTTGTTCTCATGATTTATTGTTTTTTACTGACTCTTACTCGAAAGTATCACTAAATTACTCTTAACCTAGAGGATTTCCATGACGGTACTATTATTCATTATCGCTTATCGGTAATAAACAAACCTTGGCGACTGGGCGTTTTAGTATGGTGTCCTTTGTTTTGAGAGTGATCACCCGTATCAGATTGTCTTTACCCGGGTGTGTATCAACTACACGTGCTAATGGCCACTTGCAAGGAGGCACTCGTTCGTCCTTGAGTATTACTAATTGGCCAATTCTAAGGTTTTTCTCTGGTGTCAACCACTTGGGGCGGTTCTGCAAACGAGGAAGGTACTCAGCCAACCATCGCTTCCAAAAATCCTGTTGCATTCGCTGTAACAATTGCCAACGAGTAAGAGTTGTACTTTTCTGTTCCAACAAATTTGGTTCTGGGACTGCAAGCAGAGCGTCACCGATCAGAAAATGACCTGGGGTTAGTGCGTTGCAGTCATTAGGGTCATCATTTAGAGGGCATAAAGGCCGTGAATTTAAGCACGCTTCGATTTGAGCTAAAAGCGTAGATATTTCTTCGAATGTTAACAATGCTTCTCCAATGACACGCCGTATGTGGTATTTTACGGATTTGACACCGGCTTCCCACAATCCCCCAAAATGAGGAGATGCAGGAGGAATGAAATGCCAGCGTGTACCTTGTGCAGTAAGTGCATTTACGGTTTCTGATGACAATCCGTATTCACTTTTTAACCGTGCCTTGACTAATTGTTGGCTTGCTCCAACGAAATTGGTGCCGCAATCGCTGTACATATCACTGCACAGACCTCGGCGACTAACAAATCTGCGAAACGCTGCTAGGAATGCATCTGTAGAAAGATCGCTAACGAACTCAAGGTGCACGGCTTTGATTGATAGACACACAAATACACTAATGTACCCTTTACTGGTCCTTGGTCGTCCTCTACCCTTGGACTCCTTAACTGTGACGTAACCACTGAAATCGACTCCAGTGTGCAAAAATGGCCGGTTAATGTTTACACGAGGGTCTGGCAATGGCCCCATTAACTGTTGTTGGACACTTGCTTTGTAACGAAAACATCTCACACATCTGTGTAGTTGGTGGCGTACGACATTCCGAGCATTTAACACCCAGTACCGTTTCCTAAGAAGATTTAATGTTAATTGTGTTCCGCCATGTAAAGCGCGATGATGGCATTCCTGTACGACCAGCCGTGTGAAGTGTTCTTTTTCGGGAATAATGATCGGAAACCTTTGGTTATATGAAATTTTTGCATTTTCTAACCGACTCCCAACTCTTAACACGTTCTTCTGGTCTAAAAATGGATTTAATCGGTACAATTTGCTTGACTTGTCCAGCTCTTTCTTCGCTTCTAGTTTTGCTATATCATCTGCAAACACTGCACGTTGAACCAAGTACTCAACGCGCGTTCTCGTCTCTTCTATTTCTACTGTAGTTAACTCTCCCTTCTGTCTTGCCTCGACTGGACTTCTTGTGTTCTTCACGAATCTCAGACAATAGGTTAACACGCGTAGTGAGTGTTGTATACTTGAAAAACGATCCAAAAATTCTAAGGATATCGAGTGAGTTCGGGTCAATAAACAAACGGGTTTCTTTCTTTCCAAATTAGTGTCTAATTCCAGGTTATTAACTGGCCACTGTGACTTCAAACTTTGAAGCCATGATGGTCCAGACCACCAAAGCTGGTGTTCTTTCAATTCTGCTGGTAACAATCCACGAGTCGCGCAGTCTGCAGGGTTATCTGACGACTTAACGTAATTCCATTGGTCAATTGACTTCGTTTCTTGTATTAATCCGACCCGATTGCCTACAAAGGTCTGCCACTGACGTGGATGTCCGCGTAACCAAGCCAGTACATTTAACGAATCTGTCCAGCCATAAGTCTGAATATGGGGTAACTCCAGTGCGAGTTTAATTTTCTCTACGAGATTAGATAACAGGTGGGCTCCGCACAATTCTAATCTTGGTATGCTAATTTGCTTAATAGGAGCGACCTTAGTTTTTGCGGCAAGTAACGTGGTCACGATCCTTCCGCCATTTAACGTACAACGTGAGTATACAACTGCTGCATACGCAAACGTAGATGCGTCACAGAAGGCGTGCAACTCTGTTTGCCCCGGGTCATTTACCGTGAAGTGTATTTGCCTCGGAATAGTAATTAATTGCAAATTCGGAAGCTCTTCGTGATATTGTGTCCATTGTGTATGCAGATTCCTAGGGAGTACGTCATCCCAATTTAACCCGTCCAACCACAGTTTTTGGAACATGATTTTGGCTATGACAATAGTCGGAGCTAACCATCCTAGTGGATCAAACAAGCGAGATGCTTGAGACAGCATACTTCTTTTTGTTATGGGTGTCTTATGGGGTTCCAAGATTACCTTAAACCCAAACGAGTCCTGTGCAGGATTCCAATGAATGCCTAATGCCTTAATAGAGTTTTCAAACTCCAGTTCAAGTGGTATATTCACTTCACGATCTTTGGGTGGAATGGTGCTCAATACTTTGTCCGAATTTGATGCCCATTTTCGCAAATTAAATCCTCCTGCTTGAAGCAGATCACGCAGTTGCTGTTGAAGTTCCATCGCTTCTTCAATGGTGTCCGCTCCCGTCATTAAGTCATCGACATAAAAATCAGAAAGAGCCTTCGAGGCAGCCAAGGGAAATTTGTCTCTCTCGTCCACTGCTAGTTGGGTTAACGTTTTAATAGCCAAGTATGGCGCGCATGAGGTTCCATACGTGACTGTCAATAACTTGTACGTATCAATTGGCTTCTCTGGGTTCTCTCGCCACAGTATCTTCTGATATGTGCAGTGCGATGGTTCAACTAATATCTGGCGGTACATCTTTTCAATGTCCGCTGTTAATGCAATTGGGTATTTACGCCATCTTAGAACAATATCAAATAGGTCTTGCTGGAGGCGCGGCCCTGCTAACAACAGTTCATTCAGAGATTCCTTGGTTGTTGTCTTACTTGAAGCATCGAACACCACTCTCAACTTTGTCGTGCTACTGGACTCTTTTATTACGGCATGGTGCGGTAAAAAATACTCCATCGTATTATCCGTCGCGCCTTGACGTGCTTCTATTTTTTCCATATGTCCTAATGACAAATATTCCCGCATGAACGTCTTGTACTCTTCGAATACATGCGGGTCTTGGGCAAAGCGTTTTTCCATTTGACGTAACCGCCTCTCGGCAGTCATCCTTGAGTTACCCATTTGTGGAAAACTGTCGCCCTTGAACGTCAGCGGAACTACGTACCGACCATCCTGTCTCCGGTACTGATTTTTAACAAACATTCGCTCACACAATTGTTCTTCAGGCGTCAGCACCTTCCTAGTAGCCAAGTCTTCGACTTCCCAAAACTTTTTCAACACACTTTCAAGTTCTACAACCTGAGCAGTGTGACACGTTAATCTTATTGTAGGTGTACCGCTAATTAATGCTCCAGGGACGCCTCCACTAACAATCCAACCAAAGGCGGTGTTTTGCGCTATGGGATAACCACTTGGCCCCTTTACTACTCCATCGATAATAATTTCTGCCAGCACATCGGCACCAAGCAACATATCAACCCGTCCCGGTTGAAGGCACTGTGGATCCGCTAGTTCTAAGCCTGCCAAGTACGGTAGAGTACTCGCTTCTAACCACTTCTGCGGGATCAAGCCAGTTATTTTCGGCAGCACGTATGCCTTCGTGCAAATAGCATGCTGGGAGTTAAGACGTGATTGCAGCGTGCACACAACGCTGCTTCGAGACACTTTGCCTTCTACGTCACAAATTCCTGACACTGTCGCATGCTCAGATCTTCTGGGTAGCCTCAATCTTTGCACTGTGTCCTCAGTTATGAAAGATGCCTGTGATCCTTGATCAAGCAAAACACGTACATGATGGTTGCCCGAGTTTGGCGTTTTAATTGATACCAGGGCTGTTGCTAATAGCACTGTTGCTTGACCTTTATTGTCCGCAAAATACGTATGTAAAGGTGAGTTACAAGAATTAATTGGTGATGCCGGTGGGGGCACTAACGAAGGTTGCACTGGCGACAGTTGAGAACACAATTGCTCAGGTGATTGGAACGTGCCTACATGCGATCGAGTCGCACCCTGATTCCTCAAAACATTTGGGTGGTTTACCTGCATCGGTCTTGATGCAGTACGTGAACTTACTTGTCCGCCTTTATTTTGCTGGTGGGACTCTGACGAATTTGTAGTGAAATGCAAGAGCGAATTATGCCGCTTGTGGCAATGTTGACAATTTACCATATTAGGACAATCTCTCACCGAATGTGATTTAGACAAACAATTAATGCACCGGCCATTATTGCGCACGTATTCATAACGCAGTTTTGGCGACATTTTCAAAAATTTCCCGCATTGCTTCAATCTGTGGTCTTGGTTACACACTGGGCATGGGTTGAACGCATTAGCAACAAACGCTCGTGCGTTATGTTGTTCTCTAGTTAAATGGTTGCTGACGGTGGGTTCCTTGTTGGGCTGATGGCCCTTAACCCGGCTAATAGTGTCAAGCGTCCTGAAACGACCTTCCAGGAAGTCAATGAATTCCTCCATTGTCGGCAAATCCAGAGGATTGCACCGATTACTCAATGCTAATTCCCATTGCGCGATCGTGTCGCGGGGCAACTTTTGCGTTAGCAAAAAAATCAAAATAGAATTCCAGGTAGCAATCTCCATATTGAGAGCTTTCAAGCCCTCGATGCATTCGTTCACGCTATCTAAAAATCTCTTGACCGCACCCACAGATTCAACGTGGATCGTTGGGAGAGTAGTTAGGGCATGCAACTGAGCGTTTATTAATGCTCTTTCATTTTGGTATCTTTTCCGTAAAAGCTCCCAGGCTGCCGTGTAATTGACGTCGGAAACTTTAAGGTGTCGAATCAGTTGCTTCGCATCACCGCTCACGCAAGACTGCAAATAATGCATTTTCTGCACATTGGACAACGTTTTATTGTTGTGAATTAAACTCTCGAACAAATCACGAAACGAAACCCAATTTTGGTATCCCCCAGTAAACGTGGGAATATTAATTCTAGGTAGAGGTATCTCACAATAATTATCTCTGGGTGCGATGACGATAGCTGGTGGTGTAGGGTCGGTCTTTGGCGTAGGGTCACTCGTAGAGCTTGTCGCTGCTTTGAACGGTTGCAGAAAATCGAAAATAATTCCATGAGCCTCAAAATATCGCTCTTGGAGAGACATAAACACGTCTTCTTTGAAGTAAGTTACTTCTGCATGTTCTTCAACCTTATACCCTTCCAGCAAAGTACGATTCGTGGACTTAATCGCGTCCCAAAGCCCATCTAAAGTGGCGCTTTGTTTCTTAAGATTGCCTTCGTTTCGACGTACCTTAGGTGTTCTCTTCAGATTCGAAATGAAACTTTCGAGCTCCATTTGGTTTATTTTTTGTTTTGCAAATAAAGCTTCCATTTTGCACTGTGTCTCGAAAATTGGAATTACAAGAGTCAAAATTTGGTCAAGGTAATTTCACTTTAAAGTAGTAGGAATGCGCGGCAGCGAAGGAATATTCAGTCTTCACTCTGAAAAAATTGGCGTAGGTCAAGGAAGATATGGTTGTCACGGTTAATTTGTGACGGTGAATCGGCAACAATACAGAAAGGGGATCGACGGAAACAAACAATAATAATAATGGGTGCAATGGACTTGGGACTTACGTATGTTACTGGTGATTACAAACCACTAGTGCTCTGGTGTTTCTGGGTCAAGCTGACTCTAATTTGTTGGTGATGACTTCGGTTGATCCTCAAATTGGTTGGGCACTTGACTCCCGTTCACAATGGCACTTTCGCTGCTCTAAATGTTTGTAACATAACTCGGTTCACTCACTTTACTGTCACGCACTTTCACTGATAAGTGGCTTGTAACTTAACAATTGGTTCACTCACCTTCACACTATAACCAGTTTCTGCAACACAGTCAAACAACTACTAACCGAAACGATCCGGCTCGAAGGACCAAAAAATGTGCGTAAATGAAAAAGGTGTGAGGAATTAAAACGCGCCAGAGTTAAGATACGTTTGATTTTTATTATTACTAAATTTTGAACAATTAACAAAATTCCCGAAATCAATAAGACAATATACGATTAGGCGTTAAGGTATTACAACAAACGATTATAAAAATACATTAACTACAAAGAACAACAGATCCCGGTGCCGATTTGATGAAGACTGCCCTCTACCCTGATTGAGCCGTGATCGATTGTGGCTCAGGTGCAACGTGAGTTGTCCACGTGAGTGCTAGATCAGCTGCTGCTCGATCGGTCATTGATAATAGGCCATTGATCGGCCTATTGCTAACTGTGTGTGGTGAATGACCATCGAGTGCTGATCTAGCGGTGAGCGGTCGTTGGCCGGGTCATCGGGTCCGCAACAATGGTAAATAAGCTTATTGACGATTTAGTAAATAACGCGGTGAATATGAGTGAACTTACAGACTTTAGAACCCAAAGAGCATCGACAAAGGGTTGCATCTCGCACATAAAGAACATTTTGGATACGAGAGGTAGTGAATTGTCTTTCACGGAACTAGAGTGTCGCTTAGGAATCTTAGAGTCCTATTTCAAGCAAATATTGTCTTTCCAGTCGTCGATAGAAAAGTTAGCCAAAGATGATGAAAATGAGTCGAAAATCCGTAGTGAATTGGAGGATTTATATTGTGCGACCAAATCTAAATTATTGGGTCTGATGGGCGGTCGTCGTGCATCGACTTCATTCGTCGACCAATCCATTTTCACGCCTCCTCCGGTTAAACATAATTTGCCGAGCATAAAGTTACCGCAGTTTAGCGGGAGATATTCGGAATTTCCAAACTTTATTGAATCGTTTACGAAGCTGGTGGATAAGAATGAGTCCTTGTCTCCGATTGAGAAGTTTAACAATCTCGTGTCGTGTTTAGGTGGTGCTGCTTTGCGTACGGTGAAAGCGTTCGAAATAAGTGAAGAGAACTATCGCAAAGCTTTAGCCCAGCTGCAAGAGAGGTACGATAACAAGTACCTAACATTTCAAGAACACATACTCGGCTTGGCAAACCTACCTTCTGTTTCGAAAAACTCTGCCACCCAACTGCGATGCCTAATTGACAACACTAATGCTCATCTAAGTGCGCTAAGAAGTTTAGGTTCTGAATCCGATATCACTAATGCGCTAATTATACACCTAGCTACCGCGAAACTCGATGCTGAATCACTAGCCAAGTGGGAAGAATCGATGCAGCACTCCCGCTTGCCCACTTGGGATGAGTATTCCAAGATCCTGAACCAGAGGTGTCAAGTGTTAGAAGCTAGAGAAAATAACATCGATCTAAAAGGAAATTCGTCGTCGACTAGACTTCCCCACTCGTCCAAAGCGAAAAAACCAACAGCGCATCCCACAGCGCTAACTACTTCCCAATCTCGCTGTCTGTTTTGCCAAGAACCCGTCACGTTCCAAATTTCTCAAGCTCCCTGTATTAGGCAGGTTTGAGTACGCGAAGAAAAGATTATTGTGCATCAATTGTCTGTCGAAAGGACACAGCGTCAAAAAATGTACCGCGAAAAAATGTATGTTTGTCATATGCCTCATCATACTTCTTTACATAGATACTTTACGGCTATTACGCCTACGCCTACGGCTTCGATACCTTCAAGCAACTCTAACGGAGGTTCCGAGTTTGGATCGGGATCCGGGGCTGAACAGTTGAATTCAACTTCGTCGTTGTTAACAAAGGACGGTGCGCAAGGTCACGTATTCCTAGCTGCTGCTCTTGTCCAAGTGAAGGACGATGGTGGGCGTTATCACTTAGCTCGTGCACTACTAGATTCAGCCTCCCAACTCAATTTCATGTCAGAAGGTTTGGCGCAATCGCTCAAATTGAAAAGGCGCCGGTCAGAACTTAATATCAACGGAATAGCTAATGTTGCTTCGGAAGCTAGGTGGTCTACGCAGGTTGCGGTTAAGTCTCGAACGTCCAATTTCGAAAGTCACCTAACATTTCATATTCTCCCGCACATAACTGGTCTCCAGCCCGAAAGGTATGTTCCTGTAGCTGATTGGGGCATTCCTCGTAACATTCAGCTTGCCGATCCGCAGTTTTTTAAGCCTCAGCGGATAGACCTGCACCTGCTCATCGGGGCGGATGTCTTCTTTGAGCTTCTTTACGTAGGTCAAATAAAGCTGCAAAATCATTTGCCCACTTTACAGAAAACAGTTTTCGGCTGGGTAGTCTCTGGACGATACTCACAGGCAGCCTCCGCTCGGCCTACGTTAAGCTGCATCTCTTGTGAGAAGAAGGAGGACGAAGTACTGATGTCTGAGGAACTATCGTTGAGCGAAATCGTAGAGCGATTTTGGAAGAGGATATTGACAGAGCTCCTATCCAAAGTGAACAGCATATCAGATGTGAAGCAATCTTTCGCGAGTCTGTGAGACGGGCAGCCGACGGGCGATTTATAGTAAAATTACCGTTCCGCGATTTAATTTTCAATCTTTCAGGCTCGGTGGAAATCGCTCGACGCCGGTTTGTTTACCTGGAGAAGAGACTCTCAAAGGACCTGGAACTTAAACGTAGTTATTCGCAGTTTCTCGAGGAGTATCTTACTGCCGGACATATGGAAGAATTAGCATTCGAAGACTTGCCTCACCCACACTATTTCATGCCTCATCGAGGAGTTCTACGGCCTGAGAGTTCGACCACGAAACTTCGCGTCGTATTTGACGCCTCATGCCGCACTTCGTCGAATAAATCGCTCAATGACGTGCTCCTGGTGGGCCCAACTATTCAGGATGACCTCTTCTCGATCCTGAGTAGATTTCGTTGTTATCGATTGGCTCTCACCGCAGATATTTCGGCCATGTACAGGCAGATCTTAGTCCACCCCGAAGATCGCAATTTCCAACTTATATTCTTTGGCGAGAGGACCCTACCGAAGCCCTGCGTGTTTACCGACTTAAAACGGTTACTTACGGAACTGCACCGGCTCCATTCCTTGCCACGCGATGCTTAGGTCAGGAAGACCATCGCCAGCAGTACCCATTGGCTTCAAGAGTCATAGCAAAGGATTTTTACATGGACGATCTTTTAACTGGAGCGGATACTCTGGAGGAGTTGATCGAAATTCGTCGAGATGTGGATACAATTTTAAAATCTGGCCAATTCTGCTTGAGAAAATGGTGTTCGAATGATCCGGAGCTTTTAGGTGATATCCCTGAATCGGATCGGGAAAAAACATTGAGAATTCATGACACACACGTCGTCAAAGCGTTAGGGATAATCTGGGATCCTAGCGCAGATGAGTTTCATTTTCAATATAAATCACCGGTCGACCATGCACCTCGTATTACAAAGCGGACGATCTTATCAGACACTGCACGACTATTTGATCCACTCGGACTCATTAATCCGGTCGTTGTCCGCGCGAAGGTATTCCTGCAAGAGCTTTGGCTGCTCAAACTAAATTGGGATGAATCGGTTCCCCAGCATTTGGAATATCGCTGGTGCCAATTTAAACTCCAACTTCAAGGTCTGAGTCGTTTGCGTATCCCGCGATTGGCGCTGTGTAAAGGAAAAATTTCTAATATTGCACTTCACGGTTTTGCCGACGCATCCACTAGAGCCTACGGTTGTTGTATATACCTGCAAACCACAGATGCCTCGGGAAACATTGCCATTCACTTGCTAGCCGCTAAGTCAAAGGTTGCGCCAATAAGGACGTGCCGATCCTTACCCTGCTTAGAACTTTGCGCGGCTCTACTACTCTCGAAATTGTTTGTTAAAGTTCGGGACAATTTCCCTAAGCCCATCAACGAGCAATATCTCTGGACGGATTCGGAAATTGTTCTCGACTGGCTGGCGAGTCATGCGTCTAATTGGAAAACCTATGTTTCGAATCGGGTGTCGGAGATACAGACTGTTACAAGTCAAGCCGATTGGCGACACGTCCACTCTAAGGGCAATCCGGCGGACATAATCTCCAGAGGGATTGGAAGCGAAGACCTTCTCAACTCTATTTGGTTCAGTGGACCAGGCTTCCTAAAACTTGCGAAGGATCAATGGCCACTGCTGAAGGAGCGACATGCGAATCCAGACATTCTGCCTGAGAGAAAGAAAACTAAATCCATTTTGATATGCACTATCGCTGATGACTCCTTGCAGATCGTCTACAACACCAGTGATTTCATGAAAAATTGCCGTCGATTCGCATACGTGTTGCGTTTCAACCGGAAACCTGAACCACTTCATCCTGTCGTCAAAGGCGAAGCCTTATCAGCGCTAGAAATAGATAATGCTTTCATGCATTAAGTGTGGACTATTCAACAACGTGAATTCTCGTTAGAAATTCAGGCTCTGGAACAAGGAAGGCTGATACCGGGAAAAAGTCGTTTGCGGCAACTTAGCCCGTTCCTGGAAGATATAGCTGGACTGAAACTGCTGAGAGTTGGAGGAAGGCTAAAGAATGCGGATCAACCTTGGGACTATCGCTATCCCATCTTATTACCTAGAAAGAATTACTTCGTCGAATCCTACGTGAAATTTTTACACATAAAGAATTTCCATGCGGGCTCGCAGGCATTAGTTGGAATCATTCAGAGACGGTTTTGGATCATCAACGCACGCGATTGTGCTAGGAAAATCGTTCGGAGTTGCCTACACTGTAATAGATATCGTCCTCGGCTGGCTCAGCAAATCATGGGAAACTTACCGCGAAGCTGGGTCAGTGCATCGTTGCCTTTTACACATACTGGCGTAGACTTCGCGGGACCTGTTCAAACCACTCTTCGTCAGAGAGGGCGAGGAACCTATAAGTCTTACATTGCAATATTCATATGCTTTAGTACCCGTGCAATTCACATTGAAGTCGTGTCAGATTTGACTTCGCAGGCGTTCCTAGCTTCGCTGAAGAGATTCGTGGGTCGAAGGAACTTGTGTCAGCTCCTTTACTTCGACAACGCAACTAATTTCGTAGGGGCACGTCACTCGCTGGAGGAATTCAGGAAAAGCTTCTTCCGGGACGATATCCAGAAGGACATCACGGGGTGGTGCAGCAACAATGCAATTCAGTTCCATCATATTCCTCCAAGAGCCCCGCATTTTGGAGGGCTGTGGGAGGCAGCCGTGAAGTCTGCGAAGACTCACCTATATCGAACGCTAAAGGATGCCTTACTTACTTTCGAAGAATTGACCACGGTCATGGTCCAGATCCAGGGCATACTGAATACTCGCCCTATCACCCTCCTCTCGACGGATCCCAAAGATTTCCAAGCTTTGACCCCTGCCCACTTCCTTACACAAGCCCCGCTGGAACCCTTCCTTGAACCCTGTTATAAAGCTAACGATCTTAAATATCTTCAAAGGTGGCAGCGTGTCTCCGCATACCATCAGCACTTCTGGAACCGATGGTCGCTAGAATACCTGCACCAGTTTCAACACCGAAGCAAGTGGCAGTCAGAGCAAGCCAATATCCAGCCTGACTCCCTAGTACTAGTTCATCAAGATGACATCCCAACTTACAAATGGAAACTAGGTCGGGTCGTTCAAACATTCCCGGGTCCCGATGGCAAGGTTCGAGTAGTCGAGCTGCGGACTCCACAAGGCACTATCAAGCGAGCTACACATAAAATAGCTCCCCTGCCGCTCGAGGATTGATTGAAAGTCGTCCGCCTGTTCAAAGGTGGCGGGATGTTGCGGCATTCGATATGTTCGCATAGGATATAATTTCGTATAATAATTGTATTTTGCTGAACTTAGTAGTTTTAATGTTCTATTCGCAATAACTTAATATGTTGCCATAATATTTGAATTTGTGCTCACTTTAGATTATATTGTTCATTAAGTTAGTTAAGTTAAAATTAAAGTTCTTTGCAACCAGCACTGCAGCCAAGTTCAGGCTGAGTGACGAGATCTTGTTCTCTTTCGTTGCTAGTAGGTGAGCCAATAAAGATCGTTGTCGACCACTTAAGGTATTTTTATTTCGTCGTTCACCAAAAATTGCAAAAAAGCTTGCAATTTCAACAGTCCCTTAAGTAGGGACTGAATAAATTAACCGACTTATTATTGCATGGATCTCACAACCTTTTACGGTAGAAGAACTGAGTTGCGAGACTTGGTTTTTTTTACAAGTTATGTTTTTGATGGCATCTCATTTCTTTTTGTAGATATACATATATATGTAGGTACACTGATATGTTTATATGCGGTTACAAAGTTATTTATGCAGTTGGTGAATCTAGAAAACTGGACTGAAATTGCAAAATATTGAAAAAATCATATTTCCGAAACCGTTCAAGTTTTTTTCATAAAACTCGGAACATACAATGGTCTAATATTACTCAATAGAATACATTTTATTGCATGAATTTATATCAATTTGTTTTTGAGTAATTGAATTTTGAAATTTTTAATCTCCATAAAATATTCCATTTCTTGGTGGATTAAAAAACGTGAAATCATTTCACACGATTACTACTGCCATCTAGCCGTGACTTGAAAAATGTCACATTTTTTGGAAATAATAAACCGTTGTGTAAAATTTACAGTGTTTTTTCTAACAAAAAGGCGAAATACCAATTTGTATGAAGTCTTACTTCAAAAAATTCTTTTTAAAAAAAATTGAACCTACTTCAAAAAAACTTACACTTAAAAAGTATAAAATAATATTTATTTTTTATATAAAACTCAACTTTTTGAAGTCGGCGCCAATTTATCAGCAATTTTATAAAAACTTATTTATCCATTACAATAAACCTACAAATTATACATATATATCTGCATATTTTTGCAAAACGGTAAAGGTAGAATTATGAGCTTAGTCAATTAGGTCCCTACCACAACTTTGAGCTACTGTAGTTAAAAGTGTTATCTCTTGATTTAGCAGAGGTTAGCTGCTTTTAATTTGCATTCTAAATATTAGGGTGTGTATATATATGGTGGAATACTTATATGTGCTGACTTCAAAAATTTGGGTTTTATATAAAAAATAAATATTATTTTATACTTTTTAAGTGTAATTTTTTTTTAAGTCGGTTCAATTTTTTTTAAAAAGTTTTATTTTTTTCTCTTTTCAACGTATAAACGTACAAGTGACCGAAGCATAACTGCGACCAAATAGGAGTTCTTCAATTAAGCTCTTTATAAACTTTAAAGTACAATGGACCCGCAGAAGCGATCTAAATTTCCAATTTAGGGCAGCATGCAACGTCGCCTTCGTCTCGTCCTTTCCTATTATACGTATCACAGTTCTTTAATCTTCATTATATGTATAAATAAAAAAATACCCGTTGCTAGCGATTCTTGTAGTTTTTCTGCAGAATCGGTGGCGAAGTATGACTTTTGTTATAATGGGACCTGAATCGAATAAAACAAGAATTATATGCAAATCGGTTAAGTTGTTTGAAAGTTTGGAAGTTAGGTATGCTACAAAAAAAAAAAAAAAAAAAAAAACGCGTTGAACTTATTAGTAACACGGTACCACCGCGAAACTTTCTTAAATCAAATAAAAAAAGAATTATGAAAATCGGGTAAACGGTTTGGAAGTTATGCTGGAACAAACATTTAAAAAAAAATCGCCGACGAACTTATAACGTCCTCCTTTTTGAAGTCGGTTAAAAATAATTTTCATAGAAACTTTTATCCCCTATTTTTCCCCTTTAGGGATGGAATTTCAAAAAATCCGACCTTAGTTGTCTACATTATAAAGGATACCTCTGTGCAAAATTTCAACTTTATGGGTCCAGTGGCTTAGGCTGGACGTTGATGAGTCAGTCAGTCAGAACCTGTCTTTTTATACCCTAGATGTAGGGTATATTAGTTTTGAGCGAACGTTTGCAATGCCAAGAAATAATCGTCATAGAAAAGAAAGAACTATATATTCATGATGTCCGTCTGCTTGTCTGTCTGTCCGTCTGTCTGTCTGTCCAAACGATAACTCGAGAACGCTTGTAGCTAGGGACTTGTAATTTGGTACAATAATATTTCATTAAAATTGCAAGGTCAAGTTCGAAGATGAGCAAAATCGGGCAACTCCTTCTTAGTGTTGCCATATAAGCATGAGTCATTTTTATACAAAAATGTTGATATAAGAATGAGTATATTTTTCTACATCTAGGGTATCACGTAATTGGTGTGACCAATTGCTTCCTTAATAGTTTTATACAGGGTTTACCATTAGGTACTATACATGCTTTTTTATGTATACAATACATACATATATCCACCATACATGGTGTGGATTTATATTTTATTTAGTTAGGTACTTGTTTTGAGATAAGCGAGTGGGTTCGCCATGAGATCTCCTATCACCCTGTTTCGGGTTGCCCACCTTCACTGTTACACTCTGCATAGCAATCCGAAATTAGAAATTTTGACTTTTTGTGCAGAACAATGTAGATTTCAGCCGAATACGCCGCAGCAGATTGCAGCCATACCGTACGTCCGACAGAAAAAGTGTAGATATAAAAATTAATCAGCATTGAAAGAGTTATAATTTACCTGAAAAAACTTTTTCAATACATCGAACCGTTCTCGAGATATTAGCTGAATTGAAAATTTTGGCCGCAATCTTCGCGGGCATCTTCCATTTTGACTATGTTTCGAATGTGCGATTTTGGAAGGGTGATTAAGGGCACTCTTAGCTATCATTTAAAAAAAAATCTCTCGTGTTGCAATTTTTTTGGGGTTCAGAACTAAAATGATTGCACTAAGTTGTTTTTGAACGGTTTTTGATAAAAAACGAATAAATACGGAAAAACACGTTTTTTTTTATTCAGTGTGAAAAGGCTATAACTATGAAAATACTTGTAAGATTTAAAACAAAAAACGTAGAGCGCATGCAAAAATCTATTAATAATAGGCCGGTGCGATTGTTAAAATTGATCGACAATCGACGATGAAAGTATTAATCGAAAAGTGTTTCGATACGATTGCTGGGAATCGACAATCGTAAACCTAATCGATTAATCGATTGTCGATTATTTACAATCGTTTAGTTCCGGTTCTCAAATCGATTGTCGATTGTTTACAATCGGTTAGTTCCGATTGTCAATTCTTAGTTTTAACAATCGATAAATTTGAATGTCGCATTGGTTTGTACATGTTGAGAATGATCAATGATAATTTTATTGTTGATCATGAAATCTATTCTTTTCAATGGACGATTAACAAGTATCACGACTCAACGTCCGAACATGACAGAACAATATCAAAGACGGCTAATGAGAAGGGGGCGGCCGGATGGGACTGATAGTGATACAGCATTGTGTGTGTGCGTGTGTGTGTAACAGAATAAGCGATATTGATTATAATTAATCATTTGCAACGAATCGTTAAAATGAAATCGCTTACAATCGACAATCGTTAATACAATCGACAATCGGTAATAACCGACAATCGTTAATAATTGCCAATCGTTAATAATCGACAATCGTTAAAAATCGACAATCTTTAACAATCGACAATCAGTAATAATCGACAATCGTTAATAATCGAAACTTGTTAAACGATTATCGATTACCACAATCGAAATCGGCACTTCATTTTGCATCGGCGATGAAAAAAATAATCGATATATCGATAATCGACTCATATTTATAAGCGATACGCGTTATTTCATATCGTGTGACTCGACGATAAGCAATATGGTGTATCGCTTATAAATATCCCACAAATTTCGGAATATTATTTTCGGCACATCAAAGGAATTTGAGAGGTTCAAATTTCCAGAGTCACACCACACAAAATTTTATGTACACAGTTTTGAGATTAGTGCTCTTACGGGCGTCGCGGTAGTCTGTGAATATCAAAATACAGGTTGCAAGCTCATTTTTGCTTATTGTGTGACTCGCTGTCAGAAAAATATACCACTAAAAGTTTCCTTATAAATATGACGTTTTCCGTATCGTGTACCTCCGGCTTAAGGAATGTTGGAAGATGTAATAAGCGCTCCATTTTTTTTACCTAATATAGCCAACCCTGTATTTTCATAATTATTTAAAAATTCATAATCACAAAGAATGGGGTTGTTAGGAATCTGTATCGGGCTGGCAGAAATTATTTTAGACTTTTGGGTCCGTTTTAAAAATGTGATATATTGAATTTTTTTTTAAATTAAATTTCTACGTCACCCACGAACGTAGTCACGAAGCACTTACTTCTGTTTAGTTTTTGGTGGCTCATTTAAAAACTTAATATTTTAATATTCTGGGTGTAAAATCAAGTCATGCTTATCATAAAATTGCGTTGGCATCAAAATTGAACCAACATGTAATATTTCAACTCCGTAGGATAAGAGGTGGTTTTAATTCAGCTGGCAAGATTTGACCTAAGCAAACTAACTAACTAACTATCATTGCAAGTTAAATAAAAGCTCTTAATAAAAAACCATTTAGTAATCTCAAATAAACATTATTATTTAAAATTAGTATAGATGTACGTTTTGAAGAACAAAATAAATGGTGGCGTTATACACACCGACATATTAATAATATCATTTCAACAGGAATTAAAAGTAGTAATTAAGCCTTATAATTTTAAACGTACAGAATTAAGTTTGTGTTTTTATTTTTCTGATATCTGTCACAACCTGACCATCTGGCCTTTTTGGGAAAGCCTGTATGTGATGCGGAAAGCGTTAAGGGATCTCCTGTCGGAAAGTTACTAAATATATTTCCTTGTAAAACATAAAATTGTTAACATTTGAAGACCAAAATCATACTTGATTCAAAAGACTGAATAAGCTATAGAGTATAGACAATTGAACTGAGACGTTGAATTCAGACACTGAAAATGGTGTTTCTCGAAAAACAACTTTAAAAGTTACGTACGAAAACAATACGTTAAATGCCATAAGAAAATTTCTCTATGATATTTCATAAGCTTTAATAGGAAAAATGAAGAAATCGTAAACAATATCGTAAAAGCCGATATTTCTGCCCTCAACCGAACAAATTGCGTGAACTGAATATTTTACTCCCGATAAGGGGTCCCTTATCGCTTTCCTCATCACATATGATCTAGAGATATTTGTGAACATCGAAATGTGTAATATTCAAAAAATATTTTAAAAATTAATTTACATAAATTTTTGCTTTGCACTTATTACTATACTGGAAACAATACTGAATAATTGGGTATGATTAGGTTATGAATCTTTTTAATGCGTCTTACGTGTATATGGATAATTGCATAATATCCATATACAGAAAATTAATAAGCAACGATAGCTATAAGAAAATATTTTAATATTTATAGTATTATTCACGATCAGCCAGAAATCGGGGCAGAATTTTGTTCTCGGCATTCAGGGCCCGTCATACTCATACATCGGATGGTGTACAAATGAAATGGCCACAGCTGAGAGCTGCTCAATGCGAACTTACCCAGGAACAAGTTAATGATTTAACAATCATTAACAATTCAATTACAAATTCAACGAAAAGCGATAATGTTAATTCATTCAATTCAATCATCAATGTTCTTCCTTCAAAAGTCCAAAAGGAAGTTTCTGATGAAATCTTCTAAAAATTTCACTTTGGCGATCCTGAAATCACTTCCACAGCGTTATTAAATGACACGGTTTTACATGACTTGGCTCTGGTCTTCAACAAAAGATCGTGGACAAGTTTGCATTTTCGCAATTTTACGGTACAGTCAAAATAACGCTTCCCGCAAATTGTTTTTAGGTATTCTTTTCCAAGTTTATTTTTCTTGTGCATATTTTTTTCTGAACTTAGGGGCAATTTGATAAATATGGATCTTCGACTCCTATCTACTTTCGTAATTTTCATTCCAGGCCCTTTGGACACCAACTGCTTTGCATCACCACTTGGTGATTTTCGCTTTTGGCAATTAGTACCGAGTAATTGCAGCAAACTGTACCTTTGTAGCTTAACATGACAGGGTTTGGTGTATTGTTTGATACTGTCCTTTAAGCCCACGGGACACATAGCATCCGTTTCAAATACTTTAAAGTCGCTCGAACTCATTTTCATCGTTGATGACAAGTTAGATTTTGGTGGGAAACTGAAAAAGTATGGTTAAGGAATATTGCTTCAATTGGAAAACATGTCAATATTTTATTATTAAACAAGAGATCTAGCTCTTTTTTTGATTATTCAATTCGCTGCAAACTGGCAACCATTTCTTTGCCTTAAACATTTTCAACTAAAAATATTTATTTTGCCCGGTCAGAAAATGTAAATTTAAATGTAATTTATGATTAAAATAAATTTAATCTGGAACGTTACCTTGTTCAAACAGAATAAACGCCGATTTATATTTTCAATAAGTACACTAACACTTAATAGATTTTACCAAACTATGTATGAATTTGAATTTCTTTTCCAAAATTGAATTGTACAGAAACTTTATTTGCGCGCAATCGCAAATCATAAGCGATATCAGGACTCAAGTTCTTCCTCGCTCCAACTAAAGTCAAAATGTTCCCTTAACTTGACATTTGTTTTATCAAATTGACAAATAGAAATTTGCGTACAAAATTGAGAAATAGGTGGCTCTCAAATGCAAATTGAATGTAATCAAAATACATTCATAGAAAAATAGAAGTAAATACCTATAACAAAATTGAAAAACTGTAAAGCGTAGCACGCAGATCGTGCTAAATTTATCCATGTAGGCTTATCTATTCTTATTTATAAATTTTAAACATCGATTTAAATATAATATAAATGATAGATCATAGATGGCAGCAGTGATCCGGGAAGAGATTTGCTTCACGTTCTCATCCACCGAGAGCGCGTTCAAAAACGTTATACGGCGTTTACACTGGAGATTAACTCGAGGTTAGATTAAGTTAATCTCAAAGTGTTTACACCACCAGTGACAAGCTTAACTCTGACATTTGCATGTCATCTTTGTTTACTTTATTTGACAGCAAAGCAGAAATAATAGCTTTTTTCTTTCTTTTCTGCTTCAAACTTTCCATGTTCACGAAAAAATATGTAAATATCAACTATGTACGCAGCAAACTGTCTTTAATCTTGAATTTCAAATCTTGACAGCAGTCACAAAAGTCCGATTTATCAAACAGTTGTTTGCTGAATTGCGCTGAATCGTTCGGGTCCGGGTTCGTGCATTGAATTGAGGAGATTAAGTGCGAGGTTTCATTCTAATCTGGTGAGCGAGGAGGTTACGATTTGTATGGGAAATCTCGTGATTAAGTACCTGGTTACCCCCGAAACCTCGAAAAGCGACGTAACCTCGTCGGTGTAAACGCCGTATTAGGCCTAGTACTAGGAAAAACAAAAATTTGGAGATTTGCATTTAGTCGGTCATTCTTTTGCTGCAAAAAGTTTGACAGCGGAGAAAAGCGGAGACTCAGGATAGTTTGTTTTTATGTAAGAAACACAAAGCGTTTGTTTAATGTTTACTGTGTTCTCAAATATGGGGAAAACAACTTTTATTAGAAATGGATTCAGCAGATGATCAAAATAAAATGCTGGCAATCTTAGCTGGTGTTTCTTTTATTCCATTGACACTTGACTGTCACTCAAAATGACAGCTGTCAAGAATTTAGCAGCAAAAGAATGGCCCGGAATATTTAAATTGAAGCAAAATTGGTGGAGAGTGGATGGTGGTGACATCTATGAGAAATGTCGAAAAGTGACTGTTTAACTCGATGAGCTTAGATGATGTGAGTAATACCACAGACAAGAATATATTCTTGTCTGTGTTAATACCCTGGACAGACGGGAGTTCTTAACTGAGGTTATGACGTCACGTAACCCAGTTTAAATCGTCGTGTGTCCTGGTACTTTAACCCGAATTAGTTTGTATTAGGGATGGCGGTTGTAGCCAAAATAACCGGTTTTCGGTTATTTCGGTGTTTTTCACCTGCGCTTTAACCGGGCGGTTTAAACCGTTCTAAATCACCGGTTTTTCAAATAACCGGTTTTCGGTGTTTTTTAAAAACTTTTATTTTTTAAACACCAAAAGCTCGCTACTGCTGCATAGTGCATAGCAAATATGGAGCTGGTGCTGAGCAGCTGTAGCCTGAAGATAAACTCAAAACTGAAATCAAACACAAACTATAACAAAATATCTATTTCCTTCAGATGCAAGGGCAACTATAAATCAAAAGGCAACTATCAAAATGTTCATTCAAAAGCCAAAACAGTTAAACATTTGCAGGGATCGCTAGTAAAAAATGCAGCGCTTATAATAAAACCAAATTTTTTTAATTATTTATAATTTTAAGCCAAGCGCGGAACGCCTAAGTTACAAAAAAAAGTATAATAGTATGTATGTATATTCAATATTGATTATTGTTTAATTTTTTAGTAACAAACTGGGGTTAAAGCTTTAAAGCTCAAAAACTTTACTTTAATGAGTTTAAATTTGCTGATTGCTTTCCTCGCGTGTATGTCCGCAGGCCGTTGGCGGCAGAGTTTTCAAATTCAAATCCATTTCAATCAATAATTTAATTACAATTTAGGTTTTTTTTTTCTAAAAAGCAAAATGTCACCGAAAGGTGTAAAAATTACCATATTTTCTTTCTGTTTACAAAACTTATTTTGACGGTTTTTTTATCCGGTTATTGCATTTAAAAAAAATCACCGGTGAAAACCGAACCAAAAACATCACCGAAAAACACCGGTTGACCGAACCAAAACACCGGTTGTCGGTTTAAACCGGTAGGTTTTTCCCATCCCTAGTTTGTATCCCGGAGAAGTAGGGATGGCGGTTGTTGCCAAAATAACCGGTTTTCGGTTATTTCGGTGTTTTTCACCTGCGCTTTAACCGGGCGGTTTAAACCGTTCTAAATCACCGGTTTTTCAAATAACCGGTTTTCGGTGTTTTTTAAAAACTTTTATTTGTTAAACACCAAAAGCTCGCTACTGCTGCATAGTGCATAGCAAATATGAAGCTGGTGCTGAACAGCTGTAGCCTGAAGATAAACTCAAAACTCAAATCAAACACAAACTGTAAAAATATATCTATTTCCTTCAGATGCAAAGGCAACTATAAATCAAAAGGCAACTATCAAAAATCAAAATATTCATTCAAAAGCCAAAACAGTTAAACACTTGCAGGGATCGCTAGTAAAATAATGCAGCGCTTATAATAAAACCAAAAAAAGTATAATAGTATGTATGTATATTGTATAGCAAAAAAAAACTCTTAGCGAGTTTAAAACTGACGGGGTGCCCAATAGCGCATTAAGGGGACTGTTAACGCCTATATAACTCAATGTTAACTAAATGCCACTTTTCTCAGTAACCATGTGAGATAAAGTCATAATTTTTTTTTCTGCTTGTAGGTCATCTTTTTTATTAGTATGCTACACAGGGATATTGGAAAATAACATGTCGTTATCATTTAATTATTTTTATAAAAATACACTTTTTTTCCGCCAAAATGTTACATTAAAATATTTTTTTTATTAGCTAATTTTAAAAATATTTACAAAATCTCATGTAGCATACTAGGTAATAATGATATAAAAACACCATAAAATTTTCAAAAAGATATCTTTATTATTGCCAGAGAAAAGTGCCATATAAGTCCAAAAAAGTAAACTTTCGGGAAAATCAATAAATAGCTTAAACTTACGTAAACAAACACGCCATGTAAGGCTTCGGTAATTATTATTTTTTTATTGTTTACGTTCAACTGTACTAAAAATGAGTTACACTATTTTAAAGGAGAAAATCTAATCTATAAAATACAGCAAAAAATTTTTTTTGGATTTTTTCAAAAATTTTTGGTTAACAGTCCCCTTAACTTGTATCCACAAAAGAGTTGATATAAATTTTTGTGGTGTGCGTGCATTATTGTTCCTTAATAAAATCAATAAAAATTTACAAATACCTTTGCGCATGCAACTGTTGCTTTGAGGTATTTGCTTTTATTTGGTGGTATAAAAGTTTCCAATATTTGGAAATGAATGTTTCTTTGAGGTATTTGTAAACTCTTATTGATTTTATATTAAGGAACAATTGCATGCGCAAAGGTATTTGTAAATTTTTATTGATTTTATTAAGGAACAATAATGCACGCACACCACAAAAATTTATATCAACTCTTTTGTGGATACAAGTTAATGCGCTATTGGGCACCCCGTGAGTTCTAAACTCGCTAAGAGTTTTTTTTTTGCTAGTATCAGTATGTTTTTTGAAAGCAACCATTATTATTAAGTAAAAATTTTGTCCATAAATGTTGAAATAAAATAAATTTTAATAAAACGAAGCAGTTGCTATTCGTTCACGAAACCGATTGCATTTTTTGCTCTCTTTATTTTGGGTCAGATAAAATTAAAAATACAATTGTGCATTTAAATAAATTTCATGTATCCAACTTTACCCTACAAACATTTGAGGGGTTTGAGAAACTGGAAAATTCGAACTGCTGATGTTAGGTTTAGGGGGACCATGTGCTAGGATTTTACAATTATTTTTCATAGTTTAGAATAGGTTCATGAAAACTATAGAACAAAAGCCTTCCTATTCACTTTATATGGTGTTTTGGACTCATCAAGGAATGCTGTGATTGAAATTTTTATTCGAACATTTTTCATTCTTTACAAAATTGTTGAAAAACTCACTTTTCCCGGTTCACGATATTATTCGGATGCCATTTTCTCCGAAACTAGAGTTTTCCCAGAATTCACATGATAAGCCATCGACGCGTTTGGTTGTCAGCTTCAAACGACTAGTTTTTTAACAAAATTGCTTGGTTCAATTTTGAGTAATAGCCTTCAAATCGAAAATTTGGCAGTGTCACTTTTTAGTTTTTTCTATATTTTTCTTGAACTAGATGGCTGATTATGATTTTCTGGCCACCATTTGAAAACTTAGTTCAATACCGATCGACTGATATACGGACGCCTTTCATTGGATTTTAGTGGAGATATTATATTTTTAAAAAAGTGCATCTGGCTCTATTCAAAAGTCCAAATCTCGATCAAATTCAAAGAAATCTTAAAAATGTTAACGGATTCTGCAAGCCGCACTTATCCCCGAAAAATAGAGGTATAAACGACAGAAATCGGTTCAACTTTTGTACAAACAAACTATTTGAGGTAGGCAATTTTTCATGAATTTCATGAAAATTAACCGTAAATTTTGGAGGGCTATAACTCTTCAACGGATGTTTCGATTTTAATATATAAGGTACCGTTGGAATGGCCTTGATAAGTAGCCTCGGAAAACACTATAGCTGAATAGTTTTCTACACCCACCTTTGGGTTATATTGGAAAAACTAAAAATTTGGCCAAATTTTCAAGTGGCCATATCTCGGGTTGTAGTGGATGGATTAGCAGTTTTAATATATTTTCCTAGTTGTATATTCAATATTGATTATTGTTTAATTTTTTAATAACAAACTGGGGTTAAAGCTTTAAAGCTCAAAGGGTTTACTTTAACGAGTTTAAATTTGCTGATTGCTCTCCTCGCGTGTATGTCCGCAGGCCGTTGGCGGCAGTTTTCAAATTCAAATCCAGTTCAATCAATACTTCAATTACAATTTAGGTTTTTTTCTAAAAAGCAAAATGTCACCGAAAGATGTAAAAATTACCATATTTTCTTTCTGTTTACAAAACTTATTTTGCCGGTTTTTTTATCCGGTTATTGCATTTAAAAAAAATCACCGGTGAAAACCGAACCAAAAACATCACCAAAAAACACCGGTTGACCGAACCAAAACACCGGTTTTAGGTTTAAACCGGTAGGTTTTTCCCATCCCTAAAGCAAACGGACTTGCTTCCTGAAAATTAAATAATTTATTTCAAATACAATGAGAATATATTTTCAATTACTTTTTTCGTAATATTCAATAATTTTTTTAATCATCAAATTTCTTTTGTTGCTTTATCCTAAACGGAATTTTTTTTTGAAAAACCACCAAATCTATTTCATACTACCTACGATTATCTTATAAAAAAAAAAATTATAAAATAATCGAAACACATGAAGTCAAAAAAATTTTCCAATATTGGTAGAATGTTCTTGGAATGACTTGAAAAAAAAATTTTTTTTTTTTAAATTTGTAAAAAAATTGTCAGGCAAAATAACACAGGTTTTCTTTTGGATTCTATAATTCTAAGGCCAATAGAATATTTAAAAAATATAAGTAACCTGTTCGCAGCTACGCCTTTTATCGAAAAAAGGATTTGAATATTTTATGTTTGAAATTCCAAAATTTTCAAAAAGTCTATAATTTTCTCAAAAATGCGTTAGGTATTTACTTGCGAATATATTACTTTCTTAATCTATGGGGTCTTCTAAAAATTTGAAGACCAAAATCATTATGAAGTGCTCAATACATCGCAAGTTAAAAGAGTTTTTGTGACCCCTTTACTTCGCCGAACAAAATTTTTGAAACGAAAAAAAAGCAAAACTACTTAGCTTCAAAAATTCATAACTCAAAAAGTATTTGAAATAAAAAAAAAGTTCATATTGTTAATTAGCATAGTATAAAGAATCAATAAAACAAAAAAATCATTGAATTCTGAGAACATGGGTGTCATGGCCTGGATGAATTGACATGGAATGACCGTAGAGCAAAAGTCAGCCTTATAGGGCAACACCAAGAAGGTGTTGCCCGATTTTGATTATCTTCGAACTTGACCTTACAATGTCAACGAAACATTGTTGTATCGAATTTCAATCCTCTAACTATAAGCGTTTTCAAGTTATCGTTCGTACAGACAGACAGACAAACACACAGAAATACTATACTGTAAGCCTCAAAATTCGACTCATTCGTTCCATTATAACCACATTAGAGGTTTCGACTAAAAAAATGAATTTTTGGCCCTAATGTGCTGTGGCGTGAGAGTCGTGGGCTCCGTCCGCACTCCTTCGGTTAAGTTTGTGTCATTATGCACTGTGCGATTGTTTATCTTTTTTGCTTAATTATTTAATAAATACTTCTAGATTATTTATTTGACTTTTATTTTTCATTTTTGCACTGAACATAAGCCAGGATACATAGTAAATCTATTCAAAACAAAAATGTATGTTATCCCTTTTAGAAGTACATGGCGGCGATAAAACTTCTGCACAGTAATAGTAGGACTAAATCTATATCAAGAAATATCAAAATTAATTTTGGCCGCAAATATCCCACGCTCCATATAGCGGAATCATTTTATGAGAAAATGCGGCCTAACCCCAAAAAAATTGCAACACGAGAGATTTTAGTTTTAAATGATAGCTAAGAGTGCCCTTAATCACCCCTCCAAAATCGCCATAAATCGCACCTTCGGAACATGGTCAAAATGGAAGATGACCGCGAAGATTGCGGCCGAAATTTTCAATTCAGCTAATATCTCGAGAACGGTACGATGTATTGAAAAAGTTTTTTCAGATAAATTCTAGGTCTTTCAATGCTGATTAATTTTTATATGTACACTTTTTCTGTTGGACGTACGGTATGGCTGCAATCTGCTGCGGCGTATTTGGTTGATATCTGCATTTTTCAAAAAAAGTCAAAATTTCTAATTTCGGATTACTATACAGGGTGTAACAGCGAAGATGGTCAACCCGAAACAGGGTGATAGGAGACCTCATGGCGAACAAAAAATTGTTGAACGAAAAAATTCTATCCCCACCCCCTTCCGATGTAGAGGGGATTTTCTAGTTCTTTGATCGTGGGCGACGTTGTTGCACTAAAATGCCAATATCTCTGAAACTACTTGAGATAGCTTAATGTTTTATACCTTATTAGAAAGATAATAAATGTACCTTTCTAACAAGGTTATACACTAGAAAATCTAATGAGCCACTGAGTCAGTACAGTGGTTTAAACTTTGCAAAATTTCATTTCTCAAGAATGATCTCAGGCTTTGTAGGCTTTTTACGCAAATTTTCCATTATTATTCTAACTCAGCGGCTCATTAGATTTTCTAGTGTATAACCTTGTTAGAAAGGTACATTTATTATCTTTCTAATAAGGTATACAACATTAAGCTATCTCAAGTAGTTTCAGAGATATTGGCATTATAGTGCAACAACCTCGCCCACGATCAAAGAACTAGAAAATCTCCTGTAAATCGGAAGGGGTGGGGATAGAATTTTTTCGTTCAACAATCTTTTGTTCGCCATGAGGTTTCCTATCACCCTGCTTCGGGTTGACCATCTTCGCTGTTACACCCTGTATAGCAATCCGAAATTAGAAATTTTGACTTTTTTTGAAAAATGCAGATATCAACCAAATACGCCGCAGCAGATTGCAGCCATACCGTACGTCCGACAGAAAAAGTGTAGATATAAAAATTAATCAGCATTGAAAGAGCTACAGTTTATCTGAAAAAACTTTTTCAATACATCGAACCGTTCTCGAGATATTAGCTTAATTGAATATTTTGGCCGCAATCTTCGCGGGCATCTTCCATTTTGACCATGTTCCGAAGGTGCGATTTATGGCGATTTTGGAGGGGTGATTAAGGGCACTCTTAGCTATCATTTAAAAAAAAATCTCTCGTGTTCCAATTTTTTTGGGGTTCAGAACTAAAATGATTGCACTAATAGAATTTTGCCCATTCTCCTTTCGTCTGGTTTTTTAGAAGTTTTTATTTAACTTCGATTCTTCGTCTTCGAAATATCATCTGGTTTTTAGAAGTTTTTTAGAAGTTTTTATTTAACTTCGATTCTTGTCTGTCGAGATACTTGTCCTCGATTTCTTGAGAACGGCTAAACGTACAGACATTAATAAGATATATTCTGAATCAGGGTGAGCTCTAGTTGTGCAAGAGTTTTTTGTAATTATATTTATGTTCATAAAGCCGGAGGTACACGATACGGAAAACGTCATATTTATAAGCGATACGCCATATTTCATATCGTGTGACTCGACGATAAGCAATATCGTGTGTATCGCATATAAATATCGCATATAAATATCCCAAAAATTTCGGAATATTTTCGGCACATCCAAGCAATTTGCGGGGTACAAGTTTCGCGAGTCACACCATACAAAACTTTATGTAAACAGTTTTGAGATTACTGCTCTTACGGGCGGCGCGGCGTCGCGGTAATCTGTGAATTGCAAAATACAGGTTACAAACTCATTTTTGCTTATCGTGTGACTCGATGTCTCAAAAGTGACATCCACAAAGATATTTCCTTATAAATATGACGTTTTAAGTATCGTGTACTTCCGGCTTAAGGAGAATAAATGTTTGACAAAGGTTAATAAAATCCTGTCAACAGTACTTTGAACTGTCAATTTTAGGTTGTTGAATATGTAATACCTTTGACAGACATGTAGTATGATTTCCATGGTATTGAAACTATCTCATCTCAATACTACGTAGTATGAGAACCCCTGACAGACTTGAGTTCGTGGTATACGAAGTATACAATTTCGCATTTTGACAGCTCTCATCTGTCTCTTAATGTGTATGTAATGAAATTGTGGTTAGTTTTGCAAAAAATATTAAGCAAAAACCACTATAAAAACAAATTCTTACAAAGAGCACAAACAACCCCGAACTATTTTTAACCTTCACACTTTGATTTAAGAAAATGTTTTGCCAAAATATGTCAAATAACAATACTCTATGCTCCGCTACTTCAAGTTGGCGCTGACACAAGTAAATTCTTCCGAGCTTTTCGCAATACTACGTCGATTGAGCTAGTTTCAATACTACGCTAATACCACCTAGGTGAACTGGTATGGAGCTAGTATTCGGTGACAGACATGTGGTATTTACGTAGTATTGAGATGAGATAGTATCATTGCCACATGTCTGTCAATGGTATAAGCAAGATCTGTCTGAAGCGTACAAAAAATGAATCATTTGTTTTTTAACGTTGCCAAGAACAAAACGAGAATGTAATCTCTTTTGTATGGCTTGCAGTTAAAGTAAAAAAATAAATATTTGGGGATAGTTGAGGACACACTAGGCATAATTGATAATTGTGACGTTAATTATTAGTTGAAGTGGCACATGATGAGTTATGCCAACGAAGTAAACTCTACATCATTTCTGAGCAAATGACGTATTCTGGTACATTTCTACTACATTTTATGTGAGTTGTACTGACATTTGGTTATTGAAAGTCAAACCAGTGATTGCAAAGTTGGCAATATTTAACTTAATAGATAATATTTAACTTAATCACTTCGGGCCAATATCAATGCGTTACTGTAAAAAGAGCACACCACACGTCGTCATACAAATTATATTTAAAAAATTATGGTGAACTCTACTCGGCGGACACCTAAAGGTCGTGTTGAATTCGGAGTAAGCAGAAGCGTGATCGCGTTAAGAAGGTCCTATTCAGGTCTTCTGAAACTGATGATCAACGCAAAGCTCATCTTAAAATTCAAAAACTTAGGCAAGCTAAATCAATAGAAACTGAGGCTCTTGGTCAACGAGCGCTCCAATTAGAAAATAATCGTCGGAGGAAAACTACTTCTAACGCTTGCGAAACTCTTGATGATTTTTCTATTCGCTTGGAACAAGACATGGACTGTGGCACACTATGTCGAGGGCTACATAAAAGTTCAATGACAGTTTGGCGAAACATCTCCTTCAGAATTCAGATTGAAATTGATCGACAGCGCCATGCTGACTCTCGGGCCAGACAGACAGTCGAAAAACGCTCAGCTCGATTGGCGAGTCAACGTGCCCGCTATAATCGAATGGACTTTGAGTTGTTCGACAGAACGACTAATACCTTCAGTAATCGAGTATATACAGTATGTACAAAACTATGCTATCCAAACCAGGTTGCCACAGTACATCCTAGCGCGGATGCACGTGAATACTTAACTATTAAACACTCAAACAAACCATCTTTGGTAGTATGTAGGCGTTGTGCCACCCATATTACCAGTCGTAAGCTTACGCATCCTGCCAAGGCCTATTGGAACAATATGGAGCCTGGTGAAATACCTGGTGAACTTAAGGTACTGACTGACAGGCGCGGATCCAGGGGGGGGGGGGGGGGGGGAGGGAGGGGTTTACATCTTTTTCCCTAAAATCACAAGGATATAGCCAGAGCACACTTGGCTTCATGAATCCAGTTCAAATCAAACCAGTTTTTTGGGTAACAGATCGCAGGGCAAGGAAGGGTAATTTTCGTCTTCAAATTTTCACCCAAAATCATTTCTATAGTCGACGCATTGAAAAATCATTTGTAAACTGAGGAATGTGCTGAAAATCGCAATCGCAACACATTCGCTACTTTCCAGTTGTGTCGACGATATAAACACAATTAGTTTGGTCGACGATACTACCAAAATTACAAGTTACAGATTTTTAGTAGGCAGAGCACACTTGTATTCTCACCTCTCACGTTATTTTCTCAAACTGGTTTAGAGAAAAAAGTAAAGCGGTAAGCACAATTGGACGTTCGGCTTAGCCGACTTTCAGAACTTCCGACTTCGAGAACTTTCTGAACTTGTGCTTAACACAACAACTTTTCGAACTTTTGCCAGTCTCATTCCTTTTTATCGAATTTCCGGTATTCACGGCTGTTTAATATGCATTTTGGTTTTATAATTCTTTTTGATTTAATTAAATATTTAACTTGTCTTTGCTGATCAAATTTAGAATCACCCTGTTGTTAGCAGTAATTATTGAACTAAGTACCGTATGTAAACAAACAATATCTAGCCTATAACTGTACCGTCTTTGGGTACTTCTCTCTAAATTTAAATTGTAATTTCAGTCTAGTCGAGAACTCTGTAGAATTCGGTAGACACAATAAACCGCTTAAATTCGCTAAAATATCGAAAAGTGCTTCTTTTTCTTCTTACCCACTACACTTCTCCCGCTCACCTAGTTGGGCATTAAACATTTTTGGTCCTTCGAGCCGGATCTTGGCCCTAATGCTATCCCGGCAAAACTTAGAAAAAGAAGCATAATTTACTATCTACCTGTGTGGAATTAATCGCGTGTGCTCTAGCTGACAAGTTAAGCTGAGTCTGCAGCGGCTCATAAACATTAGTGCAGTTAGAATAGTGTACTCGTGATTTGCTTTACTTTAAAGTGCAATAATTATGTGCAAAGATTAATTCAAAACTCGAATTAATTGTTTAAAATTGATCAAAAGTTAATGGTGATTGTGGTGATCAAGTACCGCTGACCTTGGATTACGTGCCTAAGCACAATCTCAGCAATCACATTAGCAAAACTACTTAGTACTCCTGGAGAAAGGCCAACATTTGAAGCTGTGAGTTCGTTCCTTTATATTATCTTTATGCTTGCAAATCAAATAAATAACTTATCATAATTCACATGGCAAATACATAAATGGCAGTGCAAGATTATCACGCAATATATCGCAAAGCTCATGCTACCCGCAAAGAACTTGAACTGGAGTGAAAGCTTTCGATCAACCTTACGATATTAGATTACGATCATTGCGCAAGAACTTTACTGCGTTTGCGAAAGTACTAAATGCGTCTGTGCTAATTACATTCTCGGACACTGTGAACTTGAAAAGGTGGTGCTACTTAATCGGATTAAGTCGAGCGAATTAGGTCAGCCAAAATTGCTCAATTACGATCGTATACAAGTGCATATTTCGGCAGTGAGATATTTCGAACAATTCTCGAGTTAATTGACCTGTTTATGGTATGACGCGTGATAGTAATTACAAAGACAATTTATAATTTAAGTGTAATTGCGTAATTGGAGAAACAAACTTATTTCGAGAATTCAATCTCAATCAAAAGCGTATACCTACTTACGTGGATTTTATTCATATTTCTCGGCATTTGCTTAATTTCACTTAATTTATTTTGATTTCTTCGTTCTTATTGATACTTAAAACACTAGTAGCATAATGGACGAGGACAAACTTAAGGCTAAGGTGTCAATACAGGCTGAAAAATTAGCAAACTTTAATGTAAATACGAGTAAAACGGGCAAAGAGAAACGAACATCCGCATTTCTAAAAGCAAGACTGCAGCTTCTGGAGACTTATTGGCAACAATTTAAAAACATTTACGACGAGGCTCTTGAGGAGATACTTGAGCAAAAATTAAGCGGGGATGAGGTATTTCCAGCTGAATTTTATGCTGATGCGGAGTGCAATTATGTAACGGCTGTCACTAGTTTGCACTCCGCATCAGCATAAAATTCAGCGGATTGTATCACACGAGGTATACGGACTTTAGAACTACAACACTTTACCCTGTGGTGGTCGGGACCCTCTTGGCTCAGCCTTCACAACGATAGGTGGCCTCAGAATGCGGAGCCCTGCTGCGAAGCTCAACTGAAAGAGGAAATTCGTGTCAACTGCATAGCTGCTACTACCGCTACTACAACTCTGGACACCGACGACTTTACATCATCCTTGCTGCATCGATATTCGGATTTAAATCGACTTCTTCGTATAACTGCATACTGCTATCGCTTCTACCACAACTGCAAATCCGAAATTGCTTCACGCCGATATGGCTACTTAAAAACGGAAGAAACTTCACGTGCATTGGAGTTCTGGGTACGATATACTCAGAAGAAATCATTTAGATTTGAAATCGGTCGATTGTTAAAAGGAATTGCGATACCAACCAGCAGTAAGTTGCGACCTCTCAATGCCACCTTGGATTCTAAACACCTCTTAAGAGTAGGTGGGCGCCTAAAAAACGCATGGCTAAGCGATGATGAAAAGCACCCCCTGATTTTACCCAGTGAAAGTCATTTTAGTCAGCTAGTAATCGCCTACTCTCACTGCAAAACACTACATGGAGGGACGCAAGATACACTACAGTACATTCGAAATAAATTTTGGCTTATAAACGGGCGCAATAAGGTGAGATTTTTCATACGCCGCTGCGTTGTATGCGCTAGAGCACGACCAACCTTCAACACTCCTCTTATGGGAAACCTTCCACCACACCGCGTACGACCTGCGAAACCCTTTCTCCACAGTGGAGTGGATTTTGCTGGACCCTTCCTAGTTAAGCCCATAAAAGGACGCTATCGCATCAAGCTCAAAGCATATGTTGCTTGTTTCGTTTGCTTCGCAACTCGAGCTATTCATCTGGAGCTAGTGATGGATCTCACCAGCGAAGCTTTCATCGCCGCGTTTAAGCGATTCACTAGTCGACGGGGTCGCTGTGCCCACACATATAGTGACAACGGACGAACATTTGTTGCTGCTGACAAAGAGCTCGCTAAGTACCTTCGGCAGTTTCTAAATGAATCTTCAATCCTACAAAACCTCTCAAGCGAAGGTACAGAATGGCATTTTATCCCACCATATTCGCCGCACTTCGGAGGCTTATGGGAGGCGGGCGTAAAAGCTATGAAGCATCATCTACGTCGAGTAGTTGGAAACTATATACTCACTATTGAGGAAATGACTACGCTACTAGCGCAAGTTGAGGCGTGCTTAAACTCGCGACCACTACAAGCCATTTCAGATGACCCTACGGACCTGACAGCTCTAACTCCTGGTCATTTTTTGGTTGGCGAAAGTCTTCTGGCGATTCCTGAACCCAGCGTATTAACTACTCATCCCAATCGTCTAACCCGTTGGCAACTAGTTCAACGCATGTACGAGAGTTTGTGGAACCGTTGGTACAAGGAGTACCTTCATCATCTTCAACTGCGCTATAAGTGGGCTAGCCGTTCGAAGCCTATTCACCTGAACGCTCTGGTCTTAGTCAAAGAGGATAATCTACCCCCACAACGTTGGCTGCTAGGCAGAGTTGTTCAACTACATCCTGGACAAGATGGTGAAATCCGAGTCGTCACAGTGCGCACGCAAACTGGAGAATATAAACGTTCGGTTGCCAAATTAAGCGTACTTCCTGTCGAGACGTCTGAACCAGGAGATGTAAGAGGATGAGGCAAACTAATGCTTCATGGCGGGCGGCGTAGCCTGATATTTTTTTTTTTTTTTTTTTCGTAGCCTGATCGCGTCACCGCGAGGCGGGCGGAATGTTTAATATGCATTTTGGTTTTATAATTCTTTTTGATTTAATTAAATATTTAACTTGTCTTTGCTGATCAAATTTAGAATCACCCTGTTGTTAGCAGTAATTATTGAACTAAGTACCGTATGTAAACAAACAATATCTAGCCTATAACTGTACCGTCTTTGGGTACTTCTCTCTAAATTTAAATTGTAATTTCAGTCTAGTCGAGAACTCTGTAGAATTCGGTAGACTCAATAAACCGCTTAAATTCGCTAAAATATCGAAAAGTGCTTCTTTTTCTTCTTACCCACTACACTTCTCCCGCTCACCTAGTTGGGCATTAAACAACGGCTTTTAATATTGAAAATATCTTTTTCCTTGATTAGAGATATCTGGCGGCACGG